>CM066332.1:8746113-9346113 GCA_033807585.1 Hydrophis major | reverse complement strand
GTAAAATTAAAGATACAGGCAGTTTAAATTGTACATTATTTCTCAGTTCAGCCAATTTGAAACTTCCTAATCCAATCCAATTCAAATGACTTAATCCAGTACTAATCCTATTCATATATATATATATATCTGGCATTCAGCTTTGTTCGGGTATTTTCCCACGTGGTGCTTTTAAAGTTGTAGCAACGTTTCAGCAGAATCTCATCTGCCATCATCAGGCTTCTGTATGGTGTTTGTCACTCACAGACAAACACCATACAGAAGCCTGATGATGGCAGATGAGATTCTGCTGAAACGTTGCTACAACTTTAAAAGCACCACGTGGGAAAATACCCGAACAAAGCTGAATGCCAGACATGTAAGTACCCGCGAAAACTTAAGAAAACAAATATATATATATATATATATATATATATATATATATATATATATATATATATATATATATTCATGAAATGCCATATATTTTTGAATAGTCATCATCACCATATTAGGATTGGAATTCATCCCTATACATACATTGATGTTTGTAGAGGTCACCATATTAAAAATAGAAAGGTTGGTAATAGTCTTCTATATTTATTTGTTTGTTTGTTTGTTTGTTTATTTAATGTATTTCTATCCTGTCTTTATTATTTTTGCAAATAAATCAAGGAGGCAAACCTATCCAGCGCATCTTTCTTTTCTATTTTCCCCACAACAATAACTCTGTGAGGTCAGTTGAGCTAAAAGAAAGTGACTGGCCTGATGACCCAAGATCACCCAGCTAGCTTATGCAAACAAACTTAATGTATACTTAACAGAATAAAAGCATAACAGAGTTGGAAAGGACCTTTAAGATATTCTAGTCCAACCTCCTGATCAGGCAAGAAGATCCAAACTCTTCTTAAAAACTTCCAGTGTTAGGTCACCTACAACTTTTGGAGGCAACTTGTTCCACCGATTAATTGATCTGTCAGCAATTTTTTTTCTTAGTTCTGGGTTGTTTCTCTCCTTGATCAGTTTCTATCTATTGCTTCTTTAATAGATTAGCAGTTTAACAAAGTTGAAAGGGACCTCGTAGGTCATCTAGTCCAACCCCCTGCCCAAGCAGTAGACCCTACACCATTTCTGACAGATGGGAGTACAGTCTCTTCTTGAAAGCCTCCAGTGATGAAGCTCCCACAACTTCTGAAGACAATGTCTGTTCCATTGGCTGATGGTTCTCACTGTCAGAAAATTTATCCTTATTTCTAGGTTGAATCTCTCCTTGGTCAATTTCTGTCCATAATTCCTTCTCCAGCTTTCAGGTGCTTTGGAAAACAGGTTGACCCCTTTCTCTCTGTGGTAGTACCACAAGTCTCCTTGGTCCTTCTTTCACTAGACTAGTCATGCCAAGTTCCTGCAACCCTTATTCATATGTTTCAGCCTCCATTCCCCTAATCATTTTTGTTGCTCTTTACCGCACTTTTTCTAGAGTCTCAACATTTTTTTTATAACATGGTGACCAAAACTAGATGCAGTATTCCAAGTAGAGTCTTATACAGTGATATTAACACTTCATGTACTTTTGATTCTATCCTTCTGTTGGTTCAGCATTGGGATTTGTTTGTTTTTTGGGTAGCTTGAACATAAATACAACTGTCTCCCAGCACTGTGTACCTCTGTCGTTTGCGAGGCCTGATTAAAAAATTGTGGACAAAATAAATAAGTCCAAATTATTCATTTTTTAAAAAAAAATTACTTTCCAGGAAAAAAAAATGTATACATATTCCAGGTGGAAGAATAGGTCATATTTCTGAGATTCCCAAATACAATTTGAGGATTTCTTTGGTTTTTAAGACAGCTGGAAATATCTTAAAATTAATTATACTCCCAGATCCTAATAAAAGAACACACGGGGGTCAGAAACTTGCCTGCCTTCAGGTATGCTGAACTAAACCTTGACTGCTAACGGAAGACATAAAACGATTGTCTTGAAAGATAGAGCAAGCCTCCTATCGCTCCCTGGTGCATTGTTATTTGACTTCTATTTTCTTGAAATGAGAATCACAGTAGGGTGTAATGCATCTGGAGGTCTTTAAAATAAAACGTTGTAATTTCCGAGTACAGAGAAGGGAACAAGATTGACTTGGTTATGTGCAAAGTGGGCAGCGTAATTGCCCAGTTACTACAGATGGATTTTGAAAAAGTCAAGAACGTTGTATTGAAGATAGACGATGGGTATCGAGCCATCCAACATACAAAAAAGGATGATTTGCGAAGTACAGTGCAGTTGTGCCTTTTGAACTGTAGTGTTCTCAGATGATATGTAGCACTATTAGTGCAACTCAGTGTGTGTTGCTTGGCTGAAATATAGATATCCAATCGATAACATTTGTGCTCTGTTCAGAAAAAAAGAAACTGTATTCACTTTTCTGCTCAGTGATAAAACTCAGTCTGTAAAGGTGATTCATGAAGTATACATAAACCAAACCCAACTTGAATTGTGTCTTCCTACTCTACTGAAACTATGTAATACATGTGTGTCCTGACTCAGCTCCCCAAGCATGACAAATCTTCTGACGTGAACTCAGAATATTTCTTTATTAGGAATTCCGGCAGCCCCAGAAAAAAGTTGCTCTCTCATCACAGGTTAACAAATCCATCTGGCCTGAAGATGAATAGTTATCTGGCACACCTATTCATCTCTACCTCCTGCATTTTATCCCCAGAACTAGGGTGAGGACTTGCTTGCAGTGGTGGATCTTCCTTCCCCAGGATCGGCCCATAGATTTCCCATGCTCTCCTCACCTCTGCCTTCTGTGCATCCCTGTGCCAGGCACCGTACCCAGCTGTTTTTCCTTTTTTTCATCAACCACCTCCAGACCTTGGGGTTGTTGAGGGATGATGGATGGCCCAGGCTCCACTTCTGTCTCTTTCTCTCTCTGCCAGCTCCATTCTCTCTTCCTCCTTGGAGTTCCCAGATTGCCCTGATGCTGATCCTGACTCCCATGCCTCCTCCTCCTCCTCCTCCTCCTCTGATTCAGCTGCTGGAGGGGTCAGCAATCAACAGGCCACAACAATTGTGCTTATTACTGCATTCACCGCTTAGCATGTTCTAGGAGCGTGTCTAAGTGTATAGTATGTGAAGAAATTCATAATCCATGAGCTACTGAACTTGCTCTCACAACTGAATATAGTAATAAATATTGTACAATATTTGAAGTGAAGAGGACACATTTTGATAAGGAATCACTCTGACCTCAGTAGATTTGCTATTTATTGCCCAAATGACATCTTCATTTGTTTCCTGAGTGAGCAGAATTGGATTCTCTAGGTGATATTTTACAAGGTAGGAGACTTCCCTTGTTACAGAAACCTGATTTCTTTTTATTTATTTATTTTTAAATGCTGGAAACTGTTTTCTCTCTTCAATGTATGCTTTTCTGAGGATTACAAAGATGACTAAGCTCCCTGAGAAGATGTAGAATCCCATAAATGGCAGAGCCATTTCAAGGTTAAAAAAAAGACTCAGGAGCATACACATTGCAGTAAATGCAACTGACAACCAGCATATTTTCATTTGTGTTGACTACTAAACTGTGAAAATAGTGCGCTTGTTTATGCAAAGGTGCTTGTTTAAGACAGATGAACTGCCAAAGTCACTAGTCTTTAGATGCCCGGGTGTGCCAATTCTGTGTCTAAAAACACAGCAATGAGACAGCAAGGGCTGCCACAATGCTGGCTGTTTGACTTTCAAATTATCCCCAACACCCCTTAATACCACCCCGGCTTTTCCCTTACTTTGTTCTCAATGTGTTGAGATGCAACTCTCAAATGTTTTTAAGGATTCTCCATGGTCTGAGCTAGGAAATAAATGCTAGGAGGTAGGAAGTAGAGCAAACAGTCTCTGAAATGTAACTTAACACAAGCATGGGAGGTATCTTCCCTATGAAATCCAACTAAATTAGAGAAAATGGACCTGGTAAAGCCTCTTGGATTCTTTCCAATCCTCTTCACCATCTGTGGTTGTAAGAGGTCCCTGTGATTTCTTCTGTGGAAGAAATCTTTTGTGGTGGCACAGCGGCTAGAATGCAGTATTGCAGGTTAATTCTGTCAACTGCCAGCAGTTCAATTCACCAGCTGAAGGCTGACTCAGCCGTCATCCTCCTGAGGTCAGTAAAATAAAGACCCAGATGGTTGAAAGCAATAGGCTGACTCTGTAAACCACTTAGAGAGGGCTATAAAGCGGTATTAAATCTAAGTGCTGGTGCTATTGCCTCTGTCTGTGTGGTGTCTGTGTCTATGTTCACTTTCTTACCAAGAATTTAGTAGGGAGCATGTGTGTATATGCCTGTAAAAGAGAGACATAGAGGGTCTAATTATTGTATACTTCTGTTCTCTTCTCAAATTGCATGTGTGGAACTTAAGTAGACTGTCAACTCTGGGTTGACCGAGGCCATCTTGGAGGCTTCAGTGTTGCCACAATGGTGACAAAGGATAGGGAGGCAGGACTAGAGATAGCTGGGGTTTTGTAGCCAAAACAAAATAGTTTCCCCTGAGAACCAAGGGCATTCCCACAGGTGGCTGAAAAGAGGAGGAGTGAAGTTTCCAAGCCACCAGACAGCATCTTGATTGGACCATGTGACTGATTGCTTGGGAAAGGGGGGGGGGACTTTTACTTTTAATTAGGTGAAAACTGCAAGAGTCATTTTTCACCAGTCTGTGCCAATATGATATATCCAACAAACCTGTTCTCTGAAGAACTTGCTTACCTCAGAGTTCTGTTTGCTCTGGTGCATTACTTGGAACCTGACATGGACATTGGCACAAGTGGTGGAAATAAATGCACAAGGGGAGCATCATCTACTTCATGTCACATGACTAAAGAGCTGGGGTGGACTTCAAAAGTTTTAGCAAGGGGTCCTCTGCCTGATTGCTGGGTGGGCATGGCCAGGGTGGGCTGTGCCACAGCTGGGGGGGGAGGGAGGAGTTTTGCCCTCCCTGGGTTCCGGAGGCTTTCCTTGAGCCTCAGGGAGGGCGAAAACAGCCTCCCTGGACTCTGGAGGCCCTCTGGAGGCCATAAATGGGCCCATTTCCACCCTCCCCAAACTTCTGGGAGGACCGTTTTTCATCTTCCTTGAGCCTTGTGACCTGTACTTACCTGCACCCAAAATGGGCCACGTGGGAACTCTTAGGAGGGGCAGGGCAGGGTAGGGCAGGGTGGGTGTGGCCAGCCAGGAGTGGGATTTGGGGGTTCTCCAAACTGTGCAGAATCTTAACTAGGGGTTTTCCCAAACCCCTGTGAACCCCCCAGCAGCCCACCCCTGTAGAGGGAGGGGCTTAGAATGGAACAGTCAGCAATTGTCGAGTACAGTATCCACTGGATATTTTAGACAATTTGATGGGGAGAGGGGTATCTTTATTTGCAATTCCCAGTTCACTTCTGAAATTGACCTTTTATTTTGTTCAGCATCTCCTAGTCTGAACAGAACCTCCCTGACAGGACCAGAGTGTGAGTGTATCATTGTTTCCTTCTGTTGGAAAGTATTGCCGTTGCTCCATTTCTTCTAATCGACTGATATTACTGGATTTAATGTAAGTCTGATACTGAACTGTTTTTGACACTGGAATTTGATATTTGGATTATCCCTTGATTGAAAAACTGACTGATTTACCTGTGAATGACTTTTGGACTGCTTATCTTGAACTAAATGTCTTGAAGTAAAAACCTACATTTACTGTACAGTGTACCTGTGTGCTGTCTGTGTATTATTCAAACACTTCTCTCACATACATCTCCCTGTATGCACTCATTCTCCTAACGGGGAATTACCTCGACAAAGGGGACGGAGTCCATTTGTGTACAGGCATATCTGGTTTTATAGCACTTTGCTTGATCACTCTTTGCTAGCACTCATGATGTTACCTGGTTTGGTTGTGAAATGTCTGCAAGAAAACCTCCAGACTCAAAAAGCTCTAAGGACCCCTACAATTCAAAGCTACCAATATTCTCTTCCATCGGTACTGATAACTTCCTTCCAAAGTTGCCTATCCAGATGTAAGAGATTTGATTTGTCTTTTCCTGCTGAGCATCCCACTGATAGCCCAATAAAAGACTCCTGAGTCTATTTATGTATAGACATATCTGGTTTTGTCACACATCACTTTATCATGTTTTGCTAGCACTGATGATGTTGCCTAGTTTGGTCATGAAACATCTGCAAAAAAATACCAACAACAACTCCAAGCTCAGGGAGCACCACCCACAGCTGGGCTACGGATATTCTGTTCTATCAGTACTGATAATATCCTTCCAAAGTTGTCTATCCAGATAAGGAACATTTGATTGAATTTATCTGTTCTGCAATAAACATAACCAAACCTACTGTCTGGGATTAAATGTTGCATTAGAGTTTGATTTTGTTTTGCTTTCTGTTGATAAGATAGCTACATTAGTTTCCTAATTGCTCTGCTTCATCCTTGCATAATGGGAGGAGTGATTATGACATTTAGTCATCTGGAGTCTTTGAAATTAAAAATAGCAGGGTAACAAGAATGTTTCCATTTTTCATCTTGGCAATCAGCATTGTTGCAGATTCCATATGCATTTCCTGATGCCCCAATTCATCCTGGGCTCGTGTTCTCAAATTTTCAAGCAACAGTGGGGTTTCTCATTTCTTCCATTCAAATCAGCAATGAGGTAGGGATTAATTATTTTCATGGAAGCTTGATTTCTTCCCAATAATCCCAACAGAAATGTAAACATTTATCCCTTGAGTATATTGGTTGAACCAAAACTACAAGATATAGAATAAAACATTTTTTGCCCTTATAGCATTGTTCTTTTCTGTCATTCCTTTCTCAGTATACATATGTTATATATCTATAATCTATAATCTATCTATCTATCTATCTATCTATCTATCTATCTATCTATCTATCTATCTATCTATCTATCTGTGTGTGTTTGTATAGTACACATACACACACACACACACACACACACACACATACAGCACTACTCTAATTTTCTAAAATGTATGCATGGAAGCAGAGCAGTAACACATTTAGAGATTGGTTATTCAGCATTTATCCCGGCATAAAACATTAATAGAAGAGCCTGTGCATGAAAATTTCAAATTAACAGGAATAAGTGCCACATTCACCCTATTGCATAAAACTAAAGCCGTCAACTGTCTTGTAACATGCTCTAGAAAAAGAAGGTAATTTGAGTCAGCCTTCTGCAGTGGCCTCTGTAGGGTTAGATAAAAAAAAAAAAAAACTGGAGTGGAATTTCACTCCCAGGTGACACTATTTTGACCATATTCTTTGGGTTACTTCTGGCTCATGCCTTTTCATAGTGAACATTATTACATTCACATTATGTTTCTTTACTAATTAACAAAAAGCAAAAGGGAACATCCCTGTTATTAACGTTATTTTGTGAAAACAGAATAAAAAGTTCTCCCAAAAATACTTTTCCAAAAGGCAACTGGACTTCTTTTTTCCTTCCCTTTTCATCCAAGAAACTTCTTCTGAAGTGAAGAAGAAGTTTCTTGGATGAGAAGCAAAAAGTTTTCAAGGAAAAACAAAGTCCATTTGCCCTTTGAAAAAGCACCTTTGGGGCAACCATGATCTGGATGACTGAGAAGCCAGGGTGGACTGTAGCTTTCTGTTTCTTTTTCAGGTCCTTTATATATTTAAATACTGTTGAAAAACAGAGAAAACTCTCAACTGTATCCCCACATTATATCATCATTTGTTGCTTTATTTGATGGCTTGACTTGCCCACAGGAGTCACAACCAAACAACCTGGATGTAGGACCACATGCTCATCCTTACTAGATATTATTTATTTTAAGCTGATTCTTGCAGATAAGATTTCATTACCATGAATATGTCATTCATTCATTCATTCATTCATTCATTCATTCATTCATTCATTCATTCATTCAGTTTATTAATTGAGTGAACTCTAATAGACTCTGAGTGCCCCAACTGTATAATGTGTACACACACAAATACACCATTATGGATAGATATTCTTGAAATGACATCAAGGGAAAAAAAAACACCGGAAACTCAGAAGCATGGTGATTTGTTGGAAAATCTAATCTCTGGAGTAAATGATGTGTCTGAAAATGGGACCACATCAGAATAGACTCAAACCATGAATTCCTGCAGATGACATCATATCGAGGTGTGAAGGTTGTCACTGATGGGGTGAAAGTTTATTGGGGTTTGAATTTGGGGTTTTATTTCTGTAATGCTGCCCAGAATCGCCGTGAGTGAGTTGGGTGGCCATCCAAATTTTCTTTAAAAAACAAAGTTCTCTATTTCTTAAAGGATGGCCAGAAACTACTGGAAAAAGATGGTCCCATAGATATCAAAATCTGAACAACTGTAAAAGTGACAGTCAAGAACGCTAGAAACCAGTGTAGGTCTTAATGTGGTAACATTCTATGGGTAAACTCTGTTGCATTGTCTCCTTACTAAAGATAAGAAATGTTAATCAAGGGTGGCCTTCATCTCAATGAAGTACAAATTTCTATCCATCCTTGATACACTGGAATTCAGCACAACATATATGAAATTATTATCGTTTTCCCTGTCTTCATATCCAATCAGGTGAAATCAGTATTTTACAGATTAACAGAATTGGAAGGGATCTTGTAGTCATCTAGCCCAACCCCCTGCCCAAGCAGGAGACCCTACACCATTTCTGACAAATGGCAGTCCAATCTCCTCTTGAAGGTCTCAAGTGATAGCACTCCCACAACTTCCGAGGGCAACTTCTGTTCCATGGGTTGATTGTTCTCACTGTCAGAAAATTTCTCCTTATTTCTAAGTTGAATCTCTCCTTGCTCAGTTATCCATTATTCCTTGTCTGGCCTTCGGGTGCCTTGGAAAATAGCTTGCCCCCCTCCTCTCTATGACAGCCCCAGAGGTGGGTATTCAGCTGGTTTGTACCAGTTCTGGCATACTGGTAGTGAAAATTTTGAGTAGTTCAGAGAACCAGTAAATACTACCTTTGTCTGGCCCCATCCTCCCGCCCCTGCCATTCCCTGTCCTATATTCCCTTATTTTTTTTAGCTCAACTGATTCTCACAGCAGAGTGGATTTCTGCACCTCAGCTGAGGTAAAAAAACCCAGCTCAGCTCACCAGAGCTGACAGAGGGCAGTTTTTGATTGCTGCATTCACTCATAGAACTGGCAGGAAATTTTTTTTTTGGAATGCTACTACTGGATAGCCCCTCAAATATTGGAAGACTGCTATCATGTCTCCCCTGCTTCTTCTCTTCACTAGACAAGCCATGCCCAGTTCCTGCAACCGTTCTTCGTTCACTGTATATTTTAGCCCCCATTCCCTTAATCATCTTGGTTGCTTTTCTCTGCATTTTATTTGGAGTTTCAACTCAAGGTATCCAGATCCAAATTGACCCAAGGGGTCGTTTCTTTCCTTGCACTAGAGATGTGTCCATTTGTATTTTTTTTTCCCTTTCCCTTTTTTTTTTTTTTTTTGCAACCTTCCAACTTGTCCAGCCAAAAAAAACAAAACAAAACCAAGGACTTTCCCTCTCATCTGACAGTAGTGCAGAGATAACAGCTCAGTGAGTCTTTCCTGAAAACAAGGGACTAATGAAAATTAGCATTCCGAGAGGATTTCCAGCAGCTGCCATCATAAAAAGAAACTGATTAGTGGTTTGGACAGAGCTAACTCTGTAAATTATCAAACAAATTTCTGCCGAAGCATTCATTTGCGAATATGAAAATTACAATTTGAACATCACACTTAGAGCACTTTAATCAACTTCATTCTTTGTTTTTATGGGTAATGAGGCTTTACATAAAGGTAACCAGCTTTCTAAATAAAGTTGCTTTGGCAAAATGAATTAAAAGCATTCAATCTGTTTTCTTTTTTCTCCTCTTTCCTCCCTTTTTAAAAAAAATATAATTCATTGACAGGTGGCTGAGCAGACCGCCGAGTTAAACTGCAGCTTCCTAAATTGTAGTATCAATCAGGACAGGAGTAAATGCAGCCTTCAGTTAAGTTTTCTTGCCTTTTTAAAAAACGTTATTGATTTTTTAACTCATTCACAGGGATCCTGCCTTGTAATTGGGAAAGTGTGAGAGGCTTCAGACTTCCTAATGCTTATATCTTGCCATCTTTTGTCTCTGCTACCCCTTTTTGTAGCATTGATTGCAAAAAGGACAGCATACACCTGATTTCAGCTGTGAGGTGGTTTTAGTAGAAAGCAGCTCTCTGTGTGTGTGTGTTTGTGTGTGTGTGTGTTTCTCTCTGTCTCTCTCTCTCTGTGTTCTCCCTAGTGCAGAATTAAATGCTGGGAAGAACTGGGCATTTGAATTTTGCTTCTGTTAGAATTGCTGGAAGGAAGGAAAACAACATTTTAAGACACTGATCCAAGTGATAGTTTCCCTTCGCTGGCTAGGAGCTTGGCACACTCTTATTTATTTAAAATGGAATGGGTATTTCTGACTCCTTAAATTACAGTTTGGACTGGACAGAAGAATTCAGAGAAGAGACAGAGAGGGATGGGATGGGGGAGGTAGATGGTAAACTACATTTTAGTTCTGGTTTCTATTGGGGGGGGGGGGAGAGGGATAAAATATCTTCCTTAGGCACTGTAACAGAAGAAGCCCAGCCATCAAATGGTTACAAACAAGATTGTCACATAATGTGGCAAGAGAAAAGGGAAAGAAAAGGGGGAAATTCCCTGAAGTCATGTGGAGCTGAGCAGAGGTGGTATTCAGCAGGTTCTGACCAGTTCTGAAGAACCAGTAGTGGAAATTTTGAGTAGTTCAGAGAACCGGCAAATCCCACCTCTGACTGGTCCTGCCCCCATCTATTCTCTGCCTCCAGAGTCTCAGCTGATTGACTGAGTCTTCTTTGGTTGCCCTGCACAGGAGAACAGAGCTGGAAAGCAGGTTAGTGGGGTGGGGAGGGAATAGGGATTTTGCAGTAACTTTTCCCTGCCACACCCACCAAGCCTACGCCCATAGAACCAGTAGTAATTTTTTTTTAATCCCACCACTGGAGCTGAGTGGTACTTTAAGGAGATGATCTCTTACCTGGTTTTCATCTGCATTGGCTTTCACAGAAAAGAAAAATCCAGAAGGGACCATCTCACAAAATCCAAGTTATTCTGTAGGAGATGTAAGGGAAGGGTTGATGGAAAGAGCATTCACAGTGATGCAATGCAAGGGTCCTGCCCTTCCAAACCTAGAAGCTGTCCTGTGTCCTTGCATGCATGGGCTGAAGGGATAGTATGTATATTTCGCTGGCTCAGGTGAAACACGCTACCTGTTTAAAAGCTCCATCAGTTCTCTGTATTCTATTGAGTGCAAGTTATGGATGCTACCTTTAAATTTGGTCATGCTTCGACACCCACCTTCTGCCACCTTACAAACACAAACTCCTTGTGTGTCCAATCACACTTGGCCAATAAAGAATTCTATTCTGTTCTGTTTTATTCTATCTTCCTCTCTTCTCTTCTCTTCTCTTCTCTTCTCTTCTCTTCTCTTCTCTTCTCTTCTCTTCTCTTCTCTTCTCTCCTCTCCTCTCCTCTCCTCTCCTCTCCTCTCCACTCCTATCCTCTCCTTCTATTCTATTCTATTCTATTCTATTCTATTCTATTCTATTCTATTCTATTCTATTCTATTCTATTCTATTCTATTCTTTCCAATTCTAATTCTATTCAATTCCACTGCTTCCCTTCCTTTCTCTTCTTTTCCCTTCCTTTCCTTTTCCTTCCTTTTCCTTCCCTTCCTTTCCTTTCCCTTCCCTCCCTTTCCTTTCCCTCCCCTCCCCTTCTTCCCTTCCCTTCCCTTTTCATATTCTATCCTTACCATGCTGTTCATTGTGCCTGGTCAGATGAATGGGCTTTGAAAGCCATCACCACAGACAGCCCCAGGTTGCATGTTATGCTGAGAAGAATGCAGAGAAGCAACCAAGTGTGCCAATGAATTGAGAAAGCAGTCCTTTCAAACAGGGGCTCTCGAAACAGGATCTTGGTCATCATAAATGCGAGCATCAAAATTGAAAGGGGCTGAATATGTTAGATTTGAAGAAGTGATGCAAAGCTATAGAAGCCACATTTGTCCAAAGACAGAAAAGGAATAGAGCAATAAAGAGAAAGGACTTTTATAAGCCAGATTACTTAGAGGAGCGAATGCCCAGTAATCAT
This sequence comes from Hydrophis major, assembly GCA_033807585.1. Classification (NCBI taxonomy): domain Eukaryota; kingdom Metazoa; phylum Chordata; class Lepidosauria; order Squamata; family Elapidae; genus Hydrophis; species Hydrophis major. The sequence goes on along the minus strand of CM066332.1, from coordinate 9,333,943 downwards.
ATTGTTTCAGATGGATGGCGCATATTTTTAGCTGACAACAATTGGGCTCCAAAGAAGCTGCCTTATTTTATTATTAAAGCTGTTCCAATAAATATTTAGCTCCTTTATATATGTGTGTCCAACTTTATATATGTGTGCTTACTTTATGTATGTATTACTCAAATAACTATGGATGATTTGTGTTGTTTATATTTGCTAGATTAATATTCCATCTTTCTCCCCGGGATTCAGGATAGTGTATATGTTACTTAATGATATCTGAAAGCACCAAGAGACATTCTGTGGTTTGCCTCCATGCTAGTTTTATAATCCCTATAAAAGATAAGTATTCTCCCCTTTTCATCTCTACCATCTACAGATGAAAAGAGGAAAATACTTGTCTTTTCCCTACAGAAAACTGTAGGGAAATTAGGGGAAGTTGCTGAAAATTATGGGGTGCAGGGCCAAAAAATTGCACGGAAGAGAATTATATTCCAAGAACAATCCATTTGAATTTTGCCAGGTACCTGTGGAGAATTGGGCCACTGCAGTTCTAGTAGTTTTAAATACAAACAGTACAAGTACTGCTGGGTTTCCAGATCTTTAAAACTCCTAAAACTGCCTCTCCCAGTTGAAAGCCATTCAAACAAGTCTCAATCTATTTCTTCTTTCTTTGCCTTTGAACAATACATACTTAAATTGCTTGAACAAGTTTCTTAACCTTCAACCTTCTGATTACAAAGAGAATGGTAACTGTTAGACACAAGGAAAGTCTGATTGCCCATTCACTAATATTCATTTTTCCATGACCAAATCATGACCAACATTTTCTCTGAAACAAAAGGGCAAATGTCCCTCACCCACAAAAGCCTTTCAAGGTTGCACAGAAGTTGTCATAAGTTCACATCGCATCTTGGGCACAACTACAGAATCTTAGATGGACTATATAAACAGGCCTGTGCAATAAAAGCTAATTTTTTTCAGAGAGTAATATTCTCTTGAATTATATTTATTCAATTCAGTTCCAGTTCAACTCAAATCCCACCTTTACTGTTTTTATAAATAACTCAGGGGTATGTGTGAATATATCCAACCTGCTTTCCTCCTCATATTTTCTCCACAATAAGAACCCTGCCAGGTGAATTGGACTGAGAGAAGACTGGTCCAAGATCACCTAGTTGGCTTTCCTGGCTAAGTAGGATTAGAACTCACAGTAACCTGGTTTTTAGCCTGCCTTAAACATATACCTAGTGTCAACTGATAAAACATTTTGTATACACGTTTTATAGTTGTCAACCGAAAGAAGGGGAAAGTTTCAAAGAGCAGATGGCAGTGTGGAATCAAAAATACATTCCATTCATATTTTCTTCAGAGACTGATTAGATGACTAAAGCTTCTGCCATGCAAAAATCTAATTGGAGAGCATGATTGATGACTCTTGGCTATGGACATGTTTCATTGGATGATACACCCAGAGGGGTGGGGGGAAAAGCAGGATCAAGGGTGACAGTAAATTACATATCTCAGAGTTGGCTATGCCCAGGCTAATGCCAGCATGTTAACTTCTAATAAATCCTTTCAAGTTTTGGGAGTGTGGCTCGAGGCTCATGATTTAATTGGAGTAACTGCTGGAATCCTGAAACCTATATGTGGAATTGGACAAGCAAAGAACTAGATTGATTTTCTTCTCTCTTCTCTTTCTGTAGCTAAAAACTGATATTGCAACATCAGAAAGATAAATATATGAACCGTTCACTCAGTGGGTTAAGGAACTGAATAAGTTTCCTACCTATGAGAAGATTGCCTTTAGACATACATTAGAGACATACATACATGTGCAGTGGTTAGAGTGCAGTACTGCAGGCTACTTCTGCTGACTGCCAGCTGCCAGCAGTTCAACAGTTTGAGTCTCACCAGCTCAAGATTGACTCAGCCTTTCATCCTTCTGAGGTGGGTAAAATGAGGACCCAGACTGTTGGGGGCAATATGCTGACTCTGTAAACTGATTAGAGAGAGCTGTAAAGCACTGTAAAGTGATATATAAGTCTACGTGCTATTGCTATTTTGTACACAGAAGCAAAATGAAATGTGGAACTCCTCTATACAAAGTACAATAGGTTAAAAAAAAAGACTGATAGTCATATAAATGTATTAGAAAGTTAACATACAAGTAATTGAATAATATTTACATTAGTTAAACATATAATGTACAGAACTGTAACTGTTAATTGCTACTATGATATATTAGACTTTGTTTCTTTTCTTTTTTCTGTTGCATTTTTTCATTTTAAGCATTTTTTTTTCAGTATATGTTTTGTATGTGTGGTGCATTCTAAGTAGTTTTTTTTTTGTTTCTTTTTTGTAGTCTTTTTAAAAAAAGCAATAAAAGTAAATAATAATAATTTTAAGAAATGATAGGAATTCCAGAGAGTTCCACATTTCACCACATATTCCTTTAGAGGCAGCTGGGAAACTGGAACATACTTTTGCTGAAATGTCTTCTAGATGTTTCTCCCACCAGACTGGAAGTATCTGATTCCCATGGCAGTTTTGAACTGCAGTGAGATCTTCTTAAGTCATCATCTTGTAAGATGCCCTTTTCTTCTTTTCCATCATATCTTTCCATCTCTTGGCCTCTTCCTTAATAGTTTATACTTTCCTGACTGCAAAACTATTATATGATAAGATTGTAGAGCAGCATGGTGGCCCAGTAGAGAAAACATTCACTTCCCACTTGTAAGGTTGAGAGTTCAATCTTAGATAGCAGCAGATGTTTCTCTCCCAGGGGCTACATAAAAAAATAATAATAATCTGCTGGGGACTCTGCATAGGCATCAGGAAAGGAATCCAGCCAGTAAATGCTTGACTCCACACAATCGGCCTGACTTTACTCCAAATCAAGGACATATGGGTCATAAAAAAGGAGAAAAATGTTATAAGATTTTAGTGGAGTGAGGAAGCTAAAATGCTGCAGGCAGTGGGAGATAGGGCTTTATTTTGTATCTTGAAATAAAAGCCCAGAAATTCAAGCCTCTTTCAATGAATATTTTATTGCCATGGTCTTTTTCTTTGTCAAATCAATCAATGAAAACATGGGTGCATTCTTTTACTTCAAAATTGTGTGTGTGTGTTTGTAATTATGTATGTGTGTATATTCAGCACTAATTGGAATCTGCAACATTTTTCTCATTGCATAATCCACAAATGATAAGAAAGAATTCTGTTTGTAAGTCCCCTACCTACCTTCATCAAAAAAAGCTAAACAGAGTTGCTCCTACTTAAATGGGAGAACCTTAGGGTATTTCAGGTTTGTAAACTAGTCTCAGATGTTGGAAGAATTTCCTGGAAGAAGCGACAACAATCAGTTATTCATATTAGTATCAAGACAGCCACTAAGATGTGTGTTCATGTTGTTAGCAACAGTTGACTCAAGGGAACCCATCTTCATTTGGTTATCTATCAGGCAAGTTGCATGAACAGAGGCATAGTGTCAAGATCACATGAAGTATTAGTACCATTTTATAAAGCCTTAGTAAGGCATCACCTGGAATTCTGCATCCAATTTTGGTCACCACATCACCAAAAAGATATTGAGATTTTGCAAAAAGTGCAGAGAATAGCAATTGAGATGACTAAGGGTCTGGAGTGTAAAACCTATGAAAAACAGTGGCAGGAGTTGGATATGGCGAGTCTAGAGAAAAGAAAGACTAGGGGTGACCTAATAGCAGTGTTCCAGTCTCTGTGGGGCTGCCAGAAAGAAGAGAGGGTCAAGATGTTTTCAAAACCACCAGAAGGCAAAACAAGAAGCAATGGATGGAAACGAATCAAGGAGAGAAGCAACCTGGAATTAAGAAGAAACTTCCAACAACAGTCAACCGGTGGAACAACTTGCTTCCAGAAGTTGTGGGTGCTCCCTCACTGGAGGTTTTTAAGAAGAAACTGGACAGCCACTTGTATGAAATGGTACAGGGTTTCCTGCTTGAGCTTGGGGTTGGACTAGAAGACCTCCAAGGTCCCTTCAAGCTCTATTCTGTATTGCTTATGATCTTCTTTGTTCTACCCATTTCCTCTCTTCTTCCTCCATTATTTAATCTTTTCTCCCTTTTATTTCTTTCCCTTCCATTTTTTGGAATGCCGTTCATTTGGGAACATGTACCACATTTCACAAACTATTTTTTTTCCATCACACCTGTATACCTGAACCTTTCAGCCTCATCCTCCAACACCATTATCTAAAAAAACACCACAACCCAAATATTAAACTGCTGATAAAAGAACGGAAATAGCAAAAATAAGAATCATGATTACAACAAATAGCAACAAAACAGCAGGAACTCAATAACGGAGCCAAGGATTAAATAAAAATACAGCCGCATTGCTTGTAGGAAAAAAAAACAAAAAACAGAAACATGAAAGGAAAGCTTTGCTGTATCAAATTCCTGTGCAGTTATTGTTTCCTCTTGTAGCAGCCACCTGCATTGGATGTTTTCTTGAAAACAGAAGCTTCAAATTATCAAAGTTGGGGATTCCTGTAAATGAAATGTGGAAAGGGGGAAGGGTCTAGCGAACCAAACAGTTATCAATGTGATTACTAGCAAAGAAGCAATCGTGGAGCACGATGAAATGGGAGGTTGAAAAATCAAAATGGTAGCTTCAAAACTTGCGGGAAAAAATCCAGGCATGGCTTTTGACTGCATTGTTATAGACACCATTTTCAATGTTTTCTCTCTCACACACACACAAACATCTGCACGAGGGCAAAAGCAATTCATTCATATCATCCAGAACTACTACTTTTTTTAAAATTGAAAGTTGTTTTAAAAACATTTGAACGTGGTGATCTTTTGAAATATATCAGAAATCTTTACATTGTTATAGGAGTAGAATGTCATCAAACAATATAAAACACACAAACACACACACACACACATCTCTATATATCTTTAGTTTATAAATCTTTATATTCATTTCTATTTTATACATTTTGTTGTGGTATAGCCTTTTTCTTTAATTTCTATATCACATTTTTTGACTTCCTTTCTTATCCCTCCAATTATATTTTTTCCATATTTCATAGAATTCTGAAGTATCTCGTTCCTTCAGTTCTAACGTTAAGCTATCTAGCTCAGCACAGTGTAAAATCTTTTTCATTATTACTTCATCGTTAGGTATTTCTTTTAGTTTCAATGTTTGGACAATTGATAATCCTGTGGCTGTGATAATATGAATAAATATTGCTTTTTTTAAGATTCTCATTTGTTATTCCTAATAGGAACATTTCTGGTGTATAATTTGTTTTTAAGTTTAATATTTCCTCCAACAATTGCTAATTTTTTTTTTTGCCAAAAAACTTGCATTTTCTTGTACTCCCTAAACTTCTAAGAAGTATCTGACTGGACACTACTATCTAGACATAGAAGAATAACAGAGTTGAAAGCATGGGTGAGATGCTGCCAGTATAACAACCGGTTCGGTGATTGTGCTTTTTGAGCACAAATGCACATTGTGCGTGCATCAACATAATGAAAAAGCCCTTACCTACTATGTTACTTCGGGGGAATAACACAACTGAGGACTGGCAATCCATTCTTCCATGCTAATCAGTTAGAACGATAAAAGTCAGTACTGTGCAGGGGTTGGCATGTGGACCCACATCATTGTTGCAGAGAACCAGTTTGGACACAGCTGATCTTCGGAGTAAGGAGTTCGCCCAAACCGGTACAAACCGACAGAATCCCACCCCTGGTTGGAAAGAACATTGGAGGTTTTCTACTCTAACCTCTTGCTCAAGGAAGATGCCCTATACCATTCCAGACAAATGGTTATCCAATGTCTTCTCAAAAAACTTCCAATGCTGGAGCACGCACAACTTCTCGAGGCAAGTCATTCGACCGTTTGATTGATCTAATTTTCATTATGATTTTCATGCCATTCATCACAGATTATCCCTTCCGATCCGATCAAGCAAATGCAAAAAAAACAAAACAATTGGTTTAGTTTTGTTGATGCTGCCATTCTTCGAGCAAATTCCTTTGGAAGCTTGGTGAATTGACTAATAGTCCTCCTAGCCTAAAGAGATTAACAATTGAGATTGATCACTACTTGGTCGAGATGTGCAAATGAGTTCATAATACATTCCAAACTTATTTTGTAACTGTCTTTTAAGCCCTCCTCTTTCTTAGCTGGCAAGGCAAAAATTGTTTTGGAGAGGGAGTCAGGTGATTTGTATGCAATATTTCACACAGAATATGTGAAATTAAGAAATCAAACCTTTTCAACCTGGATTCTTGTAATTCAAACTGCAAAAAACAAAACAAAACAAAACCAATTGGGAGCTCTTAGCCTGGCTAAACCTCCTGTCATCCTGAAAATGAAAGAAAATAAATAGGTGAACTCGAGTGAGAGTGATTTAAATTTCCCTTCCCACTTTTGTTAAGTCCTTCATCATTTGTTCTTCAGGTACTTCTTTGGTAGCCTAGCAATCTGAGTCACCTACCACACAATGCTTGAAGAAGAAGGGGAACATTTTAAAGGAGATTGGCAGTGGTTTTTGTTGTGAATGCATAAGGTTTAATAAAGAGAACTTGAGCTTGGAGTAAAGTGCAGGGTTCTGGCCCTGCACTTCTGATTGGCTGCTAATGGCAGGATCGGATTGGCCTGTTCCGGGGAATCCGATTGGCCGTTAACAGAGAGTTCCTATTGGTTAAGGGAGCTAGCACTCCTCGATTGTTATTGGTTAATAGTTATTGGGTTGCCTATATAAGGAGGGTTATAACTGCCATTGAGTTGAGAAGTCACTATGTAAATAAAAAGTTGAAATTCACAGTTCCAGAGGCTTGTCTCCATTCTTTCTCGCCCATGCTCCAAACATAACACTGGCGACGAGGATGGGATAGGGAGACGTCTGAACCAACGGTACTAAGAAGAAACCCTGAGCACGTGGCTGGCGATGCTACACAACGGAACCATATCCGGCGTCATCGTACCACCCGCTCCGTTCGATCCAGTGCAGGAAGACTGGGAGTCCTACATGGATCGCTTCCAAATGTTCTTAGAAACTAACAACTTGAAGGACGCCACATCCGGGAAGAAACGGGCAGTGTACCTAACGCATTGCGGTCCAACCGTATTTAAGATGGCTAAAGCACTAGCAAAACCTAGAGAAGTGAAGGCAATGGATTGGGACGACCTCGAACCTCTACTAAGAGATCACTATGCACTGACCATGCCTACGCTCATGAGACGGCACGAGTTCTATCAGAGAAACCAGCGAAAAGGAGAAAGCATCGCCAACTTCATAGCAGACCTCCAAAACCTGGGAGGCCTCTGCGGATTCGCCAATTTGGAAGAGGCACTGAGAGATCGAATAGTTCTGGGATTAGATGCACCAGGCGTGCAGAGCAAGCTGATGGCGAAAGGCGACATCAGCCTTGCCGATGCCATCGCCGATGCTACTGCAGCAGAAGCAACCAGAAAGTCAGTTGCACAATTACGCCGCAACCGCGCTCCGGTACACCAACCAACAAGTGAAATTTTACCCAAGTCAGAAGGGCAGCTTTCAATGACACACCACGAGGACCTCTCTTCGTCATCAGACAGCGACGAAGAAGAGGTCCATCGACTGCAGTCCGACCGGGACCACCACCCGAAGTCCCTACACCCTTGCGCTGGCTGTGGAGCCAACCATGCCAGGTCCGAATGCAAATTCCGTGACGCGCTCTGCCATGAGTGCAGGAAGAGAGGCCACATCGGACGGGTCTGCTGAAGTTTACAAGGACCCGGCCAAGCCTCAAAAGGGGCTAACTATCGCCAATCGACAGGAAACCATCCTGTAAGGCGAGAACCAGTAAGCCACTCCTACAGAAACCGAGCTTTACAGCGAGAAGAGGCTCACCATACTATCACTATCGGTCACGCCTCTGCCTTGGATGCCAAGAAAATCCGAATCACAGTAGCCATCGAGAACCAGCCTTGCCACATGGAAGTTGACTCAGGATCGTCCCTCTCGATGGTGTCCTGGAAGACCCTCAAGCAACTCATCCCCATGATTCAGCGCCAAGACCTCCGTTTCCAAAAACTTATTCTTAAGGACTATCAAAGGAATCGAATCCCCGTCGTTGGTTCCTGCCGAGTCCGGGTCTCCTTCAAGAAGCACACAGCGTACTTACCGCTAACTGTGATCGACAGAGATCGGCCTAGCCTGCTAGGTCTCCAATGGTTCGCGCCACTTGGTATTGAAGTGGCAGGCATAAACCGAATCAGCAGAAGTGACTGGGAGGAGGACCTCATCCATGAGTTCAAGGATGTCTTCGCAGAAAGCTTAGGTGAGTACAAGGGGACCCCAATTTCGTTCAGCCTTGATCCAAAGATAGCTCCCATACGCCTTAAGCCCCGTCGAGTTCCATTTGCCTTAAAGCTGAAAATCGACGAACAACTCGACAAACTAATAGCTCAGGGGGTGCTAGAACCTACCAATCACTCCCCCTGGGAAACCCCAATCGTAACACCCATTAAGCCAGACGGGTTGATCCGAATTTGTGGGGACTACCGGGCCACCCTGAACCACGCCCTACAGCAGAATGCATATCCTGTGACGGTGGTACAGCATCTCCTCCACTCCCTGGGGGGCGAAAAAGTCTTCGCTAAATTAGACTTAGCTCAGGCATATCAGCAACTACCTGTTGATGAAAAGACGGCACAGACACAAACGATTGTGATGCACTGAGGTGCCTTCAAATGTACCCGGCTCCAATTTGGAGTCAGTGTAGCCCCAGGGATTTTTCAGAGCATGATGGAGAGGCTACTACAAGGGATTAAAGGCGTGGTCCCCAACTTTGACGATGTATTAATTGCTGCACCTACAAAAATCTTACGGGATCGTTTAAAGTTAGTCCTACAAAAATTCCAAGACGCCGGTTTTAAGGTAAAAAAGAATAAGTGTAAATTGTGTACATATAATGTTGAGTTTTTAGGGTACCTAATTGACAGTCAGGGTATTCACCCTACTGACAGTAAACTAAGAGCAATAAAAAACGCTCCCAGGCCTCGGAACAAGGCCGATCTCCAGCCGTTCCTAGGCCTCATCAACTTTTATAATGTATTTCTACCGCATAAAGCAATGGTCGCTGAACCGTTACACCAGTTGTTAGACAAGAAAGCAAACTGGTTATGGGGTCATAGAGAAGAACAGGCGTTCCATAATTTGAAAAAACTACTGACTTCTGACTCTGTACTCATGCAATACAATGAGACTTTGCCATTCAATATCACATGTGATGCTTCGCCTTTCGGAGTGGGCGCCATTCTGAGCCATCTACTGCCTCATGGTAACGAAGCCCCTGTTGCATATTTTTCAAAGACACTTTCAAAAACTGAGCGAAATTATGGCCAAATCGATAAAGAAGCCCTTGCAATTGTATCGGCTGTTAAAAGATTCCACGAGTACGTGTATGGCCGGGCTTTTACTATCGTGACTGACCACAAACCGTTATTGGGGATAATAGCTGGAGATAAGCCGACTCTCTACATATTATCCCCCAGGATGACTCGCTGGTCAGAATTCTTGGCTGCTTATAATTATTGGCTGCAATACCACCCGAGGAAAGCCATTTCCCATGCCAATGCATTGAGCCGAGCACCGCTTCCAGAGACTCTCGACGATCCTGCACCAATGGTAACCACGTTGCAAATTGAAACACTCAACTCGCCACCATTGACTGCCCGAGATATCGCGAGAGAAACCAAACATGACCCCACCTTAGCGTGAGTTCTAGGCTGGGTAGAACGTGGATAGCCATTGGACCAATTATCAGCTGACTTCACACCATTCAAGACTTGACAAACGGAGTTGTTCTCTCAAAAAGGCTGTGTCATCTGGGGCGATAGAGTCGTTATCCCAGAACGACTCCAAAAAGTGCTGCTGAGAACCTTGCATGATGGCCACCCTGGTATCGTGCAAATGAAAGCCCTCGCACGAAGCTACGCATGGTGGCCGGGCATAGACAAGCAAATCGAAAATTGGGTTAAAGCTTGTCATAAATGCCAAGAAGTGAGTAACGCCCCACCTAAAGCCATCCCTACCGAATGGGAGACACCACGGGGACTCTGGTCCCGTATTCACTTGGACTTTGCGGGGCCGACCAAAGGCCACACCTTTCTGCTAACCGTCGACGCCTACTCGAATTGGCTCGAGATTCACCGCATGATGAACACAACCACTGAAGCAGTTATCAAAAACTTGGAAAGACTATTTGCAACCCACGGATTACCAGACGTCCTGGTATCCGACAACGGGCCCCAATTTACAGTGCTGTCGTTCGAGCAGTACCTGGCTGACCGCGGCATCCGACATGCACTCACCTCGCCTGTGCACCCTGTGACCAATGGCAAAGCAGAGTGCATGGTCCAATTTGTTAAGAAAACCTTGCAGAAGGTAGACTACGATAACATTGACGACAAGATCAATCGAATCCTTTTTCTACAACACATCACACCTCATAGCATCACCAACAAAACTTCCGCCAAACTGCTAATGGGATGAAAACTCTGCTCCCACCTCAACCGGTTACACCCAGCTTATGAACCGGAAAAACCACTAGGATCCAGCGGCCGTTGTCGTGCCTTCCAGGTAGGCGATTTGGTATATGCTAAAAACCTATCGGGCGATCCGCTGTGGGTGGAGGCGACAGTAGTTCGTGTAACCGGCCCGAGATCCTACCTTGTACAATGCCTTGACGATAGACTATGGAAACGCCATATCGATCAATTACGATCGCGGCTCCCGTCGGGCATTCCTGAACTCCCTTATGACCAAGCTGAGGGCGGGGGAGATACGGAAGAAGATGAATTCCAAGTAGAAGAAAACCCGTTCGAAGGGAACGACGGCGTAATAGAGACACAGGAAGTGGGACCAGAGAGGGAAACAGATGCATCTCAAGGAATTACCGAGAATAATGGCAATGATGAAGAAATGAACTCTGAACCAGAGGGAACCCCGTTGCCAAACAACGATCTACCTCAGCGTGATTGCAGCCAAATGACACAGCGAAAATCAAAACGACTAATAAAGCAACCGTCCTACCTAAAGGACTATGTAACGGCGCCCTGCAAACAGAAGCCAGGGGGAAGGGGTGTTGTGAATGCATAAGGTTTAATAAAGAGAACTTGAGCTTGGAGTAAAGTGCAGGGTCCCGGCCCTGCACTTCTGATTGACTGTTAACGGCAGGATCGGATTGGCCCGTTCCGGGGAATCCGATTGGCCGTTAACAGAGAGTTCCTATTGGTTAAGGGAGCTAGCACTCCTTGACTGTTATTGGTTAATAGTTATTGGGGTTGCCTATATAAGGAGGGTTATAACTGCCATTGAGTTGAGAAGTCACTATGTAAATAAAGAGTTGAAGTTCACCGTTCCAGAGGCTTGTCTCCATTCTTTCTCGCCCATGCTCCAAACAACAGTTTTTGTACTAAGTTCATCTAGTGTGTTTCTGTATGCAAAAAAATAATATTAAGAGAAGAAATCTTTACTGGTGCACACTCACAAAAAAGAAGGAGACAAACCCACTTATGGAAACAAAAATACGGATTTAAACTTATAAAGAAGGATTGCTGAAATATGGTATATCTAGTTTAGTGAAAAGAAGAGCCAGGGATGACCATAATAGCAATGTTCCAATATCTCAGGGGCTGCCACAAAGAGGGAGTGAAGCTATTCTTCAAATTACCTTTAGGAATCAATGGGTGGGAAACTAATCAAGGAGAACTAGAACGAAGAAGAGATTTCCTGACAGACAAGACAATTAATCAGTGGAACAACTTGCTTCCAGAAGTTGTGAATGCTCCACTATTGGAAGTTTTAAAGAAGAGATTGGACAACCATTTGTCTGAAGTGGTGTAGGGTTTCCTGCCTAGGCAGGGGGTTGGACTAGATAACCTCCAAGGTTCCTTCCAACTCTGTTATTCTGTTCTGTTGTTCCGAATTATAAATGTACTTGAGCTCACTGATTTTTATTTTTATTTTTAATGTAATCAGCCTTCTCACCATACCTTCAATCTGGATGAGATAGGAAAGAATTATTTCAGGGGAAGAATTAAAAGAGGTTAGCATGAAAAATAGTGAACCAAAAGGAAAAATCTGAAATCAAATCCTTTCAAATTATTGTATCCTTGGAGATAGATGATGAGAGAGAGAGAAAGAGAGAGAGAGAGAGATCAAATATTTCATTAAGTGGCAAGCTTCTTAATCTGTGATATGCTAATGATTTTTTTTTTAACTTCCTTATTTTGATCTCTCAAATTACAACATTGTCTTTTTCCTCTGCACTGGTCCCACACATCTTTGGATGTATTTAAGGGTAATTAAAATTGCTATTAAATTAGCTGTTTAATAACTCAGATTAGTTGGTGGAAGAAATTGGGAGTAGAGGTTGAGAATTATTTCCTTTCTATTCAATCACAAAAGGTTAAAGAAGGAGTATTATTAAGGTCACACCAATGTAAAACACTCTATAAATTCTTTTTCTTTTGCAAAACTCTGGCTTTATTTTTTTCATTGCTGCAGAAAGGACTGATATTAGAATGGAGAGAGGGAAGGAGGGAAGGAGGGAGGTGGAGAGAAAGAGAGAAAGCAGCCTTGTTCTCTTCCCATATTTTTTTTTTGTCTTTTATCTCTTTATGAATAAAAATCTAACCCACTTATAGAACTAAAAGGAAAACTCATCCAGATAGACCAATTTCCTTCCTCTTGCAGTCCATTCAATCAGCTCCTTAACTCTTTTGAACTCAAGGACTGTTTTTTTTTTCTTTTTACTTATAAAGAGAACTTGAAATCTCATCATTTTTTTTTTTTTAAAGAAAAGGGTGGAGGGAGAGAATAAAAAGATACCGTAGATTAAAAGACCAATCAGAAGGCCAGAAAATAGGAGGTGCCTTTAGTGTTTTGTGGGCTAAGATGTATCTCTTTCCATGCTTTTTTTATTATTATTTCAAGTTTTTATTTTATAGCATACTAGCTCTATACCTCTACTTCGCTTTGAAACTATGTAGTCGGGCTTAGATTTTGGGGAGGAAAATAAGGGGGGGAAATTCTGCCTCTGCCTACCAGCATCCATTGGTATTCATCTGGCTAGTGTCCTGTCAGGGTGTGAGAGAGTTAAGGGCTGTTTGGAAACTGAAACAGTATTTGCTGTGTGAGTAAGAAGGAGACAGCAAGGAGCCTGGACATGGCGTAGCTGAATTGTTCTGTACTAAAGTTGCTTGGTGCTGTGAAACTAAAACTAAATCTGAAACTCTTCTCCTCTCCTTGTGTTTTGCATTTGGAACAGATTTCTTTTCAGGTGGGGAGGGGGAGTAGAACTCCTTAGCATCAGAGCGTGTTAATAATAATATATGATACTATATATTATACTATAGCATCAGAGCGTGTTAATAATAATATATGACACTATAATATATAATACTCTGATGGTCATTTTGAAAAATCTTTTCTTAGTGAGCACCTAGAAGCCACGAGGAACATAAATGTCAAATTTCAAGTTTGTAGGCTTTACACTTCTGGAGATTTTGTGATGGTGCATGAGTGCTTTTTGGCTTTTGTATATATAGAAGATAAAAATTCCAGTTTCAATTGAACAGTTTGTTGTCTGGGTACAAATATTTTTAGGAAATAATAATCCAAATGTTTACAACAACACTCATTACACGGATACTAACTATCCGTGTAATGAGTGTTGTTGTTAACATTTTGTAAACATTTTGTAATTATAGTAGTGTCAATAATAGCAATAACAATATTATTTACTTAACCAATTCAGCCTACCTTCCTTATATCACTGGTCCTTTCCATCTATTTCCCTGTGTCTAGCTCCTGTTTTTTTTTTTTTTTCCAGCTAGCCTTTGATAAACAATGTATCTCTTCCCATTCTAAGCCAGGATGGTTATCCCTAAACTCTGAATACCAATCATCGGGATGAAGGGAAGGGAAGAAAACAAAGAAATTACACAAGCTGCTTAGCAATTTAGTTTTATCTCAGAAGAAAAGAGCAGGGTAGCCTCAGATATTTGAGCATTCCTCCCACCTTTTGTTGACCATCTGTCTTTATGAGATCCCCAACAGAGGAAGACATTCGCTTGGGCAAAGATGAACAGAAGGACACAGCCATCTCGACAAGGGAAGGAAGGACACCCAAAGCCGCACTAATCACCATCAGTTAAAATTCATCTGTCCAGAAGGAGCTGCCTTTTGAGCATGGACAGATGCTTCAATTATGCACGTAGCGCCAACAAAGGGAGAGCTGATGAGACAAAATCTTTTTTTTTTTTACATCGTCTTTAGCTTTTAGGAAACTTCTGTCTCCATCAACTTTCATTGGCTTTGACAAGTGGGGCTGAACCGAACATATTTTACAATGTGTCATCCGAGGTGGTTATATCCAAAAGCTATTCAGTGTTAATATTCATTATACAGGAAAAAAACAAACAAACAGTTGATTGAGGAAGATCAGACTTATTTCCATGGTCTCTTGGTGCAGTGCATTGTCTGCATTCTTTGGAATGATGTTTCATGGTAGAATGTCCCCACTTTTCACCTCTTCCTGTGAAGTGCCCTGTGTGCGCCACGATTCATTTTGGGGAACAAATTTCAACAAACCCTTGAAAGAAAATGTACAGGAGATTCTTAGCAGTCTGGGATTTTACTGCTAACATTTTAAACAGGCACCTGATTTCATTTGGCTTCTGAATTATGAAAATTTGGGAAGTTAGATAGAAATGAAAAGCTTGTTGCTCCCTTTTTTTTCCTTTTGAATGCTACTGGTCTCTGGCATGACTAATTAAATCTCACTAAGCTATGAGTTTTTGACCAGATGAGTTTCCACTGGGCTATTTTAATCCCAGGCTCACTCTTTTAAAGAACATGATTAACATAATTTAATATTGTGGGCTTCTGTAATTTTTTCCTCGAATTTTTTTTTTTGGGGTGTGTGTGTGTGTGGAAAATCTGCTTAATGTACTACAGGGGAGAAACTTTCTTAATAAGAGAAATGGAAAAAATATATAGGTAATATTGATGCAGCAGCTGATTTTAGATCAAGCCATTCCTTAAGCAGAGACTGTGTAACTGATCTAGCAGAAATTTTACTCTTTTTTCTTACATGCTTTTGCATTTTGAATGTTTGCCACAGCGAGTTATTTGTAAAAATAATAATAAAGATGGGAGCTAGCTAATGAGATAGATAGATAGATAGATAGATAGATAGATAGATAGATAGATAGATAGATAGATAGATTATATATAGATGGATATATAGCTGTAGGATAGATAGATAGATAGATAGATAGATAGATAGATAGATAGATAGATAGATAGATATAGACTAGAATAGACTAGACTAGACTAGAATAAAATAGAATAGAATAGAAAAGAATAGAAAAGAAAAGAAAAGAAAAGAAAAGAAAAGAAAAGAAAAGAAAAGAAAAGAAAAGAAAAGAAAAGAAAAGAAAAGAAAAGAAATGATGGATTGATAATAGAGTAGGATAGAGCGATAGATAGATAGACAAATAGATAGATAGATAGATGTTAGATAGATAGATGGATGATAATGATAGATAGCCAGATAAATAGATGATAGATAGATGATAGATATTCTCATATGTTTATATGAACTAGGTTGTAATTGTAGATGTCAGGCAGATGTAATTGTATATTCTTAGCTCTTTCTCCAATTCATCATGAAGATGTATGTATGTATTCCTTACAAAATTGTGGTAGAAAAAAGAGAAGCTAAGATAGTAATGAATTAACAGCTCCTTTACAAGCTTCTTGGTCTTACCCTTACCCTATTTCCTAAGCATGCCATCCAGAGGCAAAAGTGCCATCCAGTCCAGCACAGTAATGATACTAGTCCATAGATACAATAAAAAAGAAAACGGATAGGGTTCATCTCATGTCTTCCACCACAGGGACAGCATGAACCATGAGTAATAGATTTATGGCTTCTGGCTATCCTTCTTTGAAGAATATCTCAACACAATAACAAGACAAGCTGTCTCCCCGACTCTTAAAATATTCAGTCCAATCGTTCCCTAGAGCACTGCAGTCATGGAACTAACTCCCTGAAACAAGTCCCCTGCACCTCCTACAACCCCCATTATTCAACATTCTCATGATGACTGCTTATTGTCAGCAGAAACTCGGATCTTTATATTTCAAGCTCAATGGCATTGCAGCCAAGGTGGATCACTTCCAACAAAGCCTTTGATTACACTTCCTTCACAATACTCAGGAGGCTTAAACTCAGAACACAGAAGCTGGCCGTGTTCAAATATAGAGTCCAAGGCCAATGTCTTTGTGATATTCTGGGTGAGGCAAGAACAATCCCGGTCCATACAAATGGGATTTGAGACAAAGTATTGTTAGATTTCAGCTGTTTTGCATGTTGCATTTGCTGTACATTCTTCTGTTATGATTATACAAACTCATATGTCTGCAAGAAAACAAACCAAGCTCAGAGAGCACCAAGGATCCCACACAGGCTTCCTCTTCCTTCTCTTCTTTCTCTTCCACAAACCCCACTCTGTTCTAGCACTGATGGTGTTACTTAGCTGGTAATGAAACATCTGCAAGAAAACAATCGAGCTCAGAGAGCACCAAGGACCGCATTGCCCTCCACCTCTCTGCAAACCCAATTCCCTTCTAGTACTGATGACATTATCTAGTTTGGGTAACAAAATGTCTGCAGGAAAACAACCAAGCTCAGACAGTATCAAGGACCTCTCATGTATTCTCTATCAAAAGCCACACTATTTTAAGCCTAATTGGTTAAATGCAAATTTGCCAAAGATCCAAAGTCTGGATCCTTACTAAATTTGCTTCACGAGATGCTTCCAGACTGCAATTTTTTTTTTTTTAGATGAACTTTATACCAAACAAGGATGATATTCTTCTGTTTCATCCCAGGAAGGTTCAGTGAGTTGAAGAACCAGGAAGGTCCCTCTGTAATTGACTTCAGCCTTCTGTCTCAGGGTAAGCAACACTTTGCTTTGTGAGGTGGAGGCATTTATGACCTTGCTTCCCAATTTAATGGAGTTTCTCACTTTTTCTCGATATTCTTGATAAAACACGGTGGGGTGTTTTGATTTGCCTACACTGGATGATTGGAAAGGGCTTCATAGATCACTGAAAATCCTGTGAATGAAGTGACAGTTGTGTAATCATGGAAGTAATGGGTCTATGTACTTACACCGACCAAGTCGTGTATATGTCACTGGTTTTATATTAACTCCAGATATGTGAAGGATAGCTCTGTTTTGTTGTTTCTGTGCATCCAATTCTAAGATATCTTGTAACATTTACCCAGAATCCTTACTCTTTAAAATGTTTGAATTAAGTAACCTTTCCTTTCCTCTCCTCGTCTCCCCTCTCCTTTTTTTCCTTTCCTTTCCTTCTTTCCATCACTCTCCTGCCCCTCCATCTCACTGGTGGGATTTTAATTTTTTTACTACTGGTTCTGTGGGTATGGCTTGGTGGGTGTGGCAGTGCAAGGATACTGTAAAATATCCAGTCAGAGGTGGTATTTTCCGGTTCTCTGAACTACTCAAAATTTTTGCTACTGGTTCTCTATTTACTTCTGATATCCCTACTCACCAGCCTTTTTGTAAATTTCAATTCTAGTAATATTCTTATTTTTGCTTTTTATTTTAAAGGGAAAGCCTTTAAAATAAAGTTTTTTTCTTTATTTCTCTTTATTTCTCCTTATTTTTATTGGGACTTCTTTGCTCTTTCTATCCATGTTTTTGGACCACTTTGTTTTTCTTTTTTGATTATTGAGTCTTCTCAACTGGATTAAGGTATGAAGAACCTGAAGGAATTTCTTCTTTTCTTTTTGCTTTTTTTTTGCTCTTAATCAATATTATTATTAGAACCTGCTGAATACCACTTCTGTTCCATCTCCTCCCTTTTCCCCACTCCCTCTCTCTTCACCTTGCTTTCCCTCCCCTCCCTTCTGCTCCCCTCCCTTCTGCTCCCCTCCTTTCTCCCTTCTTTTTCCTCTCTCCCCTTTTCCCTCCCTCCTTCCTTCCTCTTTTTATTTCCCTTTCTTTCCCTTTCCTCTTCTCTCTCCCTCTCCCTCTTACCAGCCAACACTTTCATTATTTCTTCTTCAGTTTCTCCCATGCATCGGTCATACATTGGCTACAGTTGAGGGTAGATTTGAACTTCAGACTGTTTTTCTAATATTTTCTCTTTTTTTTCATATATGTACAGGTAGATGGTTCCACATTCCAATGGCTTTGGTTCCCCATCATATTTCTATGAGAAGCAGATCACTCTATAGGAACAAAGTGAAATCTGAGTACATTTTCTTGCTACCCAGAGGAACACCATGGATTCTACTCACTTCTCTTCCTCCCCCAATTAAAGAAAAGGGATGCTATATATGCCCACCCATCACTTATGCTGCCTTGGGCAATCTTAATTCTAACTTAAACACATAATCACCTTTCAACTGCATTTTATCAGCTTTCAAAGAGAACTGCCTTGGGCATAACACCAATCATCTGAATGACATAAATCTTCAATTTCCGAGAACACTGAGGTAGGACAGATCTTGACCAACCCTCAGTTTCATGTATCTGAAGTATCTAACAAAATGAAATTCAATAGTGAAAAAAGTAAGGTTCTATATTTAGGCAAGAAAAACCAAATTCACATGTATAGTACAGTTGGTACCTGACTCAATAGTAGTTACTGTGAGAGGGATTTTGGAGGATGGAGGATCCAGTGGATAATCACTTGTGAGAGGGATCTTGGAGTAATCATTTAAATATGAGCCAGCCCTGTGCTGCAGCTGCCAAAAAAAGCCAATACAGTCCTAACTGTAGACTCTATTAACAGACAGATAGAATTAAGATCACATCTTAACACCGCTTTATAATGCTTTGGTAACGCCACGCTTGGAATACTGCATCCAGTTTTAGTTGCCAGGATGTAAAAAAAAGATGTTGAGACTCTAGAAAGAGTGCAGAGAAGAGCAACAAAGATGATTAGGCTAACAAAGATGATTAGGAGGTTAAAACATATGAAAAATGGTTTCAGGAACTGGGTGTGTCTAGTTTAATGAAAAGAAAGACTAAGGGTGACATGATAGCAGCTTCCAATATCTCAGGAGCTGCCACAAAGAAGAGGGAATCAAGCTATTCTCTAAAACACCTGAGGGCAGGACAAGAAGCAATGGGTGGAAACTAATCAAGGAGGGAAGCAACCTAGAACTAAGGAGAATGTCCTGACACTGACAACAGCTCACCAGTGGAACCTTCAGATGTTATACGTACTCCACCACTAGAGGTTTTGATTGAGACAACCAATTGTGTGAAATGATACAGGGCTTCCTGCCTGAGCAGGGGATTGGACTACTAGATGACCGCCAAGGTCCCTTCCAACTCGGTTATTCTATTCTGTTAAGGAGACTATTATTGCAGCACGTAGGGTTGTGCTGCGCTTCAAAGCATCCTTCTTTGACTTGAGGAAGTCATTGGAGTGCCATCTTCTCAAGTAGGCCAATTCCATTGTGGCATTGAAGGAGCATGACTTTAACAATGCAAAAAAAAAAAAAAAAAAACCCACCTCATCCAGACAAATTGTGACCACTTCACACAGGATTCTTAGGTCATGCAGTACTTCTGTTCTCCACTACTACTACTATTACTACTGCTGCTGCTACTGCTACTACTACATTTCCCCTCTTGCTTTGCTCTCTGATGCCATCTGTCTACTAACTGAATAGAGCACATCTCACATAGTTATTTTGGTCCACCTTCCACTGTGCTTAAATCTTAATGTGCTGCCTAAAAAAGAGAAGTAAAACAAGTATAAACTAAGTACCAATCTTCCCCTACTTATTCATTCCTTTTGTTTGAAGAGGAGAGGAATCTACAGGCAAACATGTAATTATAACCCCCCCCCCCCTCCTTATTATGAGCCGAAGTGTTGCAAACAGCTGATCTTTCCCATTCAGGAAGCCTTGTTCCATTAATATTATATTTTCTTCCTCAATATCCTTCCAGCATGTTATTGGTCCAGGGTTTTTATTTTATTATTTGGCAAAGTTCATCGAGCATCATTCGCTTATCTGAAGAAAATGTGGCTGGGTCCTTTTCAGACAGACTCTCAGTGAATTTTCCAATTAAATCCCTTCCAACAGATGACAAAACACATTTGTTCTCTCATGTGGCCTTGGCCAAGATTGGCTGTTCTTAAACTTGCCTTCAGGTCCCTCTTTGTTCACCCTACATGGAAATTTGTCATTCCAACCCATTGAACAGCATCTGCTATTCAAAGGGATCCTACAGGCTGACATTTCCTCTCAATGGGCTTGCTTATTAAAATACTCTGACGGGAAATAAATATATCAGCTGAGCAGAAATTATATTCTATCAAAGAAGAGAGAAGCTGAAGGGCTGTTTTGCTCATTTGTCTGTGAGATTAGTTTACCGAGGTTGTGTATAAAATCAGAATAAATAATATTTAAGAAAAGTAATATGGAGAAGGTGGAGCTTCGTTTCGGCGATACAGCTGAGATCTCAGGGCTCTGAGATCGCAGCCAATATTTTCACCCCTGGTCGGTCCCAACAGACCTAAACCATCCTGTAGACAGGGGGATCGTGAAGGGCGTAGTCCCAGGATTCCAGGGATATTGCAAAATCTCTGGTTTGATCCGGGAGAAGCCCTTTTGCTGGCGGAGGAGAAGCAGCCTCCATAGCTGCTGAAGTCGGGACAGCTCCGGAAAGAAAGTGGCTGGAAGTGAAAGTGTGTCGGCTGGGTGAGAAACTTCTTTTTTGTTGTAAATTCACTGAGATTTGAAAGGGCACCCTGAACACAGAAGAAACCTGTGAGATTTTTTTTTTTTTGACCAAAACTGTTTGAGCGGCGTTTTTTAAAGTGATGTCAAATTGAGCCTTGGATTTTTTTTTTCTACTTTTTTTCTGGGGACTTTAATGTGACTTTGTAGGTAACCGGATTGAATTTTCTCTTATATATATTTTTATGCTCCTTTTGATTTTTTAATTTTCTTTAGGATAGAGGCTCCCTTTGGTTATTTTTTTTCTTTTTTTTTGTATACATTATTCCTTTTTTCTGGCTGGGGGGGGAAGAGCATTAAGAAACTTTGCAACACTGCCAACTAGAGGCTTGAAAATACTTTATTTGAATTGGAGAGAACTGTAAGAAGACTCCTTCTCAAGGACATTTCAACATGATAAGATAGAGGGAGAGCACAGCAAAATATTATTACAGGTGCTTTCCTGGACTCTTATCAATATTTCAACACTTGAGGCTTGGCTTTGAAGCTGCTGGAGAAGAGAGTCATAATAAGAGCCTTGGATAAATAAATAAAGTTCAGTGTGCTCATATATATATATATATGTATTTACTTCTGATATCCCTATTCACCAGCCTTTGTGTAAATTTCAATTCTAGTAATATTCTTATTTTTGCTTTTTATTTTAAAGGGAAAGCCTCAGAGTTTTTTCCTTATTTCTCTTTTTTTCTCCTTATTTTTATTGGGACTTCTTTGCTCTTTCTATCCATGTTTTTGGACCACTTTGTTTTTCTTTTTTGATTATTGAGATTTCTCAACTGGATTAAGGTATGAAGAACCTGAAGGAATTTCTTCTTTTCTTTTTGCTTTTTTTTGCTCTTAATCAATATTATTATTTTTGGGTTTGTTTGTTTTTTTCTTTTCTATTTTTCCTTTTTTATGGTGGACTACTTCGTAATTGGATTAGGGTCTAGAAGAACCTGAAGATCTTTCTTCTTCCTTTTTGCCTTTTTCTTCTTTGGTTTTGGGCCTTTTACTATTGGACTTTTCCATTTTTGATTATAATTGGCTACTCTACCAGTTGGATTAAAAGTCAAAAAGAATTTGAAGCTTTGGAAGCATTAAAATGAGCAGGAAACCAATACCATCTGGCATTTCTACTTCTACCTCTGCTTCCCCACCAGCTGGAGGACAACGTTTAATTCAGACAATGTTGAAGCAAGATAAAGAACAAGAAAAAGTAACTTTACAGATGATTATGCAAGGAATCCAAGATCTCAAGATAAAATCAGACATCATTGAACAAAGAATAGAGAAGACTGATGAAAAAGTGGAAAATATTAAACAAATGATGGGGAAGTATGAGGAGAGATTCCAAAAAATTGAGGAAGAAGGAAAACAAAGAGAGGAGAAGATTGGAAATATTGACAGTAGATTAACAGTGGTTGAACAAGAAAAAAGTGGGATGTTGAGGTGGGAGATGGAAAGGTCAGAATTTTATCTCAGATTTCAAAATATAGAAGAGGAAAAAGGAGAAAATTTGGCTGCGATAATGATAGAAATTTTGGCAGATGCTTTGGAAATTACAGAGGAAAAGATGATGGATGGAGTAGATGAGGTATATCGAGTTTATACAAGATATGCGATGAGAAATAAATTACCAAAGGAAGTCCATATTAGATTTACCAAAAAATCCATTAAAACACAAATATTACAAGTGGTAAGAGAGAAAACATTGAAATACAAAGGTAAAGAGATTGTGGTTTTAAAACAAATACCCAGAAGAGTGTGAGAGATGAGAAGAGAATATCGATTTCTGACCAAAATGCTACTCGAAAACGAAGTGAATTATAGATGGCTGATTCCAGAAGGATTAATGTTTACGTGGCAAGAGCAGAGACATAGAATTGATTCAATTGAGAAAGCAGAACTTTTCCATGCAGAATTTTTTGGAAGAAGAAGAGAGGAGGCAGAGAAAGAGGTCTCATTAATTGAGTTTCAAGAGGAACAACTGGAGACTGAAAAAGAGAAAAGAGCTGTAGGTGGACAGATGGATAGTAAAGAACAGCGTGAAGTGAGATGCATGAGAGCTGTTAGACCTAAATATAAAGCATAATCATGGAAGAAAAAAAAACTGATTACAATGAATATAAATGGACTTAATTCAGCTGTTAAAAGAAGGAAAACTTTTCATAAATTAGAGAAATTAAAATTTGATATAATTTGTCTACAAGAAGTTCATATTAAAAAAACAACATGAACAATTGTTATTACAGCCAAAATTGGGGGAAATATTTACTTCTTTGACTCAATGTAAGAAAAGAGGAGTGATTCGGGGGTTTCCGGTTTCGCGTGGCTTCGGGGCAGCAGGAATTCGCGACAGCTCGCGATTCCTGCTGTGCTAGCCGCCGAGGTACCCCCGATCCAGATGGGTCAGGGGGATATGGCTGCCCTATAGGGACAGCTGAAGAGAGAGGGGAGTCGGATAGGGGGTTGTGGGTGTCGCAGACCCCCTCCCCCTCCGGAAAAACCCCTTTTTCCCAAGGCGGTGGAGCGGCGGTCAGCAATGGCCGCCACGAAGAAGCCAGCAACCGGGTAAGATTGCGCTGGAGGAAGTAAGGAGTGAAAGTGCTGTCTGAGCCGGGTCAAGTAACATCTTGCAAATTGGCTGGAACTGAGCTGTCTGAATTGCTGGAGGATACATTGTATCCCTAAGAAGATCGAAAGCGGCGGAGAAGCTGTTAAAGGGAACTTTTTTTTTTTCACTCTCCCACCCCATGGAAACAGCAGATATGTTTGGATATACTGGACATTGAAAATGAATTGTTTTGAGAGTTGAAGCTAAGGGACAAAAGGGTTTTTGGACATTGAAAAACTTAAGAAATTGGAAAACCCTTGTTGGAGGTATGGATTTCTGATTATTTAAAATTGATATTGCAAGTGGGAAGGGAGAGGAAAAAAAAATTGGAGCAGAAGCTGAAAAAGGAGGAGATTGCCTAGAATCCCAAAGAAAGGTATATGGTAATTGGACCTCTTTGATTAAACATTAACCCCAGAAAGAGAAAGAGAAGAAGGAAGAAAAGTATTAATTTTTGGAATTTTTTTTTCTTTTTGAATTATTCTTGATTAAAAATATTTGTGGTTGTTTTGGGAAAAGTTTCTTTTTTCATGATGGCATCGCTTGTGGATGAACTAAAGACTGAATATCAAAAATATAAAAAAGCAGATACTTTGGGCAGTTTGTTTCAATTTTTAGAAATGGCATTATGTACTTATGAAAAGTTGACTATGCAGCAGAAGGACTGGGACAAAGAAGAAGAAGAAGCCATCTTTGATGAACAATGGGTTCTTTCCAGGGAGGAGGAGAAAAAGGATAAGAAAAAGGGGATTTTAAGAATTATAAAAACAACCAAAGAAGAGAAAAAGGAGCGGAAAGGTGGAGGCAAGGTTAGGAAGCAAAGGAAAGGGAGTAAGAAAAGGGAGGAGGAAAGACAAAGGGGTAAAAAGGGCAAGGAGAAGAATAAGCAAGAGAGAAAGGGGGGGAGGAGAAGCCTCAATGAGGGGAAGCAAGATCTAAAGAAAAAAAGTTTATTCAGAGACAATGGGTGAATTTAATTTAGGATAAAAGAGGGATTCTGGAGGGTACATAAGATTGTGTTTTTTATATGTGTATTTAGAGTATAAAATTTATTGTGTAATTTTAGAATCTTTTAAACAGAATCCCAAGAAAAATTGTTATATGAAGTACTTTTAAGTTAGGGTAATGAGTTAAAGGTGTCACTCCAGTTAGTGTATAGGAGAAGTATAGTAAAAGAAAAAAGATGAATGGATAGTTGGAAATAGAACAGACAAAGAATGTTATTGAAAATGGAAATAAGATTTGGAAGGATATATAAAGGTTTTGTTTTTTTTTTGTTTTTTTTTTTGTATATTGATAAAAGGCAATAACATTTTAATCAATAAGAAATAATTTGGATGAAAAGGAGAAGCTGGAATAAGATATGAAGTTAAATAGATAAAGTATTGGTTTGTTCTTTAATTATTATTATTTTTTTTGGAAAGAATTTATAAGCTGTTATGCCTTGATTGTTTATGCGCTGTTTTTGTAAAACTGATAAAATTGGTTTATATATATAAAAAGGAAAATGATAATAAGATATGGAAGGATATATAAAGTGAATATGATGTTTGAATTTGTGTCTGTGTGAAGAGTTTCAACCCGGGATCAGGCAGCCTTCAGAAAAGATGTTTTAGTTTTGTTTATGTTTTGTGTTTTGTATGTTTATGAAAGGCAATAAAATTTTAATAAGCAAGAAATATAATTTGGATAAAAGGAGAAGTTTGGATAAGATATGAAGTTAAATAGATAATGTAAATATTGATATTACAATTTGGAGTTATGTTCTATTGGCTTTCTTCTTTAATTATTATTATTATTATTTTTAGAAAAGATTCTTCAAGTTGTTATGCCTGGATTGTGTATTGTTTTTTTTTTTTTTTGTAAAATTAATAAAATTTGTTTTATAAAGAAAAGAGGAGTGATTCTGTACATTAAAGAGGCTATCCCAGCAAAACTGATCTACACAGATGAAGACGGAAGAGTATTAATGGTGGAAATAATGGACAATAATTTAAAAATACTCTTGATTGCAATTTATGCTCCAAATAATAAACAAGAAGAATTTTATAAAAAGCTACACATGAAAATAATTGGACTGGACTATGTTAATATAATTATGATGGGAGACTTTCATGGAGTTGTGGACAATAAATTGGACTACATAGCAACAACAACAAAGCAAAATAGAAAGGCTCTCATTAAATCTTTTTTTTAATATGACAGATGAACTAACTTTAAAAGATATTTGGAGAGAAAGAAATGTTAAAGCTAAACAATATACTTTTTATTCAAATAGACATTTATCATGGTCCAGATTAGATATGATTTGGATCTCAACAGAATTAATATCCAATATTCAAGAAACAAATATTGAAACAAGTACTTGGGCAGATCATAGCCCAATGACAATTAAATGGAAGGGACAAAAAAAAAGATCGAGATGGACATTAAATAATACTATTTTAAAGGAGAAAGATTTTATACAATGGATGGAGAAGGAATTGGCTTTTTTCTTCAGAGAAAATAAAAAAGAAGATACTTCAATGCAGAATGTTTGGGATACAATGAAGGCATATGCTAGAGGTCTGATAATAGATTATACAAGAAAAAAGAATATTAGGAAAAGGCAAGCTTCAAAGGCCTTGGAAGACGAGTATAAAAGACTTGAAAAAGAATTACAGAAAATGCCACAGAAAAAAGATATTAAATTGAAGCTGGATGTAATTAAACATAAAATGGAATTAATAGAGAAAGAAGAACTGGCACAGAAAATCAGAAATTCTAAACAGAATTATTTTGAAGATGCAAATAAACCAGGTAGATGGCTAGCATATAAATTGAGAAAGGAGAAGGAATCAAGAAAAATATTGAAGCTAATAGATGATCAAGGCTAAGTTTGTTATGGTAATAAGGAGAAAAAGGAAATTATTTGAGATTTTTATGGGCAACTATATAAACAAGAGAATATTGATGAGGAAAAAGTCAAACAGTATTTACAGAAGGCTAATTTACCGAAGATACCTAAAGAGACTGAAGAAATGCTAGAAAGCAATATAACAATGATGGAATTAAATGAAGCATTTAAGAGACAAAACAATGGGAAAGCACCAGGTCCAGATGGGCTTCCGGCAGAATTCTATAAAACATTTCAAGAATCATTGAGCATCCCATTGTTAGAAGTCATGAATGAAGTTATGTTAAAGAAGATGATACCCACAACATGGTCAGAGGCTTATATCACACTTATTCCAAAATAAGAGGCTGACCCGCTGCAAATTAAGAACTATAGACCTATTTCCTTATTGAATGCAGACTATAAAATCTTTGCTTCAATTTTAGCAGAAAGACTTAAAAAATATTTAAATAATTTTATTCACCCAGATCAAAATGGATTTCTGCCAAAGAGACAAATCAGAGACAATATGAGAGTAATCTTGGATACTTTGGAATACTATGAGGTTCATCCTGAAAAGCAAATGGCTTTGATATTCCTAGATGCTCAAAAGGCATTTGACAACATGAACTGGAGATTTATGTTATTACTATTGGAACAGATGGGTTTTGCTAAAAAATTTACTCGAGCAATAGAAGCCATATATAATAAACAGACAGCAAAGGTAATGATGGAGGGGGAACTTACAGATTTTATTAATATAAGAAAAGGCACAAGACAAGGGTGTCCCCTATCTCCTTTGCTATTTGTGTTGACCTTGGAAGTGTTGAATAGAAATATTAGGGATGATAAAGCATAAAAGGAATGAAAATTAAGAAGGAAGAATTTAAACTACAAGCTTTTGCTGATGATTTAGCTTTTATTCTGGAAGACCCGTTAGAAACAGCTCCAAGGTTATTGGAAAAGACAGAGACATATGGTGAGATGGCTGGTTTGAAAATAAATAAAGATAAAACAAAGATTTTGACAAAGAACATGCTATTGAGACAGAGAGAACTGGCAGATCTTTTGAAAATCCAAGTTACAAATAAGGTTAAGTATCTGGGGATATATTTGACAGCAAGATGTAGCACATTAAAAGAGAATAATTATATTAAACTCAAACAACAGATAGCTACAGATTTGAAGAAGTGGGAAAACTTGCAATTGTCATTAATAGAAAGAATTTCAACAATCAAGATGAATATTTTACCTACAATTTTATTTTTGTTCCAAACAATACCAATTAGGCTTAGAAAAGACTATTTTGAAGATTTAAATAAAATCATGTTGAAGTTTATATGGCAAGGTAAAAAAGCGAGAATAAAGCTAAAGCGTTTGCA
Source organism: Hydrophis major (assembly GCA_033807585.1). Taxonomy (NCBI): domain Eukaryota; kingdom Metazoa; phylum Chordata; class Lepidosauria; order Squamata; family Elapidae; genus Hydrophis; species Hydrophis major. The sequence continues at coordinate 9,306,262 of CM066332.1, read as the reverse complement.
AGACGCTAGAATTAGAGGAGGTTTTGGCCTGCCTAATTGGGAATTGTATTATCAAGCTGCAAGTTTGATGTGGGTCAAAGAATGGATAACATTAAGAAAGCATAGATTGTTGACATTAGAAGGGCATGATTTGCTGTTGGGCTGGCATGCTTTTTTATGGTATAAGGGACTATATATAACTATAACTAAAACACAGGGTTATTTTAGAAGACATTATATACCGGAGTCTTTGTGATTAAACTGGGAGAAGATAAAAAGACAATGTTATTTGAAAATTCCAGTTTGGTTATCGGCGATTGAAGCATTTTCCTGTCCTATAATTTATAAGAAGGAACAAACAGTTAGATATGGGGAACTATTGGATGAAAAGGGTGAACTTAAATCGATCCAAAACTTAGAGGAACAAGGTATAAGGATGAATTGGTTTTCATATGCGCAAATACATTCAAGGTATGATGAAGATTCTAAAATGGAGAGATTCTATGATAAGCAGACTGATTTTGATAAGATCTTGATGGGTACCGATGAGAAGGTGATTAAAAAATTATATGGTTATTTACTGGGAATTAAATTAGAGGAACAACAAGTCAAAGAAACTATGATTGTTTGGGGGAAGAATTTTGGATATAGGATTGATCTAGAGAAATGGCAAAAATTGTGGTCTCAAAATTATAAAATGACAATGTCAACAGCATATAAGGAAAACTTGTATAAGATGTTTTACAGGTGGCACTTTCCCCCGACAAGAATAGCAAGAATGTTTAAGAACAAATCTGAAAAATGCTGGAAATGTCATCAGATACCCGGCTCGTATTACCATATGTGGTGGACTTGTGAGCATGCTAGAAAATATTGGACTAAAATTCGCATGTGGTTGGAAAAAATGACAAAGAAACACATAGACTTGAAACCAGAGATCTTCTTATTGGGAATTTTACCAGATATATATAGTAAAGATTTGAAATACCTGATTGTAAATGTATTAACAGCGGCTAGGATTGTATTTGCTAAAAATTGGAATAATGAGAAAATACCATTACAGAAAGAAATTATTAAGAAAATATTGGAATGTGCTGAGATGAGTAGATTGACATTTGAAATTAGAGAGCAAGAGGATAAACAATTTTACGAAATTTGGGATCTTTTTTATAAATGGCTAGATGATAAAATACGATAATAGAATGTTTAGAATGTTAGACAGTAAGGAATATTTTTATTTTGCTATTTTGTTAGTACTTTGTTATTTGACATTATATATATAAAGGGTTTTTTCGGATTGATTTGGTATGATTATATGATTTGTTACAGAATAAACTGGTTAAAGTATTGTTATCTCATAAAGCATGAATGATTAAAAGTATAGTCAAAATTTTCTTTTTTTTAAATGATATTAGGATATATAAGTTTGGATTGACAATATGAGTTGTTATGTAACATAATTGTAATTGAGACTACAAAATGAATGCACAAAACTGATGAACCAACTGACACACTGGATGTACAAATGAGAGTTGATGTTTTAATGTTTTGTTTGTCTTGTTTGTTTGTAGAAAATTAATAAAATCTCTTTCAAAAAAAAAAGTAATAGACATTTCACTTGAAGCTATTAAAGAATATATATCTAATCTCTCTCTCTCTCTCTCTCTCTCTCTCTCTCTCTCTCTCTCTCTCTCTCTCTCTCTCTCTATATATATATATATATATATATATATATATATATATATATATATATCTTTGGTTATTCAGGTTTTCTCCCGCGTAAGATTGGAAGTATCTAGGCAACGTTTCGATGAAGTCTCATTCATCATCTTCAGGCTTAGTCTTCAGCTCTGTGCTTCTCAGAGTGATGTGAGCTTGCAGCTGCTTCTTCCTTTTAACTGCTAGTGGGGGTGTGACTTGATTGAGTGGGGGCTTGGCTGTGTTCTGATTGGGTGGGGGTGTGTTCTCATTGGTTGGGGGCTGTGTTCTGATTGGTAGGGGGGTTGGCTGTGTTCTGATTGGCTGGAGGTGTTTTCTGTTCAGGTGGGAGTTTGGTTGTGCTCAGGTTAGTCTTAGTTGCTGGAGGGTTTGAGCTGGTGAGCTGTGATCTTGCTGTTTGGCTTTGAGTTCGTGGTCGTGCTGCATCTTCATGGTGGAGGTCAGTTCGCTTCATGTATGGCTCAGAGGGGTTTGAAGTGGGTAGTGATGCAGCTGCAGTGCGGCTTCTGGTCCGTGGTCGTGTTTTATCTTCTGTGTGGGTATGAGTCTGCTTTCTACGTGGAAGTGTGGTGGTGGCATCTTGTGTGGCTCTCAGTGGTGTGGGTCTGGTGTCATTCTTCATGTTAGGTACTCATCTGTTCATGAGGGCAGGTTTCCAAATGGCTGGTAGGCGGGAGGCATCATCTTGTTTATTCATGCTGTGCGGGTGTTTTTCTATCTCTTTGGCTTCTCTGATTATTCTGCTGCTGAAGTGTTCGGTTTTGGTGATAGTTCTGGTATTTTTAAAGTCAATCTCATGTCCTGTGGCTTTGAGATGTTGGACCAGGGAAGAGGTCAGTTCTTCCTTTTTGATTGATCTTCAATGTGTGCACTTATTCTTCTGTTAATTTGTCCAATGTATGTGGTGGGGCAGGCAGTGCAAGGGATTTCGTATACTCCTTGATTTTCTAACTCAATTTTGTCCTTAGGGTTTCTTAGGATGGTGGATATCTTTCTGTTTGTGCAGAATGCTGTCTTAATGTTGTGTTTTTAGAGGATCTTGCTGATTTTGTCTGTAGTGCCTTTTATATATGGGAGGAGGGCTTTGCCATTCTCTTGTTCTTTGTCTTGGATTTTGGTTGGGGTTTCTTTTTGGATTAGGTGGGTGATCTTCTTTCTTTGGAATCCATTGGCTGTCAGCACGCCGGTGAGAGTGTGTAGTTCGGTCTCTAGGTGTTGTTCGTCGGCTAAGCATTTTGTTCTGGAGATGAGTGTCTCGGCTACGGAATTGATCTGTGCTGGGTGGTGGTGTGAGAGTGCATGTAGATAGCAGTGCCATTGAAGTTGATGCTATGACCTGTGGACTAGTCCAACATATAGAAGCCGCAGGTCATAGCATCAACTTCAATGGCACCAAAACCCTAGCCATCATAGAAAATCCCAGCCACAGAATCATCAGAGAAGCCATAGAGATTGAAAAAAGACCAGAAAGCATGAACAGAAGAGATGATTCCACCAGACTGTCAATCATTTGGAAGCCTGCACTCAAAAACAAAATAATCTCCACACCACAAGCCAGGCAAACACCTGGGCACAAACAGATCCCCCCTGATACCTCCAGCTCAAACACACCCCAACCAAGCACCCAGATGAAACCTAGCTTCCTAACTAATGATAGCCATCCATTTACCCGGAGCCAAGCTACACTAAAGGCCTCCACAATGTTGCCAGCCAATCAAGATACAAAAAGAGCCAAAAAACAGACAGAAGGTATTAGAAACACCAATCAAGCAGAACACAGCAAACTCCAAGACCAATAAACACAGACCAAGACTCCCAACCAATCAGGATGAAGAAAAAACTATTCTGGCACAGCAATAGGCTGCCCCAAATTTAAATCTGAAACCACTGTAAAAGTCTGACTCACAGATGAACACTATACAGAGCCTGATGATGGCAGATGAGATTCTGCTGAAACGTTGCTACAACTTTAAAAGCTCAACTACTATGACGTGGGAAAATACCCGAACTAAGCTGAATGCCATATATATATATATATATATATATATATATATATATATATATATATATATATATATATATATATATGTGTGTGTGTGTGTGTGTGTGTGTGTGTGTGTGTGTGTGTGTGTGTGTGTGTGTTTTCTTAAGTTTTCGCGGGTACTTGCATGTCTGGCATTCAGCTTTGTTCGGGTATTTTCCCACGTGGTGCTTTTAAAGTTGTAGCAATGTTTCAGCAGAATCTCATCTGCCATCATCAGGCTTCTGTATGGTGTTTGTCTTGAGTCAGACTTTTACAGTGGTTTCAGATTTAAATTTGGGGCAGCCTTTTGCTGTGTCAGAATGGTTTTTTCTTCCTCCTGATTGGTTGAGAGTCTTGGTCTGTGTTTATTGGTCTTGGAGTTTGCTGTGTTCTGCTACTAATATCTTCTGTCTGTTTTTTTTTTTTTTTGGGGGGGGGCTCTTTTTGTATCTTGATTGGCTGGCAACATTGTGTTACTTTATTGGAGGCCTTCAGTGCAGCTTGGCTTCGGGTAAATGGACGGCTATCATTAGTTAGGAAGCTGGGTTTCATCTGGGTGCCTGGTTGGGGTGTGTTTGAGCTGGAGGTATCAGGGGGGATCTGTTTGTGCCCAGGTGTTTGCCTGGCTTGTGGTGTGGATATTTTTTTGTTTGTGAGTGCAGGCTTCCAAATGATTGACAGCCTGGTGGAATCATCTCTTCTGTTCATGCTTTCTGGTCTTTTTTCAATCTCTATGGCTTCTCTGATGATTCTGTGGCTGGGATTTTCTATGATGGCTAGGGTTTTGGTGCCATTGAAGTTGATGTTATGACCTGTGGCTTCCATGTGTTGGACAAGTGAGGAAGTGTGTTCCAGCTTTTTGACTGCATTTTTGTGTTCATCCAGGCGGGTGCTTATTCTTCTATTGGTCTGTCCAATGTATGTGGCCGGGCATGATGCACAGGGGACTTCATATATGCCTTGGTTTTCCAGGTCAATTTTGTCTTTGGGGTTCCTGAGGATGGCTGCTATTTTTCTGTCTGTTTTGAAGGCAGTCTTGATGTGGTGTCTGTATAGAATCTTACTAATTTTGTCTGTAGTGCCTCTTATGTAGGGCAGGACAGCTGTTCCATGGGTCTGTTCATCTTCTGGGTCTCTATTATGTCTCAGTGTGTTTTTGTGGATCAAGTTGGTGATTTTGCTTTTGTGGAAGCCGTTGGCTGTCAATATTTTAGTCAGGGTGCATAGTTCAGTCTTAATGTGTGTCTTGTCTGCCAGGCGTTTGGTTCTAGTAATTAGTGTTTTAGCCACGGAGTTTATCTGTGCTGGGTGGTGGTGGGATTGGGTGTTGAGGTGGCGGTTAGTGTGTGTTTTCTTCTGGTATATGGTGTGTCCTAGTGTGCCATCTGTTTTCTTGTAGATTAGTACATCTAGGAATGGTAGTTGTTTGTTTGTTTCTGTTTCCATGGTGAACTTGATTTTGGGGTGTGCGCTGTTTAGGTGTGTTAGGAAGTTGTTTAGGTTTTCTTGTCCATGGGGCCAAATCACGAATGTGTCATCGATATATCTTAACCATAGTTTGGGTTTGAGTATGGCATTAGCCAGGGCTCTGGATTCGAATTCTTCCATGAACAGGTTTGCAATGACAGGTGACAGTAGTGATCCCATGGGGGCTCCTTCAATTTGTTTGTATCTTTGTCCTTTGTATATGAAATATGTGTTGGTTAAGCAGTGTTCTGTTAGTTCCATGAGGTGTTTAGCTGGTTGGTATTTATTTTTGATGATTTCGAGGGTCTCTTTTATCGGGACTTGAGTGAATAGTAAGTTTTGACGTGGTTTCACTATATATATATATATATATATATATATATATATATATATATATATATATATATATATATATTTATATATATATTTCCTTAAGTTTTTGCGGGTACTTACATTTATGGCATTCAGCTTTGTTCGGGTATTTTCCCACATCATTGTAGTTGTGCTTTTAAAGTTGTAGCAACGTTTTGGCAGAATCTCATCTGCCATCATCAGGCTTCTATATATATTTATTATCATCTCTCTCTTTCTCTCTCTCTCTTTCTCTATCTATCTATCTATCTATCTATCTATCTATCTATCTAATCTCTCTCTCTCTGTCTGTGTGTCTGTGTCTCTCTCTGTCTCTCTCTCTGTCAAAATAAAGCAGTCCCATATTAAAAGAAAACTAAAATAATAAAAAAAATCCTATAAAATGCAATTATAAACATTCTCCTCATCTTACAACCTACAGTTGAGCCCCAAATTTCTGTGGCTGCCTGAGAAAGTTTTTAAGTGAGTTTTGGCCCATTTCATGACCTTTCTTGCCACAGTTGTTACGCAAATCACTGCAGATCTTAAGTTAGCAACACGGTTGTTAAGTGAATCTGGCTTCCCCGTTGATTTTGCTTATCAGAAAGTCGGTAAAAGAGGATCGCATGAACCTGGGACACTGCAACCATCATAAGTATGAGTCAGTTGCCAAGCACCTGATTTTTAAATACATAAGAGTGGGGATGCTGCAATGGTTGTAAGTGTGAAAAATGCTCATAAGTCGCTTTTTCCAGTGCCGTTGTACCTTCGAACAACAGTCACTAAATGATTTTTTTTGTAACTTCTGAGAATTCCCTGAGAATAATTGTATCTTGATGCCCATTGTCATAATTCTATTTTTCAATATCACTTTAAACCCAGAATATAGGAAACCGTGCTTTCTGAGTTTGCCCCTTGGCCAATTCGAAACCTGTTCAAAGGCTGAGAGTCACAAAATGTTGCTGAGCTTAATAAGCCGGCATCCTTCCAGGAATACAAAATCAACTTTGGAGCAGCGCTCCAAGCATGAGGTACCCTAAGCTCTTCATAAATAGATTCCAGATTTTGGAAATTGTAATTTACAATATATTAGCCAACTAGAAACCTTAATTTCCTGGTTCAGCACAGCAATACAACTTAACCAATAAAAAGCTACCAGAAATAGGAAAGGAAAAAAAAAATCTTTCTTCTCTACAAATATTAGATACAGTACTGGAAATGTAAGGAAGGGTGCTACACAGACATAAATATGGATCACCCAAGTCAAATTATGGACTCTCTGTTGAAGGATACAGAGAAGCAATAGAAAGCAAGCAGGAAAAGAGAATGTTTAAAATCCCTCTGTGAAATATCCATAAGGGTAATTCTTCCAATGCCAACTATTTAATACAGTACAGCTGAAAACTGTTCTGATAAGGATAAGCATATTTATTTTAGATTAAACAGAAGGCAGTTCAATAAGGAATGTCAATGCAATGGAGATAAGCTTAAGTAGCAATTGTGAACACTAACTAGCTAATTGTGTCCTTTGTGTGTTTCTGTTTCTTTTTGTTTCTTTGCAAGCCTGGAGGAATAGAATAGAATGGAATGGGATGGAATGGAATGGAATAGAATAAGAGTTGGAAAGGACCTTGTAGGTCATCTAGTCCAACCCTCTGCCCAAGCAGGAGACCCTACACCATTTCTGATAGAAGGTATTCCAGTCTCTTCTTGAAAGCTTGCAGTGATGAAGCTCTCACAATTTCTGAAGGCAACTTCTGTTCCATTGGTTGATTGCTCTCACTGTCAGAAAATCCCTCCTTATTTCTAGGTTGAATCTCTCCTTGTTCAGTTTCCATCCATTATTCCTTGTCTGACCTTCTGATGCTTTGGAAAATAAGTTGACTTTTCTCCTCTTGAGAAAATGATAGGTTTTAAACTGAAAGCTATAGGATTGGAATGGGTCACTGCTTTATGTCATATTATTATCATCCCATTCAATGATGCTTGAACTTATGAAAATGGACCTCCAGCTCATTTTCAGAGTTTCTCCTGTGTCTTGATAAGCTTGATTGGGTTTGATGGATCTAATTCTGCTTGATGGGCAGTAGTTGTCTTGTTGTGTCAAACTTGAAATGAGAATCTAATAGATGTTGGTTGTCTCTTCTTGAACCATTGTCTTTATTGATCTATCTTAGGAGAATCTGGTACAATTGCTGGTGAATCATTTGGAGAGCTCTAAGTTCTTGATCTAACATCCATTGGCATGGTTCAATTGTCTCAGTTGGGTTTCACTACCAAAGCCTGGGATTTTCACATTATGGTGGGCTGCCCCCATCTTAGGTTTCCCCCATCTTATTTCGAACATGCATATTTCATCCACATGCACCTTTTATTGTGTTGCCTTTATTTTGTAACTCAGCTGCAACAATATAATTGCTATCTTTTCAGAAGTAGATTTAACTCTTTCAGGCTCCTCAGTGATAGTGTGACATTATTCAAGTGGGTTATAAAACTCATTTTTTACATCTTAAATCTAGGAACTCTGGCTCTAGGGGTAATCCAAATATGTGCTTTATGTCCATTTGAGTATGTGCTTCTAAGTTATCTGTTTTGATGATTCATAACAGGAGAAAAAAACAACGTCCTGGAAAGAACATGAGAGAAATGGGTTCCTTTGTATTCAGCAGAATCTTAATCAAAATTATGCCTGTTCTGTACCTGTACCTGTATGTGATACAGATTAATGATTCATTTTATGGCAAGAAGTCCTTTGCTTTGAACTATAACTGAGTTACTGGATTTTATCACTTTATTGCCATTTAATGGTAATATAATATCTGTTAGGATTACTGGAAGAAAGGCTGTTTACCCATCATAAATATATAAAGATTGAAAACAAAGAAACAATGACCGACAGAAATAGGTCCCAGGGTGCAATCTCAAAAATCTGGAGAACCACTTGAAAATCATGGGCATTGACATAATCACCATTGGTCAATTGCAAAAGGTAGCTTGACTTGGAAGGGCTTACATCCTGCCATGATAGATTTAATATTATCAAAGAAGAATGCCTGCTTATCTCAAGTCTTTAGGAAGGATTCAAAAAGTGGGAAAAATGCCAAATCCAATCTAAACATCTGGCTGACTGTGCAACCAACCATAACAATAACATCTGGAGAAACACTTGAACACCATCGGCATTGATATGAGCTGTGGTGATACAGTGGTTAGAATAGTAGTACTGTGGGCTACTTCTGCTGATTGCTGGTTGCCAACAGTTCAGCAGTTTGATTCTCACTGGCTCAAGGTCGACTCAGCCTTTCCTCCTTCCAAGTTTGGTATAATGAGGAGCCAGTTTATTGGGGGCAAGATGCTGACTCTGTAAACTGCTTAGAGCGGGATATAAAGCACTGTGAAGTGGTATATAAGTCTAAGTGCTATTGCTATTGACATAATCACCATCAGTCAATTGCAAAAGGCAGCTTTACTTGGAACAGCTTACATCCTGCCATGACAACTTTAATATTATCGAAGGTCAATGCCTATCCCAGGTCTTTAGGAAAGATTCAATAGACAAAAATGTTGAATCCAATCTAAACAAGTGGCTGGCTGTGCAAGCAACCATATTAATAAAGGTATGTAGAGTTCACAGCTCTGCAGTTAAGGTCTCTGCCTCAGGATCACAATACAACCCAGCAGTAGAAAGGATTGGATAAATTAATTTCTACCACCGCGTTTGATAGATACTGTATGTGCAGTCATTGAGAAGTTTTGCAGCACTGTACTTGTATATTATTGTATCTGAATCTGCTCCGTAGTGATTAGCTCCTCAACCATGTAGTCTGTACGCATTAAGCTGTAAGGGTTGTGAATTGAATGGAATTCACACCATTTCCAGTTACTTATTTCATCAAGGCAACTGCTACATGTCTAGCAGCATTTCCTTACTTGATTGGAAATCTTGACGTCTCTTTATAACAGACTGAGTTTGTCATAGATTTATTTCTCTCTCTTTCTCTCCCTCCCCCTTTCTCCCTCTCTCTGTTTTTCACAATAGAAATAATAAAAAGATGCTCTCTCTTTCTTTTTCTCTCTCTCTCTCTCCTTCCCTCTCTCTCTCCCTCCCTCTTTCCCCCCTCTTTTTTTCACAATGGAAATAATGAAAATGCTCTCTCTCTCTCACACATACACACACACACATGCACAAAACTAGCCCTCAACTTATAACAGTTCATTTAGTGATTGTTCAAAGTTATAATGGCATTGAAAAAGGTGACTTATGACCAGTTTTCACATTTATGCCCATTGCAGCATTCCCCATAGTCACATAATCAAAATTCAGGCACTTGGCAATTGATTTACATTTATTATTTGCTTCGCGTACGGCAAATACAGGAATTTATAGTTGTTGTTTTTTTTTTGTTGTTGTTGCCATGTAGAGAGCCAAGAGTTCTACAAAGATGTCTTATTGCCAACTGTCATTAACCGCCAATTTTTCAATGTAGTCTGGCTGCCAGTTGTTGCTAGTCATTTGTGCTCTCCAGGGTACTGTACTCTCCAGGGTATACCACAAGGAGGCAAGCTAGCATCACACCATACATTCATGTTTATGAGGTAGCACTGTCTCTGGGTCAGTGTTGTGGCCCGCCAGTGGCTGGCAGAGCCAGCAGAAGATTCAGACAAGGAGGAAGTTGGGGAGGAACCTGGGCCAGTCCTAGAGGCTGAGGAAGACTCGGATGAAGGCTCTGTGTCAGAGGCAGAAATGGGGCCAAGGCAGTCTGGCAGTCATCAGTTGCCTTTGGGCTTGGACAGAAATAAAGTGGGGTAACTTCTGGAACCAGTTCCCAGCCTGTACATGCACAGAGCTGTCAAAAGGAAGGCACAATTAAGGACTCAGGGTCAATGTGGGAGTAAGGCCACAGGTGGACAATGATTGGACCCTCCCATCAGGATTAAAAGAGAAGCAAAAGGGGAGGGGGCTTTTGCATGAAACAACTTGCTCATTAGGTTGGTTGGTTGTTCCAGTCTTGTGGAGATTTGTCTGTATAACCCAGCCCTTCGCTGCCAGCAGTGAGTGTGGGACTATTTACTGAGCAGCATTCTAGGATTGATAAAGGTCTGAGCTCATTAGTCTATCTTCACAAGACTGTTTGCCAAGCTGTTGGCTGACTGTGAATGAAATAAATTCACATTAATGTTATAAAAGAGATTTTTGCCAGGACTCAGAATTGACTTAGTGCTTTTTGGGGAGACTTAATTATCCCCTTTTGCAATCTTCTGACAAGCAAAGTCAGTGACTAAGCCAGATTCCCTTAACAACAGTGTCATAACTCCAATAAAGAATGGACTGGAGCCAAGACACGACCATAGTCTTTCACTTGCCTAGTGTTATCACGTGGACGCTATAATGAATATTCGTCAAATAACTAACATCAGCTTCCTGACAAGGAGTGGTATAATAATAATGATTCATGGCTGGATGTCAAGGGGGTGATGTTGTAATAATGATAAGAAATACATGAGGGTACAAGGACTCATCGAGCAGGGAAAAGGTGCTGGATGTTAGGCAGTGAAGCCAGTCGGAAGGTGGTTATAGTACTTATGTTGTTATCCAAAGTATAACATGTATAAATACAGATCTGGGTTGCAATGAAACCCAGAGCTGACTTTAAACATAATTTGATTGCTGTTACCTCTTGTTGTGGTGTGGAAGCCGAATAAAAAACTTCACTGAAGCTACATGAGTGAGTTGATATCTTATCGTTCACCCCCTCAATCTCGGACAAACAGCTGACAAACAGTTTGACTAATTTAACAACTATAGTGATTCACTTAATAACAGTGGCAAGAAAGGTCATAAAAAGGGGGCAAACTCACGAAATAAATGTTTCACTTAGTAACATAAATGGTGGATTCAGTTGTCATCATAAGTCAAGAACTACATCAAGTGACAAAGCTTCCACAACTTCCAAACACAACTTCTGTTCCATTAGTTGATTGTTCTCACTGTCAGTAAATTTCTCCTAATTTCCACATTGAATCTCTCCTTGTTCATTTTCCATCCATTATTCCTTGTCTGGACTTCAGGTGCTTTAGAAAATAGCTTCCTCTCTGTGGAAGCCCCTCAAATACTGGAAGACTGCTATCCTGCCTCCCCTGGTCCTTCTCTTCACTAGACTAGCCATGCCCAGTTCCTGCAACCATTCATCATAGGTTTTAGTCTCCCTAATAATCCTGGTTGCTCTTCTCTGTTTGTATTACTCTAGCTCCCAAACTTTACCACTTTATAGAAAAAGATGTTGAGACTTTGGAAAAAGTGCAAAGAAGATCAACTAAGATGATAGAAGGCCTGGAGACTAAAATATATGAAGAACTGTTGGAGGATTTGGGTTTGGCCAGTCTAGAGAAAAGGAGGACAAGAGGGGACATGATAACAGTGTTCCAATATCTGAGGGGTTGCCACAAAGAAGACAGGGTCAAATTATTCTCCAAAGCACCAGAAGGCAAGTTAAGAAACAATGGATGGAGACTAACTGAGAAAGGCAATGTGGAATTAAGGAGAAACTTCCTAAGAGTGAGAACAATTAATCAGTGGAACAGCTTGCCTTCAGAAGTTATAGGTAGGATCACTGGAGGTTTTTAAGAAGAGATTGGACAGATACCTATCTGGAATGGTTTAGGATCGCCTGCTTGAACAGAAAGTTGGACTAGAAGACCTCCAAGGTTCCTCCAGCTCCATTCTGATTGATTGAATCTATAGCTCAGTTCTGTTGTGGGCCCTTCCAGCTAGCTGCAAGACCTTCAGATGTTACTGAAGATCATTTATCCATGTGGCTCTGCTTAAAATGATGTTTCTTTAGGGACTGCAGAGTGAAATATGAAGTTATCCGGGATGGTAAATCTGAGATGTCAGACAGATGGTGAAGCATCACTGCACACCCACAGAAATGCATTTCATTTTTATTTGGGGAATATGTTTGCTCCATCTGAACTTGCAGAACAAAGAAATATAGTAGCTATTCCTACATTCCACCATGATGGGTTTTTTTTTTTTTTTTTGTTTAACAGATCAATAGGCTTAGTCAATAGAACCATAATAGATTTACAGCAAATTCATTAACAATCCGATTTGGTGAAAATGAGCAGAAAACAAAAGAGAGATAAAAGCTATTGGAAAGGAACAAATGCTTGTGCGGTGAAGTCAAATTTCAAATAAAAAAGTTGAATAGATTGATCTCTCTGCTCAGGAATTCTTTCCAACATTACTTCTGATACTAAGTCTTACACTTAGGCAAGAAAAACCAAAAGTACACATAAAGAGTGCGTGAAACCAGGCTTAATAGAAGTAAGAGGGAGAGGGATCTTGGAGTCTTAGTGGACAACTATCAGGCAGCAGTGTGCAGTGGCAGCGAAAAAAGCCAATGCATTAAGAGAGAGATACAGTTAAGATCAAGTGGGTACTAATACCACTCTGTAAAGCGTTAGTAAGACCACACCTAGAGTACTGCATTCAGTTTTGGTCACTACACTATAAAAAAAAAAAATGTTGAGACTCTAGAAAAAGTGCAGAGAAGAGCAACCAGGATGATGAGGGGGCTGGAGACTAAAACATATGAAGAATGGTTCCAGGAACTGGGCAGGGCTAATCTAGTGAAGAGAAGGACCAGGGGAGACATGATAGCAGACTTCCAATATTTGAGGGGCTGCCACAGGGAGGAAGGATTCAAGCTATTTTCCAAAGCACCCAAAGGCCAAAGACAAGGAATAATGGATGGAAATTGGTGAAGGAGAAATTCAACCTAGAAATAAAGAGAAATTTTATGACAGTGAGAAGAATCAATCCATGGAACAGAAGTTGCCTTCGTAAGTTTGGGAGCTTCATCACTGGAAGCTTTTCAAGAAGAGATTGGACTGCCATTTGTCAGAAATTGTGTAGGGTCTCCTGCTTGGGTGCGGGGTTGGACTAGATGACCTACAAGATCTCTTCCAACTCTATTAATCTGTAATCTGTAAACTTTTCTTCAAAATTTAGTCTGTTGCATCATTAAAAGGGATTTATCTCTACATTGCTGAAAAGTATTTGAGACAAACCCACCTCTGTCGCTGAGGGATGCCTGAAAAGCTAGCGCCAGAATGCAATGCTGATCATGTTTTTTTTTAAATATTTTTTATACAAGTATAAGATACAAAGGAAAAAAAAAAGGTATGAAAAACTAAGAAAAGAGGGAGGGGGGAAAAGGGATATAGTGTAAAAGGAAAAAAAGAAAAGAGAAAGATACTGGCTTCTGACTCTCTTTGGCACAGGAGAAGATAACAACATTACAACCACAACATTTTGCTTTTATACAACAGTTTGTGCAAACCATTTCTATAACAATAAGCCTATCTAACGTAGCTTACAAAAACAAAATCAAAGCTTCATTTTTTTTTTCCATTGCAAGCACAAAATCCAGAAGCCGTTTCAAAAATAGAGGCAAGGTTAGATACATTCTCTTCTTTGGATTTAAAAAAGAAAATCAGTTTAACCATCTCTGCTTCTCTTGGCTGTGAGGAAGAATACTCTGTTTCCCTGAAAATATGACCTACTCTAAAAGTAAGTCCTTGCTTGTTTTTTTACATGTGCACCCCCCCCCCAAAAAAAAATAAGACCACCCACTCTAGAGTGCGCAGGTAAAAAATAAGCTAGGGTGGGGATAGAGGGGTGGAGCTGCTCTAATACTTACCTTTGGACAGTTGTAGCCAGTCGTTACCCACCCCAACACCTGCCTTGCCGGCCCATTTTTCTGCAGCCAGCAAGGCTGGCAAGGCTTTCCTGAAGGCCTCTGGAGCTGAGAACAAAGCTCCTCCCCTAGTTCCCCATGATTTCCATTTTTTGTTTCTATTTCTATATTTTATATTTTGAGAAACTAATAACATTGGAATCACCCAAAAAGGAAACAAACATTGTCACGTTGCAATAAAACTTTTAATGAAGTGTACTGAGAATGAAGGCATTCAGAGTTGCTTGAATTAGCGCACGTTGCTTTTATGTTTCTATGTTGCTAACATCCTCCTCTTCCTCCAAAAACTTTTTTTTCCTCACACCGGGGAAAGAAAAGCTTCTTTTTTGTCTGTCCCAAATCTCCTTCCTGTCAGCCTTCTTGTATCTACCAAGAAAGCAAAAAGAAAGCAGGTATCAAGACCTCATAGATCCCTATTGGGATGTTGCCATTCTAGTGGGAGGAGGGCATGATAACTTTTTATGACCACTTAAAATCTCTGCCTTTTCAATTTTTAATTTATTTATCTTCCTGGACTAGGGAGGAAGGAGAGATTGGCTTAGGGTCATCTGTGTTGTGGCCTACCAGCAGCCAGTGGAGCTGGTAGCAGATTTGGACAGTGAGGAGGTTGGGTAGGAGCATGGACCAGTCCTGGAGTCTGGGGAAGGCTTTGCTGAGTGCTTTGCATCAGAGGCAGAGGTGGGGCCAGGGCTGCCTGACAGTTATCAGCTGCCTTTGGAGTTGGACATCAATGAGGCAGAAGAACAGCTGGAGCCTGTTCCCAGTGTGCGCATGTAAAGAGCTGCCAGAAGAAGGGAACAACTAAGGAACAAGGGTCGACAGGAATAAAGCCACAGGTGGAAGATAAATGGCCCCTCCCATAGGGAATAAAAGAGGAGTGAAAGGGTAGTGGGGTTTTGCAGGAGACAGTTAATTCATTTGGGTGAAGATCTGTTCCTGCATTCTTGCCAAGTATTGTCTGCTACCGTGTTTCTCCAACAATACGACCTCCCCCAGTAGGAAGACCCAGCATGTTTTCTAGGCATAAAATGAAATTAAACCCCGTCCACCCAAATTTAGGCCTATTTTAAAACATGCAAAATGGGGGGAAGGCCGGGGGGACTTGCCGTTAGGAGTGCCCCACAGGCAGCAATTCCTCGCCACCAGCTGCTCCTAATGGGCGATCATGGCAGAGCATGGAAAGCTCCCTACTCCTGCCAAGCACATTTGTGGCAGACTCAAGACCTTCAGCGCCTGCTGCTGTTGATTTCCCTTCTGCCCATGCCGCCACCATGTTTGGAGCTGCCACTTCCATGTTTGGAGTACCACTGCTGTTTGGAGCACCGCTGCTGTTTGGAGCTGCCGCTTCTGCATTTGGAGCTGCCGCTGCGTTTGGAGCTGCCGCTTCCGTGTTTGGAGCATTGCCACTGTTTGGAGCACCACTGCCATTTGGAGCACCACCACCACTCCAAACACGGTGGTAGCTCCAAAGCAGAAGTGGCAGCTCCAAACATGACGGCGGTGCTCCAAATGGCAGCAGCACTCCAAATGGCAGCAGCACTCCAAACACGGAAGCGGTAGTTCCAAATTTGGCAGCGGTGCTCAAAATGGCGGTGGCACTCCAAATAGCAGTGGCACTCCAAACACGGAAGCGGTAGTTCCAAACGTGGCAGCGGTGCTCAAAATGGCGGTGGCACTCCAAATGGCAGCGGCACTCCAAACACAGAAGCAGCAACTCCAAACGTGGTGGCGGAATGGGCAGAAGGGAAAGCAACAGCGGTTGGTGCCAAAGGTCTTGGGTCTGCAACAAAGGTGTTTGGAGTAGGGAGCTCTCTGCGCTTTGCCATGATCACCCGTTAGGAGCGGCTGGTGGCGAGGCTGCCCACGGGGTGCTCTAGATGATGATGCAAGGGGGGGAATTAAGTCACCCCCAAAAAGACAGCCTAGCCATTTTTTCAGGGCTCAAAAATATATATAAGACCTGGCCTTATTTTATGAGAAACACAATAGAGTGTGGCATCTGAAAGATATCGTCCTGGCAACTCTCCAATCCTGATAAAGGTCTGTAATTGTGAACTATCTTGAAAGAGTGTTGGCTGGAACTTTGCTGGAGAGCAATTAACTGTAAACTAAATAAAAGGGATTTATTAGGATGAGGAGTCAGCTTTGTGCTGCTGGGGAAGCCTAAGTCAGAACAATCTGTTTTGTCTCAGCTCTGGGGGAATGCAAGCAGTGCCCAAGAACAATTTCTTACCACCTTCTCAGCTTGAGGTTCCCACAACTTCTCATCTGTGGATTGGCTTGCCTTGAACTGGACAAGAGGGGAGGGATTTCTGCAACATTTAACCTAATTGTTTTGAGCAGGAACTTCAGATCCTGCCTGTTCTTCTTGCTGTCACTATCTCCCAATAAAAGTTCCTTTTGAAATGCTGCCTGTTTCAACAGTTCTGCTTTCTTGCGGGGATAGGAGAGGCAAGTCCTTACAGCAGGCTCCCATTTTCTGCAGCCTAATGGCTTATTGCAAGGTATTAAAGTTTAATACAGTAGCTTTCTTAGTCTTCTTACTTTACTTGATCTTCCACTTGACAAGAGCAGCAGGACAAACAAATTGATTGTCAGAACATCTCCGGCTCAGAATTTCTTCGGCTGTTAAGTGAAAGGCACAGGTTTCCACAGACAAAAGGAGATTTTTCCTCTCCTTCTTAGAACAAAAACAGTTGTTTCCTTACAACTTCCATCATTCCACTGGGGTTTGCTTTAAAAAAAAATTTCTCACCTGTAACAAGTTTTGTACACATTTAGGAAGACAATGACTGCAAGAAGTTTTATCGTTAGCTGAGCTGAAGATCACTTTTTGCCAATGGCATTTATTTCTGAAATGGGAAGAGGGAATAATACTCGTAATAAACAAAAAAATGAAATAAAAATAAAGAAGAAAAGGATACACAGAATGATATTTACATGAAGAGTACATTTTTAAACAACTAACTAAGTGCCGAAATGTATATTATATACTGGTTTAATTTTTAAATAGATTGCTTGTAGAAGAGGCACGAAGGGAAAAGAATTTCTCTGGGATCATTTATTCACTGCTGCTTTGCTCAAACTGAGGACGCAGTAGGTAAATGTGCTGTTGCAATCTTCTTTTTATGGGTTGGAGGGGAGCAAACAGCTGCTCTTCCTCATTTCAAAGAGTTTGGCGCTAATCAAGCTTTAAAAAGACTTCCAGCTTACACAGCAGCTTGAGAAATTTTTGCATGAAAATATCGGTGGAGATATATTAGCATCTATTCTGATTGGATTGGACCATTACAGGTTTGGTTTCAAGTCAGATTTTGAGAATATGGTTTGATTGATATCAACCAAAACTAGATCCCTGAAACCAATCTAAAGTCAACAATACAACAGAAGCATCTGTAATCCAGCTAAAAAGAATGGAAACCACTGAGTACTGTTGTCAGCCCTGAAGCCATTTTCCCCTGGCACCTTCAGGGCTGCCACCCCTCTGATTTTCTCCAGAGGTCTTCTTCAACTGAGAGGGGCAGCCTGTCAGCCCTAGAGCCATTTTCCCTGGCACCACCAGGGCTGTCACAATGGAGATGAGTTGAGCTATGAGAACAGGAGGGGGAAGGTAGCTGGGCATTGTAGCCAAAATAAAATTCTTTCCTCTGAGAACCAAGGACATTCCCACCAGGTGTGAGGAGGTGGGATCTGAGACCTGATTGGACTGTGACCTGATTGGACCACGTGATGGACTGCACGGGCAAGGAAAAGAAAACTTAAAACCCCAAGGGGGGGGGGGGTTAGAGTCAAGTTTCCTCAGATATGCCAATATAACATGCCTAATAAATCTGAGGAATGTGCTTGTCTTGGAGTTTTGATTCTATTGGGTGTGTTACTTGGAACCCTGTTCGCTAGAAAGGATGGGAGGAGAGGAGAAGTGTAGAGAAACTTCCAGCTCATCCATGAGAAGAAGGTGACATGCAGAGTAATTCTTGTGTCCTTCCAACAATAAAGGTAACATCTAGAAGGTGAGTCCAGGACAGGCAAGACAAGAAACAATGGATGGAAACTAATCAGGGAGAGAAGCAACCTAGAACGAAGGAGATATTTCTTGACAAATAGAACAATCAACCAGTGGAATGACTTGCCTTTAAAAGTTGTGGGTGCTCCATCACTGGAGGTTTTCAAGAAGAAACTGGACAGCCACTTGTCCAGAATGGTATGGGGTCTTCTGCTTGTACAGGGGGCTGGACTAGAAGACCTCCAAGGTCCCTTCCAATCCTATTATTCTGATTTTCTAATGGGTTCTTTGGGGGAACCTAACCAAGAAGTCACAGTGGTATCAATGGGAGAAGGCAGTTGGAGAGAAAAAAATGTGGGAGGAAAAATTGTCAAAGCTATGTCCATTAGGGTGTTAGCAGTTGAGTTTGACTCAGAGTCTACTGGGAAAGGAGAAAGATTTAGGGAACCTTTTTTAAAAATTTTGAGTGTAAACTGAGCAGTAGTAATCAATGACTTGAAGTTTGAACCAGTTACCATTTCCTTTTCTTGTCCTGCCATGTTTTAGAGGTCCATCCCCAGAAAATAACTGAAGAATAATGTAAAGCAAGACTGGGAATTTTGTTCTCATTTGTTCCTTTTGGAACCCAACCACTCTCTCTCTGTTGGGTATTAAACACAACGAAAAACGGAAGCATCGCCTTCCCCTGAAAATATGGATGTCACCATCGCAAAAGTGCCGGAGGGGAGGAGAAGTTGCTAATATCACAAAAACACCACACCACACCACACCCCTCCTCCATCATCTGTACAACAATCAGTGGGTGATGGAGAGCTATTTCATGCCCGGAGAGGCAGGGAAAATGATAGAAATAATCTCTGAAGGAAGGCTGTTCATATAGTTTCATTTCTGCTAGATGTAACCTGACATCAAAGAGTAAAAAAAAAAAAAAAAGAATCCCTTATAAAGAATCCCTTATAAAGAATGTTGCTTTATAAAATGTTTTATATAGGCTGTTTACAAGGTCACCTTACATTTGACTAGAATCTGCTGAGAGTCTTCTGTCAAGATCCCATGACAACTTTTGTTGAAAAGGGTAGTTGCACCAAGCTGGTTTCCTCGGACAATTCATGAGATGATTGTGTTTAATACTGATGCAAATTCCATCGCTGTCTTTTTATTGCCTCATGCTCTCCTTAATTAGCAATAGCCCTTCTTTGTCAAGGTAAGCAATTTGATAAGGCCACTTTTGTTTTTATATATGCTTCCCTTCCTCAGTAAATCCCTTGCTCTTTGAGAGTTGTACCATCCCTGGCATTGTTATTGACAATGGAGAAATATAAGTATGACTTTATGGTCTAGCACCGTGACAGTTTTATAGAGGGAAACTTTGATCTCACCTCTAAATATGCATCAAGTGACTGACGAGTAAAACTGACTATGAAGCTAAAACAGGGGAAAACATAAAACAAAAGAATCAGCAGAACTAAACTGTTTTCTTGTTTTCGGCCTTGTCAGCCAGTCTGGGTTTCAACCCATTCTAAAGCAAGATTTTAAGGTATCGAATATGTATACCTGGGATGCAAACCTCCATAGAGCCACTTGTTGTTGTTAGTCACAAAATCATGTTCGACTCATTGTGACCCCATGGACCTCATTTTTCCTCCAGGGCTTCTTGTGCTCACTATCCCCTGGAGTCCATTGAAGCTTACACCTCCTGCTTCAGTGACTCCATCCAGCCACCTCCTTCTCTGCTGTCCCCTTCTTCTTCTTTTGCCCTCCATCTTTCCCAGAATTAGGCTCTTCTTCTGTGAGTCCTTCCTTCTCATTAGGTGGCCAAAGTATTTGAGTTTCACCTTCAGGATCTGGCCTTCTAAAGAGCAATCAGGGTTGATCTCTTCTAGGACTGACCAGTTTCATCCCCTTGAAATCCAAGGGACTCGCAGGAGTCTTTTCCAGCAGCAGAGTTCAAAGGCCTCCATTCTTTGGCACTTAGCCTTTCTTATGGGCCAACTTTCACAGGCCATACATAGCCTGGACTATACGTCCTTTTGTTGGCAGGGTGAGACTAGAGCCACTAGACGGCAACAAAAACGTCATGAAGGGTTTTTTAGGGCTTTGCCACCATCTAGTGGTAATCTGTATTTTGCAGAACCCCTTCCTTCCCAATAGTAGCCCAGAATAAGTCAACGTAGGGTAAAATAAATAAATAAAACAGCTTCAAGTGTAATATTGAACGGAGTAAAATCTATCTTATGCTTTACTACTCTGTGATCCTACACAAGTAGGTGTATACACCTATGTAAATAAAAATTGATCTGCCAATAATATTCAGGTCATTATAATATTTCAAGCTGAAGCTCAGGACTATTGAAGCTGCTAAGAATAAGGACAAAATCTACCCTTAAAGGCAGAAGGAAATATTTAGCAGATTCTTCTGCTTATTATTTCCTACACATTAGGAATAAATATTATGGTGCAATTTTGAAAAAAAAAGTGGTTTTAAGGCTCTTGAAGGTTCACTGTAATTGTCAGGAATTATACAGGGAAGTGCCTGAAAGAAGTTCAGAGTGTCACATCTCCTTTTGTGAAATGATTGATTGCAAATGATTGCATTCTTTGAAAATATAGCTATAACAATATGCTGGAGTCTTCAAATAGCCATTAGTGTTACATAATTGACAAATCTACTTCACAAACTGCAGTCTATTAATAATGTAAAGTTGTGCTGATTATATTTAATACTACTGTAGTGGTGGGTTGTTAGACAAAAATACAATCCTCCCAGACATATGTTAGTGGTCATACTCATATCTCAGCTGCAGTGGGGGAATTCAAAATATTTTACAACCGGTTCTGTGGGTGCGGGTGTGGGGAGTATTCTAAAATGGGCAATTTTAAGCATGAAAACTTACCTTACCATCAGCGCTGGTGACTTAAATAGCTGAGGTGCAGTAATCCACACTGCCACGCCTATGAGCTGAGCTACAAACAAAGGAAATATAAAGCAGGAAAGGATGGGGTTGAATGGATGGGACCAACTGCTGACCAGTGCTACCGGATTTCTAGAACTGGTGCAAGCCAGCAGCATATCATCAGCTGGCTTCCAAAAATGATGTCTAATTCTTTCTGCTTATTTATTAAAATATAGATAAACCGGACAGCTGCCTCAATCAATCGATTCAACCAAATTCATCACATGCTTTGAAAAAGGCCTTTGAAAAGATATTTAAATGGTGAAATGGGACTCTACACTTACAAAGATCAGAATTAGAAGATTATTCCCTGTGATCCTTTTTGGAAGGAAAAATGGGACCTTGAAGAAGCTGGCTAGGAAAAATGTTGGTGTTAGGAGAAGACTCCTGAGCATACTATGGACAACCAAGTTCTCATTTGAAGCACAAATGACCAAGCTCAAATTGTTCTACTTCAGACATATGATATAAAGACAGAGGCCTCTGGAAAAAGCTCTAATTTTGGGAAAGGCAAAAGGCAAGAGAAGAAGGCAACCAGCAACAAGATTGATGGGAGCATTTACAGTGGTGATGGGTGTAAGATCAGTTTAAGGACAGTTCATTATGGAGAAAAATCTATCTACATTGTCACTAAGAGTCAACAATGACTTAATGGCATATAATCCAGCCAGTCAGCCATCATTCCATTCATTGTTCTATCCATCTCCATCCATCGTTCCAACCATTATTCCATCCATTCTCCATTCATCATTCCATCCATCCATCCAGTCAATCAGCCAGCCAGCCAGCCAGCCATCATTCCATCTATCGTTCTAACCATCGTTCCATCCATCCATCCATCCATCCATCCACCATTGTATACGATTTTGGAAACCAGGAAGTTTGCTTGGCAAGCTCAACTTTGCTTTATTGTATGAGGACTTGATGCCCTCTCTTTACTGTGTATCATAATCTCAAAGAGATAGAGAGGAAGTCATCCAATAGCCAAGAAATAGTTGCTTAAGTGGTTCACTCAAAGCTACATAAACTCATAAAAAGCAATGGGATATACAATGTGTTTCCTAAGCAAAGAGCAGAACTTTTCAACAGCTCTTACAGTATGGCATTGGCAATCATCCAGCTGTAGGAATGGAGATTGATAGGGTTGGAAACAAATGAAATCCACATCCTTCTTAGAACTTAATTCTTCCTCGGGGATGAAATTTAAAACACACACACACACACACACACACACACAATTTCAACTTCCTAACAAATTTCTCTCTCAAATTCTTTCAAATACTTAGTTATGCCTTTTTCATTTCTTGGCTGTTGGCATTGCCTTCATCTAAGACAGGGTTGTCAAATTCACGATGACACATTGTTGTCACATGATGTATTGCAACTTTCCCTCCCCTTTGCTAAACAGGAGGCTGGGCGTGGTCAGCATGTGATGCATCCAGCCGGGACTCATCTGGCATGAGTTTGAAACCCCTGGTCTAAGTGTTTTCACCCTGTAGAAACCCTTAAAATCATATCCTGGGAATTCTAGCATAAAAATGGGCAAACAAAACTTCACAATATAATTCACTTCTAACTTACACAACCCATATTTCCAATATTTCCAATAACAGCAGCTCAGTCAAGCTGTGTGAAAATTCTCACTGTGAATATTAGCATAGCACATAAAGTTAAAACACACTCAAACCACTGTTAGTTTTCTTTGTTTGTTTTCAGTGATAATATTTTGTGGAGCCCCAAGTTTCTATGAAAACTTGGTTAAGGAATGCTCCCTAAGAATATGTCTATATAGTCCAAAGGGTTCTTTTCAGGAAGCAATTAGACTTTCTTGGTTTTTTTTTCTTTTGAAGACATTTCACTTCTCATCCAAGAAGCTTCTTCAGGTCTGACTGAACAGAGAATGAAATGATTTATGTTCCTTGCAGACAGCTGGTCATTTGCATCCTTTTAGAGGGTCTTTGAGGGTCTCTACAGACTTTTAGCTATACCCTTCAATGGGTATGGTGTGGGAATATGAATGGATTTCCAGAGAAAAAAAAATTTCAGGAAACAGGATCACTACTCAGGTGACCCTGAGGTCACCAATAAACCTCCAAGTGCTTCAAAGACCTTCTAAAATGATGCAAATGACCAGCTGTCTGCAAGGAGTTTAAATCTTTCCATTCCTCACTATCCTGTCAGAGCTGAGGAAGCTTCTGGGATGAGAAGTGAAATGTCTTCAAAAGAAAAAAACAACAACCAAGAAAGCCCAGTTGCCTCCTGAAAAAGCACCTTTGGGACAACCATGATCTGGATGACTGAAAATCTCTACAGACTTACATTCATATAGTGCATTATGGGTGTGAAAAAATAAAGCCTGACTTCATTATTGATACATTGACTAGCAATAGATAAATAATGCTACCATGTTTCCTCAAAAATAAGACCCCGTCTTATAGTTTTCTTGCCACCAAAAAAGACACCAGGTCTTATTTTAGGGATGTCATCCATTGACTAACCTCACTTGCGTGCATCACTCCCAGCTTCCTTTTCATTGTCAGATGCCTTCAGGAACTTCTGTAGCCAGCAAGGCTTTCCTGAAAGCCTCTGCAGCCAATAACAGAGCTCTGGATTGATCCAAAGCTTTGTTATCAGCTGCAGAGGCCTTCAGGAAAGCCTTGCCTGCCTTGCCAGCTGCAGAAGAAATGGGCTGGCAAGGCAGGTGTCAGGGTGTGCGAGGCCTGACTACAACTGTCCAAAGTAGTAGGGTAACTCCACCTCCTCATCCCCACCCTATCTGATTTTTTACCTGTGAACTCTGGAATTAGTAGAATCTTAATTAGGACTTAATTTGGGGGTAGGGCTTATATTGGGTGCATGGGTAAAAATCAAGCTTTTAGGATAGGTCGTATTTTCCGGGAATCAGAATATAAGCTACTGAACATCCAAGCATCTCATCTCATTTCAACTATTGTGGTCCACAGAGAGTAGAAAGTGAAAAACGTTTACATATTTAGAGGACTGAGACTTGCTGTTCCACCTCACAGTCCTTAAAGGATGCTTCTGTCCCATTCCCTTAGAAGATCACAGCTTTACAGATTTATTCTATTGTCTTCTCCTGAGAGGTAGCTCTTCTGTAAGATCTCCCAAGACACCTACTTAGTTGGGAATGCTAAAGAATACATAGAAGGATGGCTGGAGGTGGATAAATGGATTAGCGGTCTAATTAATATCCTAGCTAGCTAGCCAAGCCAAGCATCTTCTTGCAAAAGAAAGCTCTCCCTCCTCCATTATCACATTCCCTCCCCTCTGAACTGATGCCAATCCCAGTCTGGCCACCGTGGATGCCAACAACATCCTGACTGACTGTTCGTACAAAAGTTGTGATTCCATAAGGAGCAAACAGCCTGTATGGTTATGGATCACATTTTGGATTCCCCACAAGCAGATGCCAAAGTGCTGTGAAACGTAAGATGGACAAATAAAGCAAAATGGGAAACCTTCAGAATCAATGCAGCATACCAAGATAAAAAGAGGGAGAAGAGAGAGGGAGAGAAAGAGGGAGGGAGGAAAGAAGGGAGGGAGGAAAGAAGGAAGAAAAAAGGAAGGAAGGAGGAAGGAAAGGAACTAAAATAGAACAAAGTATTCCTGCATCTCTTCAGCGTTCAGATTCTTCAAAAATATTTTTATTTTTCTGAGTCAAGTCCAGTATTTCACATTAATGTGAAAGTGGTATATCTGTAAAATCTACACACAAACACAGAGAGAGAGAGAGAGAGAGAGAAAGAGAGAGAAAGAGAGAGAGAGACAGAGACAGAGAGATAGATAGATAGATAGAGAGAGAGAGTTAGAGAGAGAGAGAGACAGAGAGAGTTAGAGAGAGAGAGAGAGAGAGAGAGAGAAT
This sequence comes from Hydrophis major, assembly GCA_033807585.1. NCBI lineage: Eukaryota > Metazoa > Chordata > Lepidosauria > Squamata > Elapidae > Hydrophis > Hydrophis major. The sequence goes on along the minus strand of CM066332.1, from coordinate 9,281,121 downwards.
TAGAGAGAGACAGAGAATTAGAGAGAGAGGGAAAGAGAGAGTTAGAGAGAGACAGAGAGAGATATAGATACAGATAATCAGAGTTGGAAGGGTCCTTGTAGGTCATCTAGTCCAATCCCCTGCCCAAGCGGGAGACCCTACACCATTTTTGACAGATGGCAGTCCAATCTCTCCTTGAAAGTCTCAAGTGATGATGCTCCCACAACTTCTGAGGGCAACTGCAGTTCCATTGGTTGATTGTTCTCACTGTCAGAAAGTTTCTCCTTGTTTCCAGGTTAAATCTCTCCTTGTTCAGTTTCCATCCATTATTCCTTGTCTGGCCTACAGGAGCTTTAGAAGAGACAGAGAGACAGAGAGTGAGGTTTATTTTATCTGGTATGAAGCTTCTTCCTGGCAAGCTGGAACACATACGAAAAACACATAAGAGTATGTGAATACAAGAACTGATTCTTTGCAGAAAAGCTAAAAAGCCCCTCTAAAAGAATTCCAGATCCTTTCATGTATCAAACCCACAGTACAATCAATGTTCAAATTCTTGTGCTGCTGTATGTTAAGGGAGAAAAAGATTGGAAATAGATCTATACTGGGCCAAGTCAATTGGATCAACCACCATTTCTACCATCTCCTTCAGAAACAGTTTTTCTCTCAAAGAATCATTGGTTCGTGTGAAACAGTCTTTCCCTCAAAGAAGCATTGATGAATGTTCAGATTCAATCTATTGCAGCTCACAGAAGGTCTCAACCAATCAGGGTCTGAGAAACAGCAGAATTAACACTGCAAAAGGACTCTAACCATTTCTGTCCTTGGGACACACACAGTCACTCCACATGGTGAGGCCCACACTGGAGTCTCTTCTTTTGTATCTCACAGTTGTGTTCACCAAATGCTCTGAACGTTCTTCGCAGCAGATTTTCAGATAGTCTTGACAAACAATTTTTTCTAGAAGGGATGAATTGGCATTCATTTAGGTAACAAAGTAATGGTGATAAGATATTTCTTTTTTTGTGCCTTAATCCTCAATGAGTAGGATCAAGCATGAGGTCATACCAATGTCTGATTAGATGAGAAGACAACCTTCCTTTAGGTATCTCCTCTATCAATTGTTCTGACCCACACCCTTTTCCGACAAATCAAACACATTTCAAAAAGAACAGAAACTTTGTAATGCTTTTACAAAATAATTAGCTGGGATAAGCACAATCCTTGCCAAACTGTGTGAGACTTGCCAAAAGATAACAGACAAGAAGTAATTTGCAAAATAAGAATCTTCAAATACCAACTCAGGATACTGGAATGTCCATGAGGTTGTAGTTTCAAAACGTCTTTGCCTTCTGCAAAGTATGTTCCTTTCACGGCTGGCTTTAATCTTCTTGAAGGAGGGGCCATTACCTTGCAGCCTTACTCCCGAGTCACCCATGCTGTTGTAGCTGCTCTTTCCTATGAGCAATGCTGCATGCATGCGCACTTGGCACAGGCTCCTTGGGAACCTCCTCATCACTGCTGCCAGCCCCCACAATCTCTGGAGGCAGCAGTCTATTCCCTCATGGTCCTGGCCCCTCATCTGAGTCCTCACTCTCCTCAGCTGTCGCACCTGCTGCTGGCTAACCACAACATCACTTCATCCTCCTGAACTCCACAGTATTCAAAAGTTGCAGTGGACCTATGGGTAGGGTGTTCTTCTTCTGTTTTTTTTTTTGGCATTCCATTGGTGGCTAATATCTTACCTGAGCTGCTTGCCAGATCTCCAAGAAATTTTTCAAGGTCCTTCTGAAAAACAACAGGATCCAGCAGATAACATTAAAAGCTGGGTCAGGTCCATGATTGATATGTTGACCATCCTGGAGAACATCCCCCATCCTCCTTACTCTCAATAACTCTCTTTTTTACAACCCTATAATCCCTTTACTCAGGGTAGATTGGGGGCGACTGGATGGAACCAAGCATTTAATAGCTGGATCCCCTTCCTGATTCCATGCAGAGTTCACAGCATTTTTTTTTTTCTCTTTGCACCCTAGGAGAGAAACATCTGCTGCTACCTAGGATTGAACTCTAGGTAGTGGGAGATGACCCTCTTGTTCCCAATGAGGAAACTGCATCCCAAAATAGTCACCATATGTGACTAGACATTTTATCACAATTGAGTCTGCCTAGGAGATGGAGTATGCTTCTGTCAATCTTCTGATGTCATATACCTGAGGTTGGCAACCTTAAACACTCAAAGAGCCACAAAGGTCCTGATTGGAAGCTCCCCATTTAGTTCTGGAGCTGACCGGAAGTCTGTTTCCACGACCATAGAGTCTCCTCCAGCACAGTGTATTTTCCTCTACCTGTCCTAACTTGAAAGCCGTATCAATTGTGGAGCCGACCAGCAACAGGAAGCCACAGCAGAGGGATGAAAGAGCCACATGCGGCTCCAGAGCTTCAGGCTGCTGACCCTTGTCATATACTAAACTCTCTATAACCATACAAATATAGATTAATTCTTCATATTATGTAGAGTATAGTATTCACCCAGATCTATAAAAATTCCAAACATTTATCTTGAATGCAAATATAATAATGCTCTTATAACCTCTCTATTGTATAGAAGTGAATCTCTACTACATAGAAATAAATATCTTGCTTATGCAGGTCTTTTGCATTATAGTTATTTTCTCAGATCAGCTTCTGTATGTGGGGGAAAAAAAACCATTTCTTTTTAGACTTCTGAATAAGTTTGGAGTTCATAAAGATTTTCACAATCTTTTATGCACCAAAAATGAAAGGGAGGTTTATCAGGGAATTAATATCAGCAGAAGAAAGCTATTATACAAGCTCTATTTCATTTTACTAGATGCTTTTGAAACAAACTAAAAGACCTCATTCTCAGCTGGAAATGACAATATCACACTCTTAAAGCTATGTGACTTTTCTTCCTGCACTGAATCAAGTCAGTACTAAGAATTGTCAAGGGCTGCTGGAATACACATTTGCTTGCATCAAGATAAGTCTTTAAGGCAAAAGGATCCTATGGAATATTTCTACATTTGAGGATTAGAAATTCAAGCGTTTGAGGGAGAGAGAGAGATGCAGCAGAAAATATTTCATACTAAAGTAGAATCTAGTCAGCCAGAACAGATGTATACAAGACATAGTCCCTTAATATTCTCCACCCTACTTGTGAACAGATAAATTTGAAAAGCCATTTACCACTTTTTAAACAGCAAATCTCTGGGTTTTGTTCGGCCTTTAAGTGCTCCAATTCTTAGGCCAGCTCTTCTTAGCTTCCACATTTAGACAGCATCAGTCAGAAAGGATATTCAATATATGTGGAATAAGACACAAGGATGGCAGACAGGAAGAAGATGTAAGTTCCACTGCAAGAAAATGTAAAGTTGGGAGGATATATCTAGCAGGAAATTAGTCCACACATCACTGCAGGAGAGAAGAAGAGTGGTAAGAGAAGCTGTGTTCAAATGAGCCTTGGTTCAATAAAAGATTGAGTCTTATTTGAGTTGTGAATATTGAAGAGAACAATCTGGGTGTCCCCGGAGAGTGGATTTAACCTGAGCAAGGTCTGTTGAAGGAGCTCTTTGTAATTTTAACAAAAAGAGTCATTTCTGATAGGAAATATATGGAAGATTTCCTCACTAACTACATCCTTTCAGGTGAGAATCACCTTTGCTTGTAGAAAAATAAAAGGTAGGATAGAAACATCCTGACATTAGCAAAGAGCAGGCATACTGTCTTCCTTGGCAAGTAGATCAAAACATTTTCCCCCTCTCTCCCTTCCTCTCTATTGCTTTCTATTTCGGATATCACCGTCCTGAGATAGCTTCTGAAGAATATTTGCACAAGGTAAGTCACTTCCAGCTCAAAATCAATTTACGGCAGGGAAATGGGAGGTTTCCAGATGAATCAAATTTTCCAATTAAAGGAAATAAAAGAGGGAGAACAAGACCAACCAACTGTGAAGAAGCCCCAGAGAATAAAATGAAAATTTAAACTAGGAAGAAGCCCCAGAGAAAGGAACAGTGATGGCACTGCTCTATTTCCTGGGTTTTTGTTGAAAAGCCAATGAGAAAACCCCGAACCAAGTTTTCATTGAGTATTACAAGGAAGTTCTTGCATTATTACCCCAAAATGCTTATCACCTGCTGTTGGTCTTTGGAACTAAATTAACGACATATTTGCCCAAGGTAAAAACATGTATTTAATTTCTCTCTGCCCTTTCTGTTTTGTTCTGACCAAGGCTTATTGAGACACTAACAAACACACATTAGTCCCCAAACCCTTTTTTCTTTATTTCAATGGCTGTGAATTTTTGTCATTCACAGCCCATAATGAGCTTCAAACAGTTTGTAAATAGTCCCATGGAAGTCTGCCAAAGTCCTTCAGGATAAGTCTGATAAGCATGCACTTTTATCTTCCTTGAAATGCTGCCAACAACTAAATGTCCAATTAGTTATACAAGGCCAAATGGAGCACAAATTCAACACAGAGTTTCAGGTTTCAAACCGACCAGTATGAACAAAGTTGCTTCCTGCAGAGGTTCGTGTCCCTTTGCTCCACCTTTATGTCTTATTGGAGGACCAATCACCTGCAAGCCTTACTCCTGAGTCACCCCTTTTCTCTTATCCGTTCTTGCCTTCTGACAGCTCTGCACATGCGTGCACTGAAAACAGGCTCTCCTTGTCCCTCTGCCTCACTGCTGTCAGATTCTGGAGGCTCCAGAGTCAGCACATAACTCCCAGATGACCCTGGCCCTATCTCTATATTGGATTCAGGACCCTCATCTGAGTCCTCCTCAGACTCCCAGACTACCCCATGTTCCTCCCCACTGTCTGACTCTGCTGCCATCTCTGCAGGCTGCTGGTGGACCACACCATGTTTCTAAGGTGGAGCCCAAGACAGAGGAATATTTGGGTGATTGATGTTTTGTTTTGTCATTCAAAATCAAATGCAGTCTAACACAAGGATGTCAAACTCAATTTCTGTTGTGGCCTGCCAGTGGCCAGTGGAGCTGGTGGCAGATTCAGACAGTGAGGAGGTTGGGGAGGAACACGGGCCAGTCCTGGAGTCTGGGGAAGGCTCTGATGAGGGCTCTGCATCAGAGACAGAGATGGGGCCACGGCCAGTTATCAGCTGCCTTTGAAGTCAGAGATCAGTGGGGCAGAAGAACAGCTGGAGCCTGTTCCCAGTGTGCGCATGCACAGAGCTTCTAGAAGAAGGGAACAGTTAAGGAACAAGGTGTTAAGTTCTGAGCATGGACGCGAAGAATGGAGATGAGCCGGTGAAACAGAGAACTTCAAACTCTTTATTACATAGTGTAACAGCTCTAAAACTATTGCTGCAACGGCCCCCTTTATATAGGCAAGCCATTCAGCATTCAACCAATAAGAACCAGGGAGTGCTAGCTCCGTTTAACCAATGGAAGAGGCTCGTTAATAGCCAATCAGATTCACCTGAACGGACCAATCTGATGTCGCTATTAACGGCCAATCAGAAGTGCAGGGCCAGAACCCTGTACTTTACTTCAAGCTCTTAAAACCTTTATTAACGCATTTATTCATTCACAACACCCCTTCCCCCTGGGTTCCATTTAAGGGGTGCTGTTACGTAGTCCTTGAGGTAGGCAGGTTGTCTTGTTGGTCTATTTGATTTTCGTTGTGCACCCAGTATCTGGCTACAGTCTTGTTGAGGTAGGACATTATCTGGTAAAAAGGGTGCCTCTGGATCTGTATTCGAATTTTCGTTATCACTAAAGTTTTCGGCATCTCCTTGAGGCGAGCTCACCCCCATCCCCGATCCTTCACGTGTTGCCACCGTGCTGCCGTTTCTTTTGTTAAAGCTTTCTGCCATTTCAAGTTCATCTTCTTCTATATCTCCCCCCACCCTCAGTTTGGAAGTCAGGGGATTCGGAGATCCCTGACTGTAGCCTTGAGTGCAGCTGATCAATATGGTGCTTCCTTATTCTATCGTCGCAACATTTCACATGGTAGGATCTGGGGCCGGTTACTTGGATCACAGTTGCCTCGACCCACAACGGATCGCCCGAAAGGTTCCTAGCATAGACCAAGTCACCTACCTGGAAGTTACGGCATCGCCCGCTGGATCCATGTGGTTTCTCAGGTTCATACAATGGGTGCAGGCAGTCGAGGTGGGAGCGGAGCTTCTACCCCATTAATAACTCGGCGGGAGTTTTGTTGGTGACGCTGTGCTATGTTGGTGACGCTGTGATATGCTGCAAAAGGAGTATCCGGTTAATCTTGTTTTCGATATCGCCATAATCCATTTTATGTAAAGTTTTTTTGATGAATTGTACCATGCGCTCGGCCCTTCCGTTGGCCGCAGGATGCACCAACGAAGTGAGCGCATGGCGAATATCACGGTCCGACAGGTACTGTTCAAAGGACAGCATGGTAAATTGGGGCCCGTTGTCGGATACCAGGACGTCTGGTAATCCAAGTGTTGCAAATAGTCTGTCTAGTTTCCTGATGACTGATTCGGTTGTTGTATTCCTCATTTTATGGATTTTGAGCCAATTCGAGTAGGCATCCATTGTTAACAAGAATGTATGGCCTTTGGTAGGTCCCGCAAAGTCCAGATGAATACGGGACCATGGTCCCCTCGGTGTTTCCCATTTGGTTGGGGTTGCCTTCGGTGGGGCGTTGCTTACTTCCTGGCATTTGTGACAAGCTTTGACCCATGTCTCGGTCTGCTTGTTGATGCCTGGCCACCACGTGTAGCTACATGTGAGGGCTTTCATGCGCACGATGCTGGGGTGGCCATCGTGCAAGGTTCTTAGTACCGTTCGTTGTAGTCGCTCTGGGATAACGACTCTATCACCCCAGATGAGGCAGCCCTTCTTGGAAAACAGTTCCATTTGTTGGCTCTTGAAGGGGGCATAATCGTCAGGTATCTGGTCCAATGGCCATCCATGCTCGACCAAACTGAGGACTTGTGCTAAAATGGGGTCGCGTTTTGTTTCCATTGCGATATCTCAGGATGTTAGTGGTGGTGTTCGAAGTATCTCGATCTGCAGTGTTGTAACTGTCGGAGTGGGGTCATCAATAGTCTCCAGAAGTGGTGCACGGCTCAATGCGTCGGCGTGGGGAATGGCCTTCCCCGGGCGGTGTTGCAATTTATAATTATAGGCAGCCAAGAATTCTGACCAGCGAGTCATTCTGGGGGATAATATATAAGGGGTTGGCTTATCTCCCGCTATTATTCCCAGCAAAGGTTTGTGGTCAGTCACTATAGTAAAGGCTCGGCCGTATACATACTCATGAAATCTCTTGACAGCAGACACAATAGCAAGGGCTTCTTTATCAATTTGACTGTAATGGCGTTCTGCTTTTGAAAGCGTCTTTGAGAAATAGGTAACGGGGGCTTCACGACCGTTTGGCAAAACGTGGCTCAAAATGGCGCCCACTCCGAAAGGCGATGCATCACACGTGATCGTTAAAGGTAAAGTCTCGTTGTACTGCATCAGCACAGCGTCAGAAGTCAATCATTTTTTTTACTTTTCAAAACGCCTGCTCTTCTCTGTGTCCCCATACCCAGATTGCTTTTTTGTCCAACAAACGATGTAGGGGTTCGGCTACGGTTGCTTTGTGAGGCAGAAAAACGTTATAAAAATTGATAAGGCCTAAAAATGCCTGGAGGTCGGCCTTATTTCAGGGTTTTGAGGCTTTTTTTTTAAAAAAAAACAAATTTTATTAATTTTAAAAACACAATACACAAGACATTTATTCATTCACAACACAAAGGTCAACTTGGGAGTAAAGGCACAGGTGGACGGTGAATGGCCCCTCCCATAGGGAATAAAGAGGAGTGAAAGGGGAGTGGTGTTTGCAGGAGAAAATTAGTTCGTTTAATTAGTGTGAAGATCTGTTCCTGACTTCTTGCCAAGTAATTCCTGCTACAGTGTGGTGCTTAGAAGATATCGGCCTGGCAACTCTCCAAGCCTGATAAAGGTCTGCAGTTGTGAAATCTCTTGAAAGACTGTTTTCCAGGACTTTGCTGGAGAAGAATTCCTGTTAACCTAAATAAAAGGGGTTTTATCGGGACGAGGAGTCGGCTTCATGATCTCGGGAAACCTAGGTCAGAACAATTTCATTGAGGGCTGCATCAGGGTTGTGTTTGACCTCAGAGGGCCGTGTGTGTGTGTGTGTGTGTGTGTGTGAGAGAGAGAGAGAGAGAGAGAGAAAGGCCAAGGTGGTCAGGGCCATAGTGGGTGTTTGACACAGGCTGAAGATGCATTTTTCCCTTCTCTTATTTTTGTCCACAGTCCTTTATTATAACCATTTTGCAATCTCTTCTACCAAATATTACTGGCAAACATTTACTACTTATTCTTCACACTCCACTAAACTTTTTATTTCTAAATTTATGTCCCATTGTTTAATAGTAAATTGCTTTTCCAGGCAGAAAAGCTAGTTATACTAGGCAAAAAAGCTAGTATTTTTATTATTCAACTAATAATGAAAATGCAATAGCATAAATGACATGATGATACGAGATCTAACAGCAGAGGTACATTTCCAGGAAAGTAAATAGAAATGGTTGTCAATTATAGATTGTTGATTGTAGATTAAATGGACCTACCGTATGTAAAATCTGGCATTAATACTGTAGTATTAACATAGGATGTTGCTTGTTTTCTATCCATTTATTTGAGGCTACATCATTGTAATCCAGTCCAATCCAGTCCTTCTGCAGCACTTTGCTGGCTAAAAACGGGCTGTGTGAGGCCCGTTTTTGGTTAGCAGAGTGCTGCAGGAGGCTGTGGAGGCCAAAAACGAGCCATGGGGGTGGCTCACGTGCCTCCCACAGCCCGTTTTGGACTGCAGAGGCACGGTGGGTGAGTCCTTTGATATTTCCAGGCCAACCCCGTGGGCCAGATCTAAGCACCCCGCAGGCTAGATTTGGCCCACGGGCCTTGAGTTTGACACCTCCAGTCTAACACAATGAATTTTGAACCAGTCAGGAGGTGAGGCGTGTTGGCTGAAAGGAAATAAATCCAAAATTTTTATTGAGAGGATATGACTTTTGAATATCAGCCAACAAGCTTCACCATTTCTGATCTACATTGGAAGGGCTCCTTTAATTAAGGCAGTAAATTTAAAAAATGAAGCTTAAAGTATTCCCATTATTCCTCATGGAGGGATTTTGAGTCCCCCTTCCCTTTAGTTACTAAGGGGGTAGGGAAATCTCTCTGCAAAGAACAAAAGGAAATCTTAAAGCCTTATTTAGGTTTATTAAGAGCGAGAGTTATTAAGCCTTATTAAGACTAAGCTTTTCTTCCCTTTTAATGTAGAAGGTTTTAATTTTTTTCTTTTTTTAGACTCCAGTTTGGAAAAAAGAAATGATTCAAATTAATTCTCATTCTTTTTCATATGTAGAAAATAATTTTCTACTCATTTTGTTTATTAAGAGCTGTGGTAACGCAGTGGTCAGAATGCGGTATTGCAGGCTAACTCTGACCGTCTCGAGGTTGACTCAGCCTTCCATCCTTCCAAGGTCGGTAAAATGAGGATCCAGATTGTCAGGGCACAATATGCTGACTCTGTAAGCAACTTAGAGAAGGCTGTAAAAGCACCATGGAGCAGTATATAAGTCTATGTCCTATTGCTATTATTAGATTTTTCTTCAGTTTTCCTTTGAAAGTACAGAGATTTGATCCAAGCTTCTGCACTCATTCGCCCAGGGGTGCGATTCAACTGGTGTAACAACTGGTTCAGTGAGTGCACACTTTGTACACACATGTGTGTCAAATTCATGCTTTGCATGAGTGAAAAGCATTTGCTACTGACCTTCTCCAGCAATCCCTGTGTGTTAAACAGCTGGCACGTGACAATCTGCTGTGCCGCGCGAATTAGCTGAGCTTGAAGAACAGGATATAAAGCACAGCCTAGAGCCCAGGTGGTCCCAACAGCTGATCGTCGGAGCAAACCAAACCGGTTCGCTCCCAGCTGATCCTTGGAGATACCAGTTCACCTGAACCTGGCCAAACTGGTAGAATCCCACCCCTGCATTTACCTCCTGCAATGTTGTGCATAGGCAGGTTGATGACTCTTAACTTTAGATGCCCAATAAACAACATAGACAATTGTTGAGAAAATCTTGCTACAAAACCAGGTTTTGTTTTCCTTTTGAAAACATTTAACTGCAAACTCAAATTCAGGTCAAGCCATTTTGAAGGCATATTTAAGCCGTTTTGAACTGGACTCCCAAACCAATGGATCTGCATTAATCTTTGGGCATCATAGTTGAGTTGGAGCAGAAATTGTGAGATGAATGTCATATTACCTAAAATAAAGCACAGGTAGTCCTCAGCTTAGGACCACAATTGAGCCCAAAATTTCTGTTGTTAAATGAGACATTTGTTTAAGTGACCCAAAGGTGCTTTTTTCAAGAGGCAACTGGACTTTATGGGGTTTTTTGTTTTTTTTTTGAAAATATTTTGCTTCTCATCCAAGAAGCTTCTTCAGCTTTGACAGGATGATGGGGAATGGAAGGTTTTATACTCCTTGCAGACTGGCAATCATTTGCATTCCTTTGGAGAGTCATTGAGGCCACTTGGAAGTTTATCTGTGTCATCAGTGTCACCTGAATGGTGCAAATTACCGACAATCCAGTCAGAGCTGAAGAAGCTTCTTGCATGAGAAGAGAAACATCTTCAAAGCAAAACCAGAAAGTCCAGTTGCCTCTTGAAAAAAGGGCCTTTGGGACAACCATGACCCGGATGACTGAGAATCTCCACAGACATTCGTTGAGTGGATTTTACCCCATTTTATGACCTTTCTTGCCTCAGTTGTTATATGAATTGCTGAAGAAGGTAAGTCACTCCCAGCTCAAAATCAATTTACAGAAGGGAGATGGGTGAGTCCCTCAGTTGTAAAGTGACTCTGGCGTCCCCTTTGACTTTGCTTGTCAGAAGGTCACAAAAGGGAATCACATAACGTTAAGACACTGCAATGGTCATAAATATGAACCAATTGCCAAGTATCTGAATTTTGATCACATGATCCTAGAAATGATGCAAGGGTTGTAACTGTGAAAAACCACCATATAGAACAGAACAGAACAGAACAGCATAGAATAGAATAGAATAGAATAGAATAGAATAGAATAGAATAGAATAGAATAGAATAGAATAGAATAGAATAAGAATTCTTTATTGGCCAAGTGTGATTGGACACACAAGGAATTTGTCTTAGTGCAAATGCTCCCAGTGTACATAAAAGAAAAGATACATTCGTTAAGAGTCAAGAATCCACATAGGGTACAGTAAGCAATGAAATCATACTAGGAGATAGTCAATATAAATCGTAAGGATACGACTTCAAAGTTACAGTCATAGTTGAACAGTGTTGAGGGAATTATTTGTTTAGCAGAGTGATGGCATTCAGGGGAAAACACTATCCTTGTGTCTAGTTGTTCTGGTGTGCAGTGCCCTATAGCATCGTTTCGAGGGAAGGAGTTGAAACAGTTTATGTATAGGATGTGAGGGGTCTGTAGATATCTTCACAGCTCTCTTTTTTGACTTGTGCAGGATACAGGTCCTTGATTGAAGGCAAGTTGGTAGTAATTGGTAGTAATACATATCTCTTTGTCCAGTGCTATTGTAACTTCACACGGTCACTAAATGAATTGTTGTAAGTCAATAAAATAAAATAAAATAAAATAAAATAAAATAAAATAAAATAAAATAAAATAAAATAAAATAAAATAAAATAAAATAAAATAAAATAAAATAAAATAAAATAAAATAAAATAAAATAAAATAAAATAAAATAAAATAAAATAAAATAATAAAATAAAATAAAATAAAATAAAATAAAATAAAATAAAATAAAATAAAATAAAATAAAATAAAATAAAATAAAATAAAATAAAATAAAATAAAATAAAATAAAATAAAATAATAAAATAAAATGCTGGGTAAATATTAGCCAAAATAAAGATGCCCTGCTATAGATTAGAAGCTAGATGTTCTCTCTCTCTCTTTCTGTTTTTCTCTAGATCCACCATCTCTTTACATTTGTCTTTATCATCTCAAACAGACTGGTAATGAAATGTTTCCAATAGGCTCATTAAAGAGCACAAATAAGTTACGTGAGATACTGATCCCAGAAGAACTGAGTAAGTGAATTGGGTCTCAAGAGTACGCTTCCCCTTAGCTGTCTGAACTGGCTTCCACTTCACCTAATGAGATGCTTACTGATTAAAAAAATGATTCCTAACCAATTAATCAATAGCCCAAGCTCCAGTTCAGATGCTTCAAAGGATGCAAATGTCTGCAACTCCTTAAATCAGATGCACTGGGGTGTTTCCTCCCCCCCCCCCCCAGAGTCTTGCAGCTTCCTTCTTCCTGTTCCTAACAAGACATTGGTTAAGCCAAAGATGGGAACTGGATCCATAACCTCTTGTACTCCAAAGCATATTTTTGTGTCTGGAATCCAAGGATTGCATAGCCTTAATAATTACTGTATTTTTCAGACTATAAGATGCTCCAGACTATAAGATGAACCTAGCTATTAGGGAGGAAAACAAGAAAAAAATATTGTTCCTGGTCTTCCCCCCACCCTCTGGATGTGATTTCTCCAATGGGACACATCCATCTCCAAGAGTCATCCATACGCTCTCCAATAACCTTCTTATGCTCCAACAACTTGGGGCTTCTGGGATGATTATATAGGCATTTAAGGAATGTCTTATTTTCCCCCACTCTCTTTTTTTGGCAGCTAAAAAAAAACCCAAAGGAATATCTTTTTAGTTGACACTGCCTCTGCCTTCCAGCAATTTGCCTCCTTGCAACAAAGAGCAAACAGTCTGGTCAGCGTCAGCACAGCCTGATTTAGCACAAGCAGCTCTTTGGTGTTTGGATCAGCCTCTCAGAATACTGACAATCAGCTGTTCCAGGCTGCGGGGATCATGCCTGGAATGGGCTGAAAAACAGGACATGTGCAGGCCAAGAATGGGGCATGAGGAGGCAGTGATAAGTGATGGCGGCGATGGGTGGCAGCGATCTCTGCAACCTGGAACAGCTGATTGTCAGTATTCTGGGAGGCCGATCCAACTGCCAATCAGCTGCTCGTGCTAAATCAGGCTGTGCTGAAGCTGACCAGGCTGTTTGGTCTTTGCTGCAAGGAGGCAAATTGCTTGGAGGCAGAGACTGAAGGGTGGGGGCTGGTTGGGTGGGGCTTCAGCAACATTTGCTCTATAAGACACACAGATTATTTCCACCTACTTTTGGGAGGGAATTGCATTTTATAGACCAAAAAATATGGTAATAGCAATAGTAATAGAACTTAGACTTATACACTGCTTTACAATGATTGTACAGCCCTCTCTAAGCAGTTTACCGAGTCAGCATATTGCTCCCAACAATTTGGGTCCTCATTTTTCCCGCCTCAGAAGACCGGAAGGCTGAGTCCACCTTGAGCCTGGTGAGATTTGAACTGCCACATTGCAGATAATCAGCAGTCAGCAGAAGTAGCCTGCAGTACTGCACTCTAACCACTGCGCCACCGCACCTCATGAAATACATCCTTTGTTGATTGATTGATTGATTGGTTGTGGATGATGAAGATGTAATCTATTTAGTCGTGTCCCACATTTGGCAATTCTATGCTTGGGTGTGCTTCAAAAATTTTAGCAGTGGGTTCTCTGCCCACTTGCTGGGTGGGCATGGCCTAGTCGGCCTCCTGTACCATAGTGGGGCAGGGTTTTTGCCCTCCCTGGGCTCTGGAGGCATTCCTCGAGCCTCTGGAAGGGTGAAAATGGCCTCCAGAGGCTCTCTGAGAGCCAGAAATGGGCCTATTTATGGCCTTCCTGAACTGGTAGGCCTGTTTTTCACCCTCCCTGAGCCTCTGCAGATACCCTGTACTTAGCTGCATCCAAAATGGGCCACGTGGAGACTCCTGGGAGGGGGCAGGCAGGCGGGGCCAGCCAGCCAACTGTGCAGAATAGGATCTCTATAGGATCTCTATAGGATCTCCCAAATCCCTGCGAACCCCCAGCAGCCCATCCCTGATTCTATCGGCCAGGTCTCTCCACATCTCTTGATCTTGCGTTATTTCTTTAGTTTTATTGATTAGGTGGAAACAATTTTTATTGGGAGAGGTTCATTTGTATGAGTAAGTCTGAGGCCTTCTTTTTTTCTGTTTTCTTTTCTTTTTTTAGGCTAGTCTATTTGCTGTAGACAGGTGGGATAAAAAAAAAGGTTAAAAACAGGCTTTCTGTTTGATAATTATTACCAGGTGTTTTTTTTTTTTAATTTTAATGGGTAGCAGACACTTCTTTCATTTTGATCACTAATGTAGCAAACTGATTTTTAAATTAGAAGTAGATTAATATTTTTTTTTTATTCTTTTGGGACAGAGGTGTGCAAAATGTTTTGAATTTAAAATCAGCCAATCCATAAATCACTTTGCTGTGCAGTCTGAGCAGCCTACAGGACAAAAGAATACAAAATTAATCAGAACGTTATAAAATATTTATTTGACATAAAGGCATCTTGTAATATGCTAATAACATAAGTTATCCACCATATAATACCCACGAGAATCAGTTCTATAAATATATCCCTGCAAATGAAAGCATAAAATATATTTATAATAAAATGCCCATGTGATTAAGGTCTATAAACTAAAACCTGCAAGTAAATAAGCTTGTAAATCTAAGCTTTATACAATGGAAGATTTCAGGATGAATGCTCTCTGCCTCATGCTTGAAACTATCAGCTCAAGCAGAATATGAGTTATTGATGGCACCACAATTAAAAAAAAAAAGTATTTCAATCTTCAAGTGGTCCAATTTCAAGTTTCAGACCAGAAGAATTTTGGGCTCCAAGGAACCTCTCTAATAGTTGGAACACCCCATTTTTTATCTAAAACCTTTTCTTATCCTCTTATTTCTAGGAGATAACTCCTTTATTGTTTTTAAGTAACTAAAGGTGGCGAATATACCTAACATTAATTCTTTCTCCTGTTTTTCACTACAGCAACAAACTTGAGGGGTAAGCTGGGCTGAGAGAGAGAGAGAGTGAGTGGTCCAAGATCAACCAGCTGGCTATCATAGCTAAGGTGAAACAAGAATTCGCTGCCTCCCAGTTTCTAGCTTGGTGCCTTAACCATTAAACCAAGCTGGCTCTGTGTGCATGTGTGTGTATGTATGTATGTATGTATGTATGTATGTATGTATGTATGTATGTATTTGTGTATGCATATGTATATGTAATTGTGTGTGCATATGTATGTGTGTCTATACAGATACAGATACATAGCCACCTATTATATATATAAAACTTTATTGGATACACCATATTGGTACTGAAGTAACAAAACCAGCTCTGGTTTTCCTGCACAAATGTTTGCCCAGTTAAACAATAGCTTCCCCTTCTCCCTACCTCTGGATGATCACATTGTCCAATTATGAGTCCATTTGTTATGGGAACTGTTCATCTCTTTCTCAAGCACCTGCATAGATGACCTTAATGGCTTCCATGCTCTCCCAATCTCTGTATGCATTCTCTATGTTCCATTTTCCCCTTCCCTTTGGCAAATTGAAAAGCATTAGGGTTTGCAAGAAGCCAAGTGATTCAATCTTGACATTCTCTTGAGATCCTAATGCCTTCTGGCAGATGGAGCTCCGATACTAGTGCATAAATTAAATTAAATTTCCCAATCTCAGAATAAATTGTCATTGTTTTCTATTTTCTACTTGTATCTAGTGAATCAATTCTAGAAGGATTAACCAGTTATACAAGAGCCACTGCACGCTTTACAATTTTGTTTCAAGATCCCCCCCCACATCTCCTCCCACTCCATCCTCAGCTCTTGTGTTTAGAGTACACCAAGAAGAACTGTGAACTTCAACTCACATAGACATCAGATAAAGACGTGAGCCTCTTTCCCCCCAAATCTGCAAAAATAGCTGAAATTAAAACCATGCTGAAGAGAGTTGGGAAACTTGTGGGTTTTCAGCTGTACCATCAAATCACTGAAAGCTACAATTCCAATCACATTAAGGAAGGATTGAACATACCGGGCTATGCTTCCTAATGCATGAGTAGAGGATTAGTTACACTGACAAAACTCAAGCATCCACATAAAAACCATATGCACACATGCAATATTTTCTACATTACAAATTAACTGATCTACTTTAGCTGATTCTGTTCTTCCATCATTGTAACTTATTTTAAATGTACTTATATGCTTCTTTCAAGCTTTTCCATTTGTAATATTGGCCAGCACTCTTATAAAGGAACTAGTTTTCAGGCTTCAAACCAAGTTCGTACAATGGTTTTGCAACACCCTTTAATACGGGTTGCAAGACACGTTAAGCAGTAATGTAGGCTGAGCTATTATTTATGCTCTGTCATTAAGTTGGTGGACTAGTTGGTGCTGTGTAAAAATTGATTAAATGTACAGTATATCAGGTACTACTGGGTAATAGCTCGAGTCATTTAAAATGTTGCTGCTGAAATATATATCAGTGGCCCATTTGAACAAAACTGGAGGAAGCAATAAGGAAATGGCCAGCAGAGCAACTGATTCCAAGAACTGGGTTTAGCAATTTAGCAGGCATCATATTAGCAATATGTGCTAATAATTTAACAAGGACATTTTATGTATAGGTATACAAATTCAAAAATTACTCCCCTCTGTTCAAAGACATCCTGTGTATTCCTTTTTTCTTAAAAAAATGAAAAAAAATGGACTTAATTCCATATAAATGAAAATACAAATCAAGTTGTACAAGCCAAACAAAGGATTGAAGCACAAAACTAAAAAAAAAAAATCCAAGAAATGGGCTCTCACTGAGTAATTTATATATAGTGGAAGGAAGCAAATCCCAATATTAGTTTAAATCTCTGTGGATATTTCTTATTCAAAGCTTGGCACCAAAGCATTCATTTTTCCTTTGCTTCTTCAGTGATTTGAATTTCTATCTGAAGTGGAAGAAAGGATTGGATCAGATAAATCAAGAGTTTATTTTGGACCTTTATGCCTGAGTTGAGTTTGCTTTCCTGTTTAAGGTTTATATATGAGTCATACATCAATTTCTCATATGCTGTGATAATTATGATAATTATGGCTCTCTCTGTTACATTATGGTGGTTTGCAGAGCCCGTTTGATCTAGTTGTTAAAGTGCAAGGGTAGAAAATGGGAGACAAAGAGTTCTAGTCCCACATTACCCATGAAAGCCATCTGGGTGAATTTGATCCAATCACCAGGAGACTAAGTTCTATTCCTGCCTTGGACATGAAAACTGCCTGGGTAACTTTGAGCCAATCATCAGGAGGTGGTGAGTTCTAGTCCCACCTTAGACATGAAAGCCAGCTGGGTGACTTTGGGCCAATCACCGGGAAACTGTGAGTTCTAATCCCATTTTAGGCATGAAAACTGGCTGGTGACTGGCCAATCAGCAACAGACTGAGAATTATAGTCCTGCCAAAAACATGAAACTCATCTGGGTGACTTTGGGCCAGTCCTCTCTCTCTCAGCCCAACCCACCTCACAAGTTTATTGTTGTGGGGAAAATAGAAGGAGGAAGTTGTGTTGGATATATTTGCTGCCTTGAGTTATTTGTAAAAATAACAAAGGTGGGATATAAACAAACAAACAAATTATGAATAGAATAGATTAGACACACAAGGAATTTGTCTTTGGTACATATGCTCTCGATGTGCATTAAAATACATTCATCAAGAATCATAAGATACAACACTTAATGATAGATAGTCATAGGATACTAAATAAGCAATCAAATCATACCAAGAAACTAAATAAAACAATATAACTTGTAAAGATACAAGCAACAAGGATATAGTCATAAGTGGGAGGAGAAAGGTAATAGGAATAATAATAATACTAATAATACTAATCCTAATAATACTAATACTAATCCTAATAATCCTAATAATCCTAATAATCCTAATAATACTAATAATAATAATAATAATAATAATAATAATAATAATAATAATAATAATACAGTCATAGTAAATAGTTTGACAGTGTTGTGGGAATTAGTTGTTTAGCAGAGTTGTTTAGCATGAGGGCAAAAACTGCCCTTGTGTCTAGTTGTTCTGGTGTGCAGTGCCCTATAGCATCATTTGATGGTAGAAGTTGAAACCATTGGTGTTTATGATGTGAAGGGTCTGTAGATATTTTGATAATGTATATTTAGAGATTGCAAACTTATTTAAAGTCTGTGTTTGTCTTGAATGTGTTTGTAAGAAAAATTGTATCATCAATGAGAATGACATGGGAAACTCCTACGCTCAACATACTTCCAATACAATCCAATTTATCCAATCAGAAGGTCTAGGCAAGTATATGAGGGCAGTCAGTGATTAAGGGGTTGACTAGAACTATAACAACAACAGCAACAAACCAAACAATTTCAAGTCCCCACTAATTTCAAGAAATAGACTTAGTGACTTTGGACCACTGATTCACAGCCATGGTCAACTAAGAAACTGAACAGGAGACTAAAAATTGAATGTTTAAAATCCCCTATAATTCAATAAAGGGTGTTGATTTTCCTAATATATAGCTTTATTGGGTTTTTTTTCCCCTGATGGATAGAAAATGGAGTACATTTGGATAGAAAATGGAGTAAAGTAGGAATTAGAAATAAAGGCTAATGGAATAAGTTGGGAATTATGAAGGCTAGTGGAATTTTGTTCTTTCCTGAACTCAACTTTTCAATGGAGTCGGCAGACAATGAAACCACTGGAAAAAAAAAAAGAAAAAGAAATAGAGCTAAAGCTTGGAACAAAAGGCTTACAATTTAAATTATTTCAGATTTAGACAATCTAAAGTCTCTGATTTGTGTCAGAGCACAACATTCTGTAATAAAGAGACAAATCTTCTTTCCTCTGGAATGCAATAACAACCACAATTGAAGTAAGGTATATAAGAGCACCAACAGATAAGCAATGAAAATAAGCAATCAAGCAAATAAAAACAGATAAACTAAAAAAAAAAAAAAAAAGTAGTTCCAGTAGATTTTACCTTTAGAACATGGCACTCGAAAAAAAGCCAGAACTCTTTCAAGCTGATGGAAATTATTCACTTCAATGAAATTGCAAAGATGATTGAAGCCCTGGATAGATGATGATGATGGTTGTTGTTGTTGTTATTATTATTATTATTATTATTATTATTATTATTATTATTATTAGCTTTGTAAGTTAGAACCTTGTGCTGCAAGAAAATTCAGTTTGGATGAATGTCAGCCATCCTAGTATAATAATTTATTATTCCTTACAAGCATTCATTTGTTTCAAGAAGCAAAACCTGATGACAACACTCTTGATTAATCTCAGTTTCATCTTGAGATCAGTGATCATGTAAAGGACACACAGCGGCACTTGTCTCAGATCAACAGCGCTGGTGACAGTTTCATTTGGATGGCAGAGAATTGCTGAAGGACATTTTATCATCAGCTCCAATCATCTTTAGGAAAGCTTGCCTCGTGTGTTATACGCTCTGATTTAAATTACTGGCTGGGCTTTATATCGTGGTGATCGGTTTTTTAACCAAAAGGTCAGCCATCAAGAGCAAATATACAGCTGCACCAGAGCTGGTTTTGCTTGAACAGTGAGTCTACTGGGAAGCCAAGTTGGCAAATCCAAGAGTAATCAAATTGTGGTGCTTTGTGCATCTCTGAACCTCCCCACCCCTCTCCCTCCCTCCCTCCCTCTCCCTCCCCTTCTCCCTCCTCCTTCCTTTCCCTCCCTCTCCTTCTCCTTCCCTCTCTCTCTCTCTCCCCATCTCTCCATCTCTCTCCCTCTCCTTCCCTCCCTCCCTCTCTCTGTACCTCTCTGCCTCTCTGCCTCTGTGTGTCTATCTCAGCTAAGTTTGCCATTTCATTCCTGAATGAGTTTATTCAGCAGCAAAATTCACAAAAAAAGTAAAGTTTTAAAAGGATCAGTTTTGGTCAAAATGTTAGGAATTGAGCAAATACTCAGATGTATATACTCAACGCTTAGAAGTATGCTCTAACCAGAGTCACTTGGATGGGAAGGGCAGCTCTAAAAATTGAATAAATAAATAAATAAACAAAAAGACCAAGCACCCCAAAATGGTTCTCTATTCACACAAGTTTTCTGCACTACGCGTGGAATTTTCTGTCCCTATAATTTTCAAAGGAGAGTTTCTGGAAATCTGTTAAATCCTACTCACTTCTTATCCCCAGTGGTAGCACTTAGTTAACCTTGGCTGCTCTAAAAAAGCCAAGTAGAATCAGACTTAATTAGTACTTAAATGGAAAATCTAGAATTGGAGGGTATGTTGAGAAGTAAAAAAAAAAATATTCTAGCAATAGCAATAGCACTTAGACTTATATACCATTTCATAGTACTTTATAGCCCTCTCTAAGCAGTTTACAGAGTTAGCATATTGCTCCCAACAGTCTGGGTTCTAATTTTACTCAATTTGGAAGGATGGAAGGCTGAGTCAACCTTGAGCCAGTCAGGATTGAAACCATGTGCTCTTCTAGAAGAAAGCAATGCAAACCAGTACTATATTGTTCTCAAAAAGAAAAACAAAACAAAACAGTAATACACAAATGTTTTGCTACTTTTAGTCAAATTGTATGTTTCAATTAATTCACAGGTCATTACAATTTTGAATACATACCTAATATATATGTACTTGGTATAAAGTAAGATTAAATATGACAAGGCTTTGTTTGAATACTCTCCCAGTCATTTTATTGTTTTCCTTCTTACCTTCTTTCCCTTCCCTTCCCTTCCCTTCCCTTCCCTTCCCTTCCCTTCCCTTCCCTTCCCTTCCCTTCCCTTCCCTTCCCTTCCTTTCCTTTCCTTTCCTTTCCTTACTTTTTCTGCCCTCCTCCTCCTCTTTCTCTAATAGGAAAAAGAGAAAAGGAGGGAGAGAAGAGAACAAGGGAAAGGAGGAAGGAAAGAGGAATCACTATACAGTTAAAATGTATTCAGAAAAACTGCCCATATCAAATAACATTCATTTCCAGCATTTCTGCTTATTTATTTTACAGAAACAACCTAATACATTAAGAAATTGAACACTTAGCAAATCTCACTTTGATGTGATTGAACTAGAGCACTTTCATGCCTTAAATTTAGTCTACTCTTAAAAATATGGAGTATGAGTGTTGACCAAGTATGCTTCTACAAACACTTACTCCTTCAGAAAATTGGAATTAACTGTGTTTCTTTGTTGGCAATAAACAAACCCTTGAAATAGCCTCTGTTCTCCAAATGAGTTGTCTCTACAAGAAGGATCAAGATCAATTGGCTATAGAAGAAGAAAAAGACAAACATACTTCTCCAAAACGGTTTGGTTGGAGCCTTAAGTGGCTCTTCTTGAAATTTGCTTCAATACATAATCAGTGGGAATTATTGTTCTCACTTGCAGATAACTTTACTTGAAGCATGCAGATATTCCCCATGCATACAGGTTCATTAGATGGAGATGAAAACCTAGGACAATGTATGATATGACAACCTATAAAATAGCCCATCATTTGGTTTCAAAATTGTGACACTTCAGGGTGATGAACAATCCAAATACAGCAGGAAGGAAATCAAAGCCAAAATTGGTTCTAGAATTGCATTTAATATGTTAGATCCGAGCACCAATCAGTGGGTAGGAAGGAAGAGGCTGTTATGAACATGGGTAAATGACCGAAGGAGGGTATTATTAGTTGAAAATGATTCTTCATCTTTAAATTAAGAGCACCTACAGAGGTATACCAAAGCAGAAATAGAGTGCATGAGAATGTAATGCTTCAATAAAACTTCTTAACTATCAACATGTGAGCATTTAAAATGAATGCACAACCTTTCCCCTTATTTAATTTCCGAGCAATGGATGTAATATTCACCTTCTTAGCTAAGCCAGTTTTATTTCAGGGGGTAGCTTTACAGCAGGATATCTGTCCTAATTTTCTGATTAATTCACAATTGTTCTCTAAAACCATAATAATCAGCATTATTGAGGAAGGGATGGGGAATCTATATAATTAAACTGAAGCTATTGTTCTTTTTGAAGCTATACCTGGGGTGGGTTAATAACCCTGATAGAATTACATGGATGCTGTATTACAAAGCGACCAGCAAAGAACAAAGAGCAAAGGAAAGAACAAATGGTCAAGGACAATTTTACTTAGATAAATGAGCTGGCTATATCTACAGCCAGGAAAACAAATGAGCAGAAAAAGGACAAAATAAACGAGCAATAAAACAAATAGGAAAGGAAAGGAATGGAAAGGGAATGGAAAAAGAAGGAAGGGAAAGGGAAAGGGAAGGATAAGGGCAAGTCATTGAAAGGTAAGGGCAAGGCAAGGCAAGGCAAGGCAAGGAGAAAGGAAAGGAAAGGAAAGGAAAGGAAAGGAAAGGAAAGGAAGAACCACTGGCCGATCCAAATGTGTGATAAACAGAATAAAGGTAGCACAGTATATTTCCATAATGTAACTGTTGAAGGATGTTTTTGTGGAATGGTTGCTTATGTATATTTATTAATCAAATTTATATGGTTAACCATCTCACAAAAAGTGACTATATCTCCATGAAGTTATGGGAATTAAATGCTGCTTTGCAAATTGACCTCCTCCTCCTCCTCCTCCTTCTTCCGCTTCTGCCTTCTGCCTTTCACCTCCACCTCCTCTTCTTTTTTTGATCTCCATTTCTCCTGTGATTAAACTTTGGAAGAATGCCAAAGTTTCAGGTGACAGCAGGGGGGCAAATGCCATATTTATCTTCATAATGGGGAACATTCAACAAACAACAGACCAGTCCCTCTGACAACAATATATCATAAAATTTCAAGAGCAAATGGTTAAGTGATTGATGATGGACTTTTTGAAGTTAATGCAGACATTATTAAAAGTCAGCACAGATTTGTCAAGAAGATCTCTACTTTATTCGATGTTTAGGCTGAATCACTTCCTTAGTTTATTGTAGGGAATGTAGTAGTTGTAATATATCTTTATTCCAGCAAACTCTTTGACAAATACTCTTCAATTAATCAGTTAGTTCAGTGTGGTCTGGATGACATCAAATATAAATGGTATATACCAACTTGCTAAAACATCCTTCAAGCTGTCATCAGATCTTCATAAAACAGAAGTGAGATTGAAATGTGTTTGAATATTAGTAGCTCAGATTGGTAGTTAGGCTATTGATTTGAGCTTCAAGCTTGGCAATTTGGATGCAAACATTTTGTCACCATTCAAGGAGATATCATCAGTACATTTTGAGCTCAAACCAACAGCCTAACAAGTGAGATTTTTAAGAGAGCCATTAAAATGTTTAGTCCTAAATTCTAAATTAATCACTATATTCACTGATTTTTGAATGAAAGATGGAAGGAAGGGAACCCTAATCATAACCTTAAACCTAATTAAATAAATTTTATACACACACACGAAAGCACTTAAACAAAGTGATCCAACCACTTCTTACAATTCAACAGTATCACAAGAGGTCCTCTTGCAGTCTTCTACAATATCAGAAAATTGTTCCATGCCCCCAGTGCCTCCTAGTTGCCTCTCTCTTCTCTTGAGAGTAGACTAGGACTTCAGAGGTGCTGATATATTGCTACTTTGTGCTGCTATGCCAGAATTAGAGACCTTCAAATTTCTAGGTTCTATTATATCTCAAGACCTAAGATGGACACTTACCATCAAAAATGTGATCAAAAAAGCACAACAAAGAATGTTCTTTCTGCACCAACTCAAAAAACTCAAACTGTCCAAGGAGCTGCTGATACAGTTCTACAGAGGAATTATTGAGTCTGTCATCTGCACCTCTATAATGGTCTGGTTTGGTTTTGCAACCCAACAGGACAGACACAGACTTCAGAGAGTAATTAGGACTGGAAAAAAAAAAAATTGCTACCAACTTGCCTTCCATTGAGGACCTGTATACTGCACAAGTGAAAAAGAGGGCTGTGAAAATATTTACAGACCCCTCACATCCTGGACACAAACTCTTTTCACTTCTACCTTCAAAACAATGCTTTGGAGCACACCAGAACAATTAGACACAAGAACAGATTTTTTCCTGAATGTTATCACTCTGCTAAACAAATAATTCCCTCAACATTGTCCAACTATTTACAAAGTTTGCATTACTATTACTATTAATCTTCTCATCCTTCCTATCACCCATCTCCTCCCACTTGTGACTGTATGACTGTAACTTTGCTGCTTGTATCCTAACAATTTTTATTGATTGTTTCCTAGTATGATTTGATTGCTTATTGTATCCTATGACTATCATTAAGTGTTGTACCTGATGATTCTTGAGAAATGTATCTTTTCTTTTTATGTACACTGAGAGCATATGTACCAAAGACAAATTCCTTGTGTGTCTAATCACACTTGGCCAATAAAGAATTAATTAACTAATCAATTAATTCATTAGGACTATGAAAGGCACAAGACCTTTGCTACCATTGTGAGCATGGAAATATTGGGAAAACACTTACAATGTCGTATTTTATTATTTGTAAAGAGGGAAGAGGTGAGGCTTATCCTGTATCAACTGAAGAATAGAACAAGCCATGTAGGTAATCACCATCAAAGAACAGTTGGATGTTTCTGTAGCATTAGCTTTTGGCCACAAAGGGGAAGCAGTGAATGGTTGGTGGTTTTTAACCAACTGTGAACTTACAAAAGACCCAGTTTAGCATCCAGCTATAGTAGAAAGAAGACCATGAGTATCGTTCTGTCCACACTACACATTAGTCTATGTGCAGCTCGACTTGCAGCTAAACCCACCTATCTTGCAATAAAATCCACCTATCTTCCAATAAAGCAGACTTTGCTTAAATCTGGATGCTTTGTTGAAAGAACAGGATATGGTGAAATAGGGATACATACAATGAGAACCAAATACAAGATAAACAGTATTAAGTTACTGCTGAACATAACAATTAATAAATACAAGCAATTTAAATCTCAACAACGATGCTCTGTGTTAAACAGATAACAGATAATCAGAGTTGGAAGAGATCTTATAGGTCATCTAGTCCAACCCCGCACCCAAGCAGGAGACCCTACATCATTTCTAACAAATGGCAGTCCAATCTCTTCTTGAAGGTCTCAAGTGATGGCACTCCCAAAACTTCCAAGAGCAAGATATTCCATTGGTCAATTGTTCTCACTGTCAGAAAGTTTCTCCTTTTTTCCAGGTTGAATCTGTGTGTGGGATAGGGATTTGTCCTTGGATGACCGTGTGCCCCAAATTAAGATGGATTCTTCTTTGTGCTTCTGCCTTCTCCAAATGCTAAAGGAAATGGAGTCTAGCTTCCCAGCATGCACTTTGTTTGAGAGTGTAGGCTGATGGGTAATGGGATGGGGTCAGCTTCAAAACAATATACTTTGGGCATAATTGTCTCCCTGGCCACTAGAAAGGTCTAGAAGGCAACAACAATATATAAAGTTATATAGTGTGGCATGACAAGTAGTAAAACCAATTGGGTGACTTTGGGCCAGACACTCTTTTTCAGCCCTAGGAAAGAGGCAATGACAAACCATTTCTAAAATGCTGCCAATAAAACTGCAGGGACTTATTCAGGTAGTCATCAGGTGTCAAAACACATACTCTTTATAGACTTACAAATAGAATACAAATGCATTCATCTGTCGGTGCTCATATCCTATCCGATTGATCTTGGGTTCATTTTCGGTATGATGGACTGTTCCTCATCTAGGAACAGTACTTGGTTAAGTTTATTTATATATATATCTCTCTTTCTCTTTTAAAAGCTTCTTTTGAGACATAATGAAGAAAAAAAAAATCAATATTTTTAGGACTCCAAGATGTCCATTCTTACTGGATTTAAAAGATGTCTCTCTGAAATTTATAACCTCTGTACGGTTTTTAATTATGCAATGGCAGTTTACTGCAAATTCTTGGTGTGAACTGCCTAGGGATATCATCTATGAAGGGTGATATAAAAACATTTTAAATCATTATGCAAATACCTCTCCCAGTGCGTGCGTGCCTCCAGTGTGTCCTAAAATCTTGCATTTTTTTTTTTTTAAAAAAATGTGTTTGAAGATATTCTACAAATACTGATGATGATAGAATTATGGAGTAACCTTTCAAAGGCATCCAGCTACCCTTCCATCTGGATAAAGCTTAGTCTTAGGTGCCCCTATTGAAATGACAAGCAATCAAATTGCAGAGACAGTGATGCTATTAGCTTTTAAAACCCAAGGGATACGATTGGACAAATCACTGCTAAGATAAATCAGTTATGTTTTTTTAAACCCCCCCCCACTTTTTTTTTTTCCTCCTGCATAGTCAATAGCAATATTTGCACAATATGCTTGGCCCATGATTATCATTGGACTTCCCTGCCCCAAAAGTTGTTAGGGAGTTTCTGCATTTTTGAGAGTTAGGAACTTGAGAAGAAGAACTCTGGAGGGAATTGCATGATTTAAATTTCTTTGATCTGCTAAAGGGTCCTTGGTAATGAACCTGCTTAGCCTGTAATGTCTGTTCTGTAAACTACTTTACTTCCTCCAGATACATCTTGTGAGGCTTGACAGCCTAAGAGCATGTGGGAATGGCCTTGAGAGATAGCAGGAAGTCAGACTGTGGTCAGACAAGCAGCAGCTGAGCCCACAGAAGCAATGGGGATGTGACAAATTTCCCAGAGAGACCCTCCCTAGTTTCTTGGGCTATAAAGATGAAGGAGGGAGAGATAGAATAGAATAGAATAGAATAGAATAGCTTTATTGTCACTTTGAATGTACACTAATCAACATACATTAAAATGAAATTTTGTTGCATGAAGCTATCAAAAGGTCACTGTCACCAATATACACTACATAAACATGACTAAATAAATAAATACAAAATTATGCATATACCCACATAGATTATATGACACAGAGAAACAACACAATCTAATCTGGATCTATACATGTACATGGCAAAACAAAAAACAAAAAAACACGAATCTTGTGAGTTTACCAAAGGGATGGCCTAGGGAACAAACCTGTTACAGAATTTGATAGTCTGGCTAGAAATACTTCAAAATCTCCTCCCAGAGGAGAGCAACAGAAACACACTGTTAAGTGGGTTTGTGGGGTATCTAACAAGGCTTCAAGTTCTAAGTACATAGCACGTTTCCTGAATAATTTATGCCAATAGACTAATTTATACCAATAGACTAGTAGTAAATTATCATTTTCATCGCAATCCAACTAGTTTTAAGGCAAACTGATTGCAATTGGAGACACTTACATGCACAACTCTTTCTAAGTTAAATTGGATTGAAATTATATAGTTGGCCAAAGGCTTTTGAGTGGTGGAATTATTAGATTTGAGGATGAAAAATTATTTCCCCATCAAATTAGAACAACCTGGAGTGATAAGATACTTATTCTCCTGATTGTTATTTGTTGCTATCAATTTGTCTTGTATTCTTAACCAGATTTAGAAGACAAGTCCCTCCCCAACAAAAAATCTGGACAATACCTTCCCCTTTCTATTGCTTGAGAAATATTAGACTACCTTATGCCAGTATCTTGTAACCAATGTTAGGCAATCAAGAAAAATCTAGGTTGTCTGAACCTTATTGTCAGATTAACTCCTCATTCACCCAAACGCAAGCTAAACTCAGAATGTCTTTGGATGGGATTTAACATATTAAAAACCTATAAAACCGAAGAAAACATGCAGGACATTAGGCCTGGGGAAAAAGAGTCAAGATAAAAAATGAATTAAGTGTGGGCTATCCACAGAATGGATTTTGAAACCTGTGCATTAGAGACATACAATTTATGAAAGGTTTTGGACAAAGCCAGAATATATACAAATATTCAGTCAAAACTGTAATCTGTTAAGTGGATTTTCTTTCTTTAAAAAAAAAACACAAACCCACTGTTGGGACCACCTGAAATTGCAAGAAATCTTTTGATATTTCAGCAATCTCTTACCCAAGGATGTTAGTAGCTTTGTTTTTCCAAAATGGGTAGTTGGAGATCTGGAATGCAATACCTTGGGAAGTTGAAATGCTCTATATTACTTTGTCCTTGACTAAAACTGTGAAAATGGGTAGCTGAGACAACTGAATCAGGTAAAGCATTTCAGGCTTTGACCCCTCTATTACAAAAATAATATTTTTTCAGTCAAGTTTAGAATGATTTACATTGAGTTTAAAATGGTTGTTTGCATGCATGTTATTGTGATTAAAACAGAAAAAGTCATTTACAGGTAAAACATTACTACATACAATTTTGTATGCAATAGCTAAGTCCAACGGCAAGCGTTACAGTTCCAGGTTATCCAAACCAAGAATTTTGAGCCTAGTAGTGTAGGGAATTCATGAGTATCTTATCTAAAACAACCCAGCATTCTCCTTCCCAGTCTAAGTCAAAACAATGCTCCATCGCATTGTGTAAGGTGCTACCCTTTCCAACATGCTGAACTTCTGAACCAAATTGTAGAGGTGCATTTGCATGGATTATTTGAAATCAAAGGAAATTGCAGAGATCTATCCCTCCTTAGAGAACTCACTTCATGTGGCTTCAAGCTTTGTACCAAATTGGACCCCAGACAAAGCATCATCAGTTCAGAAGATTTGAAATCCCTTCTTAGGATTGGTACCTGAACAATAAAAGAATGTCAGTATCAGGCAGCTTTTTAAGTCCTAAACAACTCCTGTTTAGATCTGATTATATATCAGAATCTGATTATATAATTGGAGGGCTCATTTCCTTACTTGTCCTGTCGGTCAGGTATGTCCAGTTCTAATTCTCAATTTGGATGACAACAGTGTATGAGTAATGAATATATTCCTTCACTTATAAACTGCCCTGACCTAGCTTTCATGTCCTTATTTTGGCCTTTCCCCACAGGTATTTCAATTTTCTCAGCACTATTTTATAATGCCATAAATGTGTAGAGGTTAATAGAGAAAGATAATGTAGCTTTCACAATAGATTTTTTTTTTCCCCTGGATCCTAAAGAGAAGGCTACCGAAAGCCATTAATGTCATATTAAAATCTAGTCATTCATTAATCCAGGGCCATAATTTTAAAAGTGGGCTATCATTGTGGGTTCTTTTCTCTCTGGATGCCCATAGTTCTCCTCCCACTGATTGAAAAGCGGGGATTGAGAAGATTAAGATTGAGAAAGTTAAGTGCTTAAACATACTTTTTGCTCTTTTGATTTGTTTAATATAAAACCACCTGCAGCCATATTGTGTGGAAAACCACAAGCATTTGCTGAAAAAATATTCCTCAAACTATACATAATATGAAGTTAGGTTTCCCTGATGCCCCTTAAAGCACAGTATTATAAAATGCACTTGGACACTTCAGACAGGGAGACGTTGTACCAGTAAATACTCAAAAGGCTAAGACGTGGTTCATCACACACTTGCCAAGGAAATGCCCATGATCACGTCACAGAAGATCATTCATATGTTCTTTATGCTTACTAAATACTAAATGACTTGGTGGTGCCCTCATGCCATCACAACCCATTTTATATAAAGGCTGTCACAGGCAGGCTATGTTTGTATGAAATATTTTTATGTGTTGAGTTTATATTTTACTGACAAAGAAAGAGACACTAGTATAGATCTATTTCAAGCTATTTAACTCTCGTCAGCTAGCCATACCCTTTTCAGGGATTTGACCTGGGCTACTTGCATATTAGGTAGATGTATTAACCTCTAAGCCATGGGCTCTCCTTGCTTTGTTGACTATACCAGGGGAGATAGAGCCTCCCTTTATTTCTTTGTTGGTAAAATATAAATTCAACACAAAAAATAGTTTGTCACAAAAACAACTGTCTGCAAAGACTTTTGGATTGGAGCTGAAAGGCAAAAGTGGAAGCAGTATGCTCCAACCCCTATTTGGTACATAGTGTAATGGAGTTGGAAGGGACCTTGGAGATCTTCTAGTCTAAATCTGTGCTTGATTAGGTGACCCTATACCATTTCAAACAAGTGGTTGTCCAGTCTCTTTTTGAAAGCCTGCAGTGATGGATCATCCACAACTTCTGAAGGCAAGTTGTTCCAATGATTAGTTATTCTCACTGATAGGAAATTTCTTAGTCCTAGGTTACTTATCTCCTTGGTTATCTTTGTTTCTTGTCTTGCCTTTTGGTGCTTTGGAACATAGGTTGACCCCCTTATCTTTGTAAGAGTCCCTCAAATATTGGAACTATGCTATCGTGTCACTCCTAGTCCTTTTTTTCATCAGACATACCCAATTCCTGTAACTGTTCTTCATATGTTTTACTCTTCAGTCCCCTAATCATTATCGTTGCTCTTGTCTTCACTCTTTCCAGGGTCTCAGCATCTTTTCTTCAACCCTCCTTGTTCCAGATCGGGGGTATCAAACTCACGTTGTCATGGCAGTGTCATGTGACATATTGGGACTTTTCCTCCTTTTGGTAAACTGGGCGTGGGCATGGCCACCCTGTGACACATCCGGCGCACAGGCCATGAGTTTGAAAGCCCTGCTCCAGATCATCTGACCATAACAGTTACCAATAACCCAATCCACACAACCACCCTCACTCTTGAAATGATAGTTCCAATCCATTTTTAGTACATTGTTATTTTTTCTAATGCAGAGATCTATTCTCAGAACACTGCATTTACCAGAAAACTGCTACTACTAGGTTGCCTGTAGTCCAATCTAAGCACAGTACATAAAATTGTCTGCTACAATGTCTTGCCTGTCAACAGTTTTTTTCAGCTTCAATCACAATAATACACAGGCAAACAATCGATACAAACTCAAGATAAACCTCTTCAAACTTGATTGCAGAAAATATGACTTCAGCAACAGAGTGGTCAACACCTGGAACCTCCTACCCAACTCTATTGTTACAGTCTCAAACCCTCACAGCTTCAACATCAAACTGTCTATTATGGACCTCACCCCATTCCTAAGAGGTCCTTAAAGGGGGTATGCATAACCATACCAGCATGCCTACTGTCCCTGTCTTACTGTCCCCATTTTTTCTGTTTTTACTTCCTTTGTTCATATTTATATCCATACATACACTTGTTATCCTGTACATGTTTGATAAATAGATAGATAAATTAATTAATTAATTAAATAAATAAAATAAAATAAAAAGGAGAAAAGAACAGAAAAGAAAAAGAAAAAAAGAGCAAATCATTCATCCAGTTCTGTTTGCAATGAAAACTTTGCTCTTTTCAGCCTGATGTAGAAGATGGTCTTTCTTCTTACTCCTTGAGGAATTAAAACATGCACCTCAAATGCAACACTTTCCACGCAAGCCGCCAGGAAAGCCCGGCAACCATTTTTCCCCCTGTCTCTGATTGGTCTCCAGAGGAGCACAGTACGACTGCAGCCACTTATTAGATGCCAAAACTGTCATGACAAAAGCATTAATATGATAACGAAAGAGTTGAGAATGCAAAACATGGTGTCCTGAGGGGCTTGTCTCATCAGCTGCAAAAAATAAAATAAAAATTGAGAACAGTTTCATGCGAGAGCTGCAGAGACAATAGCAAAGGAGGATTTAAAATAGGACAAGCCCAAATTTGAAATTCTCTGGTGTGCAGAATTTGATGGGAAGGCAAGATGAACACACATACACACACACACCCTTTGTGGCCTTTACTGAAGTCCACCTCAACCCCACGCAGCTGGCTGCTATGAGAAGGATTTCGTTTCTGAAAAATTGAAAGTATCTGCCACAGAGGTGCTATTCAGCCAGTTCTGAGCAGTTCTGGAGAACCAGGAGCAGAAATTTTGAGTAGTTTGGAGAACCGGAAAATGCCACCTCCGACTGGCCCCGCCCCCCTCTATTTGCTGCCTCCCGAGTCCCAGCTAATTGGCTGGGTCTTCTTTGGTTGCCCTGCACAGGACAACAGAGCTGGAAAGAAGGTTAGTGGGGTGGGGAGGGAATGGGGATTTTGCAGTAACCTTCCCCCAAAGTGGGATGGAAACAGGATTTTACATTATCCTTCCCCTGCCATGCCCACCAAGCCACACCCACAGAACCACTAGTAAACAATCTGATCTGCCATTTATACTTAGCTTTCGGCCATGCATTTCCATTGTGGAAGAATAATAATAATAAAACTCAGAAATCGTGTTTCATAATTAGATTCTCTGGTAAGTAAAGATGCAATGTTCTGGTGAAGGTTCGGAATAGATGCTCTTGGGTCTCTTGAGAATGCGAACATTATGCAGCCTTTACAATGAGTACATAAAAATATGCTAATTGACCTTCACTTTTTAATTATGTATATGAATGAGATATAGACACTCTGCCAATCATTCCCTTTCTTGGCTCCTGAGTGAACGGGTGGAGGAGCTGAGATTTGCTTGTTTGTCAAACATGTACAAGATAAGAGGTATAAATAAGGACATAAACAAGAACAAAGGGAGTAAATACAGATAAATGGGGACAGTAAGACAGGTATGGTTGGCATGCTGGTATGGTTATGCATACCTCCTTTAAGGACCTCTTAAGAATGGGGTGAGGTCCACAATAGACAGTTTGAGGTTGAAGCTGTGAGGGGTTGAGGCTGTAACAATGAAGTCGAGTAGAGCATTCCAGATGTTGACCACTCTGTTGCTGAAGTCATATTTTCTGCAATCGAGTTTGGAGTGGTTTACCTTGAGTTTGTATCGATTGTTTCTCCATGTATTATTGTGGTTGATGCTGAAGAAGCCATTGACAGGTAAGATGTTGTAGCAGACCATTTTGTGTATTGTGCTTAGATCAGACAACAGGAGGCGCAGTTCCAGATTATCCAAGCCCAAAATTTTAAGCCTGGTGGCATAATGGATTCTATTGTGAGTAGAGGAGTGGAGATTTGAAACCCATCGCAAGTAATTTCCTGAAACTTGGATTGAATTTAATACACCCACTTCCGTGTTGGTAATTGCTTTACTCCATGGGCTACTTGAATTCACTCAGAACTAACAGCAGGGTAAGGACAGTATTTTACAAATAATTCAAGGCAGTGAACATATCCAATATCCACTTTCCTCCTCCTAGTTTCCCACAACAACCCTGTGAGGTGAGTTGATCTGAGAAAGAGGGACTGATATAAAGTAAGACAACAGGCTTTCATGGCTAAGGTGGGACTTGAACTCACTGTCATCTGGTGATTGGCCCAAAATTACTAGCTAGCTTTCATAGCTAAGGCGGGATTCAACATCTTTTTTTATATCTAGATGTTGATTGTTGCTGTTATCTCTTTCTCAAGATCTTGTTCACCTTCCCATGCTAACATTACACTAGCAATACTACCTGACAGTGTTCCATCTAAATTCTAACCAATTCTGACTTGGCTGGGCTCCTTTGAAATTAGCAAAGGTAGGCAGGAGAACTGCTACCTACTGTGACACCATATGCATGCATACATAATGTATAGCAGCTCAAAATCATCAAGGAACGATTGGCTCAGCCTTTTATTTCAGATCACACCTATACTTTTCATTCCTTCTCCTTGATGCACACATGAAAGATTGGCTCACCTCACCATACAGGTCCAAAGCATTGTCCTGTTTTCTACCATTGAATATTTATGTTGGCAAGCCAGCTATACGAGGTATCATATTTCCCATTCAAAAGCTGCCATTTCTCTCAGCAGTAAAACAAAAACCCAAAGAGTTCGGTGTGTACTTCTGCATAATTTATTTTGCCATGGGCTTAATTATGCAAAAGCTTACAAATCAGTTGCTACTTTTGGGAGCCTGTCATTGATTAAACAGACTCGTTACCTGCTTGACACATGTATTCTTGGTGGTGGGTAAATGGATTTTTCTTCAGAAATGGAAAAACAAAGTTACAACCAAATAATAATAATAATAATAATAATAATAATAATAATAATAATAATAATAATAATAATAATAATAACAACAACAACAACAACAACAACAACAACAACAACAACAACAATAACAATAAAAAACAGGGCAGGTAGACCTTCAACATGCAGGACTGAAGGTTATAAACATTTTGGAGTCTCGTTCTCTTTTAATGTTCATCCCCCCAATGCTCAATTGTTATTTACTGACTTCTAAGGAGCTTGCAGTGCACAAAACTCTCACTCTCTTGATGAAATCCTGCAACTCTGGCTGCATTGTTATGAGATCCTGTCGATCTCCCTCCTATTTTGTGAAATGTATGATATCTGTTCCTGGGAAGGTGCCAATAATAACGTGTGCACCATTTGGAGAGAAGAAATGCAATCTGCATATCATTAGTAGAGCCATAGTGGCACAGTGGTTAGAATGCAGTATTGCAGGCTGCCCACTGTCAGCAGTTTGACTCTCACCATGCTCAAGACTGACACAGTCTTTCATCCTTCCGAGGTTGGTAAAATGAGGACCTGGATTGTTGGGGGAAATATATTGACTCTGTAAACTTCTTAGCGAGGGCTGTAAAGCACTATGACATGGTGTATAAATCTAAGTGCTATTGCTATTAAATCTCCCCAAAATGCAATGCATATGGCTTTAACAAAAAGATTCTTCAAAAAAGGTTGCATGGAGTATCTCTACTGTTCTATAATGATGGCCAAGATATTGAACTTTGAGAGATCAGCTTTAGATGTTCATTTCTTAAGGTAAGCAGTGCTTCTTCTAGACCTGTCATTGTGTTTTGTCGGGTCATTCTACCTCTCAAGGTGATCATGAAGCCTAAAGGCAATAAATATATCCTTACAGAGGCATTGTTTGTTTGCTGATAGAGTTTCTATTCTACATGAAATCAAAGAGTGGACCTCTTTATTTTATATTTGTCTTTTTATGTATTAGATGCTGACTTGAAGATAGCAAAACACAGAAAAATTAGAAAAATACTAATAGGCCAATATCTGTCTTTGTTAGTTTTTGGAAACTACTCCTGATGAAAAAAGTTTCTATTTTGTCACCATATTTTCAGGAGTTTTAAAGCTAGTCAATCAATCAATCAATTAATCAATGGAAGGTACTTCTTCAAGGTATATTTTCTTAAGATTATCTGAGATGTGTGAAACCAAAGAAGTTCTTCAGTGAAGCACTGGACATGCACCATGTTACAAGTTTTGACACATGGTCCAACCATGAACAAGGGCTGTGTATCTTGAGAAGAATACCCTCTATCTATCTATCTATCTATCTATCTATCTATCTATCTATCTAATTTATATCTATATCTATGTATCTATATCTATCATCTATTAGCTATATATCTATATTGTCTCTATTCCTATCATCTATCTTTATCATATCTGCCTGCCTGCCTGCCTGCCTGCCTGCCTGCCTGCCTATCTATCTATCTATCTATCTATCTATCTATCTATCTATCTATCTATCTATCTAAATGATATAAATATAGACAGATGATATAGAGTTGGATAGATAGATAGATAGATAGATAGATAGATAGATAGATAGATAGATAGATAGGCAGGCAGGCAGGCAGGCAGGCAGGCAGGCAGGCAGGCAGGCAGGCAGATATGATAAAGATAGATGATAGGAATAGAGACAATATAGATATATAGCTAATAGATGATAGATATAGATACATAGATATAGATATAAATTAGATAGATAGATAGATAGATAGATAGATAGATAGATAGATAGATAGATGATATGGATAGAGAGATACAGATAAAGATAGATGATAGAGATGATATAGATAGCTAATAGATGATTAGATAGATGGATGATAAAGATAGATAGATAGATAGATAGATAGATAGATAGATAGATAGATAGATAGATAGATAGATAGATAGATAGGCAGGCAGGCAGGCAGGCAGGCAGATATGATAAAGATAGATGATAGGAATAGAGACAATATAGATATATAGCTAATAGATGATAGATATAGATACATAGATATAGATATAAATTAAATAGATAGATAGATAGATAGATAGATAGATAGATAGATAGATAGATAGATAGATAGATGATATGGATAGAGAGATACAGATAAAGATAGATGATAGAGATGATATAGATAGCTAATAGATGATTAGATAGATGGATGATAAAGATAGATAGATAGATAGATAGATAGATAGATAGATAGATAGATAGATAGATAGATAGATAGATAGATAGATAGATAGATAGGCAGGCAGGCAGGCAGGCAGGCAGGCAGGCAGGCAGGCAGGCAGGCAGGCAGGCAGGCAGGCAGGCAGGCAGGCAGGCAGGCAGGCAGGCAGATATGATAAAGATAGATGATAGGAATAGAGACAATATAGATATATAGCTAATAGATGATAGATATAGATACATAGATATAGATATAAATTAGATAGATAGATAGATAGATAGATAGATAGATAGATAGATAGATAGATATAGAGATAGATGATATGGATAGAGAGATACAGATAAAGATAGATGATAGAGATGATATAGATAGCTAATAGATGATTAGATAGATGAATGATAAAGATAGATAGATAGATAGATAGATAGATAGATAGATAGATAGATAGATGATAAATGATAGAGAGAGAGAGAGACATAGAGATAAAGAGAGAGAGAGATAAAAATAGAGATAGAGATGATATAGATAGATAGCTAACAGATTATTGGATAGATAAGAAAGAAAGAAGGAAAGAAAGAAAGAAAGAAAGAAAGAAAGAAAGAAAGAAAGAAAGAAAGAAAGAAAGAAAGAAAGAAAGATTAATTTTACACTTTTATCTAGTAACATATGTAGTAACATATTAGCCAGTTATTCCATAGAGATTGCTTAAGTTTAGCTATGTATTGTACAAATTCAGAGGGATGCTGAAGGAATGAATTGCTAAAGACTTTAGCACAATTCGCACCAGGTGTGCATTTGTCAAGAGACCAGGCAGATGGGCTCATTTGCAGTTACTGCAAAGCCAGGCAGACCCCAGAAAACTGGGAAGAGAGGAGGAAGCCAGGCACTTTGGCTGCTCTTCCACATCCCCCAGATACATATTGATGTGTCTTTGAAACAAGAGTGTTATACATTACCCGAACCATATGTTTTGGCTGCATGGCAAAGAAATCCAGATGGACTTGTCACAGGCAGTAGCTAACAATTTGTCAGGACAGGCTACAGACCGATAAGAGTTCTACCAATTTTCAGCCTGCTGACATTATTTTTGTATGTCAGGTGAGGAGCATGGTATATGATCCTTCCCCTTAAACATCACCACAATGTAAGAAAGCCATTTCAGTTCCGGATTATCTTTATTACCAAACAATCTAAGAAAAAGAGATCGAAACGGGGTTAGCAGAGAGGCGATAGAATTCTTCCCCTGCCCCTCAAATGTAAGCATTTCTATGAATTAGACATACACAATCTGCAAATCATTATATCTGCTGGCTCCTTGTCATTTGGCAACATGTAGAGTAGATGAGATGTGAAACCCCACCACAAGCAATTTCCTGAAGCTAGGCCTGATCTGAACAATACCACTTCCATGTTTGTAATTGCTTTCTCCACGGGCAATTTGAATTCACTCAGCAGTAAAACGAACAGCAGAGTAAGGACAGTATTTATGAAAGCTGCTTGTCATTTGAGGCCATTCGGTAGTAGGTAATGTATTTGATCCTCCATTGTGAAAAACAGCTGAGTAGAAAACTGCAGCGCCATCACAGATGAAGTCGCGCTAATGTTCGATTCTCAACACAGGAGCAGATACAATTAGTGAAATAAGTCACAGGGCAGATAAATAACCTATACTGCCATGATGGCAAACCTTTGGCATGCATGCCACAGGTGGCACACAGAGCCCTTTCTGCGAGCACGCCAGCCCAGCTCCACTGCGCATGCATGAGTGCCTCCCACCGACCAGCTTGTCCTCGGGTCTCTGCCACGCATGCGTAGGGATGGGGCCTTTCCTAATCTACACAGTTTCCCCTGAGCACACCCTACCTTTCCTCCCCCAGTATGCCTTAGCTTTCTCCTGCATTCCTGCCACCGGTGTCTTCCCCAATCTCCATAGGTTCCACCCTCCACAGGTGTCTCTCCATGGCAGGAATGCAGGAGAAAGCTAGGGTGCACTGAGGGGGTGGGGGGACCTGCGGAGATTGGGGAAGACATGGGTGGGAGAAGCAAAGTAATTGAACTTCAACCACAATAATACACAGGCAAACAATTGATACAAACTCAAGGTAAACCATGTCAAGTTCGATTGCAGAAATATGACTTCAGCAACAGAGAGGTCAAAGCCTGGAACACCTTTCCCAACTCCCTTGTTACAGACTCAAACCCTCACACCTTAACCTTAAACTGTCTACCATGGACCTCACCCCATTCCTAAGAGGTCCTTAAAGGGGGTATGCATAAGCACACCAGCGTTTCCACTATCCCTGTCTTACTGTCCCCATTTATCTGTATCTACTCCCTTTGTTCATGTTGATGTTCATACCTATACCTGTTACCTTGTACATGTTTGACAAACCAACCAACCAACCAACAAACAAATGTATTTTGCCAAATAAGCCAGGGCATCATAATTCCAAAAAACCTCTAGGTGTCCAATTTTCTCCCACCAAAATCACCTTTCTTTCACACCACTCTTAACTGAACCTCAGTCAACATTTCAAAGAGAAGCTGTTGTTGCAGCAAAGCTGTACAAACATCAGGTTAAAGGAACACACTGTTGCAGGAAATTACGAGACTCAGACCTTGGAATCCAAAAATAAGTTGGTTTTATTTATGCAAACAGATTCAGAGTATTTTAGTGAGTCACTATTGAACAAATTTCTTATAGGACAGCACATGCCTATATACAGGGGAAACTCGAAAAATTAGAACATCGTGCAAAAGTTCATTTATTTCAGTAATTCAACTTAAAAGGTGAAACTAATATATGAGATAGACTCATTACATGCAAAGCAAGATAGTTCAAGCTGTGATTTGCCATAATTGAGATGATTATGGCTTACAGCTCATGAAAACCCCAAATCCACAATCTCAGAAAATTAGAAAAATTAGAAAATTGTGAAAACACTAGGCTCAAAGTGTCCCACTCTAATCAGCTAATTAAGCCATAACATCTACAAAGGGTTCCTGCGCCTTTAAATGGTCTCTCAGTCTGGTTCAGTAGGAATCACAATCATGGGAAAGACTGCTGACCTGACAGTTATGCAGAAAACCATCATTGACACCCTCCATAAGGAGGGAAAGCCTCAAAAGGTCATTGCAAAAGAAGTTGGATGTTCTCAAAGTGCTGTATCAAATCACATTAATAGAAAGTTATGTGGAAGGGAAAAGGGTGGAAGAAAAGGGTGCACAAGGAGCAGGGATGACCGCAGGTTGGAGAGGATTGTCAGGAAAAGATCATTCAAAAGTGTTGGGGACTTTCACAAGGAGTGGACCGAGGCTGGAGCCATCAGTGCATCAAGAGCCACATCTTGAGTGCATCTTGAGTGCATCAAGAGCCACCACACACAGACGGATCCTGGACATAGGCTTCAAATGTTGTATTCCTCTTGTCAAGCCACTCCTGAACAACAAACAATGTCAGAAGTGTCTTACCTGTGCTAAAGAAAAACAGAACTGGTCTGTTGCTCAGTGGTCCAAAGTCCTCTTTTCTGGTGAGAGCAACTTTTGCATCTCATTTGGAAACCAAGGACCCAGAGTGTGGAGGAAGAATGGAGAGGCACACACTGCAAGATGCTTGAAGTCCAGTGTGAAGTTTCCACAGTCTGTGTTGATTTGGGGAGCCATGTCATCTGCTGGTGTTGGTCCACTGTGCTTCATTAAGTCCAGGGTCAATGCAGCTGTCTACCAGGAGATTTTGGAGCACTTCATGCTTCCTTCCATAGATGAGCTTTATGGGGATGCCGACTTCATTTTCCAGCAGGACTTGGTACCTGCCCACACTGTCAAAAGCACCAAAAACTGGTTCAATGACCGTGGGATTACTGTGCTTGATTGGCCAGCAAACTCATCTGACTTGAACCCCATAGAGAATCTATGGGACATTGCCAAGTGAAAGATGAGAGACATGAGACCGAACAATGCAGAAGAGCTAAAGGCCGCTATTGAAGTATCCTGGTCTTCCGTAACACCTCAGCAGTGCCACAGAATGATAGCTTCCATGCCACGCTGCATTGAGGCAGT
Source organism: Hydrophis major (assembly GCA_033807585.1). Taxonomy (NCBI): domain Eukaryota; kingdom Metazoa; phylum Chordata; class Lepidosauria; order Squamata; family Elapidae; genus Hydrophis; species Hydrophis major. The sequence goes on along the minus strand of CM066332.1, from coordinate 9,241,054 downwards.
AATTCCTGCAAAAGGGCCCAAACCAAGTACTGAGTACATATGCATGTTTATACTTTTCATTGATTGATATTGTTCTATGTACAATCCTTGTTTTATTCATTGCATGTAATATTCTAATTTTCTGAGATTGTGGATTTGGGGTTTTTATGAGCTGTAAGCCATGATCATCACAATTATGACAAATCACGGCTTGAACTATCTTGCTTTGCATGTAATGAGTCTATCTCATATATTAGTTTCACCTTTTAAGTTGCATTACTGAAATAAATGAACTTTTGCACAATATTCTAATTTTCCGAGTTTCACCTGTACTTCTTCAGAAGGGGCAAAACACAGAAATATAACTTGTCAGTCATTTATTGGTTACTTGAAACACAGCTTTCCCCCTCCCCTGTTGCTAGGCTAGGATGGCTGTATGTCATAAACCCATCTTGCTAAACTCCCTAGCTTGTGGTTTTGTTACAAGCGAGACAAGGTATCTTGGCAAATATGACTTTGTGACCAATAGATGATCCTTGTGGTTTGGCTTTTCACACTTCCTTGTTCTTTCTCTTGCTAATACCACATATTTCACTATCTATAAAATTTGTATAATTATTTCTCTAAAATTAATATATTTTTATGTCCTGCCTTAACAGTGCTATTAGCGCAGCTCTGTTCAATAACAATAATAATAATAATAATAATAATAATAATAATAATAATAATAATAATAATAATAATAATAATAATAATAATAAATGGTTTCGAGCAGGGGTGTCCAACTCAATTTTATTGAGGGCTGCATCAGGGTTGTGTTTGACCTTGGGGGGCCAGGTGGGTGTGGCCAACTCAACCTCACCCCTCCTAGGCTCTGTTTTTGGCTGTGACAGCCTCCTGCAGCACTCTGCCAGCAGAAATGGAGCTCGGGAGGGCTGCAGTGTGGCCCTCCTGAACACTATTTTTGCTGACAAAATGCTGCAGGCAGCTGTCGCAGCCAAAAATGCAGCTCAGGAGAGCCACACACAGCCCTCCCAAGCTCTGTTTCTATTGGCAGAGGCATCGTGTCCCAGTCCAGTCATTTGCTGTTTCCAGGGTGGTTCCATGGGCCAGATCTAAGTACCCCACAGGCCAGATCTTGGCCTTGAGTTTGACACCCCTGATTTAGAGGAACACCAAATGGGAAAAGTATTTTTTGCCTAGTGTCTTATCTAGAGCTTTCCAAAACCAGCGTGGCTCCCAATGTTTGCTGTTTTTGATTACATCTGGGAGTTTTTTCGAGATGAAGGCTAGGCAGCGTTGTTATTTACACAGGGCCACTTCAACTGGATTTCCCAGGGTGACATTCTAGCAAGCGAACTGCTGATTTGCTACTATAGGGGGACAAAATTAATATTGTAATCTATCACCAAAGTCTTATTACTTTATTATAACTCTCTCCATTTCATTTTTATTAAGGGCTCAAGGCTGTTGCTAAACTAAGCTAGCTCTAAAATTTACACTTCTGCCAAATTGCTATCCATTTATGTACTGTCCCCGGTGCATTGCATTTGTGTAGCAAACTCATTGGTGATCCATCCATACCAGAGCAAGCAGAATTTTTCTTTTCTTTCTTTTTTATTTTTTAGAAAACTATTTCAATTGCTTCTCTTAAAAAGCACACCAATATATCATCAAATGCCTATGTATTGTTTTTCCTTTTTCCTTTGGATTTTCTTCCTCTGGTTGTGATTGTGTTACCATCATAAATATTGGTCATCTATTAGTTCCGGTGTTTTTATGAATGTGAAAATGCACAGTATATTTGGATGATCTGCTTATTAAATGGGATTCTTTTCTTTTTAAAAAAGGAAAAGAAGAAAAATAAAAGGGAGTAAGTTGGAAATAGAAACCACCGGTTCGATCTGAAGAACATGAATGGAGGAATTTACTGTTAAAAGGGAACTACATTTTCAAAGCAAGATTAGCAAAGAACATTGGCAAATACCAGTGATTGAAAAATAGCAATAGCAATAGCACTTAGACTTACATAGCACTTCACAGTGCTTTTATAGCCCTCTCTAAGCAGTTTACAGAGTTAGCCTATTGCCCCCCAAAATCTGGAATTTGACCGGCCTTGGAAGGATGGAAGGCTGAGTCAACCTTGAGATTCTATCTGCCAAATTGTAGGCAGCCAGCAAACAACAGAAGTATTCTGCAGTACTGCATTCTAACCTCTGCACCACCATGGCCCTTACCATGGCTCATACCTAGTGGAATATGTAATAACATAGAAGAAAGGGAAAGGTTTCCTATGTCCCATTGTGTCCAAGTCTAGGTGCTGTGGGAAGCCCCCCATCCTCCCCAGAAGAATGAAATATTTTGGGAAATATTAAAAAGGCAGAATATTATATTTCCCTAAAGGAGAAATGGTGAAACATGCTCTTAAAGGCTAGGGTGCTTCATTGCTAACAATTTTCAAGAAAAGTTTGGACAACCATTTAACCAGGATGGTATAATGTCTCCTGCTTTTATCAGGGGATTGGGATAGAAGACCTCCAAAATCCTTTCCAACCTATGATTCAAAAATTCTATCTTTAACCACTTTAAATCCTCCCTTATTTCCTGTATTATTCAATCTAACTAATGCCAACTAGATTGTCCTATGACCACCAGAACAAGCCTGCAAAATTCCAGCCATTCAAACCATGGCTTCAAACTTGATAGCTTGAAGACTTGTGGACTTCAACTCCCAGAATTCCTCCTCCAGTCATGTTAACTCAGGAATTCTGAGAGTTGAAGTCCACAAGTCTTAAACTTGGCAAGTTTGAAGACTCTTGTTCCAGATAGAAGCACAGTACTCATATTTTTTGGCTTTCTTTTGGTTCTCCAGATTTTTGCAGCTAAGATTTGCCTTGTTCGGGGGGGGGGGGGGGGGAACCTTCTTCACCTTTCTCCCAATACTTTTCTTTGGAGTTCTTCCACTTCTTTCTTGATTTGATGCAGGCAGGTTTCCTTGTAGGTCAGTTTTATTGCCAATCATAAGCAAGGGCATCAGTGCTAGGAATCAATAGAACAAAGACATTAACATGGAATGAATTAATAAAAAGGGTCACTGTCATTCTCAAAATCAGATTGGTTCCTGGAAATGTTCTTCCTACTCTTGTTCCTGGAAACAGCAAAAGGAGGTGAAAATATCAAGGTTGCCTTTTATTTCTTAAAAGGGCAGCACATGATAAAGCAATAGAAGGAGGCAGTTTTTCCACAAGAGGAAAAAAAAAAATACCCAACCAGGTAAAGCTTTTGAAAGCAACCTGTTCCTAGAAATAATGAGTCAAGATATGACAGCAGTAAAAGGGCACAAGGAGGTACTTTTTAAACAAATCAACAGAGTTGGAAAGGACCTTGTAGGTCATCTAGTCCAACCCTCTGCCCAAGCAGGAGACCCTACATCAGGGGTCTCCAACCTTGGCCCCTGGAAGCCTGGTGGACTTCAACTCCCAGAATTCCACAGCCAGCTGGCTGTGGAACTCTGGGAGTTGAAGTCCGCCAGGCTTCCAGGAGCCAAGGTTGGAGACCCCTGCCCTACATCATTTCTGACAGAAGGTATTCCAGTCTCTTCTTGAAAGCTTGCAGTGATGAAGCTCCCACAACTTCTGAAGGCAACTTCTGTTCCATGGGTTGATGGTTCTCACTGTCAGAAAATTTCTCCTTATTTCTAAGTTGAATCTCTCCTTGATCACTTTCCACCCATTGTTCCTTGACTGGCCTTCAGGTGCCTTGGAAAATAGCTTGACCCCTTCCTCTGTGTGGCAGCCCCTCAAACATTGCTATCATGTTTCCCTTGGTCTTTTTAGGATTAGTTAAATGAGTTTGGACTTTCTACAAGGTGTCCAACAGATGGTAGTAGGATAGAAATAAAGCCCGGTTAAGAAATCTCTTTCCAATTTCAGAGCTTTCTTTCACCTTGGCCACAGCTGTAGGTCAGCATGTTCTATTTTTCTTTTCTTTTCACCAGAATGGAAGGAAATATGTTGGAACATCAAAACCATTATGAGAGAGGAAGTGCTTAAGAATCACAGAATCAAGCCAGCAACTTGATTCCACAAACTCAAAGTCTCTCCTTTCATGACTGACTGGTGATCTTCCACCTAAATCTATTCTGATTATCTTGCAAGATCAGTATTGGTTGTTAAAGTATTATAGACAACCATATATGAAGCACTATGCTTTAATTCAGGGGTGTCAAACTCAATTTCATTGAGGGCCACATCAGAGTTGTGCTTGACCTCAGGGAGGGGGAGGAGGCTGTGCCTAGGGTGGGCATGGCCAGTTTGACATCACTCATGCCTGGGGCATCTGTGGCCTGAGCTCTCAGCCAGCAAAAATGGGCTCCCGAGCTGTGATGGCTTGGGGCGTGGCATAAAAGCAACAAAGTCACAAAAATAGGTAAATTCCCTTTAATTCCTCCATCTTAGACCTCAATGTCCAGTTATGATTGGCTGGATAAAAAAAAATTCTCCCAAGAACAGTTTATAAAGGGAGGAAATTCTGTTCAAACTCAAACTACATATAAAATATAAATAAAAACCAACACAAACCACACTGCAGCAATGAACAAAGACAGGGCAGGATTAGGGATTGAAGACATCAAAAGGTAACGAAACACATACACTTGGGAAGACGCCAGAACTCAGATAAGACCAAGGGTGGGATTCAAATTTCTTAAGAACCAATTCTGTGGGCATGGCTTAATTTGTGGGTGTGGCTTGGTGATCATGTGACTGGCTGGGCGTGGCTTGTGTGTAAATATTGTAATATATACGTAAAGATTGATTTTTTTATTTTAAAAAAAGAGCAACTTTTACCCAAAAATCAGGCAAAGCAGGCAGGCAGATTAAGCTGCTGGCAGAATCACAGCTTCACACCAAGATCTACCTTTCTGCAATCTGCTGCCTGACTTTGCACTGAAAAATAGAATCTTCAATCCTAAGGAAGGTTCAACTCTGCTCTCAGGCCACTTCTCCCTTCCCCAGCCCCCTGAATACCACTCCTGACTGGGCCTCAGGGAAGCCTCCTAGGTGGGGAGGGGAGGGGCCAGCCAGTGATGTGATTTGCCAGTTCTCCGAACTGCACAGAATTGTAACAACTGGTTCTATAGAACTAGTCCGAACTGGTAGAATTTCCCCCCATCCCCCTGGATAAGACTTGACTAACCAAAATAATTTCACGCTTTTGCTTCCAGCAACTTTGCCATGTGCAGTTTGCCCTTTTAAACAATCTTCCCAGCTGCAGTCAATGAAGGGGATCAGGACCCTTTCCTCCCCTGTAGACCACACAACTCACATTGCTCCCTTCTCCGTTCCTCCCTGTGTGCCCTAGGATGAAGAGGGGGTGGCTCTGGGTCTTCCTCTGAATGCCCAGCCAGACTGTGCCCTTCCCCAGTTTTCTCCACAGCCACCAGAGCCACAGTAATGGATGTGTAGATCCACCTAAATGTGGAACAGTTTGGTGCTAACTACCATTTCCTGAAAATAAGACCTAGTATGTTTTTCTGCATGCACCTAATATAAGGCCCGCCAAAATAAGCTCTACTTAAGAGCCTGTACAACCGGCCACCTGCCCATTCCATCTATTTGTTCGCAGTGCCATGGCCACGAGGTGAGGAGGGATGGTGGAGCTGCCTCATATGCCCCGCACTGGCTTACCTCAGGGCCTCTGCAGCCAGGCAATCTATGCCTTGTGGTGGCAGCACCAGCAGCCATTGCAGTAGCCCCTGTAGCCAACTGCCCACTTCTTCTGTTTGCTGATGGCTGCAATAGAGCAGGAGGCCAAGCGGCATGCTGATGCCACTGTCATGAGGTGAGGCAAGTGTTGGGGCATGGATGGCCTGGCTGCAGAGGCCTTGAGGTAAACCTGTGAAGGTTGCATGAGGCAGTACCATCTCCCACACCTCACAGTGGAAGCACTGGCACATTGCACAACTTCCTGCCCCACCATGAGCAAGCAGAAGAAATGGGACTCTCATGTGTGGGAAAAAGATAAGACACTCCCCAAAATAAGCCCTAGTGATTATTTTGGGGCCCAAAAGAAAATATGACCCGGCCTTTTTTTCAAGGAAACATGAATAATATGCCATTGATCCTCTGGATTTCTCTCACTTTTTTTTTTTTTTTTTAAAGAGCACTCAGGTACAATTTGCATGAAAATAACCATCTCTTGTGCTATTTAGTTCCTGAACCTTCCTTTCCCATCAACACTGGGTTTGAAAAAAAGAAAAAAAAAAGAAATTTTCAATTGCACTAGAAGAGATGATGTTGGCTTTTTTTTTTTTTTTCCATCCCCAGGAATTCAGGAAGAGAACCATTGTAGGAAATATTGAGGCCCTGTGTGTTTGTTTTAAAAACAACAAGAGGAACAGTTAGATATTATGTCACTGGTGTATAGCTTGATGATTAGAACAAAGAGAATTCAAAATCCAGGAATGTGTTTAGTGTGCCAGAAATAAACACAGCTTGCAATTCAGAAGTTGTTCTTCTCATTTACCCTACATTCTGCTTCCTTTATTTCAACTGTATTATTTAGACTAGGGTTGGGAGAATCCTTGAGTTATTTTTGTCACAAAAGGAGGAAGAAACCCTTGATAAAGGAACATGGGATGAAAAATCATTGACTGGGAATGCATCACAAACACAGCTCTCTCTCTCTCTTCCTCCCTCCCTCCTTCCTCCTCTCTGTCTTCTCTCCTCTCTATCCTCTTTCTCTTACACTTTCTTTCTCTCTTCTCTCCCCTTCCCTCCTTCCATCTTTCTCTACTCTCTTTCCCTCTGTCTCTCTCTTCTTTCTCTCTCTCCTCTCCCATTCTCTCCCACCCTGTTCCATCCTCCCCTTCTCCTCTCCCCCTTCTCTTTTCTCTCTCTCTGTCCCTCTCTCCTCCTCTCCTCTCTCCCTCTCCTCCTTCTCTCCTATATCCCTCCCTCTTCCCGGGGGTGGGATTCAAATGTCTTACAGGGCTGCCAACCTTGAGTGATAGTTCAGAGTGAGACACTGCGAGGGAGCAAAGCGACCGAGGGGGGGATGGTGTGGAAGGGGGGTGTCCCCCCTTCCACGGTAGGGAGCTTTGACAATTTTACATTTTAAATGGTGCAATCTGATGCATACTTTAGTCATGATTTGGACATATACATACATACATACATGCAAGCAGCACCAATGTACTTGAACCGGATTTGTAAGATATTAATAATGCAGTTCACTGACCATCTTGGCCGGAAAGGGTCCACATTCTTGGGCCTCTGCCCATCTGCTCCGTCCCTTTGGACTGCTCCGGCTCTCCTCCTCCTCCAGGGTCCCTGGCTGAGAGGGGCGTCCCAAGTGCCTGGGATCCGGCCCCTCCAGGCTGCCTCTTCAGGGCCACAGAAACCTCCCTCACATGGCCCCGGGGGTGGAGGGGGCCTTGCCAGGGTTCCCGGCCTTGGAGCTGGGCAGAAACGGCCCTTCCCAGCCCTCTCCCACCCTCTGGGCCTCCCACCTGCGGAGGGGAGGGGGATCCAGGCTGAGTCTTGGACCCACCAGCCTCACAGTCCAGCTGAAGAGTCGGAAAGGGCCAGGCAGGCAGATGGACACACACACACACACACACACAGAATGGGGGGGGGAGGCTGGTGTCCTTCACTCCCCAAACGCCCCCCCTCCCAGTCTGTGCATGGGACCCCCAGCAATGCTGCCATCAGCTGCTCCCCTGCAGGGAAGTCCTGGATTGTCTGGGGGAGGAGAGGAGAGGACAGTGGCCACTCCCCCCCCTTTGCTTGGCATTTGTGGGGAGACCCCTCAAGGCGAGATTCCTTCCCAGGGGCTCCCAAAGAGCATCCAAACGTTTCTGGCATCAAGTGGGGAAAGAAGCCTAAAAAGAGAGAAACTCCTGCACCGGCTGCGATTGGGGCTCGGAGGGGACAGGAACCCCCCCTCCTTGCAAGCCCCCCCCACCCCGCTCCAGCCTGCCCTCTGGCGGGACCCCCTTCCTGGAGAGGCTCCTCCCTGCCAGACCCTCTTGCAGCCTCTTGGACCCAGGGGAGGCTGGGGGGGGGCACATATCTAGGTGCAAAGGGTGGGGGGAGGGACACAATGTACCCGGGAAGGAGCCCTCCCCCCTCTTCCCCCTCCCTCTCCAGGGACTTCCCATCAGGCTGGGGAGCGAGAGAAGCTCCCCTTGCGAGAGGGAGGCCGGAGAGGGAGGCGCCTTTGCGCCCCAATCCCAGCGGCCTTGAGACCAGACGGGTGCGGGGAGGGGATGATGGGAGCTCAGCTCTCGAGAAAGGCCCAGGGATGCCCTGTAGTCGTACTTCATGGGGGATAGAGAGTTCGTCTCTCTCATCTCCGCCTGCCAGAGCAGAGTGCAGCGCAAGGGTTAAGCCCAGAGAGTTGTGACATCCTAGAGCGGAAAGGAGCAACCGCTTCCTGCAGCATGGAATTCTCTCCTCACCCCAGTACAGAAATCAATGCGGGCAACGTCCTCTCGCACATGCTCTGTTCGCGCTCTGAAGCCGCCCAGGATCGGAAGCTTCACTTCTCGAAACTTTGGGCTTGGGCATATCGATATTCGGAATATCAGAGAATGTAGAGATATATTTATTTTTGTACATTCCATTTTGGGGGTTTAGCGTGAGATTTCGTTTATCAGAGTGAGACAGTCAAAATTGGTTGAATTGCGTGAGTCTCACGCTGATTGCGTGAGAGTTGGCAGCCATGGTCTTAACAACCAGTTCTGTGGGCATGGCCTAATTTGTGGGTGTGGCTTGGTGGTCATGTGACTGGGTGGGCATGGCTTGCTGACTGGTGTGTGGTTTGGTGATCACGTGACTGGCTGGGCATGGTTTGTATGTAAATATTGTAAATATTTATGTAAATATTGACTTTTACCCCAAATCAGGCAAAGTAGGCAGGCAGATTGAGTTGCTCACAGAATCACAGATTCACCCAGAGATCTACCTTTCTGCAATCTATTGCCTGAGTCTGTCACATAAAATTTGCTTGAAAGCAAACTCATAAAATTTGCTAGCAAGCAAATTCACAAAATTAACTTACAACACACCATGTATATAAATATTGATTTTTTTAATATAAAAAAGAGCAACTTATACCCCAAAGCAGGCAAAGCAGGCAGGCAGATTGAGTTGCTCACAGAATCATAGATTCACTCACAGATCTACCATTCTGCAATCTGCTGCCTGAGTCTGTCACATAAAATTTGCTTGCAAGCAAACTCACAAAATTAACTCACAACACACCATGTATATAAATATTGTTTTTTTTAATATAAAAAAAAGAGCAACTTATACCCAAAATCAGGTAAAGTAGGCAGGCAGACTGAGTCGCTCACAGAATCAGAGATTCACTTAGAGATCTATCTATCTGCAATCGGCTACCTGAGTCTGCACTGAAAAATAGAAGCTTCAGTCCTAAGGAAAATTCAGCTCTGCTTTTAGATTAGCTAGAAAGCAAGAAATCCAAATAACCTAAATCTCCCAGCACAGCAGAACAGATGATGGTTGGGGGGGAGGGGAGGAAAAATAGCAACTTAGCAGGCAAGTTTGCCAGGTAAGGAGTGAGTGGGTGGGAAGGGGCGGGGCCAGCCAGTGGCCCAATTGGCCAGTTTTCTAAACTGGGCAAAATCATAACAACGGGTTCTATAGAACCGGTGCAACCAGGTAGAATCCCACTCCTGCCTCCTCCCCTCTCTCACACAACAACTTCATCAGTCCCATTTCCCAGAGACAATATAACATCTGGACACAGTCATTAGCAAGGGTGGGATTCTACCAGTTTGGACCAGTTTGAATGAACCCCTTGCTCTGAAGATCAGCTGGCAGAGAACCGGTTTGCTGTGATGAGCATGTGGGGCTATGAACCCACCTCACTCATTCCTATATTTTATTTCCTTTGCTTAGAGCCTAGCTGGTTCATCCAGCAGAGCAGTTTTTATAGCAGTCCCTGTGAATAAAAAGCCTCAGCTTTTTATTCACAGGGACTGCTATAAAAGGTAAATACTAGAGCTTTTCTAAATGTGGAGCTTGCGCATTTGCAAGAAGCATGCAATCATCAAAACAGTTGTTATACCAGTGGAACCCTTCATCTGGTCATAAGGATCCAGGATGGGACCTACTTTAGTTCTCCTGCAGAACTTGAAATAAGGAACTATTCAGAGACAGTGCTGCCCCAAACTATGCCAATCTCAGCTTCTGAATGGAGACAGGACTGTTCTGGTAGCTGCTGGTGTTTACCAAAGACAGAAGACAGAGGCTTACTTCGGTGCAAGCAAATAAAGACAACCCAGATAAAGGGAAGGGCATGAAAGCTGATGCCTGTAATAATGACACCATAGATTATGTCTGTATTTCCTGTTAGTTGTCTCAGTGCACCAAGGAGAAATATCAAAGCTCTAACAAGGAGGCATGTCTCTTCCTCTGAACTCCAGATAAGCTTTGCCCAAGTTCATTCATCCTTGAAAATATTTTATAGCAGGACAAGTTTCAATGAAGGAACTGTACTTTTCATTCCCTACCACGTTTTTCCAATGAAAAGTAATAGCGCGCCTAAAGTTTTCTTTGTAATTAAGGTGTTTTAAAAATAAATATAGATTCCAATTAGAAAGAGAGAAGCTTGGATTTTTTCTTTTCTTTCAAGAATATCAACTATAGCATCTTATTGATTTTTTATTTATTTTTATTTGTCAATTGCTTACAAGATAATAAGTACAAGTAAAAACATAGTTATGAATACATGGATACATGTCAGAAAAATTAAAATATATATATAAAGGAAACAATAGGACAGGGATGATAGGCACGTTGGTGCACTTATGCACGCCCCCTACAGACCTCTTAGGAAATGGGTATGGTCACCAGTAGACAGTCTAAGGTTAAAGTTTTTGGGATTTGGGGAAAAAAAAACCACAGAGTCAGGTGGAGTATTCCAGACATTGACCTTGTACATCTCTTCTTTCATTTCTCTGCTTGTTTTATTGGCGATTAGGACTCTCTCTTTCTGTGTGTGTGTGTGTGTGTGTGCACGCACGTGCATGCTTGCACAGAGGAAGCAGAGAAAAGAAATTCAGCATAAAATAACAAAAAATCTGAAAAAAATGTATCTGCTCGGAAGTAGGAGATTTATGAAAATATTGAAATCGAAAGAAGGATATGTTATAAGAATTAGTTTAAAAATGGCTGCAAACACAAAAATCATTGACTTTGGAGGGGAAAAAAAAGGAAGTATGTGATGTGGATATGGGATATCTAGCACTTCTTTAGACCAGTCCATTGCAGAAACCAAAGTTATAACACACTGCTTGAGAATACTGGTAGAAATGCAAATTTATATAGGAGATCCCAAGCAAAGCAAATCCCAAAATACAGGAGTTTTGTGGCTCTCTAAAGCAAAGTAATTCAGAGTTATCTTCCATCACAGGCCTGTGAAGGGAAAATTGTATCTGTAATTGGGGTTGTTGTTACCTTCCCACCAAAGTAGCACCTATTTATCTACTCACATTTATATGCTTTTGGACTGCTAGGTGAGCAGAAGCTGGGACAAGCAATGAGAGTGTTGGAATATAAGTTGGAATATATTTTGTATTGCAACAACTACAGTAGTATTCAGGCAGTAGATGGCAGAGTTTGGATCTGCGGTATATACTCTGTTGTGTGTGCAATAAGATTAATAAAGTGTGAGCTTGGAGTAAATGCAGGGTTCTGGCCCTTCACTTCTGATTGGCTGTTAAGCGGCCGGACCGGATTGGCCCATTCTGGGGAATCCGATTGGCCCTTAACAGAGAGTTCTTATTGGTTATAAGAGCTAGCGTTCCTAGCTCGTTATTGGTTAAACGTTACAGTGTTTGCCTATATAAGGCAGGTTTTACTGCTGTTGAATTGAAGAAGTCACAATGTAAATAAAGAGCTGAAGTTCACCATTCAGAGGCTGGTCTCCATTCTTTCTCGCCCATGCTCAAAACTTAACACTGGTGACGAGGGTGGGATGTGGAGATATCTGAACCAACGAAACTTCGAAGAACACCGAGCACGTGGCAGACGACGCCAACAACGGAACCATGTCCGGCGGCATCGTACCACCCGCTCCGTTCGATTCAACACAAGAAGACTGGGAGTCTTACATGGATCATTTCCAAATGTTCCTAGAGACGAACAACTTAAAGGACGCCACAGCCGGGAAGAAACGGGTGGTGTTCCTAACGCATTGCGGTCCAACCATATTTAAGATGGCTAAAGCACTAGCCAAACCCCGAGAAGTGAAGGCCATGGATTGGGACGACCTCGAACCTATCCTGCAAGACCACTACGCCCCGACCATGCCTACGCTCGTGAGATGCCACGAGTTTTATCAAAGAAGCCAGCGAAAGGGAGAAAGCATGGCCGACTTCATAGCAGACCTCCGAAATTTGGGAGGCCTCTGCGGATTCACCGATCTAGAAGAAGCATTAAGAGATCGCATAGTTCTGGGATTAGATGCACCAGGCATCCAAAGCAAGCTGATGGCGAAAGGCGACATCAGCCTTGCCGACGCCATTGCCGATGCTACTGCAGCAGAAGCAACCAGGAAGTCAGCTGCAGAACTACGCTGAAACCGCACTCTGGTACCACCACCGGCCAGCGAAATCTCACCTAGTTCAGAAAGGCAGCTCGCGACAACGCACCACGAGGACCTCTCTTCGTTGTCAGACAGCGACGAAGAAGAGGTCCATCGACTGCGGTCCGACTGGGACCCTCGCCCGAAGCCCTTACACCCTTGCGCTGGCTGTGGAGCCAACCATGCCAGGTCCGAATGCAAATTCCATGACACACTCTGCCATGAGTGCGGGAAACGAGGCTACATCAGACCCAGCCAGGCCTCAAAAGGGGCTAACTATCGCCAATCGACAGGAAACCGTCCTGTAAGGCAAGAGCCAGTAAACCACTCCTACAGAAATCGAGCTTTGCAGAGAGAAGAGGCTCACCATACTATCACTATCGGTCACGCCTCAGCCTTGGACACTAAGAAAATCTGAGTCACGGTAGCCATCGAGAACCTGCCTTGCCACATGGAGGTCAACTCGGGATCGTCCCTCTCGATGGTGTCTTGGAAGACACTCAAGCAACTCATCCCCACAATTCAACGCCAAGATTTCCGTTTTCAATGCCTCATCCTCAAGGACTACCAGGGGAATCGAATTCCCATTGTCGGGTCCTGCAGAGTCCGAGTCTCCTTCAAGAAGCACACAGAAGCACAAAGAATGGCTTGTCTCCATTCTTTCTCGTCCATGCTCAAAACTTAACATACTCTATGCTTTTTTGGTGTCAGTAGAATTTCCTGGTTCCCATTACAGTTAAATAGTTGTGCAGTAAAGCACATGGTGACTGTACCCTTTGTTTGCTCTGTAGTGCTATATATAAGCAGAATTTCTAACAGGGAGCTCATCCCATTGTGCAGGACTTGAGCCTTGAACCCAGGCTATCAGCTTTCCAATCTTTTGCCACTGAGCCTTTGTGTCCTGTTGAGAAGACACTAATAGGATTTAAGTACTTTGAGTGGTAATCTCAGAATGGAGGAACCTCTTGTAGATACACAAGGACTATTTACAACAGTTCTAATTCTCTCCCAACTTCTAATAAAAATAAGTTGGTGAACTTTTAAAGAGATTTAGAACAACTTTCCTGAAAATCACTACAACCCCAGAGTTGTTGGTAATGAGCAAATTCTGGGAATTCATTAAAACCAGATATCTGCCTGGCACTTGGGCTGGTAAAGCTTTATCTAATGGAGTTGTTGGAAGAAATATCCATCTAGTTCATTTCTAAGCCGGGAAAAAGGCACTGGAGTCAAAATGGAGGCTGGAGGCTGATTGGAAAAAGGATTCAATTATTGATGAACAGAACCACATGATTATAGTTCTAGTGCAGCTGACCACATGGAGTTGAAATTGGGGGGTATTTATACCTTCTCCTGGGCTTTGACCTTAAACTTCCTGTTCCTGTGCAAGAACATTTATTCTATTGGCTGCTGTCAGATTCCCATGGGGCCATGTACAAATCCTAGGAGTTTGTCTGAGCTAAGTTTGGTTGAAGTTTGGCTGATGCAATGAATGGGGCATTGGGCAATTCCTATTGTGGCTGAGGGCTAATCCTACCTTTGTTGGATCTTGGGTGAGGGTATTTGCTTATGAATAGAGCTAGCTTTCTCTTTATTTCTTAAGTGCTGACATTTGCTGTAGACTATTATGGAAGGTGGGGGCTGCTTTCCAAGATCATGTTTCTCTTTATTTCTCATCCAGGGAAATATAATATTTTGCCTTTTTAATATTTCTCAAAATATTTCATTCTTCTAGGAGAGGGGTGGATGCTAACTTTCTAAAGAGTTTATCTCTAAATCTGTCCTCAGTCATCCTGCCTCTGTCAACCTTAAAGATCTCTTGAAATGCAGAGATATTACAAAGAGGTGGGAGGAAACAATAGGGCCCTATGTCACTAAAAAGCCTGCATTTGATATAACCAAGAGAAGCATACTGTAAAAATTTCTTCCGATGATAGATACTTAGGCAAGCCTTTGTAAAGAGGACATGAAATGGGACCAGCATTTGGTTGGAAGAAAGCCAACAATCATTCAATGCAACAGAATCATAGAAATGCCATTAGAAATTACAGTATAGGTGTAACAGATTGTTCATTCTAAGTTTTACATACTTTACTTTAGTAGTTTGCAGTTTCTCCCCTTGGTTGAAATTATTTCATTTCTTTGACTATGGAGATTTTCAGTCATCTGGGTCATGGTTGTCTCAAAAGTGCTTTTTTCCAAAGGCAGCTAAATATTCTTGGTTTGTTTGTTTTTTCTTTCTCTTGAAAATGTTTCACTTCTCACCATTCTTGGATGAGAAGCGAAACTTCTTCAAGAGAATAAACCTAGAAAGTCCATTTGCTTTTGGAAAAAGCACCTTTAGAACAGTCTCACTCCTTTCTTTTTCTATTTAACAGATACCTTTACAACACCCACTCACAAAAAAAAAAAACCTGTACACCACACCTGCATGTACACAAACACATACAGAGAGAGAGAGAGAGAGAGAGAGAGAGACAGACAGACAGACAGACAGACAGACAGACAGAGAAAATTAGAGATGGAGACAGAGAGAGAGACACACACACACAGAGAGAGAGAGAAAAAATTAAATAGACACAGAGAGAGTGAGAGACAAAGTATCCAGGTTTTGCAAAAATTCTTTAACAATTACATCATTGCCGAAAGGTTTCCTAAAAAAAGTCAACATTTAGAATATGCCTGAGTTAAAATATATCACAGTGAAATATCTTTTGAAATATATTTGCAGGTCACTTGGTAACTTGAGATTAATACCAAAACATTTAAGCAGACATGACTTTGATTGGCTGGCACAGTCCTCAGTTAATTGCATTTTGCTCTTATACAGAATAAAATATCAAATTCAATCATGGAGGTTATGTAGAAAATCCAAACGTCATTAGATCTTCAAAGACAAAATCATATCTTATAAATGTACTTCAAAAATCCAATTGCTTTAATTCAATTAAATTACATCAAGAAATGCTTCTAAGTATTTTTTTTTTCATTTTTTTAAATTTGAACTTAGTACAGAACATCTTGACTTCTTTGTTTTACTTTAATAACAGAACACTAATGGGTTCTTATTAGCATTTCTCTCTTTCCATGTAATGCAGAAAAATGTCTTTAATGATGAAGAAAGTAGTTTAAACATTGTGCAAAGATGATAGATAGACAGTAGAATATAGGTAGGTAGGTAGGTGATCGCTATCTAGCTATCTAGCTATCAAGATAGATAGATAGATAGATAGATAGATAGATAGATAGATAGATAGATAGATAGATAGATAGATAGATGTTTGATAGCTAGGTAGATGGATGGATGATAGGAAGATATGATAGAGATGATACATGATAGATAATTGATAGGTAGATGATAGACAGACAGACAGACAAACAGACAGACAGACAGACAGATAGACTGATAGAGAAATAGAAAGATAGGCATGTACAGCATTCTTGTACTAGGAACATGATTCCTATAGGATTCTTCCTCCTTTATACATTTTATTTGAAGAATCTCAAAATACAGTGGTACCTGGTTTATTAGTTGTGCTGATAACTTAAGTCCAATTATTAATCTGAAATAAGTGGAATGCTTTCCAAATGTTTTACCCTGAATGATCTACAACAAACAGACTCGGAGAGCAGCGAGACAATATTGGGAGTGACCCCACACTTAGTAAAAATGATGTTCACAAATTTAGCTCCCCTCAAGCTTCCACCCTACAATAAATGGAGAACGGGCTGTGGCAAAGCTTAATGGTGCATTCTCTGCTTCTGAATTAGATTATTGATGGCAAGAGTGGAATGACTTTCTGTAAGGTAAAAGTGTACATAGCCTGAAGCTTCAGTGCTGGATGTCGTCAATAAAAGATTTTTCTGTCCTCCCCCTCCTCTATGTCTGGCCAAAATTTGCTACTGAATTATCATTTCTATTGTGCTATAAGGAGAATATTAAGAAGTGTATGGGGCGTAATGGGAATTCTGTTGCCAGAAAAGAAACAGAGGAGCTGCTTTGAGATTGAGACAAGATCCTTGTAATAATCCTCATAAATCAGGATGGGATGTGGAGTCCTTCTAATTGGGAAAATAAAATGTAGAGGAATTAAAACCTAACCAATCAAGGAAAGTACATCCATTCTTAGTAATAAGAGTAATTGGTATTATGTTCTGACCCAAACCCTTTTCTAATTAGACAAACAATAACTAAAGGGAACAGAAATCTTTTAATGAGTCTTAAGATACAGTAATGTCCACGAGGCTGGAGTTTCAAAATGTCTTTGCTTTCTGCAAAGAATGCTTGCTTCACAGCTGCCTTTTATCTTCTTTTTTTAAAAATAAACTTTATTACTCTTTTATATCTTTAAAAACCGAACAAAACATATAAATATTATAACATTAACAGTGTGTGACATCTATCTCATATACTTCTATTTTGTGCTTATTTACAAATATATACAGTTCATGCAGGTATAAACCTTTAATCTATGAAATGCTTATCATTAACTCTTTTCATCATCCCTTTGTCCTAATTCAATCCAGTCATACCACTTTCCCCAAATTCTATAATATTCAGACTCCTCTTTCTTTTTCTTTTTTTAAGTAAAAGTTTTATTGACTTTGACAATAAACAAAAACACATCAAACATAAGACATCAAACATAAAAGCATCATCCTCCTTCATAAATTTACAGACAGTGTATCGGTTGTTTTGCCACTCTTTTTTGTGCATCCATTTCATAGTCACCATTGTAATTATGTTACATAATAACTCATATTATCAATCAACAATTATATGTCCTAATATCATTATTAAACAATCATTTGACTATAATTTTATTAATTCTAGCTGCCTTTTATCTTCTTGAAGGAGGGGCCATTACCTTGCAGCCTTACTCCCAAGTTGCCCATGCTGTTGCAGCTGCGAGGAATCCTGTGTACACACACACACTTGGCACAGGCTCTTCAGGAACCTCCTCATCACTACTGCCAGTCCCCACAATCTCTGAAGGCAGAAGTCCACTCCATCCAGTCCATCTGAGTCCTCAGCTGTCCGCACCTGCTGCCAGCTAACCACAGCATATTATTGTTATTAATTTCTTAGTTACACAATATAATTGGAAGGGTCCTTAAAGGCCTTCTAGTTCAAACCCCTGCTCAAACAGAATACTCTATATCATTTCAGACAAGTGGCTGTCCAGTCTTTTCTTTAAAACCTCCCATGATGGAGTACCCACCGCTTCTGATGGCAAATCAGCCACTGGCTAACTGTTCTCACTGTTAGGAAGTTTCTCCTTAGTTCTAAGTTGCTTCTCTCCTTGATTAGTTTCCATCCATTGTTTCTTGCCTTGCCTTCTGATGCTTTAGAAAATAAGTTGACCCCCTCTTCTTTGTAGCAGCCCCTCAAATATTGAGACACTGCTATCATGTCCCCCCACTCCTTTTCTCTAGACTAACCATATCCAATATTTGCAACTGTTCTTTGTAAGGATTAGTCTCCAGGCCCTTAAACATTTTAGTTGCTCTTCTCTGCACTTTTTTTTTTTCAAAATCTCAACATCTTTCCCCATTGGAGTTATTTAGAGAAACAAATTCCACAGACATACAGTCCTGTGACTGAGCCTATATCAGCCAAGAAACTGTGGCGCAACATCAAATCTATCTTTGATGAATGTATAATCCCTGAAATGTATTTGTTACATATATTTTGATGTCACTGAATTCCACATGACTCTGTGAAGCTCATAATACACCACACAATATAAAAACAATACAGTAAGAAAACCAAACCAAACAGAAGAACAAGACACCCCAAACCAGCAGACATCTCACAACATCTGATCAACATCTAATACCCAATGGAGGGAGTTCAAGGAACCCTAGTCTAAAGACTGGGAGCAACATACACCAATTAAAATTCATGTTTGTTCTGAATGTATTATTTTCTCTGCTTGTTCCTATCTTGAACCGCACATTTCTGGAAGCCAGAATAGACAACAAATTCTGGTTTGTAACAAATGCTGGTTTATAAGCAGTGTTCTAGGACCGACTCTCTTCATACTCTACATAAATGACCTCTGTGATCATATTAAGAGCAACTGGGCTCTCTTCACTGATGATGTAAAGCTATTCAATACCACAGAAAATACTGCTACCCTCCAAAAAGACCTCGACTATGTATCAGAATGGTCAAACAAATGGCAACTTCAAATCTCAACAAATAAATGCTCTGTCTTACATATTGGCAAAAAAAATCAGAAAATAAAATACAAGCTGAATAGTCAAGACCTTGTTGATGATCCAAACTTTTTCAAAGACCTTGGAATACTCATCTCTAATGACCTAAGTGCTAGAGCCCACTGTAACTACATAGTCAAAAAAGTCATTAAGATTAAAAAAGGCACTAATCCTACATAGCTTTTTCTCTGGTAATATCACACTACTAACTAGGGCATACAAACATTTGCCAGACCAATATCAAATACAGCTCATCAGTCTGGAACCCACATTACATACCTGATAGTAACACAGTTGAGAAAGTCCATAAATATTTCACAAGAAGAGTTCTCCACTCCTCTACTCATTACAGAATACCTTATGCCACCAGACTTGAAATTCTAGACCTAGAAAATCTAGAACTACGCCACCTTCGATCCAATCTATGTATAGTATATAAAATCATACATTGCAATGTCCTTCCTGTCAATGAATACTTCATCTTCAACCATAACAATACAAGAGCAAACAATAGATACAAACTCAAAAGTTAACTGGACCAAACTTGATTGCAGGACATACAACTTCAGCAACAGGGTGGTCAATGTCTGGAATATGCTACCTGACTCCTTGGTTTCTTCCCCAAATCCAAAAAACTTTAACCTTAGACTGTGTACTATTGACCTCGCCCCTTTCCTAAGAAGTCTGTAGGGGGTGTGCATAAGCGCACCAATGTTCCTACCGTCCCTTCCTCATGTTTCTTTTTATTTTTCTTATATGTGTCCATTTGATGTATTCATGTAATGTTTTTACTTATACCTATTATCTTGTAAGCGATTGACAAATCAAAATAATCAAAGTAAATTTTAACTAGGGCCCTTCTCCTTCTGTAGTGGAAAGATTTCTTGATACAACCCTGCTCCCACATTCCATCTACCATTACACAAGAGCTGTTAAGCTCTTCATTTGCACAATTTCATATCCCTTTAACAGGCACTATTAACAAGGTTTTGAATGCCCTGCTGATCATGGAGAAATAGCAAATGCACTGAAAAGCTTCCAACACACCATGGTGTCAGACCTGCCTTGCATTCCAATCCTTGTCTGAGCAATCAAGGCGGAAGGAGGGCAGATTTGCATTCTAATGCCTTATTAACCTGGTGAGAAATGTGGGAAGGAAGAAAGAACAGTTCTCAACAATGCACAACAGATGTCTGGAATGGATGTTTTGGCAAGCAAGTAGACAAAAGAATGAGGCACATGTGTCTGTGCACTGGAGGTGGCCAAATACTAGCAGTTATCATCTGTCAATCCACATGTATGAACAGGGTATAATAGGATGCTTGCTCATTCATCACCCAATACAACTGGGTAGCTAGGTTTTGATAGAAGGCTTAAGGAAACCTCTGACCATGGATAAGGAATCAGGGATGAACAGCTAGTATTTACATTCCACCAAGAAAAAGCTAAGAAGTTCTGCAGACTGATTGATTTGGCCGCTACATTTTTAGCCAAGAGCACAGAGGAAGTTTGCCACTGCTTTTTTATCTTCTTTTTTTTTTTCCCCAGGAGGTGTTAGAAGTTAGGTAGAGAAACAAGCAAGCAGAAAGATACATTTTCTGGTCCTCATATATATATATATATCTTTATAGTCTCCCGTATGGGACACGGTGGCTCAATGGCTAAGACACTTTGCTTGTTGATCAGAAGGTCTGCAGTTCGGCGGTTTGAAACCCTAGCACCGCATAATGGAGTGAGCTCCCATTTCTTGTCCCAGCTTCTGCCAATCTAGCAGTTCGAAAGCACATAAAAATGCAAGTAGAAAAATAGGGACCACTTTGGTGGGAAGGTAACAACATTTCATGTGCCTTCGGCATTTAGACATGCCGGCCACATGACCATGGAGATGTCTTTGGACAGCACTGGCTGTTTGGCTTTGTAACAGAGATGAGCATCACCCCTAGAGCTGGAAGCGACAAGCACGTATGTGCAAGGGGAACCTTTACCTTTTTATAGTTTCCTATCCTAAATGTCTCTGGTCATACTTTAAGGGCTGGGACAGGATTCAAACAGGTCAATCTATTCTCCAAAGCACCCGAAGGCATAATAAGAAGGAATAGATGGAATAAATTTCTCCTTAGTTCTAGATTGGTTTTCTTCTTGAAGAAGAGAACCAATCTAGAACTAAGGAGAAATTTCATGAGACTTAGAACAACTAATAAGTGGAATGCTTTGAGTTCAGGATTTCCCCATTTTGCCATCTGCTTTTCGTTGCAAACTTAGTATTTACAAAAATGCAGCTCCTTCCTTTATTATTTTAATAACCACAGAAACATCTCCTTCACCAACCCATGACAATGCTGTAAAACATTAATTTTTGTTTGCCTTGACTTAGGAGATGAAAAATACTGGTGATTAAAAAATGTTTTTATATGCATAATTCAATTGGCTTACACTTTCGTTGGGCGACTCCTTCCTACGTCTCTTCCTCTGTTCATCCCCTGCAATTTTACCTGCAATTGTTCACCAGAACAAGTAGACACAGGAACAGTTTTTTGCCATCACTCTGCTAAACAAATACCACCACCCCACTCTCCACCTATTTACTAAGTCTGCATTACTATCACTATTAATCTTCTCACCACTTGTATCACCCATCCCCTCCCACTTGTAACTGTATGGCAGTAATTTGTTGCTTATATCCTTAAGATTTTTATTGATAATGAATCTCTTTCCCAGGAAACAAGAAAAGAGGCTGCAATTAGAGATCAAGGTAATTGCTTCAACTTTGACTATTGTTGTTCTCCTCATTTAAATAGTGACACAATTCATACAGTGCTACAATTTTTTTGTTGCAGGACAATGTGAGTTTACAATCTAACAAAAGCCTTCTTTTAGATCAGTCATCACCTGTGGCAATATAAGGGTATAACACAGGTGAGAGCAATTGTCTAATAAGTATAAATCTGATCAAATGGCAATTCAAGATGATACAATGTTAAAAAAAAAAAAAAACAGCACCTACTCAAAAACTCATCTCTTCCAAGCACTCTTTGTTACAGGGTTTAATTCAGCCAACAGTTAAAGAGGGTAGAAACAAGAGAAGCAACTTATTCTCAATTGGTAAAAAAGCAATATATTAGTATTATTTACACATGTACATGAAACACCAAACCTAATTTTCTTCCAAACATATCTCTGCTAAGTAGATTTTATTGGATTAAAATAAGATAAATATGAACTTGATATTGACTTTCCCTGCTCCCAGGTCAACACCTTGACCAATATTCCACATTGACTCTCTATAAAGTACTTCTTATAAACAGTTTTTCACCCCTGTTTTGACTCACATGCAGGTGCTTTTCCAACATCGACATATTCTCATTCTCTCTCTCTCTCTTTCTCCCTCTCTTTCTCCCTCCCTCCCCCGTCTCTCTCTCTCTCTCTCTCTCTCTCATACACATGGACACACAGCTCATGAGCTTGGCTCCTTCGTTTTGTTTTTTTCTGATTGGGAAAGTTGACTATATAGCACTTAGCAATGGCATTTAGATTTATATACCACTTCACAGTGCTTTTACAGCCTTCTCTAAGCAGTTTACGGAATCAGCATATGCTCCCAACAATCTAGTTCCTCATTTAACTGACCTTGGAAGGATGGAAGGCTGAGTCAACCTTGAGCTGGTGAGACTTGAACTGCCAAATTGCAGGCAGCTGGCAATCAATAGGAGTAGCCTGCAGTACTGCACTCTGACCACTGCACCATCACAGCTCTTTATGTCATGTCTTCACTTCCTAGAATGTTTCTTCATCCTCTAAGTTTCATAGATCCATGAAAGTTAGTTACCTAAGCATTGGGCACCTGCTTAGAAAACTATTTTGTTTTCTGAAAACTAAGAATAGACCAAGAGAAGGAAATATTCAGGTTGAACTGAAGGATCCTTAGTGATCTTAAAGCTTGGTTGTTTTCTTGCAGACATTTCATCTCCCAACTAGGTAACATCATCAATGCTAGAAGGGAATGGAGTTGTCTTGGTCAGTGTTGGTGGGATTGTTCTTGGTGTTAACTAGGGCAAGCTATTAGTCTATAAACAGAGAGTAAAACCCCACTCCCTTCTAGCACCATTGATATTTTAATGATTATTAGGTTTTATTTTATTATATAAAATACAAAGTAGAGAAGAAAAATAGGAAATTAAGGGTGTGAGATACAAGGGGAAAGAGAAAAAGAAAGAAAAGGGGGCATTGACTTCCAACTCTTCTTAGCACAGTACAAGATAAACACAAGCTAACCTCAACTTTTTGCTTTTACACATTAATATATATTTTTTTTTGAAAAAGTTTTTATTAATTTTCTACAAACAAACAAGACAAACAAAACATAAAAACATCAACTCTTATATGTACATCCAGTGTGTCAGTTGGTTCATCATTTTTGTGCATTCATTCTGTAGTCTCAATGACAATTATGTTACATAACAACTCATATTGTCAATCCAAACTTATATATCCTAATATCACTAAAAAAAGAAGTTTTTGACTATATTTTTAATCATTCATGCTTTATGAGCTAACAATACTTTAAACCAGTTTACTCTATAACAAATCATCTAGTCATATCAAATCAATCCTAAAAAATCCTTTATAAATATAATATCAAATAGCAGAAGGCGGAGCTTCGTTCCGGCGATACAGCTGCGATCTCGGGGCTCTGAGATCGTAGCCGATATTTTCGCCCCTGGTCGGTCCTAACGGACCTAAACCGTCCCGTAGAGACGGTGATCGTGAAGGGCATTGTTCCAGGATCCCAGAGATATCGCAAAATCTCTGGTTTGATCCGGAAGAAGCCCTTTCGCTGGCGGCGTAGAGGCAGCCTCCATAGCTGCTGAAGTCGGGACAGCTCCAGAAAGAAAGTGATTGGAGTGAAGTGTGTCGGCTGGGTGAGAAAAACTCTTTTGTGTTGTAAATTCGCTGAGGTTGGAAAGTTCATCCGGGATAAAGAAGAAAGCTGTGAGATTTTTTTTGACTGAAATTGTTTTGAGCGGCGTTTTTTAAAGTGATGTCAAATTGAGGCTTGGGTTTTTTTTTTTTTTTCTTTTCTTTATACTTTTTGGGAAAGATTTTACTGTGACTTTGTAGGTAACCGGATTGAATTTTCTCTTATATATATTTTTATGCTCCCTTTGATTTTTTAACTTTCTTTAGGATAGAGGCTCCCTTTGGCTATTTTTTCTTTTTTTTCTGTATATATTATTCCTTTTTTCTGGCTGGGGGGGAGAAAGAGCATTAAGAAACTTTGTAACACTGCCAACTAGAGGCTTGAAAGTATCTTTATTTGAATTGGAGAGAATTGCAAAAAGACCTAATCTCAAGGACTTTTTAACGTGATAAGATAGAGGGAGAGCACAGCAAAATATTATTGCAGGTGCTTTCCTGGACTGTTATCAACAACACTTGAGGTTTGGCTTTGAAGCTGCTGGAGAAGAGAGTCATAACAAGAGCCTTGGATAAATAACAAAGTGCAGTGTGTCTTCTTATATATACCCCATTCGCTAGCCTTTTTCTAAATTTTAATTTAAGTAATATTTTTATTTTTGCCTTTTATTTTAAAGGGAAAGCCTCAGAGTTTTTTTCTTCTTTCTTCTTTATTGTTCTTTTCTTTTTTATTGGGACTTCTTTGCTTTTCATATTTATGTTTTTGGACTACTTTGTTGTTGTGGTTGTTGGTTTTTTTTTTTTTTTTTTTGGATTATTGAGACTTTTTAATTGGATTAAGGTGTGAAGAATCTGAAGGAACTTTTTGTTTTTTTTCTCTTTTTGCTTTTGCTTTTTTTCTTTTTTCTTTTGCTCTTAATCAATATTATTATTTTTGGATTTGTTTTTTTTTTCCTTTCTATTTTTTCCTTTTTTATGGTGGACTATCTCGTAATTGGATTAGGGTCTAGAAGAACCTGAAGATCTTTCTTCTTCCTTTTTTCCTGTTTCTTCGTTGGTTTCATGTTTTTTACTATTGGAGTTCTCCATTTTGGATTATAATTGGCTGCTCTACCAGTTGGATTAAAAGTCAAGAAGAATTTGAAGTTTTGGAAACATTGAAATGAGCAGGAAACCAATACCATCTGGCATTTCTGCTTCTACCTCTGCTTCCCCACCAGCTGGAGGACAACGTTTAATTCAGACAATGTTGAAGCAAGATAAGGAACAAGAAAAAGTAACTTTACAGATGATTATGCAAGGAATCCAAGATCTCAAGACAAAATCAGATATCATTGAACAAAGAACAGGAAATATTGAACAAAGAACAGAAAATATTGAACAAAGAATAGAAAATATTGAACAAAGAGCAGAAAATATTGAACAAAGAATAGAGAAGACTGATGAAAAAGTGGAAAATATTAAACAAATGATGGTTAAGTATGAGAAGAGATTCCAAAAAATTGAGGAAGAAGGAAAACAAAGAGAGAAGAAGATTGGAAATATTGACAGCAGACTAACAGCGGTTGAACAAGAAAAAGGTGGGATGTTGAGGTGGGAGATGGAAAGGTCAGAATTTTATCTCAGATTTCAAAATATAGAAGAGGAAAAAGGAGAAAATTTGGCAGCGGTAATGATAGAAATTTTGGCAGATGCTTTGGAAATTACAGAGGAAAAGATGATGGATGGAATAGATGAGATATATCGAGTCTATACAAGATATGCGATGAGAAATAAATTACCCAAGGAAGTCCATATTAGATTTACCAAAAAATCCATTAAAACGCAAATATTACAAGTAGTAAGAGAGAAAACACTGAAATACAAGGGTAAAGAGGTTGTGGTTTTAAAACAAATACCCAGAAGAGTGAGAGAGATGAGAAGAGAATATCGATTTCTGACCAAAATACTATTGGAAAACGAAGTGAATTATAGATGGCTGATTCCAGAAGGACTAGTGTTTAGGTGGCAAGAGCAGAGATATAGAATTGATTCAATTGAGAAAGCAGAACTTTTCCATGCAGAATTCTTTGGAGGAAGAAGAGAGGAAGCAGAGAAAGATGCTTTATCAATTGAGTTTCAAGATGAACAACTGGAGACTGAAAAAGAGAAAGGAGCAGCAGGGGGACAGATGGATAATAAAGAACAGCGTGAAGTGAGATCCACGAGAGCTGTTAGACCTAAATATAAAGCATAATCATGGAGGAAAAAAAACTGATTACAATGAATATAAATGGACTTAATTCAGCTGTTAAAAGAAGGAAAACTTTTCATAAATTAGAGAAATTAAAATTTGATATAATTTGTTTACAAGAAGTTCACATTAAAAAACAACATGAACAATTGTTATTACAGCCAAAATTGGGGAAAATATTTACTTCTTTGACTCAATGTAAGAAAAGAGATGTGGTTTTATACATTAAAGAGGCTATTCCAGCAAAATTGATTTACACGGATGAAGATGGAAGAGTATTAATGGTAGAAATAATGGACAATAATATAAAAATACTCTTGATTGCATTTTATGCTCCGAACGATAAACAAGAAGAGTTTTATAAAAAGCTACACATGAAAATAATTGGACTGGACTATGTTAATATAATTATGATGGGAGATTTTAATGGAATTGTGGACAATAAACTGGACTATATAGCAACAACAACAAAGCAAAATAGAAAGGCTCTCCCAAGGTCTTTTTTTAAAATGACAGATGAATTAACTTTAAAAGATATTTGGAGAGAAAGAAATGTTAAAGCTAAACAATATACTTTTTATTCAAATAGACATTTATCATGGTCCAGATTAGATATGATTTGGATCTCAACAGAACTAATATCTAATATTAAAGAAACAAATATTGAAACAAGTACTTGGGCAGATCATAGCCCAATGACAATTAAATGGAAGGGACAAAAAAAAAGATCGAGATGGACATTAAATAATACTATTTTAAAGGAGAAAGATTTTACACAATGGATGGAGAAGGAATTGGCTTTTTTCTTCAGAGAAAATAAAAAAGAAGATACTTCAATGCAAAATGTGTGGGATACAATGAAGGCATACGCTAGAGGTTTGATAATAGATTATACAAGAAAAAAGAATATTAGGAAAAGGCAAGCTTCTAAGGCCTTGGAAGATGAGTATAAAATTATTGAAAAAGAATTCCAGAAAATGCCACAGAAAAAGGATATTAAATTGAAGCTGGATGTAATCAAACATAAAATGGAATTAATAGAGAAAGAAGAACTGGCACAGAAAATTAGAAACTCTAAACAGAATTATTTTGAAGATGCAAATAAACCAGGTAGATGGCTAGCATATAAATTGAGAAAAGAGAAGGAATCAAGAAAAATATTGAAGTTAATAGATGAACAAGGCCAAGTTTGTTATGGGAATAAGGAGAAAAAAGAAATTATTCGAGATTTTTATGGGCAACTATATAAACAAGAGAATATTGATGAAGAAAAAGTCAAACAGTATTTACAGGAAGCTAATTTACCAAAGATACCTAAAGAGACTGAAGAAATGCTAGAAAGCAATATAACAATGATGGAACTAAATGAAGCATTTAAGAGACAAAATAATGGGAAAGCTCCGGGTCCTGATGGGCTTCCAGTAGAATTTTATAAAACATTTCAAGAATTATTGAGCATCCCATTGTTAGAAGTTATGAATGAAGTTATGTTAAAAAAGATGATACCTAAAACATGGTCAGAGGCTTATATTACACTCATACCAAAGGAAGAGACTGACCCATTGCAAATTAAGAATTATAGACCTATTTCTTTATTGAATGCAGACTATAAAATCTTTGCTTCAATCTTAGCAGAAAGACTTAAAAAATATTTAAATAATTTTATTCACTCAGATCAAAATGGATTTCTGCCAAAGAGACAAATTAGAGACAATATGAGAGTAATCTTGGACACTTTGGAATACTATGAGGCTCATCCTGAAAAGCAAATGGCTTTGATATTCCTAGATGCTCAAAAAGCATTTGACAACGTGAACTGGAGATTTATGTTATTATTATTGGAGCAGATGGGTTTCGCTAAAAAATTTATTCAAGCAATAGAAGCTATATATAATAAACAGACAGCAAGGGTAATGATGGAGGGGGAACTTACAGATTTTATTAATATAAGGAAAGGCACAAGACAAGGATGCCCCCTATCTCCTTTGCTATTTGTGTTGACCTTGGAAGTGTTGAATAGAAATATTAGGGATGATAAAAGCATAAAAGGAATGAAAATTAAGAAGGAAGAATTTAAGCTACAAGCTTTTGCTGATGACTTAGCTTTTATTTTGGAAGATCCGCTAGAAACTGCTCCAAAGTTACTGGAAAGGATAGAGGCATATGGAGAGGTGGCTGGTTTGAAAATAAATAAAGACAAAACAAAGATTTTGACAAAGAATATGCTATTGAGACAGAGAGAAGAATTGGCAGATCTTTTGAAAATTCAAGTTACAAATAAGGTTAAGTATCTGGGGATATATTTGACAACAAGATGTAGCACATTAAAGGAGAATAATTATATTAAACTTAAACAACAGATAACTACAGATTTGAAGAAGTGGAAAAACTTGCAATTGTCATTAATAGGGAGAATTTCAACAATTAAGATGAATATCTTACCTAGAATTTTATTTTTGTTTCAAACAATACCAATTAGGCTTGGAAAAGACTATTTTGAAGATTTAAATAAAATTATGTTGAAGTTTATATGGCAAGGTAAAAAAGCGAGAATAAAGCTAAAGCTTTTGCAAGATGCTAGAATTAGAGGAGGTTTTGGTCTGCCTAATTGGGAATTGTATTATCAAGCTGCAAGTTTGATGTGGGTCAAAGAATGGATAACATTAAGGAAACATAGGTTGTTGACATTAGAAGGGCATGACTTGCTGTTGGGTTGGCATGCTTTTTTATGGTATAAGGGAACTAAAACACAGGGTTATTTTAGAAGACATTATGTACGGGAGTCTTTGTGGTTAAATTGGGAGAAGATAAAAAGACAATGTTATTTGAAAATTCCAGTTTGGTTATCGACCATTGAAGCATTTTCCTATCCTATAATCTACAAGAAGGAACAAACAGTTAGATATGGGGAACTTTTGGATGAAAAGGGTGAACTTAAATCGATCCAAAACTTAGAGGAACAAGGTATAAGGATGAATTGGTTTTCATATGCACAAATACATTCAAGGTATGATGAAGATTCCAAAACGGAGGGATTTTATGATAAACAGACTGATTTAGATAAGATCTTGATGGGTACTGATGAGAAGGTGATTAAAAAACTATATGGTTATTTACTGGGAATGAAATTAGAGGAAGAACAAGTCAAAGAAACTATGATTGTTTGGGGGAAGAATTTTGGATATGGGATTGATTTAGAGAAATGGCAGAAATTGTGGTCTCAAAATTATAAAATGACAATGTCAACAGCATATAAAGAAAACTTGTATAAGATGTTTTACAGGTGGCACTTTCCTCCGACAAGAATAGCAAGAATGTTTAAGAATAAATCTGAAAAATGCTGGAAATGTCATCAGATACCTGGCTCATATTACCATATGTGGTGGACTTGTGAGGATGCTAGAAAATATTGGACTATAATTCGCATGTGGTTGGAAAAAATGACAAAGAAACATATAGACTTGAAACCAGAGATCTTCTTATTGGGAATTTTACCTGATATATATAGTAAAGATTTGAAATACCTGATTGTAAATGTATTAACAGCGGCCAGGATTGTATTTGCTAAAAATTGGAAGAATGAGAAAATACCATTACAGGAAGAAATTATTAAGAAAATATTGGAATGTGCTGAGATGAGCAGATTGACATTTGAAATTAGAGAGCAAGAGGATAAACAATTTTACGAAATTTGGGATCTTTTTTATAAATGGCTAGATGATAAAATATGATAATAGAATATTTAGAATGCTAGATAGTAAGGAATATCTTTATTTTGCTATTATTTTACACATTAATATATATTGTAACTAGCCATTCTGATAACACCAAATCTTTCTAATCAACAAAACCAAAGTCAAAGTTTCATATTTTTTTTCTTCTTCACAAGCACAAATTCCAGAAGTGATATCCAAATAGAAACATATTTTCCTCTTTGAATAAAATAATAGAAGCTGTGGAAATAATGTGCATTTCTATTTGCACCTACCAATCTTTGACAGAACTGTTGATAATACCTGGTTGGGTAATGAAACATCTGCAAGAAAACAACCAAGCTCAGAGACCACCAAGGACATCACACTAAATATAGAGCTCAATTAAAACCCCTTTTGGTTTTCTTTAGGTGTTATCCAGGGTGGGCTGCTGGGGGTTCACAGAGGTTTGAGAGAGACCCTAGCTAAAATTCTGTGCAGTTTGGAGAACCCCCAAATCCCATTCCTGGCTGGCCCCACTCACCCCTCCCCTCCCTTCCCCTCCCAGGGGTCCCCACTGGGCCCATTTTGGATACAGGTAAGTGCAGGGTGTGCATGGAGGCTTAGAGTGGGTGAAAAATGGGTCTCCCAGAAGTTTGGAAAGGCCGGAAATGGCCCCATTTCCAGCTTCCAGAGAACCTCCAGAGCCCAGAGAGGCCATATTTGCCCTCCTGGAAGCTCAAGGAAAGCTTCCAGAGCCTAGGGAGGGCAACCCCCACTTCACTCTGGTGCAGGAGGCTGATTAGGCCACACCCACCATGGGCACGCACACCCAGAAACAAGGCAGAGAACTCTTTGCTAAAAATTTTAAAGCCCACCCCATCCCAACTTGCAAACTGGCTTTTTTATAATCCAAATAAGCATATATCAATACAGGGAAAATACAGCCTGCATTTAGCATCTGATATCTTCTGGGTTGACTGGCTCACACAGGAGCTGATCAAGAGGGGTGAGGGGAAGTGTTACGTTTGCCGATTGGAAAGGAAGGCGCGAGACTCAGTGACTTTCTAGCTCTTTATGACGGCTTATGTAGAACTTTCCGGCTAAGCCAAAGCCAATGACACCGCTTTGAATCTCCTGCGATCGGTTTCCTCCAATCGCGGGGGATCCACAGCGGGCCAATCAGTGCTGCTTGCTCGGCCAATCGGGTAGCCATGCGTCTTAGCCAATCAGAACGGTTATTTACAAGAATGCTAATGTACAATACAGAACAGGAAGCATGGAGCAAATCTTGACTGGAAAATCAAGTCACCTCCAGGGAGATCATGAAGGCGATCTTGCTGTCCACAGTTGGCAATACTGTCATTGACTAAAAGGATTCCAGGCTGGAGTTCTGGGTTTATCTGCTTTAATAAAAAATGACAGAAAACTGTGCTTTTGTCTGAGGAAGAAAAACCAAAAGTGAATGCTGCTCTTCTCTGTGAAGTCGGACTTAATTGCTTTATTAGGCTCTGCAGACTGGAATTTCCTTATCCTCTGAGTGCTTTTATCTGAAGATGCACAAAAGCCAGGGGGAAAAAAAAATGTGCTACTTATTTTCTTTTTTTAGTCTTTCCTCTTCTTTGTTGGCTTTCTGTCACTCCCACCAAGGACCTCTTTGTTGTGACAAGCTTAGACAATACTCTATGTTTCTGGTTTTAGGTTTCCTGGGGAAGATGAAAAAAATAAAAAAACTCGACATCCTGGAAGTAAACAATGATTAACATCTGCGTATTATTCCCCTAGAGTTTGAACTCAACTTAAATTGACTTTTAACTTTTCTTGGTAGAAATTCCAACCAAGTTATAGCAAGGGCAGGAATACCATGGTTTTATCTTCCTTTGGAAGCTGAATGAGTTGAAAAAGCTTCTTGGATGAGAAGTGAAACATCTTCAAAGAAAAAAACAAGGGAGTCCAGTAGCCTCCTGAAAAAGCACCTTTGGGACAACCTGGATGACTGAGAATCTTTATAGATCTTCCTTTGGAGTTCTGTTGAAATACAGAATCAGAATTCTTGTTTCTGTTCTTGTTGTTATTGTTCATGAAAATGACCAATCCACAATAAAACAGATACATTGAAAAGCATGCAATTACTCCCATTGAAATCAAATGCTTTATGGATGACTTGCTTACATCTGGTGTAACTACCAAGTTGTACCAACAGTTTGAGGACAACCTTCTGGCCAAAAATCAGAAGGAGTTTCAGAGCATCTTTATCAACAAACAAATTATACTAAAAGTCATAAATATATATGAACTATAATAAACACTTTTATTGGATGTGTGGAGTGGCCAAATTATGTAGCATTTACACTGGGAGGAGAAAGGGTGAAAAGACAGAGAGGTGACATAAATAACAAATACCTTATCAGTTAGCAGTTGCAATGTGTTAAAAAACAACAACCCAGTTTTGCTAACATCTTCTGAAATAGCCCAAGCACAATCTGCTTCTCAGTTGTGCTGGAAAAGTTTCTTTCTTCCAGAAAAGTTACTTTTAGATCTTATTATTGAGTATTCTAGAAGGTAAAAAAATCTCTGCTATTATTTTAGGTTGTTCTGAATCCAATGTCAAACTGGCATCTATTAATTTGTTCACAATGGCAAGTAATTGGGAACTATAATCCAATAATTTCTATGAAGAGAGATACGGTACTTATCTCAAGCATATATTTTTGTGTTGAAGTGATCCAGGAACATTCTTAGTGAAAGAGACTATCATTTATCTCTGTCTCTGTCTCTCCACCCCCACCTCTGTCATCTGTCTGTCTGTCTGTCTCTCTCTCTCTGTCTGTCTCCGTCTCTCTCTCTCTCTCTCTCATCTCGCTCTTATCTATTTATCTATCTATCTACCCTTTTCTCTCTCTCATCTCTCTCTCTATCAATCTATCTCTATCTATTTATCTATCTTTCTGTCAATCTCTCTCTCTCTCATCTCTTTCTCTCTCACTCTCTCTCTTTATCTATCTACCTATCATCATCTCTCTCTCTCTCTGTGTCTGTGTGTGTGTGTGTGTGTCTGTCTGTCTGTCTGTCTAATCAACTAATTGGGACTTGAAAGACTACAGGCAAGAAGAAGAAAAATAATTTAATTAACAATGCGTTCTAAAAGGATTTTCCTGCCCATATTTTTTTCAACCAAGCACACAGGCACCAAGGAACATACTGTTGATACAGGTTAGAAAGGTGAAGCAGTAGAACAAAGGAATCAAGTTCAAATCTTCTTCTATGAAGGCATTATCATCTCCATCTAGCTTCTACTAGTTCATAGATTGTGACCTTACTCTTAAATCTCCTATCCTAGATTTCTAGAAATTGGAATTTTTGCTTACCTGACCCACAGCTTTGTTTTGTCTTTCTAGAGAGACGAATCTTCCTGATCCTCATTAGTTTTTTTAGCATTGGATTTTCCTGGGCTTTGATTGTCTTCACCCCGAGATAGACAGGTTGAATTAAACTGACAGATCAGATTTAGGTTTTCATTCTTCCATAACTAAACTTCTGGAGAGGAGCATTCTTCTCATTCCAACAGATCTAACTCAGATATTGTTTTTCTTTTCTCTCTTAGGGGGAAAAAACCTGGCACAAATAACTCAGACCCAAGAAGTAACTCCTGAAGAGCAAACCTCCCTAATATATTCAGGAATCTTGCAAACCTGCAGACATTTTCCCCTAATTATTAATCAAAGCCTATTGAAGGTGACCACAGAGTGTGGCTTTTGTGACAATAGAATATCTTCAAAGCCTCATCTTATTTGTTTTATTTCTCCCACTTCTGATGCCTTTTTAAATTAAATGAGCTTATCTTTCCACTCCATTTGCATTTGGAGTGAAATTAAATGTAAGCAAGAATAAAAACTGAGTCAGCAAGGATTGTACAAAGTACTAATAAACAGTGACTATGCAAAACGGGTTGGTAAGAACACTACATAATAGTGTACAGGTGACCTATCCAATGCACATTAAAGAACTTGATAGAATTAACTCTAAGGAAATGTGAAATTAAAATTCAGCCTTCTCCTGCTGAAATCCCCACTAACCAATCACGAGTTACCCTGTTAATTGGCACTCAACAACTACAGCTCACAATTAGCAACCAATTAAATCCCTACATTTACAATCTATTCTTGCAGGCAGAATAACCAAACACAATTATGGATATGCTAAAGAGTGGGAAACACAATCTATTTTTCCCTGCAGAATGATTGAGAACAACACCAGAATTCATTCATGTCAATATACTTTGCCCAGGATTATTTTGTGGTGGATTGCTGCCCAAGGTTTCTGAGGGATAGTGACTTTAAAAGATGCTTTGTGTTTGGAAGGAAGGCACATCTTCTCCAATTTGCTGAAGACGGCTGCTATTGAAGGGGGAAAAAATATGCAACAACTTGCACTCTGAATCTTACATCTTTTTAGCATTTGATTTACAGCAACAAAATAATTTGCCAAATATAATTTGTAATTAAGTGCCTTCTCATTCATATGCACACACTAATGAATATTTGTCAGCATTGTGTTGTTGTTAAAAGTCTCTTCATTGCTATTCTGGAATATCTTTAAAGATTAGACCAATTTTTCAACAGGTCAATATTCTTAGTATTCTTTTTTATTATTTAAAGAATGAATTTATTTAGATTTCCACTGCAAGAGTTGTTCTTTTTTTAAAAAAAATGTATTAATAGAAAAAGAAATATATGTTTGATCAACTGAGATGAACAGAAGACTCAAAAAAGATGGAGAATACAAAAACTCACTGCAAGGGTATTACCTAGCCCAAGAGTCTTCAAACTTGGCAAGTTTAAGACTTGTGGGCTTCAACTCCCAGAATTCCTGAGCTAACATGACTGGAGGAGGAATTTTAGGAGTTGAAATACACAAGTCTTAAATCTGTCAAGTTTGAAGACCCCTGACCTAGCCTAACGAAAGATTATCTAGACCAAAAATGAGGTCAGATCTGTTTTGTTTATGGATTGAAGTTCACCAGAGCTATAAGTCAGATTGTGAAGTCAAACAAAAACCTCAGGAGAGATTCAGCATGATGCTGTATCTCAGATCACACTTGGAATATCACATCCAGTTTTGGTCACCAGGATATAAAAAAGATGTTGAAATGCTAGAAGGACTGCAGAGAAGAGGAACAATGATAATTAGAGAATATATGAAGAATGGTTGCCAGAATTGGATATGTCTAGTTTAATAAAAAGAAAGATTAGGATGACATGTGTATATCAGTCTTCCAATATCTAAGGGACAACCACAAAGAAGAGGAGGACAATCTATTCTCCAAAACACCTGAAGGCAGGACAAGAAGCAATGGATGGAATCAGTCAAGGGGAGAACCGACCAGTGGTGGGATTCAATTTTTTTTACTACTGGTTCTGTGGGCATGGCTTGGTGGGTGTGGCAGGGGAAGCATACTGTAAAATCTCCAGTCAGAAGTGGTATTTGCCAGTTCTCTAAACTACTGAAAATTTCCACTACTGGTTCTTCAAAACTGGTCAGAACCTGCTGAATACCACCTCTGAAACCGACCTAGAACTAAGGATAAATTTCCTGGCACATGGAACAATTAATCAGTAGAATGGCTTGTCTTCAGAAGTTGTGGATGCTCCTTTCTGAAGGTTTTTAAAAAGATCATTTTTAACTATTTGTCTGAAATGATGTAAGGTCTTCTGTTTAAGCAGGGAGTTGACTAGAAGATCTTCAAGTTCCCTTCCAACTCTGTTATTCTGTTTAAGCTATTGGGATAGAACTGGTGACATATGGAATCAGTCCATCTGATGCAAAAATAAGAATAATCTTTTTTTTTTACATTTGATAATTTTTATCAGTCTAATTATTTCAGTTTTCTAGTCCAGTTTTCTATTATTGTTTTTACAAGGTTTGCTGTAATGTTTTCTGGTTTTATAAATATAGTTGCATCTTTATTCTTAAATTATTCCTATTGGACAGTTATAGACATTTTTTGTGCTAGTCAATTTTTTAAAATAAAATGTCTATTATCTACTAATCAACCAAGCTACCTATCCTATCTATCCACCTATCTATTATGACTCACATTGCACATCTTAGTGAAAGTTGTATACAAAAATAGACATTTTTGAGAAAACTTAGCAAAGATTTTGATGTGTTCATGAAACTCCATTATTAACTGGACTTAGAGAGCCCACATTGACTTGGTGATTCTACATAAGTTGTTGTATTTCAAATGTAGAAAGCTAAAGTGAAGAAATGAGAAGCAGCAAAAGGAATGAAGAAAACATCCATCCATCCATCTACCCATCCAGTATCTTATATATACTGTAGTATGATGTATCTGAATTTAGGTCTATGTGTAGAAGATTTCACAAAGAAAAAAATAGGGCACAATTATTGATAGAAAATCTATTGCCACCACAAAATAACATACAAATGTGTCATTCAGATGCAGTGAACTTTTATGACCCTTCTGATGGCTTTATGCATCTAAATTGAAGTAATTTTGAGTAGTTCTATTATTTTTAAAAATCTCCCTGAAATAAAAATATTCTGGGTTTCAGTGGTCATTCTCCAAATTATGATTCCCAAATGTCTCTATATATGCATTTTGGAAAGGGAGGGGAGAAAAAATATAAATACAACCTAAAATGTAGCATTTCTTTCTCCAGAGGAAATGGAGTTCTATAAATCAATGCTACTTCAAACAACAACAAAATATTGTTTTTCATTAATATTCATCTTCAGCCCATAAGCACGTTCGTAGTAAGCAAAAGAGTGAGAACCTTGATTTTAGTACTTTCTTCTACATCTTTGACTTGCCATTCATTTCTTGAGGCATGTTTTGAATCCCCTTTTTAATTTTATGCTGTTGGAATTATTCACTTTTATGTTTCTATATTTTGTTAGGCTAAAAATGTTTTGCACTCCATTTGATATTAAAAATGTAGAGGAGCATAGGAGGAACAAAACAGCAGAAAGTAAAGACCAAAACAGGATGTCAGTTAACTGATTTGCAGAAATTGAAGAAATACAGACTTGTTTCCATCTTAGTGGCATGCATTTTACTTGGAATACTGCATCCAGTTTTGGTCATCATAGTATGAAAAAGATGCCGAGACTTTGGAAAAGGTGCAGAGAAGAACAACTGGGATGATTAAGGACCTGGAGACTAAAACATAGGAAGAATGGTTGCAGGAATTGGGTTTGGCTAATCTAGAGAAAAGAAGGACTAGGGGTGTAATGATAGCAGTGTTCCAGTATTTTGAGGGGCTGTCACAAAGAAGAGGGGCTCAACTTATTTTCCAAAGCACCAGAAGGCAAGAGAGGAAACAATAGATGGGAACAAATCAAGGAGAGAAGCAACCCGAATTAAGGAGAAACTTCCTATTAGCAATGACAATTAACCATTGGAACAAGTTATCTTCAGAAGTTGTCGGTGCTTCATCACTGGAGGTTTTAAGAAGAGGCTGGACAGCCACTTGTCTGAAATGGTATACAATCTCCTGCTCAAGCAGCGGGTTGGACTAGAAGACCTTCAAGGTCCCTTCCAGGTCTATTTTGATTCTAACGGAATGTACTTGTTAACAGGGTACTATAGGAAAGAATTGATCTGGGTTGGTTGCCACTGGATATTTTTGCCTTGGGGTTTGGGTGATTGCTGGCATTCTTGGCAAATTCATGGTTATAATTTGCCTGTATTATCCTTTTAGCTCCTCCTTAGTATTCAGCATGATTGATTCCCAGAACCATTCATCACATCTTTTTCAGGAGTGGTGACATCACAAGTATTATTCATGGATTAAATCATAACCAACAATTGGCATCAATCACCCATCTGGACAAATGATGTTGAGGCCTCCTGAAGGAGAAGACAATGGAAAATGAAACCAAGTCTGGAAACTGTCAAGCTTCCAAGTAATATGTTCCCTAAAATAAAATCTAAGGTGTCCATCTTTCTTTAAAGTCTGTTTCTCAGTCCATCAGTCCAGTGACTCTAAACTCCACCTTCCTCCAGATGCAGACATCTTCTCTGTTCCCATGGGAAAGAATGGCACCTAGACACATCCCCCCTTTTATCTCTATAAATCTCCCCTTTCAACAGCTAGAGAGTGAAATACAGTCAAATTCCTTTGCAGAAAGCCTAAAAAAGTCTGGACACTTTCTTTTGTTCTCTCTTTTGATTCAGATCATCTAGTGAATTACCAGATTACATATAGACTGAACATTATCCTGGCCCCTTTCTCTTAAAAAACTAATGTGACCTTCTTGGTGGTGGCCCCTATTCCATAGAACCCCATTCTTTCTGAGGTAAAACAGATGTGTACTCCCTTACTCTTTTGGAAGCCTTGGGTAGAATGAGACTGGAGCCTAATAAATTTGAATGCTCATGTGTGGAGAACTATTATTTTGGGGATGCCAGGAGTTTGTGATGGTATTTATGTATTCATGTGAGTCCATGCAAGATACTTGGTATTGCTTGGCCATTATATTAATGCAAACTCTCTAAGATTTGGATTTACTTACTAGGTCTTTCATAGCAGGAAGAGAAAGAAAAAGACAGAAGAGAGATAAAAAAAGATTTTGCATGCATGTTTATGGACACAAAGAGGTGGGAAGTAATTTTCTTTTTATTTCTTCCATGAATTATAATAAAAGAAGCTTTAGATTTCTGGACTACGCAGTGAGGCAGGATTAA
This sequence comes from Hydrophis major, assembly GCA_033807585.1. Classification (NCBI taxonomy): domain Eukaryota; kingdom Metazoa; phylum Chordata; class Lepidosauria; order Squamata; family Elapidae; genus Hydrophis; species Hydrophis major. The sequence goes on along the minus strand of CM066332.1, from coordinate 9,202,686 downwards.
AAGAAAAAAAAATGTACCAGTTTAGGTGAACAATAATTATATATTCTGTGTGAGATGAAAAACACTCTGATGGAACCCTGTTAGTCATTTCATCACATTCATCAGAATTCATCTCCCTTGCTGTGTACAGCATTAATAAAACAAGTTAATGGAATTTATTTTGTCACAAATGCTACAGTTTCAAAGCCTTGATGCTAGATTATAAGAAATCAGCACCTAACCATCTTTTAAAGAAATACAGTAACTTCAAGAACAAATGAATAAGCTCTATTAAAGAACAGAAATCTGATATGAATGGCTTTTTGAAAACATCTGATAGGATGCTCAATTGTTTTCTTTCCCGAATTTGAAAATTATCAAGGTGAACATTGATATGAAGGCCAGATAGGATAAGAATGCAATTTCCTGAAAATTTCCTGAAGCAAATTAACATGTTGCAATAGACCTACACTATTTAGGAAATTACAGGTGTGACATGATCGCGGTGTTCCAATATTTGAGGGTCTGCCACAAGAAAAAGAAGGGGTCAACCTATTTTCCAAAGCACCAGAGAGAAGCAACCTAGAACTAAGAAGAAATTTCCTAATAGTGAGAACAATCAATTAGTGGAACAGTTTGCCTGCAGAAGTTGCAAGTGCTCCATAAGAAGAGACTTGACATTCATCTACTTGGAATGGTATAGGGTTTGGATTAGAAGACCTCCAAAGTTCCTTCCAGCTCTAGTTGTGATTGATAAATAGCAGGGCATTGGTAAGTGATAATATTGCCCAGTCATTTATCATATAGACTATGAAATGTTGTGGAATTTCTCAGTGTAAATTGCTCTACAAAATAGACTTCACTGTGAACGAACAGGCATGTAACATATGGAGTTGGCTAACAATCACTGCAAATTATGGGTGTGGATATTAAAGATGAATACAGATGAATGTTTATTAGACATAGACGGCATTTCTGTCTTCCTGAATATATTTATGCTGCAAAGGATAATAGCTCTAGCAACTGATCAAGAGGAAGAGAAAATGACAACACTTCCAGGTAACATTTCATATTTTAAGAAAAGTTGTGAATGCAACATTCATATTAAAACAACAACAACAAAGAAGTGGACAATATGTATTTGCTCACAAAAATTTATTAACAAATGTGCAAATGTTTATGTTATGCAAGGGCTAGGTTAGGCTTTTTTAAAAATCTGTTGAAAATTTGTCAGATTATCATCCCTGATATTGACACTGCCTAGATCAGGAGTGTCAAACACAAGGCCCATGGGCCAGATCTGGCCCATGAGTTGTTCGGATATGGCTGCGGGGCCATCCTGGAAAATGTAAGGGGCTGACCCACTTCGCTTCAGCCCGGTCTACCCAGTGGAAACATCGGGTCAGCATGGCTTCGGCCCAGTCTACCCAGTGCAAAGAGGAAACAAGTCTGCAGTTTGGGGTGTGGCATCAAGATGGCCACACCCACCCAGTCAGCCACCCCCAGTGAGTGGCATCAAAGTGGCCATGCGCACCCAGTTGGCCACACCCACTCAATTGCCCATAATCTCCTGGTCCCTCCCCCCTACCCGAGGTCAACCACAGCCCTGATGTGGCCCTCAATGAAATTGAGCTTGACACACCTGGTCTAGATTTAAACTGAAATGTTTACATATTTTATTTGTTTGTTTGTTTCTTTTGTCAAATGTTTACAATATAATAAAAATAAAAATAAGTTTAAATACAAGAAATAGGAACTAATAATCGGGGACAGTAGGACAGGGATGGTAGACATGATTCTGCGCTTATGCACGCCCCTTACAGATAGTTCATGTGCCCATGGAGATAAGTCACATTTGTTCCAAAGGTACTTTTTTATCTTTTCTTTTCAAAAGACAACTGGACCTTGTATTTCTTTGGACACCTTTTGGCTCTTATCCAAGAAGATTCTTCAGTTCTGAACTGAAAAGAAAACAACAACAACAAAAAGCACTTTTGGGACATACAGGACATAGGCAGAATTATTTTTCTGCAGAGGATATAGCATTTGCTCCTTAATGACTGGGACATGATGGCTCAGTGGCTAAGACGCTGAGCTCGTTGATCAGAAAGGTTGGCAGTTTGGCGGTTCGAATCCCTCACACCACATAACAGAGTGAGCTCCCGTTCCTTGTCCCAGCTTCTGCCAATCTAGCAGTTCGAAAGCATCTAAAAAAATGCAAGTAGAAAAATAGGGACCCCTTTGGTGGGAAGGGAACAGCGTTCTGTGCATCTTCAGTGTTTAGTTATGCCGGCCACATGACTACGGAGACATCTTCGGACAGCGCTGGCTCTTTGGCTTTGTAACGGAGATGAGCATCGCCCCCTAGAGCCGGAAACGGCTAGCACATATGTGTGAGGGGAACCTTTATTTTTACCTTTACTTTAATGAATATGTTTAGGAGACCAAATACAGCTGTTTATGTCTCATGAAGCCAGCTTTAAGAAAAGGGGGAACCATTACCGGTTTTCTGAATTCTTCTGAAATTCATATCGGAATTGGAATGACAAAAACATTCTCAGTTTATCATCTTCCCCCTTCTCATCAACTTATTGACACATCCAGCAGTATCAGAAAAGAGAGTATCTGTTCCTTTGACCTTCTGTTTAGCTTGTCTTGCCAAGTTAGGAAGGTATTAATGGTCTTTGGGAAAATGCAGTTTTCTTAAGAACTATTGACTTTCCAAGCCTTAGAATTCTTTTTTCTTTAATTGTCCAGCTGCCCCTTTGATCATGGCTACATGCAAACTCCCATCCCTTTCTTCAGTTCCAGGATCCTATTTCAACATTTTGTGGTATGGTTTATAGCTAAAACTGAGCAGTTTAATTTTACAGATAAAATTTGATAAAAATAGTTTTAAATATTTAAGACCTTTGGGTTGCATTGATATTGTTTTGTTATTCGTTTTTAATTTTATTTTTAAAAATACTTTTTATTCATTTATCAAAACATAAAATAGAGAAATAAAATGAAAAATTAAAATAATGGGAAAATAAAGGAGGAAAAGGGGGAAAGGAAAAAGTGTAAGATAAAGGAAAAAAGAAAAAGAAAAGAGTTGAATTCTGACTTCTTTTGGTGCAGTAAAGTAAGATAATAGCAACTGGACTTTCTGGTTTTTCTTTGAAGACATTTCACTTCTCATCCAAGAAGCTTAGAGCTAAAGAAGCTTCTTCGATGAGAAGCAAAATATCTTTAAAGAAAAACTAGAATCTCTTGAAAAAATAAAAACCTTTGGAACAAACATGAACTGGATAATTGGGAATCTCCGCAGACATACAACCTCAATTTTTCCCATTTATATAATAATATATACTAGCTATTTCTATAACAACAAACCTATCTAATCAGAAAAATCAAAACTTCATTCCCTCCCCCCCCCACCTCAAGCACCAAGTGCAAAAGCAGTTTCCATGTAGAAACAAAATTGATATTAGTTCTATGTTATTTTGAAAATATTATTTATTTTTAACTCTGCCCTAAAAAATGAGACTATCTAGACTAGAGAACCTTCTGATTCTACTTCCAATGACTTCTGTTCTCTCAATTTTTCATACTGCTTTGACTGCAACCATAGTAAGCGACGTGCATACAAATCCCTTTTCTAAACAATTTCTCCAGCACATTTGAATCCTAATGTTGTCTATATGATAACCTGTTTCAATCTGTTGAATGGGGTCTAGCTGTAGCTGAGTGATGCAATTTTCCACCTGGGTTCATAGTTCTGGTATACAGTTAAATGCTCTTGGTGTTATCTAGACTGGAGTTATCCTGGTTAAGGGAGGTTACGTTTAGAACAGAATAGAGTAATACCAGTATGGGGTAGGAGGAATCAAAGCTTGCTTTCTCTGAGTTCTTAAACCACATGCTGTTCTGCTAAAACTAAAGTTAATTAAAAAGCTCAGAAGTAATAGGTGGATTAATTGCTGCAATGTAACTTCATTTTCATGGAGAATTTTGAGTGTATCCATAGTAAACATTGAAAGGACATGTTATGACCTGGTGTCATGCCCCTAGCGGAGTCTGAATCCATGGAGGAAGATAAACAGCTGGCTAGGCTGAGCAAGGGAGAGGTAGAACAAGGGAGAGGGAGTTCAGAGGAAGACCCAGGCCCACCCCCTCTTCATCCTAAGGTACACAGGGAGAAATGGAGAAGAGAGAAGCATGGGTTGCATGACTTATGGGGGAGGAAAGGGCCCTGATTCCCTTCATTAGCCACACCTGGGAAGGAGAGTTTAAAAGAAATGCATGCTGAGTGCAGCAGATGCTGGGAGCAAACATGAATTTATCTTGTGTTGACTTTGGTTATCTGTGTTCCTGGTGTCTTCCCAACTGGGTTGAGTTATTGCCGTGCCTTCACATCTAGAATTCTTGCTCCTGCCCTGCCAGACTAATTACCTTATCTTGCCCTGATTGGACTTATCGTTACAGTTTTTGTTGACCACGTTTTGGACTTGATTCTCTGAAGCCAAAGTGTGTTCCTGGGAGAGTTTTTCTCCAGCAAGAAGGTAACAAGGACATTGGTGACAAAGTTGGAGCTAATAAAGGGACTCCTACTGATTATCTGACTGTGTTGCCATTGTGCCACACCCCGGGTCATCATACCTGGCTTTCACAGAAGCAAAGAAAAACCCTTCTTTATTTTCACATTGGGACTTAACTGCATTCAGCAACAGAAAGTCCAGACAAGAGTCCTACAAGAAGTTAACTGAAGCAATAGTCCTTAACAACTTGTTATGATTAAATGCAAGGTTGTGAGCTCCCAGCTGGGAGGCTGCAAATTAAGTCAGTTCAAACACAGAAATAGACAAACCTCAGTTCTGGCCATGCAGTCTTTGTTGTACGAAACACACAAGGAGCAAACTTTCCTGAAATGCAAATAGTTGTCTGCAACAACCAAACCACCCCCTTTTCCTCCTATTTATTCTCCAGCCAGAATGGGGCCAGTCAATGTTTTGCTTCCCAAGCTGGCTCATTATCCTCCATTGTTCACTTCTTCTAATCTTCTCTGTGCATACGCACTTCTGGAACAGGCCCCATCTGTTCCTCCTCCTCACTCATCTCTGACTCCAAAGGTTTCTCTGGCTATAAAATGCCAGGTGGCTCTTGCTCTATTTCAGTGTGTGATACTGAACATCCATCAGAGCCTTCCCCAGGCTCCAGAACTGGCTCAAGTTCTTCCCCAACCTCATCATCATCTGAGTCTGCTGCCAGCTCCGCTGCCAGCTGTTGGGTCACAACAGGACATTTGGTCTTGAGATAATGAATTGGAATTGTTTTATAGAAGTCCATCATTCTGGTAGACTTAATCAATAAAGTTGCTTATTTCAATAGCTTGAAGGGGTTATTGGAGGAATAATACATTCTGCTTCTTCTTAAAAAGTGAATCTTACCTTCATACCACGAGCAAGGATCAAAGAAATTAATTTTCATTACTAGTTTACTCCAATGTATGAGATGCTTCCATTCAATTTGTAGCTTACTAATTAGGAAGAGGCAAATTTCATTAGCATATGAAGTCCTTGGAACTCTGACATTTGCTAAGATAAAATCGTTTAGGGGTTGATGTTTTGCTTAAAACTAGGAGAAGCTTCCAAAGTGACTTGAGAATATTCACAGGGTCTTATAGCTTCCTGAGCCTTTGAAGTCAGACAAAATCAAGTACAACTATTTTACAGATGGATTTTATATCCTGGGGCAATTGGATCACTGTACTACTGTGTCACTTTTATGTAAGTCAGAAGAAAACATTAAAAAGGGCAAAGAGAAGGTAGATGCAACAATATTACTATAGATTTATTATCCGCCCCAAAATGGAATTGAAAGTTACAGCCTCAAACTTTCTCATAATACTGAAGCACCAACAGGAGTTGTAGTCAGAGAACAGAATTATTTATTGGCCAAGTGTGATTGGACACACAAGGAATTTGTCTTTAGTGCATATGCTCTCAGTGTACATAAAATAAAATAAAAAACATTCGTCAAGAGTCAAGAATCATAAGGTTAATAATAGTCATAGGGTACAATAAGCAATTAAATCATACTAGGAAACAGTGAATAAACATCGTAAGGATACAAGCGACAAAGTTATGGTCATACAGTCATAAGTGGGAGGAGATGGGTGATAAGGAGTAATGAGATGATTAATAATAATAGTAATGGAGATTTAGTAAATAGTTGGACAATATTGAGGGAATTATTTGTTTAACAAAGGGATGGCTTTTGGGGGAAAAACTGTCCTTGTGTCTAGTTGTTCTGATGTGCAGTGCTCTATAGTGTCGTTTTGAAGGTAGGAGTTGAAACAGTTTATGTCCAGGATGTGAGGGGGTCTGTAAATATTTTCACAGCCCTCTTTTTGACTCATGCAGTATACAGGTCCTCAATGGAAGGCAGGTTGGTAGTAATTATTTTTTTCTGCAGTCCTAATTACTCTCTGAAGTCTGTGTCTGTCTTGTTGGGTTGCAGAGCCAAACCAGACAGTTATAGAGGTGCAGATGACAGACTCAATAATTCCTCTGTAGAACTGTATCATGCTTTTCTGTCAGTCTTATGCTGAGAGGGAAGTTTTGTTACTTAAACCTGCATAAATCTTTTGAAGCTTTCATGCTCTTTCTCTCTCTTTAGTAGAACCATCAATGTGATTAGCACTAGGATGGATTAGAGTCCTCTTTAAGCAGCTATGAAGTATTTAGATGGACAGAAAGAATAAATTTGCCCTCTCTTTTTATTTCTTTATTTAATGTATCTGCTTATAATCCCAGTAAGTAGAGTTTAAGCCAGTCACACATCTCAGAAAGCTGAAAGAGCCCTTCAAGAGCATATGAGAAGAGTTGGAGACCAAAGAAATCAAAGGACAAGGAGGTGGAAATTCCTTTCTGTCCTTCTTTTACAGAAATAACCAGAAGTGAAACAGTGGGAGGGACTATCTCCTCAAGACATGTCATCACAGGTCCCACTAACATTGTTGAATATGAAATGTTAAAGATGGATGCAAAAGGAAACATCTGGAGATGCTTAGTCAGTCATAGCTTAAAATAGGATGTTTGCCACCTTGACTTTGTTGAACTGTTCGATTTATTTTCATCTTAAGTTGAAACTGAGTGACAAGTATAATTGTGTAAGTGAATCAACAATGTTGCATCCTGTTTGTAAGGTCCTGAAACATCTGGATGATCACTTTTGGAAACAGGATGTCAAACTGAGCCTTCATTTTATCTACAAAAGACAATTCTCATTTACTTAGCCTTCTCTTTTCCTTTTGAAGCACAAAAAGGCAATTATAAGGTTAAATAGATAACATTATTATATTTAATTCCTCAGAGACCTATTTTATCCATATGTATTTCTAGAAACAAACATAGTAGGGTTTTTTTCAGGTTATATATATATATCTTAATAATGGTGTCTGTCCCATGTGGTATTCATTTGATTTATAACTGAAACATGGATTGTTTAACAGCTGTGGCCAAGGGAGAAAAGGAAGATACTTACTTAAACATGTATAGAGATGATGGCTATTATTTTTGAACTCTCAGAAGCTTCCTTGTTTACATAAAAGTAGAGGATGAGGATGGGTGGGAATAACAGTTATTTCACAAGAATATAAACTCTTTCATCAGATTCCAAACCCAGCATTCCTAAACCATTTCCTTAAAGAAGCTAACTTAGGAACACTCAAGTAAACAAGAGAGAAGTTACATAAAAGCTTTCTCATCCTTCCCATTCTATAGGTTATTGGAAGGAACTGGATAAACCATTTGTCTCTTCAGTCTCATCAGTAGGATCAGAATTGAAAGTAAACCTGCTGTAAAAGAAGTCAGAATATAAAATATATAAAACATGTTTTGTGTAAAACATATATACACAATTTCATATAAAAACATTAAAAAACATGTTGAGACTCTGAAAAGAGTGCAGAGAAGAGCAACAGGAATGATTAGGGGTCTGGAGGCCACAATCTATGAAAAGTGGTTTCAGGAATTGGGCATGTCTAGTCTAATTAAAAGAAAGATTAGGGGTGTCTCAATATTTGAGGCGCTCCTACAAAGACGATGGGTCAAACTATTTTCAAAAACACCAAAAGGCAAGATTAGAAACAATGAATGGAAACTAACCAAGAAGAGAATCACCCTAGAACTAAGGAAAAAAAATTCCTAGTGGTAAGAACAATCAACCAATGGAACAGCTTGCCTTCAGAAGTTGTAGGTGCTCCATCACTACAGGCCTTCAAGAAGAGACTAGGCAACTGTTTATCTGAATTAGTATAGGACAGGGGGGTTAAACTCAATTTCATTGAGGGCCACACCAGAATTATGTTTGACCTCAGGAGCCCAGGGTGGGCGTGGACAGCTTGACATCACTCATGTCAGGGACACCTGTGGTGACCCAAGCAGTCTGCCAGTGAAAATGGGCTCCGGAGCCCCGTTTTTGGATTCAACAGCTTTCTGCAAACTACTGCCAGCAAAAATGGAGCTCAGGAGGAATTCCATTTTCACTGGCGGAGGCACAATGGGCTGTTCCCTCACTGTTTCCAGGATGGCCCCATGGGCCAGTTCTAAGTACCTCGCGGGCCTTAAGTTTGACACCTTTGGTATAGGACCTCTCAACTCAAAAAAAGTTATTTATATAAAATAGTCAACAACAGCAGTGCTATTGTGAAATATCCAAACTAAAAATGTCTGTTGAGCTTAAGATCACTTAAGTGCAAAAACACATCTGAAAAAAAAACCTATAAAAAAATCTCAAGAAATGCATGCTTCAATTTTTATTTGCTAAAAAATAAAAAAACAAGCAAGAGTTTCATAGACAATTAGATCATAACTTAGAATGGTTATACCTGAATGAAATGCATTAAATGGGATTTTGGCAAGAATCTGTTGTTGCGTGTAGACCAACACATGTTTTATGAAGATGGCAGATGGTTTTTATGTCTGAATATCCTTTTTAAATGAATCTGGTATTTTAATTTGAAATTGATAATGAGTAGGCCCTTGGCTACTGGTCTGATTTAATTTGCATCATAAAATATATACACTATTTAAAAGGGATGTAATTTGTGTTCTACATCCTACATTGATTGTGAAAGTAGAATAGAATACTTTTTGTGGCTTTTGAGGGAAAAAAGTGAAGGAGATCCAGAGGATATTTTATTTCATTATGAAGGATTTTCTTTACTCTCTTGTAGCACTGGAGATATTAGATATACCTAGTTTTATAACAAAATATCTGCCAGAGATATCCTTGGTGCTCTCTGAGCTTGCTTGTTTCTTTCAGACATTTCACTACCCTAACTAGGTAACATCATCAGTGCACCTAGTTAGAGTAATGAAAACATCTGCAAGAAAATAACCAAGCTCAGAGAGCACCAAGGACCCCTCATTTCAACCCTGAGTTACAAATATTCTCCTTTATTGGTACATCTGCAAGAAAACAGCCAAGCTCAGAGAGCACCAATAAACTCACAATACAATTCCCCTCAACTTCCTCTCGAGGCATTTAATAAAGTCCTTTCTTCCTCTCGAGGCATTTAATAAACTTCGAGGCATTTAATAAACTTCCCCTCGAGGCATTTAATAAAGTCCTTTCTTCAATCTCTGCCTTCAACTGATTATGCAAAAAGGAAACAAATGTTCAGGGAATTTCAGGGCATTAGCTTCTAGACGTGAATGATGAGTCCCAACTCATTCAGAGTTCTAGATGTAGTCAAGGACAAAGTAATATAGAGCATTTCAACTTCCCAAAGTATTGCATTCCAGATCTCCAACTACCCATTTTGGAAAAACAAAGCTACTAACACCCTTGGGTAAGAGATTGCTGAAATATCAAAAGATTTCTTGCAATTTCAGGTGGTCCCAACAGTGGGTTTGTGTTTTTTTTTTTTAAAGAAAGAAAATCCACTGAACAGATTACAGTTTTGACTGAATATTTGTATATATTCTGGCTTTGTCCAAAACCTTTCATAAATTGTATGTCTCTAATGCACAGGTTTCAAAATCCATTCTGTGGATAGCCCACACTTAATTCATTTTTTATCTTGACTCTTTTTCCCCAGGCCTAATGTCCTGCATGTTTTCTTTGCTTTTATAGGTTTTTAATATGCTAAATCCCATCCAAAGACATTCTGAGTTTAGCTTGCGTTTGGGTGAATGAGGAGTTAATCTGATAATAAGGCTCAGACAACCTAGATTTTTCTTGATTGCCTAACATTGGTTACAAGATACTGGCACAAGGTAGTCTAATATTTCTCAAGCAATAGAAAGGGGAAGGTATTGTCCAGATTTTTTGTTGGGGAGGGACTTGTCTTCTAAATCTGGTTAAGAGTACAAGACAAATTGATAGCAACAAATAACAATCAGGAGAATAAGTATCTTATCACTCCAGGTTGTTCTAATTTGATGGGGAAATAATTTTTCATCCTCAAATCTAATAATTCCACCACTCAAAAGCCTTTGGCCAACTATATAATTTCAATCCAATTTAACTTAGAAAGAGTTGTGCATGTAAGTGTCTCCAATTGCAATCAGTTTGCCTTAAAACTAGTTGGATTGCGATGAAAATGATAATTTACTACTAGTCTATTGGTATAAATTAGTCTATTGGCATAAATTATTCAGGAAACGTGCTATGTACTTAGAACTTGAAGCCTTGTTAGAGACCCCACAAACCCACTTCACAGTGTGTTTCTGTTGCTCTCCTCTGGGAGGAGATTTTGAAGTATTTCTAGCCAGACTACCAAATTCTGTAACAGGTTTGTTCCCTAGGCCATCCCTTTGGTAAACTCACAAGATTCGTGTTTTTTTGTTTTTTGTTTTGCCATGTACATGTATAGATCCAGATTAGATTGTGTTGTTTCTCTGTGTCATATAATCTATGTGGGTATATGCATAATTTTGTATTTATTTATTTAGTCATGTTTATGTAGTGTACATTGGTGACAGTGACCTTTTGATAGCTTCATGCAACAAAATTTCATTTTAATGTAGGCCGATTAGTGTACATTCAAAGTGACAATAAAGTTATTCTATTCTATTCTATTCTATTCTATTCTATTCTATTCTATTCTATTCTATTCTATTCTATTCCATTCTTAAAAAAATCATGCAAGAGCTACAAGTTAATATATAGACACTGCCTGTAGCTGCTGCTAAAATGCATTCAGATGTTGAGTCTCAGCAAACAAAACTGAAGAGTCAACTTGTACTTTTTGGTTAAGTGGAGGGAAAGCAGTGACTTTAGTTTGATGAGTTAGAAGGTAGGGGTGCCCTCTTGTAGATTTTAACTAAAACCATTGATCTTTCCAAATTATAGTGGGCTGACAACAGGAATACATCATAGTTGAGAAATACAGTGCAGGAAATTCATTTCAGCACCTTTCAGCTCTCTTCATAGATTTTCTTCTTCTTAAATACTCATTCTTCCAAACAAATACAGAATAGCATAGAATTAGAATGAATAGAATAGAATTAGAATGAAGAGAAGAGAAGAGAAGAGAAGAGAAGAGAAGAGAAGAGAAGAGAAGAGAATATAGAGTAAAAGAGAGTAGAATATAGAGAATGCAGAATAGAGAATAGCACAGAATAGAATAGAATAGAATAGAATAGAATAGAATAGAATAGAATAGAATAGAATAGAATAGAATATAGAGTAGAGTAGAATAGAATGCAGAACAGAGAATAGAATGCTGAACAGAATAGAATTAGAATGAATAGAATAGAATGTAGATAATGCAGAATATAGAATAGAATAGAATGCAGAATATAGAGTAGAGTAGATTAGAGTTGGAACTTGGAAGGGACCTTGGAGGTCTTCTATTCCAGCCCCTTGCTCAAGCAGGAGAACCTATACCATCTCAGACAAATGACTGTCCAGTCTCTTCTTTAAAACTTCCAATGATGGAGCACCCACAATATCTGAAGGCAAGCTGTTCCACTGGTTAATTGTCCTCACTGCTAAGAATATGATGAAGCCTAAGGATACAAGGACAGCAGGTATATGAAGGAAATGACTTTAACCCCATATCTATTATTGTCACTCTATGTATCCACTTTCTTCTCCTGAGGTTGGCTAATAAATCTGGCAGACACCTGTTAAGTAACTGAGATTGCTTCATTGCCTAAAGCAGGGGTGTCCAACCTTTCACCTTCCCTGGACCACATTAGAAGATGAAAATTTAGTTTGGGCTGCATAAAATAAAATAAAATATAAAATAAAATAAAATAAAATAAAATAAAATAAAATAAAATAAAATAAAATAAAATAAAATAAAATAAAATAAAATAAAATAAAATAAAATAAAATAAAATAAAATAAAATAAAATAAAATAAAATAAAATAAAATAAAATAAAATAAAATAAAATAAAATAAAATAAAATAAAATAAAATAAAATAAAATAAAATAAAATAAAATAAAATAAAATAAAATAAAATAAAATAATTTTTATTATTAATTATTTATTAAAAATATTTATTTTTTATTTTATAATTTTCCAGCCAAATTTTGCGGGGTAGGGGGAGGAGGGGGGAAGAAAGCTCACCCGCCTCGCGCCTACCTCTCCTGCAAATGCAGCAGTGGCGGCAGCAGCGGCGGGGAAGAAGCAGCAGTGGGGGCGGTGGCGGCAACAGCAGGAGGTGGCGGGGTGGGACTTTTGGGCTGTGGCTGCCCGCTTTTTCTGTTGCTTGCCTCGCCCCGCCTCGCGCCTACCTCTCCTCCTGCAAATGCAGCAATGGCGGCAGCAGCGGCAGGGGCAGAAGCAGCAGGGGTGGCGGCGGCGGCGGCAACAGCAGGAGGTGGTGGGTCAGGACTTTTGGGCTGCAGCTGCCTGCCTTTTCTGTTGCTCACCTCGCCCCACCTCATGCCTGGCTCTCCTCCTCCTCCTCACTGGATCTTTCATGAAGGTTGGGGTGGGCATTGGGCCGCATTAGGAGGCGACCTGGGCCGCATGGGGCCCACGGGCCGCGGGTTGGACAAGCCTGGCCTAAAGGGACTGCAAGATATTTCTAATAAGAAGCTTAGGTCATTGCCTCAGTGCAATGGAGCTGTCCATCCAGCATTACTCAAAATCAGTTTTGTTTCACTTACCCGCTTCCTGGATTTTTTTTTTACACTGCACTTAGCCTGATCTGCATCTCAATGGCACCAGATACTGAACTCAAGTGGGAAAGGCCACTCTGTGAACAATGAGCAAAGGTTAAAAGCTGCAAGATCTCCACAAGCCCAGGCAGTCTTTAAACTGTCATCTTTCAGATGGCACCATTAGCCCTGAATTCAGTTTAATGGCACACAGCATTTATCATGTTAGTGGAGGTGTGGGTTGCAATGGCTCTCCAAACTTTAATAATCAAGGTCACCATGACCTAACACTTGGGAATGTTCTCACCAAGTAGAATTTCAAGAAGACTACTATTTATAATAGCAAAGTACTGTTCTATTTTTGTTTCCTGTTCTATTAGGCAGCTGTAAAACGGGGCTAGTAAAAAGGAATAGCGTGCCAAAACGTTGTTCTGCGTTTCTTCAAGGGAGTCTCATTCCATTTGATTAAAAAGATCTTTCTTTTGCTTTTCCCCAAAAGGAAAATTTGGAAAATTTTCTCAATTTTCCTTCATTGTATATGTCTTGTCTTTGTTATAAAAAGCCACTTTTCTGGAAGCATGAAGGCCTTCTGATAGTTTGATAGAAGAGGATATTTATATCTCAGGGTTGAACTGTGTGGTCCTTGGTCTGCAGATGGTTAGACAATTTTGGCAGTGCTAAAAGGGAGTGGAGTTTGCAGAGAGAAGGAGGAAGAGGAGGAGGAGGAGGAGGAGGAGAAGCAGGAGGACTGTGGGTCCTCAGTGCTCTCTGAGCCTGGTTGTTTTCTTACAAATGTGTAGGCCATTTTGTCAGTGCTAGAAGGGAATTCAGTTTGTAGAGAGAAGAACGAAGAGGAAGAGGAGGAGGAGCAGAAAGACTGTGGGTCCTTAGTGCTCTCATTGAAAACACTAACATTGTTTTCTTATCAATGTTTCATTGTCCAAACAGGTAACATCATCAGTGACAGAAAGGAGAGGGTGTTGTGAATGCATAATACCAATAAAGTTATCATTGAGCTTGAAGTCCAGTGCAGGGTTCTGGCCCTGCACTTCTGATTGGCTGTTGCTTATTAAAATTTTATTGCCTTTCATAAACATACAAAACACAAAACATAAACAAAACTAAAACATCTTTTCTGAAGGCTGCCTGATCCCGGGTTGAAACTCTTCACACAGACACAAATTCAAACATCATATTCACTTTATATATCCTTCCATATCTTATTATCATTTTCTTTTTTTTTTTTATAAACCAATTTTATCAATTTTACAAAAACAGTGCACAAACAATCAAGGCATAACAGCTTATAAATTATTTTCTAAAAATAATAATAGTAATAATTAAAGAAGAAAACCAATAGAACATAATGATTCCAAATTATAATATCAATATTTACTTTATCTATTTAACTTCATATCTTACCCCAGCTTCTCCTTTTCATCCAAATTATTTCTTGTTAATTAAAATTTTATTGCCTTTTATCAATATACAAAAAAACCATAACAAAACCTTTATATATCCTTCCATATCTTATTACCATTTTCAATAACATTCTTTGTCTGTTCTATTTCCAACTATCCATTCATCTTTTTTCTTTTACTATACTTCTCCTATACACTAATTGGAGTGACGCCTTTAACTCATTACCCTAACTTAAAAGTACTTCATATAACACTTAATTTATCTTGGGATTCTGTTTAGTAGATTCTAAAATTACACAGTAAATTTTATACTCTAAATACACATATAAAAACACAATCTTATATACCTCCCAGAATCCCCCTTTTATCCTTAATTAAATTCACCCATTGTCTCTGAATAAACTTTTTTTCTTTAGATCTTGCTTCCCACCATTAAGGCTTCTCCTCCCCCCCTTTCTCTCTTGCTTATTCTTCTCCTTGCCCTTTTTTACCCCTTTGTCTCTCCTCCTCCCTTTTCTTACTCCCTTTCCTTTGCTTTCTAACCTTGCATCCACCTTTCCTCTCATTTTTCTCTTTTTTGGTTGTTTTTTCAAATCTTAAAATCTCCTTTTTCTTATCCTCTTTCTCCTCCTCCCCGGAAAAAACCCATTGTTCATCAAAGATGGCTTCTTCTTCCTCTTCTTCTTTGTCCCAGTCATTCTGCTGCGTAATCAATTTTTTATAAGTACATAACGCCATTTCTAAAAATTGAAATAAAGTGCCCAAAGTATCTTTTCCATCTTGTTCTTCCTTTTTATATTTTTGATATTCAGTCTTTAGTTCATCTACAAGCGATGCCATCCTGAAAAGAGAAACTTTCCCCAAAACAACCACCCAAGTATTTTTAATCAAAAATGATTCAAAAAAAGTTCCAAAAGTTTATATTTTTCTTCTTTCTTCTATTTCTTTTTCTGGGGTTACTGTTTAATCAAAGAGGTCCAGTTACCTTGTATCTTTCTTTGAGATTCTAGGCAATCTCCTCCTTTTTCCACTTCTGCTCCAATTTTTTTTTCCTCTCCCTTTCCACTTGCAACATCAATTTTTAAATGATCAGAAATCCATGCCTCTAATAAGGGTTTTCCAATTTCTTAAATTTTTTAGTCCAATGTCCAAGAACTCTTTTGTCCCTTAACTTCAAATTTCAGAATAATTCACCTTCAGTGCCCAAACCAATTTCAAATCTTCATCTGCTGTTTCCATGGGGTGGGAGAGTGAAGAAAAAAAAAGTTCCCTTTAACAGCTTCTCCGCCGCTTTCAATCTTCTTAGGGAAACAATGTATCCTCCAGCAATTCAGACAGCTCAATTCCAACGAATTTTAAAAGATGTTGATTGACCCGGTTCAGCCAGCACTTTCACTTTTCTTGCTTCCTCCAGCACAATCTTACCCGGTTGCTGGCTTCTTCGTGGCGGCCATTGCTGACCGCCACTCCACCACCTTGGGAAAAAGGGGTTTTTCCGGACGAGGAGGGGGTACCATATCCCCCTGACCCATTTGGATCTGGGGTACCTCGGCGGCAAGCGCAGCAGGAATTGCAAACGGTCGCGAATTCCTGCTGCCACCGAAGCCACGCGGAACTGGAAAACACTTCTGATTGGCTGTTAATGGCAGGATCGGATTGGCCCATTCAGGAGCATCTGATTGGCCATTAACAGGCCATTCCCATTGGTTAACGGAGCTAGTGCTCCAGGTTTGTTATTGGTTGAATAGTTAATGAGTTGCCTATATAAGTAAGAATATAGCAGCCCTTGAGCTGAGCTGTCACAATATGTAAATAAAGAGTTTGAAGTTCACTGTTTCTACTGGCTCGTCTCCATCATTCGCACCCATGCTCCAAACTTAACACTGGCGATGAGGGTTGGATTGGATGACATCAGAGCCAACTAAGCACGTGACAGAAGCGCACAACGGCAAAACCATGTCCGGCGGCGCAATACCACCCGCTCCATTCGATCCAGCTCAAGAGGACTGGGCGTCTTACATAGATCGTTTCCAAATGTTTTTAGAAACAAATAATCTGAAGGATGCCATGGCCGGGAAGAAATGGGCGTTATTCCTGATGCACTGCGGGCCAACGGTATTCAAAATGGCTAAGGCATTAGCGAAACCGGCTGAAGTGAAGGCCATGGACTGGGACGTCCTCGAACCGCTGCTAAGGGCCCACTATGCACCCACCGTTCCAACGCTCGTAAGATGACACGAGTTCTATCAACGGAACCAGCGGAAAGGAGAAAGCGTTGCCGATTTTGTTGCAGACCTCCGGAGCTTGGAAGGCCTTTGCGATTTCACCAACCTGGAAGAGGCTTTGAGAGACAGAGTAGTCCTCGGGCTAGACGCTCTAAACATACAGAGCAAAATAATGGCAAAGGGTGACATCACCCTTAAAGACGCCATAGCTGAAGCTACAGAAGTGGAGGTGACCAAGAAGTTGGCTGCTCAACTACACCGAAATCACACTCCAACCCACGAATGAGCCGGCGACATTTCACCTAATGCAGAACAGCGACGTTCGACGGCCCATCATGAGGACCTCTCTTCATTGTCAGACAACGATGAAGAAGAGGTCCATCGCCTGCGGTCCGATCGGGAACGACGACCGAAGTCCCAGCAACCGTGTGCAGGCTGCGGAGCTAACCATTACCACTCCGTTTGCAAATTCCGTGACGCACTCTGCCATGAGTGCGGGAAACGAGGCCACATCAGTCGGGTCTGCAGAAGCCTCCTCGGACCCAGCCAGACCTCGAAAGAAACCAATCTCCGCCAATCAACGGGGAATTGTCCTGAAAGGCATGAACCAGTAAACCACTCCTAGGGAAACCGATTCGTGAACCATCTAGTGAGATGAGAAGAGGCTCATCAAACACTCACTATTGGCCATGCCTCTTCATTAGATGCTCAGAAAATTCGGGTCAACGTGAACATTGAAAATCGGCCCTGTCAGATGGAAGTAGACTCGGGATCGTCTCTTTCAATGGTCTCATGGAAGACCCTCAAGCAACTCATCCCCACTATCCGGGGCCAAGACCTTCAATTCCAATGGCTTGTGCGAAAAGACTACCAGGGGAACCGAATTCCAGTTGCAGGATCCAGTTGAGTCCGGGTTACATTCAAGAACCGCACGGCGTACTTACCCCTGACGGTGATCGATAAGGACCGGACTAGCCTGTTGGGCCTAGAATGGTTCGCACCACTCGGCATCGAAGTGGCAGGCATTAATCGAATCGGCGGCAGTGACTGGGAGGAAGACCTCGCCCACGAATCCAAGGACATCTTCGAGGAAAAGCTAGGTGAGTACAAGGGGGACCCCGATATCCTTTAGCCTTCATCCAAAGATAGCTCCCATCTGCCTTAAGCCTCGTCGAGTTCCGTTCGCTCTAAAACCGAATATCAACAAGCAGCTTGATAAGTTGATTGCCCAGGGAGTCTTAAAGCCAACGGATCATTCCCCTTGGGAAACGCTGATTGTGACACCCATTAAGCCAGACGGCTCCATTAAAATTTGCGGGGACTACCGAACCACCCTAAACCATGCCCTGCAACAGAACCCATATCCGGTGCCGGTGGTAAAGCAACTCCTCCATTCCCTGGGGGGCGGAAAAGTCTTCGCTAAACTAGACTTAGCTCAGGCTTATCAGCAATTGCCGGTTGATGAAAAGACGGCACAGGCACAGACTATCGTAACACACCGAGGTGCCTTTAAGTGTACGCAGCTTCAATTCGGAGTCAGTGTAGCCCCAGGGATCTTTCAGACCCTAATGGAGAGACTATTGCAGGGGATCAAGGGCATTGTCCCCTATTTCGACGATGTGCTTATTGCTGCCCCCAATCAAAAAATCTTGCGGGAGTGTTTAAGATTGGTATTAAGAAAATTTCAGGAAGCAGGCCTGAAAGTCAAAAAAAATAAATGCAAAATGTGTGCCGATCGTGTTGAATTCTTAGGGTACCTAATTGACAGTCAGGGTATTCACCCTACTGATAGTAAATTGAGAGCAATAAAAAATGTTCCCAGGCCCGAGAACAAGACCGACCTCCAGGCGTTCTTAGGTCTCATCAATTTCTATAATGTATTCTTGCCGCACAAGGCGACCGTCGCTGAACCGTTACATCATCTTTTAGATAAAAAAAGCAATCTGGGTATGGGGTCACAAAGAAGAGCAGGCATTTCGTAATGTAAAAAAACTACTGACTTCGGATGCTGTGCTGATGCAGTACAATGAGACTTTGCCAATAAACATAACCTGTGATGCATCGCCTTTTGGAGTGGGCGCCATTTTGAGCCATGTGTTACCTAACGGTAACGAAGCCCCTGTTGCTTACTTCTCAAAGACGCTCTTGAAAACCGAGCGAAATTACAGCCAAATCGATAAGGAAGCCCTGGCGATTGTACCAGCGGTTAAAAGATTTCATGAGTATGTGTACGGCCGGGTTTTCACCATTGTAACTGACCACAAACCATTGCAGGGGATCATTGCTGGGGACAAGCCAACTCCCTACATACTTTCTCCCAGAATGACCCGCTGGTCAGAATTCTTGGCTGCCTACAATTATCGGCTACAATATCGTCCCGGTAAAGCCATTCCCCACGCCGACGCGCTGAGCTGTACACCGCTCCCTGAAACTATCAACGATCCTGCACCAAGGGTGACAGCGTTGCAGATCGAGACACTCCACACGCCGCCATTGACTGCCCGTGACATCGCGAGAGAAACAAAATGTGACCCCCTCTTGGCGCGAGTCCTCACGTGGATGGAATGTGGATGGTCATTGGACCAAGTACCAGACGACTTCACACCATTCAAAAGTCATCAAACAGAGTTGTTCTCGCAGAAGGGCTGTGTCATCTGGGGCGATAGAGTCGTTATCCCAGAACGACTTCAACAGACGCTGCTAAGAAACTTGCACGATGGTCACCCTGGCATCATGCGCATGAAGGGCCTCGCACGAAGCTACGCGTGGTGGCCAGGCATCAATAGACAAATCGAATCATGGGTTAAAACTTGCAAGAGATGCCAAGAAGTAAGCAACGCTCCACCAAAGGCAACCCCAACCAAATGGGAGACGCCATGGGGACCCTGGTCCCATCCATCTGGACTTTACTGGGCCGACCAAAGGCCACACATTTCTCCTAACCATTGACGCCTACTCGAATTGGCTCGAGATTCACTGAATGAGCAGCACAACCACTGACGCAGTCATCAAAAGACTGGAAAGACTTTTTGCAACCCACGGATTACCAGACATTCTGGTATCCGACAACGGGCCCCAATTTACCGCGCTACCTTTTGAGCAGTATTTGGCTGACCGTGGTATTCTACATGCGCTCACTTCGCCTGTGCACCCTGCTGCCAACGGTAGGGCTGAGCGCATGGTTCAATTCGTCAAAAAAACTCTCCAAAAGATTGATTATGACAACATCGATGAAAAAATCAACCGGATCCTTTTCCTGCAGCACATCACACCTCACAGCGTCACCAACAAAACTCCTGCCAAACTGCTAATGGGACGGAAGCTCCGCTCCCATCTCGATCAGTTACACCCAGCCTACGAACCTGAAAAGCCACTCAGATCCAGCAGCCAATGCCCTACCTTCCAGGTAGGCGATCTAGTATTCGCTAAAAACTTATCTGGCAACCAGCTGTGGGTAGAGGGGACTGTAATCCACATAACTGGCCCAAGATCATACCTCGTTCAGTGCCCTGATGATAGACTTTGGAAGTGCCACATAGATCAGCTACAATCGCGGCTACCATCTCGCACTTCCAAACTCCCTTTTGACGAAACTGAGGGGGGGGCAGATACAGAGGAAAGCAAATTACAATTAGAGGGAAACCTTTTCGAGGAGACTGATAATGGAACTGAAATGCAGGAACAGGAACCAGGGACCGGAGTGAATGCACCTCAGGAAATGGCCAGTGATATTGATGACAACGAGAACGCGAACTCGGAACCAGAGGCACCCCGACTGCAAAACAACGATCTACCTCAGCAAGAGTGCAGCCAACCGCCAGGCACTTTGCGAAAATCGAAAACACTAATAAAACAACCGTCCTACCTTAAGGACTATGTAACCGCGCCCCGTGGGCAGAAGCCAGGGGAAAGGGGTGTTGTGAATGCATAATACCAATAAAGTTATCATTGAGCTTGAAGTCTAGTGCAGGGTTCTGGCCCTGCACTTCTGATTGGCTGTTAATGGCAGGATCGGATTGGCCCATTCAGGAGCATCCGATTGGCCATTAACAGGCCATTCCCATTGGTTAACGGAGCTAGCGCTCCAGGTTTGCTTTTGGTTGAATAGTTAATGAGTTGCCTAAATAAGTAAGAATATAGCAGCCCTTGAGCTGAGCTGTCACAATATGTAAATAAAGAGTTTGAAGTTCACTGTTTCTACCGGCTCGTCTCCATCATTCACACCCATGCTCCAAACTTAAAAGAGGGATTTGTGGGAAGGAGGAGGAGGAGGAGAAGGAAGAGGAAGAGGTTGACTATACAGTCCTTGGTGTTCTCTAAGCTTGGTTGTTTTCTTGCAAACTGTTATGGATTAAACAATCGCAGCGATAGAGCCGAAACAGCTTCTTCTTACAACAGGCTTGTAATCCTGCCATTCTCATTGGCCCGTGAATAGCGAGTCATGATTGGTCAGGTTTGGCCAGTCTGATTGGCTGTTAACGGAAGCCCCTGATTGGATGCTTCTGAAAGCGATAGACTCAGTTCATTGGTTGTTTAATGGCAGCAAGCTCTATAAAAGAGCTACTGCTGCCCAGATATTTTGCTCCATTCTTTCTTCTTAAATAAAGAGTTGAAGTCACAGTCCGATGTCTCGTCTTTGTTCTTGCACCCATGCCCAGGACTTAACACTGGCGACAAGGATGGGATGTGGAGACAATAGAGCTGAATAGAACATATCGGACAAAGAAAGAGCATGTGGCGAAAGAGCGCACGAAACAGACGGCAAGATGACTAGTGGCACCATACCACCCGCTCCATTCGACCCAGCAACCGAAGACTGGGACTCGTATATAGACCATTTCCAGATGTTCCTGGAGATCAACAATTTAAAAGATGCTACACCTGGCAAGAAACGAGCAGTGTTCCTGACTCATTGCGGCCCTGCCGTTTTCAAAATGGCTAAAGCACTAGCAAAACCGGCAGAAGTGAATACCATGGATTGGGACACCCTTGCTCCAATCCTCAGGCCCATTATGCACCCGCAGTACCTACACTGATAAGAAGACATGAATTTTACCAGAGGGATCAATGGAAGGACGAGAGTGTTGGTAATTTCGTAGCTGACCTCCGGAACCTAGGAGACCTTTGTGGTTTTGCAAACTTAGAGGAAGCCCTAAGAGACCGAATAGTTCTGGGATTAAATGCACCACATGTGCAGAGTAAGCTGATGGCGAAAGGCGACATCAGCCTTACAGATGTCATCGCCGACGCTACTGTAGCAGAAGCAACCAGGAAGTCAGCTGCTCGAATGCGCTGAGCGAACGCACCGCTTCACCAGCTCACCAACGAGGCACCACTTGCCACTGAGAAGCACGCTACCGCTTCCCACCATGAAGACCTCGAGTCATCCTCAGACAGTGATGAAGAGGAGGTCAACCGGCTCCGCTCGGAATGAGAGTAAAGGAACCAGCGATGTCCGTGCCAATGTGTGGGTTGCAAGGCAAACCACCCGCGATCGGACTGCAAATTCCTTGACGCACTCTGCCGTAACTGCGGGAAAAAAGGCCACATCGCGAAGGTCTGCAGAAGCAGACGAGATTCCAGTTCCAGCTGAAAGCAGAACAACCTCCATCGGGATATAAGCAAACCTCCTGAGAATCAGGATTGTTTGAACCACCAATGGAACAACCACTACTACTACAGAAACCAAGCACCTGCCTTTTCAATGATACGAGAAGAGGCCCAACAAAGCATTATCATTGGCCACGCTTCATCACTCGATGCAAGGAAAATACGAGTGAAGGTTACTATTGAGAATCGACCATGTGTGATGGAAGTTGATTTGGGATCGTCCCTGTCAATGGTATCCTGGAAAACCCTCAAACAACTGATCCCTACCATTTCCTGCCAAGACCTCAGCACGCAGCGAATCATCCTGAAAGATTCTCAGGAAAACAGAATCCCAGTTGTTGGCTCCAGCAATGTCCAAGTATCATTCAAGGACCGCACAGCAACGCTTCCCCTAACTGTCGTCGATCGTGACCGACCCAGCTTGTTAGGGCTACAGTGGTTTGCCCCACTTAGGGCATATTGGAGCCAATTGACCATGCCCATTGGGAAACCCCAATAGTAACGCCCATGAAGCCAGATAAGTCGTTAAGAATTTGCGGGGACTATCAGGCCACCCTAAATCATGCTCCTCAACAGAGCACTTATCCAGTACCGGTGGTTCAACACCTGCTTCATTCCCTGGGTGGCGGAAAAATATTTGCGAAATTGGACTTAGCTCAGGCGTACCAGCAACTGCAGAAGCCCAGACAATAGTTACACATAGAGGCGCTTTTAAGTGCAATCGACTCCAATTCGGAGTAAGCGTGGCACCGGGCATTTTCCAAAGTTTAATGGAGAGACTATTACAAGGCATAAAAGGCATCGTGCCTTATTTTGACGACATCCTAATAGCTGCCCCCACTAAACAAGTATTAGTACAACAGCTCAGAAAAGTCCTGCAGAAATTCAAAGACGCGGGTCTTAAGGTAAAACGAGACAAGTGCCAACTTTGTACGGAGAGAGTAGAGTTCCTGGGATACCTTCTCGACAGACAGGGAATTCACCCCACCAAAAAAAAACTAACCGCAATAAAAAAAAGCCCCGAGACCTAAGAATAAGACAGACCTCCAAGCCTTCCTGGGACTCATTAACTTTTATAACATTTTCTTGCCCCACAAGGCAACCGTAGCCGAACCCCTACATAGACTTCTCGATAAAAAGGCTCCTCGATAAAAAGAGATAGAGTTCAGAGAGATAAAAGACCTTTTAACCTCCAATGCCATATTAATGCAATACAACGAGACTCTCCCTTTGACGGTTATCTGTGATGCCTCATCATTTGGAGTAGGAGCCATCTTAAGCCATGTCCTCCCAAATGGAAATGAGGCACCCATTGCGTTCTTTTTGAGAACTTTGTCTAAAACCGAAAGGAACTATAGTCAACTTGATAAAAAGGCCCTCGCTATTGTATCCGCACTTAAACGCTTCCATGAATATGTATATGGAAGACCCTTTACCATAATTACAGACCACAAGCCGCTACTTGGGATTTTAGTGGGAAACAAACCAACTCCCCATATCTTATCACCAAGAATGACACGTTGGTCAGGGTTTTTAGCCACCTACGATTACTGATTGCAACATCGCCCGGGGAAAGCCATTCCCCATGCTGACGCTCGCCACTACCAGACATTATAGAGGACCCTGCTCCACTGTTACCGTACTACAAATAGAAACCCTCAAATCGCCGCCATTAACCTCTCAAGACATAGCCTTAGAGACAAAAAAGGACCCTGTTTTGGCACGAGTCCTCAGCTGGGTAGAACGCGGTTGGCCAATCAGTTAAACTGATGACACGTTCAAGTCATTTAAACATTGTCAAATTGAACTGTTTTCCCAGAAGGGTTGCATAGTATGGGGAGAAAGAGTCATAGTCCCAGAGAAGTTACAATATAGGGTATTGAAAATGCTGCACGAGGGACATCCAGGCATCGTGCAGATAAAGGCATTGGCCAGGAGTTACTCATGGTGGCCTGGTTTAGATAGACAAATAGAAACGTGGGTAGCAAAATGCAGTAAATGCCAGGAGACTCACTCCGCTCCTCCAAAGACTCCCCCAACTCAATGGGAAACGCCTCGAGGTCCGTGGTCCCGTATCCACATTGATTTTGCGGGACCCACAAGAGGACACACTTTCCTCTTAATGGTGGATGCCTATTCAAACTGGCTTGAAGTCCAAAAAATGAAAAGCACCACCACAGACACAGTCACTAAAAAACTGAATAAACTATTCGCTACCCATGGATTTCCTGATGTCCTCGTCTCAGATAATGGCCCCCATTATCGTCTACAAATGGCAGATGGTAAGATGTGGAAGCGTCACATAGACCAACTCCGTTCCCGATTAGCGCCGGAACCTCCAGCTGGGGGGGGGAAGGAACATGGAGGAGGACAAAGAAGAAATCGAAACCCAACAGCCCAGGGGATACTCACCATCCGAGGGAGAACCGGACCAGGGAGCGGCCTCACCACGTGACAACACCGCGACGGAGGCAGATCCAGGGAACCCAGAAGACAGAGCCGATGAGGGCAACCCGGAACTACAGTCTTCGCTATCCAGCCCAGGGAACAGCCCACCGGAGCCAGAACCAGAACCAGAACAAAACCCGGTGGAACAGCGCAGGTTGAACAGACAGATGAAGCGGCCTGCCTATCTGCGAGAATACATCACCCCACCCCTCAGACGGAACCAAGGGGGGAGGGGTGTTATGGATTAAACCATTGCAGCGATACAGCCAAAACAGCTTCGTCTTACAACAGGCTTGTAATCCTGCCATTCTCATTGGCCTGTGAATAGCGAGTCGTGATTGGTCAGTTTTGGCCAGTCTGATTGGCTGTTAATGGAAGCCCCTGATTGGACGCTTGTGAAAGCGATAGACTCAGTTCATTGGTTGTTTAACGGCAGCAAGCTTTATAAAAGAGCTACTGCTGCCCAGGTTGCTGCTCCAGTCTTTCTTGTTAAATAAAGAGTTGAAGTCACAGTCCGATCTCTCCTCTCCGTTCTTTCTCTACCTTTCCAGAATACAATACAATAGAATTCTTTATTGGCCATGTGTGATTGGATGCACAAATAATTTGTATTGGTGAAAATGCTCTCAGTGGACATAAAAGAAAAGATACATTTGTCTGGCAAGTATGATTTCTGCTCACCAAAAAAGGCCTACCTGTACCACACAGCCTGGTTTGCTATGGGTAGAGTTGCAAATTGAGAACATCTGGAGAAGAAATACTGTACCTTATAAGATAGACTAATCCTTATATTTCTCTCTTCACCTTTTCTCCTTTCCACTGTTGGAAGAAATATCCTACTGGGTTCAGTTCCAAGTGAGGAAGAAAGACACTGGAAACATGGTGACTGCTTAGAAAGAAGGTTAATGGTGGATGGTTCACATACCTTGAGTGAATAAAGAAGGGAGGAGATGCTGAGAGTCCCTGGGTTTTATGCCCTCTTTTGTTATTTGAATTTGAACTTGTATTCTGATTGGTTGTCAGACTCCCATGGAGCCATGCAGGGGCAACTCTGTAGGCTGTCCTAAGTCCTGGGCTTGGTTGAGCCTTGCTGGATGATGATGTAATGAAAGGCCTTTGGGCAATTCCTATTATAGCTCTACCTGGAGTAGATCTTTGTTATGTAAATTAGACTGGCTTTGGCCAGAGTAATGGTCCATTAACAAAGGTGGGGGTGAGCTTCTCCCTCTGAGGTGAGTTTCTGCTTCTGAGATTCTACTCTTCTTAGGGGAAATATTCTGCCTTTTTAATATTTCCTTGGATATTTCATTTTTCTAGGAGAGGGGTGGATGCTAAGTTTCTACACCACCACGTATCCTTAGAATGCAAATAATTGGAGCATGTATCTCAGTGCATTCTTGTTGACATTGGTTCAACAAGCTTCAAATTTAAATGTGACTTTTACACATTAATCATTTCTAGAATTTGTGATTGTGAAGAAAAAAAAATGAAACTCTGGTCTTCGTTTTGTTGACTAGAAAGATTTGATATTATAGGAATGGCTAGTTTATATATCCACCTGTAAAAGCAGAAAATTGAGGTTGGGGTGTGTTTATCTTGTACTGTGCTGGGAAGAGTTGGAAGTCAATGCCCCCTTTTCTTTCTTTTTTTCTCTTGCCTCTTGTATTTCACACATTTCTGTTAAAAATCAAAAAAACCTTCTGCAGAATTTCTGAAAGGGGAAAGAATCAGAACTAGGGCCCTTTGAGAAATAACTTCTGATACAACACCAGTGTAATATATTCTACGCACAATAATGAGATGTTCTGTAATATTTCTTGAATAGAAATATAGAAACTTCTTAACTTTTCATGATTACAAAATTATCTCCCTTTTTTTTTTTAAAAAAAAAAACAACAACAGCTTTTCTTTGTAATGGATGCAGCTTTGGCTTAGAGCTATTATCTTTCTTGGCTTTGGTGTGATGACATTGTTCTTAAATATCCATTTCCTTATGAATCAGCTGGCAATCCAAGTAAATATTTTGCTTTCCAGACAAACAAATGAATAGATATATTCAAGGAATTGAATCTACTGATTTCAGCTGTTTTAATACTCATTTCTCTCCCAAGGAAATATAGATTGGTGAAGCACTAGGAAAACTTCATCAAAGCAAACATTCTTTGAAGAAAGTAGCCATGAAACAGATTTACATTTATAGACTTTTGAAATTATTCAGGAGATACAAGTTTTATTCCTTATAGTTAAACAAAAAACAAACAAAAAAGATACTGTTTTGTTCTCCTTTGGGGGAAAAAGAACAGGATATATGCATGACTATTTACTAACCAAAAAATAATATAGACTATGTATACTTGTAAAATGGTTAAAAAAAAAAAAAAGAAATAGTATAAGATCTCCTGTTTCAATGGGGGTTTCGATTGGAACACCTCCAAGGTCTGATATTCTGTTCCAATTTTGCTTTTTTGTACTCTGAATTAACAAACTCTTTAACATTCAAATGTTTAACATTTTTCTATATTAACAATCCATTATTTGCATAGATAGTAATAAAAGAGGTGGTAAAAACCAAATAAAAGTAAGGAGGTTTTCTCACCTGTTTCATATTTTGGAATAATAGAACCATCATTGCTCTAGAACTTACATAAATAACTTCTCCACTTTGGGGAGGAGAGAAAACTAGTGAGTTGCCATTTGTGGAGGAAGTAAGACCAGATTTTCATAAAATCATCCCTAGGATATTTGATTATCCTTCAGCAAATCTAATATATGCTAAACAACATGAGAATCAGAATTGGGCAAACTGAACGGGGTCTGTTTCTTATTTTTCAACCATTTTTTAAAAAAACATCAATCCATTCCTCAAATTTTTAGCGTAATAAATGAACTTCTATTGAGGCTGAAGTGGTGGTGGTTTTCACAGCAATATGTTGAATCTTTATAGAGTTGAAGGGACTTTGGAGATCTTCTAGTCCAATTCACTGCTGAAACAGGAAACACTATACCATTTTTTTTTAAAAAAGTTGTCCAATCTCCTCTTAAAAACCTCCAGCATCCATAACATCTGAAAGCAATCTATTCCACTGTCAGGAAATTTCTCCTTCGTTCTAGGTTCTCTCCTTTTCTACTCATTATTTCTTCTCTTGACACCAGATGCTTTGAAGAATTTGATTGAATGGAAAGGTCATTCGCACAGAAGAACAACATTACCTAGAATAATAATCAGATCTATAATCAAGTAAACAATACTCCAGTCAGGGGACTTCTTTATTTGTTAATCAAATCATGGAAAGTGACTCTAGATGATGTACAACACAACAGAGTAATAGACTGAAATGTATTTGAAGATGGAAGGGAGATGGAACAAGAGATAGAAGGGATGTTGGAAATATTTCTAGTTTAACTATACGACGCCAGGCAAGTGACTGTCCAATCTCTTAAAAATCATCCAGTGGTGGAGTATTCACAACTTCTGAGGACAAGTTGTTCCATTGGTTAGGGTGGAAATTTCTCCTGAGTTCTAGGTTGGTACTCTACTTGGTTAGTCTCCACCCTTTGTTTCTTGTCTTGTCTTCTGGTGCTTTGGAAAATAGATGGACCCCTTTATCTTAGTAGGAGCCCCTCAAATATCAGAAGGTTGTTATCATGTCACCCCTAGCCCTTCTTTTCATTGAGCTAGACGTACCCAGTTCCTGCAACTATGCTTCATATGTTTTAGCCTCCAGCCTCATCTTTGTTGCTCTTTTCTGAATTCTTTTCAGAGTCTCAATTTTTTTCTTTTCATACTATGTTGACCATACTGTAAAATTATACATTATGCCTTATCTGTTTCTCACAGTTCCTTGAAAACATGCTAGGAATAAGCCATTGTAAAGAAAACCATTGTTGAGGCCAACAGGCAGAACAAAATAAAAATTAAAGTTTAGGAAACACAAGCAATCCTGTTGTTAATCTGACTGTGAGCTTTGTTATTTATCAAACAGAAAGGGGATTTTGTAAAGGGGGAGAAATGGAATCTGATACTCTTAACTGCTCACAACTCGGGGTGGAATATTATGGAAACCTTTTATGCCCAAATGTAACAGCTTCCTTCAAAATAAATAAATAAATAAAAGTTAGCAAGGCTTCCTTCAACAGGCTTGTCATCTTATGTGATCGGTAGCTTTGTGGTGTTTTGTGATGGATTTAAAGGATTCTGTTCTTTTAATTGCATTTACATTTGCTAGATTAAAAATGCTGAAAGCTGCCAAATTCTGACAGGCATTGGTGGTTGGATGAGACAGGAGTCTTAAAGAAAAATCAAACATTAAATAAAAAATTTATGACACCGCTCTCAAGTAAAAGAAGATTTATGTTAGTGTGCAGGCATCTGGAACATGATAGCTGCCTCACACATTACAATGCAAAAGGTAGGGAATGAAAACACGGTGCAGGTGTCTATTTTTACCCTATATTTTCCTGAATAAGCCTGTTCTTTAGGAGCCAAGAACAACACTGTCTTGATTACAATATTATAATTAACAAGGTTAACAAGGGTTTTCTTTCGGCAACAGATTTACTGAGTTTCCCCAGCCTGCCTTTCTCGTGAAGCTATCTTTCCTAAGTAATAATCTCTTCTGACTTGTAAACCAAGTTAAAAAAAAACAAAAACAGAATAGAACAGAAAGTAACACAATCTTTTTCCCTGAGAGCATTTTTGCTTCCTCAAATGAGCTAGCTCACGCCTTCCCTTCAAGACCTGACTTTTTGCACAGATGTTGAGTTTTCCCCCTTCCTGGTAAGGAGCTTAAAAATAGCATAAAGATGATGTTTGTGTGTGTGTTGCCATGAGGGGACTGCAGGCAGCTGGTCTGTGGATTGAGTGCCACTAAAGTCATATTAGAACAGAGAAATGAGATGTGCTTGATTTGAGACCTGTCCCCTATGCATGATGTCATCTTTTCATGGATTTTGAACAGAAATTCATAAACAGGGGGAAAATTCAATTCGCACTTAAGAGAGAAGCTTGGGTAGAAGCAGGCTGGATGGCAGGATCTCCTAACCAGGTTACATTTTTTAATCCATGGAATTGAATCTTTTATGGGCAAAGCAAGCTTGCCTGGATGCTGTGCAGCCCAGACTCACTTCAACAATGGGATGAGTGACATATAAATTTAATAAATGAGTAAAAAAATGTCAAAGCAAGTGGCAAGTAGGGTTCTGAGGACCATGCAAAGGCTGAAGATCAGATTCCTTTTTCTGAAAGATGTTCTTAAGCTTGGGATGGCCTGCTGGGTGCTCCAAAAATTAGGCACAGCTAAAATGAAAAAGTGGATACCGTCAAAGACGATAATACAATTTATCACTTGTTGCTTGTGTATATACTTATGCACTGGAGACAAACGCCTTGTGTGTTTAATCACCACTCGGCCAATAAATAATTCTCTTCTCTTCTCTTCTCTTCTCTTCTCTTCTCTTCTCTTCTCTTCTCTTCTCTTCTCTTCTCTTCTTTTCTCTCCTCTCCTCTCCTCTCCTCTCCCCTCCCCTCCCCTCTCTCCTTCCCTTTCCTTCCTTTCGCTTCCCTTCCCTTCCCTCCTCTCCTCTCCTCTCCTCTCCTCCTTTCCTCTCCTCTCCCCTTCCCTCCCCCAGCATCCTTAGGACAGTATTCTTCTGCTAAACCTTTGAATTTCTTCCTTCTGAACAAAGTTCAATCAACTGGCAATAACAGAATAACAGAGTTGGAATTGATCTTGGAAGTCTTCTAGTCCAACCCACTGATCAAGCATCAACCCCCTATCCCATTTAGCAATAGCACTTAGACTTATATATCATTTTACAGTGCTTTACAGCCCTCTCTATGCAGTTTACAGACTCAGCATATTGCCCCCAACAATCTAGGTCCTCATTTTACCCACCTCGGAAGGATGGAAGGCTGAGTCAACCTTGAGCCTGGTGAGATTTGATCTGCCAAATTGCAGGCAGCCGGCTGCAGCAGGAGAAGCCTGCAGTACTGTACTCTAACCACTGCCCCACCAAGGCTCTCAGACAAATGATTTCAGATGAATGATTGTACAATCTCTCCTTAAAAGCCTTCAGTGATGAAGCACCACAACTTCTGAAGGTAAATATGATATATGATCTTATACTACCTTTTCTATTCAAAGAAAAAATCTACTTTCTTCTTTTTATCAGTCTTTCTTATAAGTCTGGAAGATAATATTGTTTTCCAGCCAAGTAGTCAATGATCTCCATAAATAATACAATTTTGTCCTATTGCCCTTTAATAAAAAATCAACCAGTACATCTGTAAACCTAAGAAAGAAATACATTGCATAGACTTTTATCTAATCTTGGTAAAATGTGGACCCAGATTGTTGGGGGCACTCTGTAAACTGCTTAGAGAGGGCTGTAACACACTGTGAAGCAGTGTATAAGTCTAAGTGCTACTGCTATTGTGTGCTTTTAAAATATTTGAGAATTAAATATTTGGGCACTTGTGTGAATTTTGTACTTCTTTGTTGCTCATAAAAATAACCAGTTGTTTTCCAAGCATTTATGCCTACATGAAAAAATGACACAGCTGCTTTAAGAAATGGATATGGATTCATAAAATTAAAACAAATTATATGCAAACCTACATCTTATTCATGATGGACCAGGGTGCTTCTTCAGATACAAGCAGAAATTAATTTGAAATCTTTTCTCCCCTGATTGCCTCCTATGAGTTTGTATGCTGAGAACTAATAATTAGCAAACTAGAGAGAGGAGGGAATTTTAATGAGAACATTAAATATCTCTTCATCCACTGTGTTCTTTATGAAGCCCTTCTGATCCTATGCTACAATTAATGTTTAACTGGTGTAACTGCCAATGCTGCCATTAGGCCTACATCTAGCTACAATCTGAAGGAGATTTTGATTGATTACAGGCCATCAAGGCATTGTTTACTCTTTGCAACTACAATTTTCTCTGTGACTGTCTGTCTTTAACCTGATGTTTCAGATCTTCCAACATATTGCTGTAACCGAGTCTGTTCCCTTTCCTGTGGATTGACCTCTTCTCTTCTATCTTTGGCAGCATTAACTTCTCTAGGGAGCCAAGTCTGAAGTAGGTTAATTTGAGTCTTAACATTTGTGCTTTCAGTGAGAAGCTTGGGTTGATGATCCATTGGCTTGTTTTCTGGGCTATCCATGATATTCTCAGGAGTCTTCTCAATCACCAAAGTTCAAAAATATCTACACTCTTCCTATCCTGCTTCTTCAATGCCTAACTTTTGTTTTCATGTCAAAGGGAATACCATGACTTGTATAGTTCAAATCTTTGTAGGTATAGACCCATTGTGGCCAGTGAAGAAGTTAGTCTATCAGTGCCCAAGAAGAACCTATTTACAGCCCACCATGTTCTGGAGAGCTCAGATTATTCATCAAAAGCACTGATAATGTATTTAGTTTAACTTACCTATATTTTATCGTGTTATATATAGCCACCAAAAAAAGACACCAGGTCTTATTTTGGGGGGATGTCATCCACTGACTAAACTCACTTGTGCACATTGCCCCGGCCTCCTTTTTGCTATCAGAAACTTTCAGGAACTTCTTCTTCTGCAGCCAGCAAGGCTTTTTTGAAGGCCCCTGCAACTGATAATAGAGCTCCAGATCGATCCGAAGCTTTGTTACCAGCTACAGGGGCCTTCAGGAAAACCTTGCCAGACTTTCTGGCTGCAGAAGAAATGGGTCGGCAAGGCAGGTGTCGGGGTGTGTGAGGCCTGGCTACAACTGTCCAAAGATAAGTAGTAGGTTAAATCCACCCCCCAACCCCACCCTAGCTTAATTTTTATCCGTGCACTCTGGAGTGGGTAGGATCTTAATTAGGGCTTATTTTGGAGGTAGATCTTATATTGGGCACATGTGTAAAAATCAAGCTAGGACTTACTTTCAGGGTAAGTCATGTTTTTGGGAAAATGAAACTTATGTATCTCCAACTCACCTTGTAAGCAGATTCTTAGCTATAAGAAATAGCATTCGATGCTTCCTTATTGCTGGAAAGATCTTCTGTATATCTTTTGAGACAAGGAGCTAGAACAAGTCACCTCCATCATTCCTTACCTGAGAAGTATAACTCATTGAGATATTGGATATTTATTTTAATAATTATACCCAGTAATAAGGAACAATTACATTCTTGCAGTAGTTTCCTGATCCCAGTTTCTGCTACTTCAGTGGATTTCTTCATATTCCTAGGTCAGGCGTTGTCTCTACATTATGAAGAGTTCTGTCTGAAAAGCATCCTTTCTCAGCTAGTCTTCTAAAGAAAGAAAGGCAGGCGGTAATTTAATAAAATAACGATGTGCAAAAAAATGCATCACAATTCCTGCAGGTAATTGGCTTTTCTCTGAATTCACCAGTGAAATTCTTTGGCACATTGTAAGAACAAGGTAAGAGAGATATATTGGAAAATTCCTGCAAAGGAGATAGACTGGAAGTGGTTTGTGAGTTATCATTACCAAATAACAAAAAAACACTATCCGTCATTTACATTTCTCAAATATTATCTGAATGATCCTTAATAAATCCAAGTAGGCTACAGATTAGCTGACCTTTGACTCAGCCAATGTGTTAGTGTATGCGTATATTCTTCAAATAACATACCTCACTAATATATATATAAAACATATATATATATATATATATAAAACATATATATATATATATATATATATATATATATATATATATATATATATAGATCTTAGGTTATTCGGGTTTTCTCCCGCGTAAGATTGGAAGTATCTAGGCAACGTTTCGATGAAGTCTCATTCATCATCTTCAGGCTTGGTCTTCAGCTCTGTGCTTCTCAAAGTGATGTGAGCTTGCAGCTGCTTCTTCCTTTTAACTGCTAGTGGGGGTGTGACTTAATTGGCTTGGCTGTGTTCTGTGTTCACCCAATCAGAGCACAGCCAAGCCCCCACCCAATCAAGTCACACCCCCACTAGCAGTTAAAAGGAAGAAGCAGCTGCAAGCTCACATCACTCTGAGAAGCACAGAGCTGAAGACCAAGCCTGAAGATGATGAATGAGACTTCATCGAAACGTTGCCTAGATACTTCCAATCTTACGCGGGAGAAAACCCGAATAACCAAAGATCCACATACAAATATCCGCGAGAACCTCAGAAAACAAATATATATATATATATATATATATATATATATATATATATATATATATATATATATATATATATATATATATATGGCATTCAGCTTTGTTCGGTTATTTTCCCACGTCATAGTAGTGGTGCTTTTAAAGTTGTAGCAACGTTTCAGCAGAATACCCGAACAAAGCTGAATGCCATACATGTAAGTACCTGTGAAAACTTAAGAAAACACACACACACACACACACACACACACACATATATATGTAGATCTTTGGTTATTCGGGTTTTCTCCCGCGTAAGATTGGAAGTATCTAGGCAACGTTTCGATGAAGTCTCATTCATCATCTTCAGGCTTGGTCTTCAGCTCTGTGCTTCTCAGAGTGATGTGAGCTTGCAGCTGCTTCTTCCTTTTAACTGCTACTGGGGGTGTGACTTGATTGGGTGGGGGCTTGGCTGTGTTCTGATTGGGTGGGGGTGTGTTCTCATTGATTGGGGGGTTGGCTGTGTTCTGATTGGTTGGGGGGTTGGCTGTGTTCTGATTGGCTGGAGGCGTGTTCTGTTCAGGTGGGGGCTTGATTGTGCTCAGGTTAGTCTTAGTTGCTGGAGGGTTTGAGCTGGTGAGCTGTGATCTTGCTGTTTGGCTTCGAGTTCGTGCTGCATCTTCATGGTGGAGGTCAGTTCGCTTCATGTATGGCTCAGAGGGGTTTGAGGTGGGTAGTGATGCAGCTGCAGTGCAGCTTCTGGTCCGTGGTCATGTTTCATCTTTTGTGTGGATGTGAGTCTGCTTTCGACGTGGAAGTGTGGTGGTGGCATCTTGTGTGGCTCTCAGGGGTGTGGGTCTGGTGTCATTCTTTATGCTAGGTACTCATGGGTGGAACGCGGATGGCCATTGGACCAAGTACCAGATGACTTTGCACCATTCAAAAGTCATCAAACAGAGTTGTTCTCGCAAAAGGGCTGTATCATCTGGGGTGATAGAGTCGTTATCCCAGAACGACTCCAACAGGCACTGCTAAGAACCTTGCATGATGGCCACCCTGGCATCGTGCGCATGAAGGGCCTCGCACATAGCTGTGCGTGATGGCCAGGTATAGACAGGCAAATTGAATCATGGGTTAAAACTTGCCAGAGATGCCAAGAAGTAAGCAACACTCCACCAAAGGCAACCCCAATCGAATGGGAGACGCCACGGGGACCCTGGTCCTGCATCCATCGGGATTTTGCTGGGCCGACCAAAGGCAACACATTCTTGTTAACCATCAATGCCTACTCGAATTGGCTCGAAATTCACCGAATGAGGAACACAACCACCGAAGTGGTCATCAAAAGACTGGAAAGACTGTTTGCAACCCACGGATTACCAGACGTTCTGGTATCCAACAACGGGCCCCAATTTAACCCACTGTCTTTTGAACAGTACCTGGCTGACCACGGCATCCGACATGCGCTCACTTCACCTGTGCACCCTGCGGCCAATGGTAGGGCTGAGCGCATGGTACAATTTGTCAAAAGAACACTACAAAAAATAGACTACGACAACATCGACGAGAAAATCAACCGAATCCTTTTCCTACAGCACATCACACCTCACAGCGTCACCAACAAAACTCCCGCCGAGCTGTTAATGGGACGAAAGCTCTGCTCCCACCTCAACCGGTTACACCCAGCCTACGAACCGGAAAAACCACTCGGATCCAGTGGCCGATGCTGTACCTTTCAGGTAGGCCATTTAGTATTCGCTAAAAACTTATCGGGCGATCCGCTGTGGGTAGAAGTGACCGTAATCCACATAACTGGCCCAAGATCATACCTTGTACAGTGCCCTGATGATAGACTTTGGAAGTGCCACATAGATCAACTATGATCAGGGCTGCAGTCACGTAATTCCGAACTCCCTTATGACCAAACTGAGTGGGGGAGAGATACAGAGGAAGACGAATCTCAACTAGAGGAAAATCTTTTCGAAGGGACTGATAATGGAACTGAAACGCAGGAACAGGAACCAGGGATGGGAGTGAGTTCACCTCAGGGAGTAGCCCAAGATATTGGTGACGACGGAAATGCGAACTCTGAACCAGAGGCACCCCTGTCGTAAAACACCGATCTACCTCAGCAGAAGTGCAGCCAATTGCCAGGCACTTTGCGAAAATCAAAAAGACTGATAAAACAACCATCCTACCTCAAGGACTATGTAACCGCGCCCCGTAAGCAGAAGCTGGGGGAAAGGGGTGTTGTGAATGAATAATGTCAAATAAAGTTATCTTGAGCTTGAAGTCAAGTGCAGGGTTCTGGCTCTGCACTTCTGATTGGCTGTTAATGGCAGGATCGGATTGGTCCGTTCAGGAGCATCTGATTGGCCATTAACAGGCCATCCTCATTGGTTAATGGAGCTTGCGCTCCCGGATTGCTATTGGTTGAATAGTTAATAAGTTGCCTATATAAGGAAGGCTATAGCAGCCATCCAATTTGAGCTGTCACACCATGTAAATAAAGAGTTTGAAGTTCACTGTTCCTACCGGCTCGTCTCCATTATTTGCACCCATGCTCCAGACTTAACACGTTCTGTATTCACCATATTGTTGCATTGCAGTTTGGAATATATCTTCAACAGTCCTTTGGAGACCAGGGATTCATTTTCTTGGCTCTGCTGCACTAAGGTATCTCTGTAGCTGGTAGTCAGTACTATGAGTCTTGTTTAGGATATCTAAGGGAATACCATATCTTTCCCGAAGGCCTTTAGGATGACAAGGGGAATACCAATACTTTCCTGAAGGCCTCTATAGCCAAATGTCATACCTAATATTCACACCCTTCAGTACTTCTACCATTTGACTAATCTTTCTCAGACTAATCTCATTTCTCATATCTTTCTTAGGAAAAGGAGTTATAAAGACCATACATTCTGAACAGATTACCATCTCCCTTTCCTTCTCTCCCTTTCCCTCTCTCTCTCTGTCTCTCTAACTCTCTCTGTCTCTCTCTCTCTCTCTCTCTCTAACTCTCTCTGTCTCTCTCATATTCTCTCTCTCATTCTCTCTTTCTCTGTCTGTCTCTCTAACTCTCTCTGTCTCTCTAATTCTCTCCATCTCTCTCTCTAACTGTCTCTCTCTCTCTCTCCCTCTCTCTCTCTGTCTGTCTCTCTGTCTCTCTCTCTGTATCAGCTCAGTTGACTGATTAACATCTGTTTGTCATTCCCCAGGAATAACGTTCTTCACAAGTACATAGAGGAACAGCTATAGATGTGGAGACTGACATCTGGGAACTCTAAATGGGCTTTTCTTGGAAATTAATAAAAGTTTTGAAAGGCAGGATCAATCTGCACAAGGAGCAATTCCTTCCTTCTGTGAACTTTGAAAGGCAAAGAGATCCAGAAGACAAAGAGCCTTGGTTTTGTTCTTGGAAGGATCTGTAATATTTATAGCATGTTCAATTTTGAAAACAGCTATTACCTTAGATTAATGAAAATGGGTTTATGAGGAGCAAACACCAAGAATTAAAAAAAGGCCCTTTTGATTACATTCATCCCAGGCTGCCATAAAACTGGCCTTGGAAACTACACTTATTTCATTATTTAGTGTAGTTTATTGCTCTTGAATTACTTGCCCCCCTCACTGCGATGACACTTCAAAATGAATGCTTGCCTCCACTGATTTCCATAAGCGTGTTCAGAATTCATCCAAGAGCCATCTTTTCCCATTCTTTTCCTCCTCCTTTCCTCTTTGAGTGACAAGCGTAATAATAATGAGCTCAGGAGAAGACATAATCTTTAAAATTAGACAAGGAGTGGATAAAAGGGAACGGGGTAGTATTAGCGAGCGAAGAAATTACATTTCCATCAAGGCAAAAAATTAGAGACTTTCACAAATTGCTTGGACAAACCTACTGTAGGTGGGGCAGAAGGGAGAAATCACATAGGCTTTTCAGATTAGAAGCAGAAAATGAGACAGTCCTTATGCGTCGGCTTGGGGGGAAATTATGTGCCAAGAGTTTGTGATATTTAAATGGGGAAGGGGTCCAGCGCACCTCGCTGTCTCTATTATCCCTGGACAGGTATGCAGATTCTTGGGCTGACAGATGTGGGCGATAATGGGAAGGGTGAAATCTCAAAACAGTAAAGAGAAGGTCAGATCTAAGATGCTCCTGAAGTTTTGTATCTTATGCTGACAGGTGCCTCCATTTTTTCCTCTCTGTTTCTCTCTCTCTTTTTTAAACAAAGCTGGCTGAGGCTGTCACTGTAATAACTCCTTCAGAATGGAGATGTACTCTGCAAAAGATTACACAAATATTAAGTTATTCCTAGGAAGCTTCAAAAAAAGCACACCAGACTCCTTCAAATAAAGTAATGGCTAATAGCTACTTCATTGGGGGACAAAAAAAAAAAAGTATGTTAATGGTTACCTAATTTCAAAGGAAGAAGAAGGGAAAGAAGCTGTCTCTCTCTACTCCAAAGATTCTAGCATCTAGTTCCACAGATAATAGTACATCCTAAATATTTTACTTTTTGAATTGAAAATGTTCTTTTGCTGATGGCAGCAGATAATGTATTTTTAACACACAAAAACTAACAGAGGTCATTTAATATCTGGCAAATTGGTAACCCATGTACCCGATCCTTATCGTTTAAAAAAGATCTGATTATTCTTCCTATTTTTTGAGAACAGAGACATTTTTTTCATCTTACAAAGAATGTTTCTTTGATCCTTCATTGTTTTCCTTTTTATTTCTTGCTTGTTTTGATTTTTGTTTGATGTTGTTGTTGCTTTAAATGTGACAAAATCTTAACATTACCATTCTACACAGTTTTATTTTCTACATTGTTCTTCAGATGCTGGAAATTAATTTGAGAGCATGAAAATAAGACTGCATGTAAATACACAAATCCAGAATGTACACATAGAAATAAAAATGTCAGTACACTGAAGGGAAGGAAAAAAGAGCATTTCTTTGTGATTTATATTGGAAGATTATGTTTAATTTCATAACATAAAGTAGGCCTTCTTATGTTATGAAATCAAAAATAAATCAGAGCATTACAGCACTTAAAGTTATTGTTTGATGGATTAGGTATTTGTGATGGGAGCACCAGCAAAAGATCAGGTATTAATTTTATATTTTTATTTGTTTGTCAAATGTACAAAACAACAAGTATAAGTATGAACATAAACAAGAACAAAGGGAGTAAATACAGATAAATGGGGACATTAAGACAGGGACAGTGGAAATGCTGGTGCACTTATGCATGCCCCCTTTAAGGACCTCTTAGGATTGGGGTGAGGTCCATGGTAGACAGTATGAGGTTGAAGCTGTGAGGGGTTGAGGCTGTAACCAAGGAGTTGGGTAGGGCATTTCAGGCCTTGACCACTCTGTTGCTGAAGTTGTATTTTCTGCAATCGAGTTTGGAGCTGTTTACCTTGAGTTTGTTTCAGTTGTTTGCCCATGTATTGTTGTGATTGAGATTGAAGAAATCGTTGAAAGGTAAGACATTGTAACAGACAATTTTGTGTACTATGCTTAGATTGGACTGCAGGTGGTACAGTTCTAGATTGTCCAGGGCCACAATTTTGAGCCTGGAGGCATAGGGAATTCTATTGCAAGTGGAGGAGTGGAGTACTTTTCTCAAGAAATACCTCTGAACCCGCTCAATCATATTAATATCCAATATACAGTAAGATACCAGGTAGATGAGCTGTATTCAGGAATTGGTCTGGCAAAGGTTTTTCATGGCCTAGTTAACAATTCAATGTTACCAGAGAATACACTTCTCAAAAGAGTTAGGGTTTAAAGGTATAAAAAGATTGTCATGGAAAAGAGTTTACACTATCCTGATGTTGACATAATCAATCAAACATATAATCAAACAAACGAATAATAAATAAATGTAAGGCAAGGATGATTACAGCATAAAAGAATTGGAAGGGAGCTTGGGGGTCTTCTTGTAGTTAAACCTCCTGTAGTATTTCAGACAAATGGTTGTCCAATCTCTTCTTTAAAACCTTTATTGATGGAGCACCCACAACATTTGAAGGCAAGTTGTTCCACTGATTAATTGTTCTAACTGTCAGAAAATTTCTCCTTAGTTCTTGATTGGTTCTCTCCTTCCATTGCTTCACATTCTCTCTTTTGATGCTTTGGACAATAGGCTGTCCTCTTCTTCTTTGTAGAAGCCCCTTAGATGTTGGAACACTGCTATCATGTCACCCTCCACATCTACAATTAACTAGAACCATTCCATCTGAGCTATTCACCTGTTTACTCCCACATAAAGGATGACGGAAGTGCTCTGAATTAAGGGATTGCATTTACTGCCTCTCTTGAAGAAAAGCTATGTATGAGTTCATTACGAGTTGCAACACCTTGATGGCTCTTAATCAAACAAACAAATAATTTAATCTGAGTTTGTAAAACAAATAATTTAATCTGAGCTTGTAACTGCTTAGGATGTGATTACTTTGTATCATCAAACTGACTATTATTGGCTTCTTGTACAGGGTTTTGCTCCTTTTCTGAAAGTTTGAAAAACAACTTTGTTGATAATTATTAGTTTCATTATGATGGGCATTTGGAAAAGATGCTAGTAATTATTTGATTTTGGTGGAATTTTGAAGCTAAAAATGTCATTCCTGTCTTGAAGCATTTTAGGATGATTGAATGACAGAATAACAGAGTTGGAAGGGACCTTGGAGGTCTTTTACTCCAAGCCCTGCTCAGGTGGGAAACCTTATACCATTTCAGAGAAATGGTTGTCCAATCTCTTCTGAAACACTTCCAGTGTAGGAGCATTCACAACTTCTGGAGGCAACTTGTTTCACTGATTAATTGTTCTAATTGTCAGTTATTGTTCTAATTGAGTGATTGGCAACTCAAAGTGATGGCATCCTGTTCTTCTTCAGATATATTCAACCTATTATGGAGACAGAGGGAGGTATTCCTTCACTTTACAGCCAAAGAATCTCTTGAAATCTCTTGCTTAACCAGTTTTTCCATTTGGTTATGCCACTAGATATACAGATATTCTGGGCAGGGGTGGGCTGCTACAGGTTCATTTCAGTTCAGATGAACCCTTACGAACTGGTAACTAATTTAATGATTGATTCAGCAATCTGATGAACCACCACCCAGCCCCACCGCTCACACCCCTCCCAGGACTCTCCATTGGGCTCATCTTGGATGCTAGGCAGTGGTGGTATAATACCAGTTTGCCCCGGTTCTGCTGAGCTGGTAACAGCAATGAGCAATGGAGACTGGACCAGTTCTTTCTGCAATTCTGCTGTGTTGGGCCCACCCACCCACTCGGGCTCCCATGCTCACCTTTATCCTCTGAATTTGAAGCACAGTTGCTTTGTACGGCACAGAGGAGTGCCACATGGCAGCTGCTGAAGCAATTGGGATCATGCAGGCTTACAGGAGGTGAGTTAGAATGCCTCCGCACCAGCACAAAATGTGTGTTTGCCCATCAACCCATGCCCACCGAACTGGTGGTAAAAATATTTGAATCCTACCACTGATGCCAGGTAAGTATACGGCTGCACAGAGGCTCTGGGAGGGTGAAAAATGGGCCTCCTAGAGGCTCCAGAAGGCCAGAAACAAGCTCATTTCTGAAGGCCTCTGAAGCCCAGAGGAGGTTATTTTCGCCCTCCCGGAGTCTTCAGGAAAGCCTCCAGAGCCCAGAGAGGGTGAAATATGGACCTCCTTGGGGAAAAAAATAGAATCCACCTGTAAAATCCTCACACCTCTTTGGAACGTCACCTGGAATGCTGAGCAATTCCAAGAGTACGTTTCACTTACTCTGGTTTAGCTTTCTTTGGAAAAAGGTCACAGAAAACATTTGACATTGAATAATATCCAGGCTTCTTTAGAAATGTA
Organism: Hydrophis major; assembly: GCA_033807585.1. Classification (NCBI taxonomy): domain Eukaryota; kingdom Metazoa; phylum Chordata; class Lepidosauria; order Squamata; family Elapidae; genus Hydrophis; species Hydrophis major. The sequence goes on along the minus strand of CM066332.1, from coordinate 9,160,897 downwards.
ATAAATATGCAAATTAATCATGCTGTAGGTGGAGGCAAAGAGCACATCATGTTCAGAGGCAAGCTATATCATAGTACCTCCAATTTCCAGAAAAAAGGAAGCACTTCAAAATGCATTTTCTAGGTCTCGGATCATCTCTGCCTTTCTCATTCTCTCACTCTCTCAACAGATTGGTATCCATAGTCTGTCCCTTTTTTGATTTATTTTGAAATGAAGGGGGGGAAATAGCTTTCTGGGCCCTGCTTCGAGTAACTTTGGATCATTATTTGCAATTTCCCTAAGAGAAGATGCACTGACATTTTGGCACTAACTAGCAAGAAGATTTCAGTGGCCCTGTTGGCGCCATTAACCCGCTCAACTTTACAAAAATGGAGGAAACTGAACAAGAGCTGAAGTTGCAGCAACCAGACATACTGAACAGTGCAATCCTGAACAAGGAAAGAAATTATGTCCCCCAGCTTTGGTGTAGATGAAAATCATGTTTTTTTGTACTTGTGTTGTTCCTTTGAAATAATATTGCATAAATAACACTGCCTGGTGTAACATTACCTATTCTTCTTTTCTGCTTAGTAAACAGCAAAAAAGCCAACACAGTTCTAGGCTGCATGAACAGAGGGATAGAATCAAGATCACGTGAAGAGTTTATACCACTTTATAATACCCTGGTAAGGCCACTCTAGGAATACTGTTGTGAATTAATAAAAGTGCTTGAATAAAGATTGTTGAAACGTTAAAGTAAAGTGCAGGGTTCTGGCCCTGCACTTCTGATTGGCCGATAATAGCGATATCGGATTGGTCTGTTCAGGAGAATCTGATTGGCTATTAACGAGCCTTTCTCATTGGTTAAAAGAGCTAACGTTCCTGTGTTTTCATTGGCTAAATACCCAAGAGCTTGCCTATATAAAGGGGGCTGTTGTGGCCGTTTTTAGAAGTGTTGCACCATGTTAAATAAAGAGTTGAAGTTCACTCTTCATCGACTCATCTCCACTTCTTACGCCACGCACAGAACATAACACTGGCGACGAGGATGGGATGTGGAGACGTCAGAGCTGACTGAACACTAAAGAGTGATAACTGAGCACGTGGCTGAAATGCACCAATGGCGGAACCATGTCCGGCAGCGTCATACCACCCATTCGACCCAGCACAAGAAGACTGGGACTCATATATGGATCGTTTCCAGATGTTTCTGGAGACCAACAATTTGAAGGATGCCACTACCGGAAAGAAACGGGCGGTATTCCTAACTCATTGTGGACCGACCGTATTCAAGATGGCCAAGGTGCTAGCGAAACCGGCAGAAGTGAAGTCCATAGACTGGGACGTCCTCGAACCCCTGCTAAGGGCCCACTATGCACCAACCGTACCAATGCTAGTTAGAAGGCATGAATTTTACCAGAGAGATCAGTGGAAGGGTGAAAGTGTTGCTGATTTCATAGCTGATCTCCGGAATCTGGGAGGCCTATGCAGGTTTGCCGATCTCTAAGAAGCCCTGGGAGACCAAATAGTTCTGGGATTAGATGTACCTGGCGTGCAGAGTAAGCTGATGGCAAAATGCGACATTAGCCTTACAGATGCCATCGCTGATGCTACTGCAGCAGAAGCAACCAGGAAGTTGGCTGCCCAAATGCGTAGCACTTCGCCAATTCGCCAGCGAAGTTTCACCTCACTTAGAAGAACAGGCAACGACAGCCCACCACGAGGACCTTGAATCATCATCGGAAAGTGATGAAGAAGAGGTCAACTGGCTCCAGTCTGAACGAGTCCAACGCCAGAGATCGCAGTACCAATGTGCTGGTTGTGGGGCAAACCACCCCCAATCAGACTGCAAATTCCTCGACATGCTCTGCCATGTGTGCGGGAAAAGAGGCCACATTGGACGGGTCTGTAGAAGCAAACAAGGACCCAGCCAGCCCCCGAGGGGGGCTAACTATCGCCAATCTACAGGAAGCCATCCTGTAAAGCGAGAACCCTTGAACCACCAATGGAACAACCATTCCTACAGAAACAAACCCCTAAACCACTCAACGAATCAACAAGAGGCGCACCAAACTATTACAATTGATCACGCCTCATCACTGGACGCCAAGAAGATCCGGGTGAAGGTGGCCATCGAAAACCAGCCTTGTATGATGGAAGTCGATTCAGGATCGTCCCTCTCGATGGTTTCCTGGAAGACCCTCAAGCAACTCATCCCTACCGTCTGATGACAAGACCTCTGATTCCAAAGAATCTTACTCAAAGATTATCAGGGAAATCGAATTCCAGTCGTTGGATCCAGCCAAGTCCGTGTCTCATTTAAAAATTGTACCACATCTCTACTCTTGACTGTAGTCGACAGGGATTGGCCTAGCTTGTTAGGCCTCCAATGGTTCGCTCCACTTGGAATTGAAATAGCCAGCATTCACCGAACCAGCAGCAACGACTGGGAAGAGGCTCTCGTCCAAGAATTCCAGGACGTCTTTGCAGATAAACTAGGTGAGTACAAGGGGACCCCGGTATCATTTAACCTCAGCCCCGAAATAGCTCCCATCCGCCTTAAGCCTCGTCGAGTCCCATTTGCCCTTAAACCAAAGATTGATGAGCAGCTTGATAAATTAATAGCCCAGGGTATGTTAGAACCAATCAACCATTCTCCCTGGGAAACCCCGATCGTAACACCCATCAAGCCGGATGGATTGTTAAGAATTTGTGGGGACTACCGAGCCACCCTGAATCACGCCCTGCAGCAAAATGCTTACCCGTACCGGTGGTGCAACACCTTCTCCATTCCCTGGGGGGCGGAAAAGTCTTCGCTAAACTAGATCTAGCCCAGGCATACCAACAACTGCCTGTAGACAAAAAAATGGCAGAGGCCCAAACCGAGGTGCGTTTAAATGTAACCAACTCCAATTCGGAGTAAGCGTGGCCCTGGGAATCTTTCAAAGTTTGATGGAAAGACTATTGCAAGGGATAAAAGGCATTGTCCCCTATTTTGATGATGTTTTAATTGCTGCTCTGACTCAAGAAATACTAAGGGAGTGCCTGGGGTTGGTTCTTCAGAGATTTAAAGACTTGGGTCTCAAAGTTAAAAAAAAACAAGTGTCAATTATATACGGATCAAGCAGAATTTTTAGGATATTTAATAGATAAACAAGGCATTCACCCCACCGATAGCAAACTTAGGGCAATCAAAAACGCCCCAAAACCCCGCAATAAGGCTGATTTCCAAGCTTTCCTAGGCCTTATCAATTTTTATAACGTCTTTCTGCCTCACAAAACAACCGTAGCCGAACCCCTACATCGTTTATTGGACAAAAAAGCAACCAGGGTTTGGGGGCACTGGGAGGAACATGTGTTTCAACAAGTGAAAAACCTATTGACCTCCGACGCTGTTTTGATGCAGTATAATGAGACTTTGCCTTTAACGGTTACATGTGATGCATCACCGTTCAGAGTGGGCGCCATTTTGAGCCACGTTTTACCTAACAGAAGTGAAGCCCCTGTTGCCTATTTTTCAAAAACGCTATCAAAAGCAGAACGCAATTGCAGTCAAATCGATAAGGAAGCTCTTGCTATTGTATCTGCTGTTAAGATTTCATGAATATATTTATGGGCGAGCTTTCACTATAATAACTGACCACAAACCTTTACTGGGAATAATAGCAGGAGATAAGCCAATCCCTTATATATTATCTCCTAGAATGACTCGCTGGTCAGAATTCTTGGCTGCCTATAATTATAAGTTGCAACACCGCTTGGGGAAAGCCATTCCCCATGCTGATGCATTGAGCCGTGCACCACTTCCAGAAACTGTTGACAACCCTGCTCCAACCATCACAACACTGCAGATCGAGACACTCCAAAAACCGCCGTTGACAGCTCGCGATATCGCGATTGAAACTAAATGTGATCCCATTTTAGCACGTGTCCTCAGCTGGGTAGAGCGTGGATGGCCATTGGACCAAATCCCCGACAACTACATTCCTTTCAAAAGTTGACAGGTGGAACAGTTTTCCCAGAAAGGCTGCATCATTTGGGGTGATAGAGTCGTTGTCCCAGAGCGGTTACAGCAAGCGGTACTAAGAACCTTGCACGATGGCCACCCTGGCATCATGCGCATGAAAGCACTCGTGTGAAGCTATGCGTGGTAGCCGGGCATAGACAAGCAGATCGAAGCCTGGGTAAAGACTTGTCACAAATGCCAGGAAGTCAGAAATGCCCCACTGAAAGCAACCCCAACAGAATGGGAAACACCCAGGGGACCATGGTCCCGTATTCATCTGGACTTTGCGGGACTACGAATAGACACACATTTTTATTAACAATAGATGCCTACTCGAACTGGCTCGAAATCCATGAGATGAAAAATACAAATAACGTCCTACCCCAACAAGACTCTAGACATATACCGGGAGGACAACAAATCAAATAGACAATCAAAACAACCTGCCTACCTCAAAGACTACGTTACCGCACCCCTTAAACAGAACCCGGGGGGAAGGGGTGTTTTGAATTTATAAAAGTGCTTGAATAAAGATTGTTGAAACCTTAAAATAAAGTGCAGGGTTAGTGATATCGGATTGGTCCGTTCAGGAGAATCTGATTGGCTATTAATGAGCCTTTCTCATTGGTTAAAAGAGCTAACGTTCCTGTGTTTTCATTGGCTAAATACCCAAGAGCTTGCCTATATAAAGGGGGCTGTTGTGGCCGTTTTTAGAAGTATTGCACCATGTTAAATAAAGAGTTGAAGTTCACTGTTCATCGACTCGTCTCCACTTCTTGCTCCACGCACAGAACATTACAAATACGGCATCCAGTTTTGATCGCTATGATGTAAGAAAGATATTGAGACTCTAGAAAGAGTGCAGAGAAGAGCAACGAAGATGATTAAGGGACTGAAGGCTAAAACATATAAAGAATGGTTGCTGGAATTTGGTACATCTAGTTTGATGAAAATAAAGACTGGGGTGACATTATAGCAATGCTACAATGTCTCAGAGGCTGCCACAAAGAAGAGGGAGTCAAGCTCTTCTCCAAAGCACCTGAAGGCAGGACAAGAAGTGATGGGTGGAAACTAATCAAAGAGAGAAGCAACCTAGAACTAAGAAAAAAAATATCCTGACAATTAGAACAATTAATCAGTGGACCAACTTGCCTCCAGAACTTGTAAATGCTCCAACACTGGACCTTTTTAAGAAGAGATTGGACAACCATTTATCTAGGTTTCTGCAGACCAGATCTGGTTGGTCTAGTAAGGAAATAATTCTAACACCTTTGTCCTTTGGGGAAAAAGAATTTAGAGACATTTGACTTGTACTTTGGCTTGTGAAGAAGAATGCAGTGGACTCTGTACCTGGAATATGGTGGCTCTGATTATTTAAAAATCTCCAATAAATCCACATGAAGTTTCAGGAACATTGTTTCTCTTCAAACCACCCTGTCTAGATTCTAACTAGAGAAGGGATTGGCTAAGTTGGTCTTTCCAAAGTCAACATAGGAATCATATGATCTCTCTCTCTCTCTCTCTGTCATACACACACACACACATCTATCTATCTATCTATCTATCTATCTATCTATCTATCTATCTATCTATCTATCTACTATCATCTATCCATCCATCCATTATCCATCCATCTAAACAGGATGAATGAAGAGAGAGAATGACTAAACCATAGGAGAGACAGAATTTTTTCCCCACATGGTGTTTTGGATGAAAGATATATACGGTATAAAACATATATATCTACTATATATAGTAGAATACCTTTACTAAAATGTTTCTTGCTGTCCATGGTGGTGTGTTTTGCAGAATACTCTAAGAATATTAATATAGGGTGGGGTGGTAGAATCAAAGGATATTAAAATCTCCTTTGAGTCCCCTACCTCATATCTAATCCATAATGTCTCCAATAATTGGAGGTTACAACTTGGCTTCCTTCTCTCTGCAAGCAACCATGATTTTTCTCATGAGCTAAAGAAGTCTCAACTTGTTAGTTCTCAATAGGAAAACCAACAAGAAATTGCAGGGATGTAGGCTAGACTGAGAAGTAAAAAAAAGAAGTTCCTCCCCCTCTCCCTTCCAAGAAAGAAATAGAGTTTTTCCTCCCATAAAACTGTGAAGTAAACTGCAAGTGTGCAACATTAAGGTCTGAGTTCATTTTAAGATGATCTTCACTGTTTTGATGAGGACAAAGAGCTAAGGAAAAAAGGAAGTATTTCTGCAACACTGATTTAATTTCTAACAAAAAGGAGGGAAAATAAAAGAAAGAAACTTTCTGCTTTTCTTAATTGCTAAGCCTCTTTTCTTTTTCTTTTTGCTCTTTACATTTTATTCCCAAGATGATTTTCAAGTGGAAGCAAGAACCTCTTTCAAGGAAAAATCATTATTATTTGCATAATACAGGCTTGTATTTAATTAAGAATGCACATTTTTATTACCATTCCTTGAAAAATCAACCGGTTGGATTGAGGAATGGAAATTTCTTGTGAAAGTCCTAGCTGTTTGGAGAAGGACACCTTTGTGACACATCACACCTAGAAGGAACGGTGTGGTGTACCTAAATCTCAAATTCTAGTCACCCTCCTATTGTGAAGGTCAGCTTATCATACCTTAAAAACATTGTCCTTCAAAACTGGCTATTGTTACAAGCATGTTCCTTGTAGTTTACCTGACGTTAAAAGTTGGGAATGTATCAAAGAATATGGACTTCTCTCTTTTAATTCTTCTCAAACTCAGTGGCTTGGAAAGCTTATTCTATCTAGAAATCCAAGCTGGAAAGAATGCAAAGAAGCGTAACCAGAAGAGTGAAGGAATGAGAAATGAGGAGAGACATAAGAAACAGAATATATTTAGCCTGGAGAAAATGTGGCTCTGGAAGGATGGGATGAGGTATTTCAAAATTCCACAAAAGATTGCCAGTCTCTGTTTTCTTCTTTCCCAGAACACAGAACAAAGAAGTTCCAGGAAGACAGGTTCTCAAGGAATGTTAGGAAAAGGATTTTAAGAATAAAACAATTTGAAAGTTGATGTCATGCCCTTGGTGGAGACTGACTCTGAGGGAGAGGAGAAACAGCTGACAGGGTGTGGAAGTGTGGCTCTGGAGGTTGTGGAGGAGGCTAGGGAAGGGCAGAGGCTGGCTGAGAAGTAAGAGGAGGACCCAGGCCCATCCCCTATCCATCCTAGGGCACGCAGGGTGGAGAGGATAAGGGACAGATGTGGTCTCTTCAGGTGGAGAGGGCCTTGATCCTCTTCATGGGCTGCAGGTATGACAACTGAATAAGAGTTTGGACCTGTGGGACTTCCGGTTTGAGCTTCTTCAGAGACAGACTGAAACCTCGTCTCTGCGAGGCTTCGATCTGTGCTTGCCACTGGAGCACCCTGAGCCAGCTAGTTTCGGGGATAAGCCACCCTGTAGAGATAAAGAATATAGTGTGTATTATAAGAATGTGCCAAGCAGAATTTGATCGGAAGTTATGTATTATGTATTATATTGAAGGTCATAAACTTAAGGTATATATTGAAGTTTAAATAAGAGTTGAATGGATGTAATTAAAAGATATAAAGGTGTCATACTCCAATTAGTAACTACAGGAGAAAATTTGTTTAATGAGAAAAGATAATATGAAATTGAAACAGAACAGACAAAAGTAAAAAAATTAAAGATTTGAATTGAGATGAGATGAGATGAGATGAGATAATCAAAATAAAATTGAGAAAATGAAAAGAGGGGAAAAACTATATAGAAAATGTAAAATAGTATAAAATATGGAATAGAATACAAAAAGGAGCATGAAATTGAGTTTCGTGTCTGTATAAAGAAGTTCAACCCGGGACCATGCTATTTTCAAAAAGATGTTTTACTTGTATTTTGTATGTGTGAAAATCCAAATAAAACTTTAAAAAAAAAAAAAAAAAAGTTTGGACCTGTGTGTACTGGCAAACGCTGGAAACAAAGCATGGAAATATCTCCAGTTTATAGTTCCTCTCTGAGTTTGGCATCCTTCCCAGAGTGTGTTATCTGTGGACATCCTCCAGCCCTTATCTTGCCTGGTTTGTGTTGCCTTTTTCCTTCTTCATGTAACTGTATGGGAGTATTGCTGTCTTCTGTCAAAGTTATTTGGAGCTTGGAAGCAAAGTGAAGGAATAAAAGGGGCTTCACCTATTTTCTGTGACTGTGTTTATTTTGTATCCCACCCTGGGTTATCACAGTTGAAATAATGATCAAAGCAGCTCGTTACTTCCCCTCTTTTGGACACACTTAAACAAAGACTGTATGTCCAGCTGTTGTGAAGGCTTTAGCTTTTCATTCCTGCATTAAAGAAGGGATTGTACGTAGTTGTCTTGATGGCTCCTTCAAAATCTAAAATCTATATGGCTTGTCCAGGATGCTGGATGAAATTGGAATTGTATCTGTAAGATTTAGGATACTATTTGAGCTATCTTATCTAGCCTACAGAAACCTGGAGAGGCCTGCAAGACTGCAAAGAAATTATCATGTAAGATGGACTATCTAAGGATGATCCATATCTAGTTAACCCATAGCGCATTTTGATAGCATATAATGGTTGCTCTCATAAGTGTAGTATGGTGGCCTAGTGGTAAAAGTACTTGCCTCCCACTTAGAAGGTTGAGAGTTGAATCCTAAATAGCGGCAGATATTTCTTCTAGGATGCAAGAAAAATATATTGCTGTGAATCCTGTGTGAAGTCAGGAAGGGCACCCGGCCAGTAAATGCTCAGCACCATCTGGTTGCCCAGACTCTACCCTGAATTATGGAATTACTGGTTCATAAAAAGGGAGTTTTTTAGTGGTTGCTTTTATAAAAAGATCATATTGGTCTTATTGGTCTTCAGATGAGCAGCTTAGATAGGGCTGATTGCTCATAAAATACCAATTTCTCAGAAGATGACTTATGAGGATTTCTCTCTCTCTTGCACCACTTTCCCTAGCCTTACCACTGTGGGTTACTTACTGTCTTTACTTATCTCATTAACGTATTTTCTAAGCCTGCAAAGGATGCAATGAAGCTCACTTGCTTTTGTGATTCCTATTTTCCCAATTCACTAAAATAACCTTTCAAACACCAAAGCCCTGGGAGGTAGGCAGCCTGGTGGCTCCAAAGTTGATGTTGAATTTGTGGTGCAAGATGAACTACTTGTGGAAGTGGGTTAATACTTAATGGAGGAAGCGGTGCATGTTATTTTCTCTTATATTCTGCCAATTGCATTTCTGAAAGCCTCTGAGTGACTGTAAGTAGCAGATGTAATGTCATGGGAAAGGGAACTCTTCCGATTACCACCTGGCATAAAATGGTTTTATATTCTTTAACAGTTTCATACGCCTTTTGGTGAGCAGATACCATGGATCAAAGTCCTCTTGTAAAGTGAGAAAAATGAACAAAAGCAAAGAAAATCAAAATTATTGATTACATTGGCATTGCATTCAGCAACCTGTCCTAAAATATCAGAATCAGAGATAGTATTCAGCTGGTTCGGACTGATTCTGGCATACTGGTAGTGGAAATTTTGACCAGTTCTGAGAACTGGCAAATACCACCTCTGATTGGCCCTGGCCCCGCCAGTACCTCTTCTATATTTCCTTTGTTTTTTAGCTCATTTGATTGCCATGCCTGAGCTGAGCTAAAAAACAGTTCAGGCAGCTTTCCATCATTGACAGAGATCTGTATTTGAGCCCTATACATGTGGATGCAGTGCACATTAGGTGTGCGCATAGAACCGGTAGAAAAAAAAATTGGAAACGTGCCACTGATCAGAATCTTAAAGCTGAGAGATGCACTGACATTGAAAATTGAATGGAGATCAATGGAGGCTGAAAGTAAGGGAAATTTGACTGTCTGCTTCTTCCTGGACATCTGCAGATCTTTTCATTGGAAATTACAACCATAGCTAACACAACTGAACCATCCTATATTATGCATCTTGAAACCATGGGGGTTTCCTCTTTCCCTTTCTTCATATATATATATATATATTTTCATGTGTGTCTAGATACCTGAAGGTTGTTTTTAGAGAGAGAAAAATATATCATATGGGGAGTTCAGTGCAGGACTCTGCACACTGGTTGAATTCTCTTAGCCAGCTGTTATAAAATGTTTAAGTATCTCAGATATTTTTACTAAGAGATGCCTTCAAACAGAGAATGACTATTGAACTCTCTAAACAAAACATTGTTTCCATTCTTTGCCCTTGAAAGTATGCCTTAGTTTTGAATTATATGATTTTGTTTCCTTTGTTTTAGATTTAATTGTTCCTTAATTTCAAAGAAGGTCCTACGTTACCAATTAAAACCAAGCCAGGGTTATGCAAGAGATTTAAAAATCAATATAGCAATAGCACTTAGACTTATATACTACTTCACAGTGCTTTTACAGCCCTCTCTAAGTGATTTACAGAGTCAGCATCTTGCCCTCAACAATCTGGGCCCTCATTTTACTGACCTCGGAAGGATGGAAGACTGAGTCAACCTTGAGCATGGTGAGATTCAATCTGCCAAATTACAGACAACTGGCAGTGGGCAGAAGTAGCCTGCAGTATTGCATTCTAGCCACTATGCCACCACAGGTCTTATCTTATAAAGACCAATGCAGACTATCATAATGTTCTATATGATGCTGCCATTGGTCAGAGAAAGTATAATGATTACGTAGTTCTTCTACACATTGTTGCATTATATAAATGGTTATACACATCAAGTTGTTAACCAATGTTCATACTACAATTTGTCTTAGGCACGTGGAAAATCATGAAAAAGAAGAAAAGAAAAGAGAATGAAGGTGCAGAAGGAGAAAGCAATATGTAAGAGCAAAGAACAGAGAACTCAAGCAATATAGAATTGTTAAAAGGGATAGGAAAATCATGTCTTGAACTTTCAAGTGTAGATGCTTCAAGCTGTCCTGCTCTGTTTGCTCCAAGCTGTCCTGCTCCAAGCTGTCCTGCTTGTTTGCTTATAAAAATCCAATTCATGAAGTTTTCCATGTTTTTAGCAATTATAGGAATAAGCCCTGATACATATTTCTAAGCATTGGTCAGGATTTGGGTCTCACTGAATACAAGGCTGTGTTTGATATCTTTGTTATATTGTTTTGCAGTGCTCAATACTTCTAACTCAGATGATCATAAATATGAAGACAGCAATGCTCTTTTATCCCTCGAGTCTTCTGTTTGCTGAAGGGAATTGGTGTGGGACATATTTATTGATTTTATCCCCACCAGAATGAGGCAATCAAGCCAAATTATGGTGCAACAATACCCAAATCAAAGTTAATCAGTTCTATTCATAATCCACACCATGCCGCCATATACTTGGCTACTGCTCCAATTTATTAAAACTAGGTCTGAACTTCAGAACAGAACAACAGAGTTGGAAGATATCTTGTAGGTCATCTAGTCCAACCCCCAAGTAGGAGACCCTACATCTAGTCCAACTCCCAAGTAGGAGACCCTACACCATTTCTGACAGATGGCAGTCCAGTCTCTTCTTCAAAGCCTCCAGTGATGAAGCTCCCACAACTTCCGAAGGCAACTTCTGTTCCATTAGTTGATTGTTAGAAAATTTCTCCTTATTTCTCGGCTGAATCTCTCCTTGATCAGTTTCCATCCATTATTCCTTGTCTGGCTTTTGGGTGCCTTGGAAATAGCTTGATCCCCTCCTCTCTGTGGCAGCCCCTCAAATATTAGAAGACTGCTATCATGTCCACTAGACTAGTCATGCCCAGTTCCTGCATGCCCAGACTAGTCATGCCCAGTTCTTCATATGCTTCAGCCTCCAGTCCCCTAATTATCCTGGTTGATCTTCTCTGTGCTTTTTCTAGAGTCTCAACATCTTTTTCATAGTGTGGTGACCATGGATATAGTATTCTAGGTGTGATCTTACTAAGGCTTTACAGAATGGTATTTGTGCCTCACTTAATCTTGATTGTAACCCTCTGTTAATGCAGTTTAGGATTTGCTCATATTTAGTTGGTTGTCCACTATGTATTTGCAATCAGCTTGGATCAAATCCAGAACTAGGACTGAATTTAATGAAGGAAATTTTCTTTTATTGGTTTGAGAAGAATCTCTAATCTGCTGCACATCTGGGCTGAATCCAGAGACTAGAAAAATGAAAAACAACCTTGATAAAAGCAGGTGCAACAACTTTTGCAACCCTGCCATAAAAACTGCAAACATGTCATCAAGAATAAAAGGAACAAAATAGAACTTAAATTAGATTTAGATTATATATGTAGATTAAAATGGGTGAAAAAATCAGTGTGAATTTTTATGTTTGCTGGTAAAGTTGATGAAAACAACGTGCAACCATTTTAAGAATAGAGGAAAAAATATTGCTCATTCTGTTTTTTTTCCTTCTTTCTTTCTTTCTTTCTTTCTTTCTTTCTTTCTTTCTTTCTTTCTTTCTTTCCTTCCTTCGTTCTTTTTCTAATCTCTCTTTCTCTTTATTTCTCTCCCTCTCTTTCAACAAAGTAATCCATGCAACATGTAATATATCAGCAAAGATAATAATTAAAAAAGGCAAATATTTATGGAAAGAGAGGTGCTTTTCCATCTGCCTTTTAAAACTGGGTCTGTGTGCTTCTCCCCTTTCAAAGTTTCCTGATAAATGTGAGTTTTCAAAAGTTCTTAATTATCTGCAAATTGTCATTTAGAGTTAAATAATTAGAAGAAGCATTTAAATGAGAGGAAGTTGTAAGACCTGCTCTGAGATAAAACACATTGTCAAGCATATTAATTGGTAAATACAATCCTATTGGATGTTGGATAAAAATATTCTAGTTTACAGTAGGTCACATTTATCCTGTCTTTTTAAAAATGTGAAAATAAATGCACTGTTTAAGCAGGTGCTGACAAAGTTTATCTGACCTTTATTTTCCAACCAAACAAAACAAATGAATATCAAGGGGTTGCAATTAAAACCCAGCACCTATTTGTAAAATAGCTATTTAATTCCTGTAAAATTGAACAGGTTCATACAATTAAAAGGAAAACCAAAAAGACCAGTTAAAGGATAAGTGGGATCTGTGTTTGGAGAGGGCTGCAATTAGTTAATAAATTTGGGGAAAGGTTGAGAGCAGGTAAAAAGCTTTTCAAAAAAGCATTTGTATGCTCCCCACCAAGGCAGCTCCATTCCCATTTGATGCGAGTCCTATTTCAATTCCATGTCAAGCCAGCCCTAACTCTCTCTGGGGAAAAAAACTAACGCGTGTTCACAAATAAATCATGTAAATTTAGCTGGTCCTACTGAGGCTTGTGTTGCCTGAATTGGTTCCATTTTCTTGGTTCTTCCTCTTCTTTTTTGTTTTGAAAAAACAATTTATATTCCAGATTATTTCTGCAATTCACAAAAGAAAAGTAAAGCACACATAGCTTCTTCCAGAAAATAATTTAATACCTATCTGCTTAAGTGAATGTTTGTTACTGATGATGTGAATTATAATTAAAATGTATATTATAATAATTATAATACATACATACATACATACATACATACATACACATAAATACACACACACACACACACACATTTTAAACCTAAACATTCTTTTATGAATTAGCAATAGCACTTTGACTTATATACCGTTTCACAGTGTTTTACATCCCTCTCTGAATGGTTTACAGAGTCAGCATATTCCCCCCAACAATCTCAGTTCTCATTTACCAACCTTGGTCAGGATCCTGAGCTGGTCAGCATTGAACTCCTGGCAATGGGCAGAGTTAGTTTTCAATACTGCATTTGATTCACTGGACAGACACAGCAGAAATAATCTGGGATGACATAGCAGAAATAATCTGGAATACAGATTATTAAAAAAAAAAAAAATCAAATCATAAAAATGCTACCAGTTAAGGAAAAACAATTATAATTGTAGCAGAACCTTGCAGGTCCGAATGCTGTGTTGTCTACAAGACCCTTAGAGGGAGTCTGAGTTTATTTTCAAATAATACTTTTGTCCCTGCTTTAAAAAAAAAAAAAAAAAGACCATTAAGAGCCAGTGATTAGAATGTGGAATTGCAGGCTACTTCTGCTGACTGCTGGTTGCCTGCAATTTGGTAGTTCAAATCTCACCAGGTTCAAGGTTGACTCAGCCTTCCATCCTTCTGAGGTTGGTAAAATGAGGAGCCAGATTGTTGGTGGCAATAGACTGACTCTGTAAACTGCTTAGAGAGGGCTGAAAAGCACTGTGAAGTGGCATATAAGCAGGGGTGAGCTTCAAAGATTTTAGCAATGGGTTCCCTGCCTGGTTTCTGGGTCGGCATGGCCATGGTAGGCGTGGCCTAGTCAGCCTCCTGCACCATGGTGGGGAGGCATTTTTTCCTTGCCCGAACTCCGGAGGCTTTTTTCTAGCTTCCAGGAGAGCAAAAATGGCCTCCCCGGGGTCTGGAGGCTGCCTGGAAGCTGGAAACAGGCCCATTTCCAACCTTTCCGAAATTCCAGGAGGCACGTTTTTTGCCTCCTTGAGCCTCCATATGCACCCTGCACTTTCCTGCATCTAAAGTGGGCAGTGTGGAGGCTCCTGGAAGGGGAAAGGTGGGACCAGCCAGGAGTGGGATTTGGGGGTTCTCTGAACCTTAGCTATGGGCTCTCCTGAACCCCTGAAAATTCCCAGCAGCCCACCCCTGTATATAAGTCTAAATGCTATTGCTATTATCTCATCTGTTGCTTTTTTTGTCCCTTATTCCTTCTCCCCATAACAGTTAATTTTCTGGTGTAAAGATGGGTTATGATTGTCCACCCCTAACTATGGACCATATGTCTTCAACAGACAAATCTCTACCACAATAGCTTCTATCACTTTGAGAAAACACTTACAAGCTGCTATCAAAAATCCCACATAAATCAGAAATGAATAGACTAACATTGGCAATTAAGGAGAAAGAGCAATCTGAATATTACATGATATGGGATCTGTTTCATCAATGGTTAAATAATAAAAATGTAAGTTAGAAATAGGGGGGAGAATAAAGAAGATATGTTAAAAGAGATAAGTAAATATCATTGTTAATATGTGGGATATTATTATATTAACACTGTAGAATTAGTATGTGGAATATTACTATGCTAAATATGATAGAATTAATATCAATGTAATGAAGAATGCTGTAAATTTTGATTATTGTTATGCAAGAATATTTGGACCCAGACAACGCATTGCTGAACTGAAGATGGAATGATTGTATTAAAAATAAAAAATGTTAAAAATATAATCCCACATATATCCACTGACCTAGGACAATAGCCCTGTCCTACCTTATCATCTATAATGGCAAAATCTGCATTTCAAGGCTTGGAAAATAAACTAAGGTGACCAAGTTGAATATCATTGATGCTTTGATGAGTGTCTCAGTATTGTACCGAAGAGCAATAATCACCAGATAGTCATTCTGAATAGCAAAGCATTTACTTGAATTCTAAAAGATTGTTTTTAAATCCCTGAAAACAGATGGGGCTTAGTTGCCCAGGAGAGTAAATGCTCTCATATCTGATGCATTGTCAAAGTAACTAATAAGAGCACAAAATGTTATTGTGGGTAAATAACTTAGCCCGGGGAGCAACAGATACGGCAATCATGGAAGAAGGATACAAATACAACTCACAATTCATTTCAGAGGAGAGGGTGAAGAGTCACTCTTGAACTCATGAACTCAGCAGGACTATAAGGTAACATGGTGAGTTCAAAACAGAAACATTTGGTTATTCTTGCCAAGCAAATTACATGGATGTGTACATAAAGTCAGCAGGAGGCAGGCTTAAGTAAAAGGATAATTTACTGTTATGAACTTACCTATCAGTTGTAGCCAGGATAAGTGCAGGACAAGACTCACATGTAGCCAGGATAAGTGCAGGACAAGACTCACATTCAAACACGACACACATAGTCGTCCCTCTGGATCACTACACAACTTTCCCTGACCAGATGAGGAGGATTAATCAGAATTTGGCGGGAGTTTAAAAGTTCTCCTTTGATTCCTTCACACATTCCCAGATCTTCACCTCTGTATACGTTTATTTTTATTTTTTATTTTTATTTTATTTGGTTTGTCAATTGCTTACAAGATAATAGGTATAAGTAAAAACATAGTTATGAATACATGGATACATATAAGAAAAATAAAAGAAACAATAGGACAGGGACGGTAGGCACGATTGGTGCACTTATGCACGCCCCCTATAGATCTCTTAGGAAAGGGGTGAAGTCAATAGTAGACAGTCTAAGGTTAAAGTTTTTGGGGTTTGGGGAAGAAACCACAGAGTCAGGTAGAATATTCCAGACATTGATCATCTGTTGCTGAAGTCGTATTTCCTGCAATCAAGTTTGGTGTGATTAACCTTGAGTTTGTATCTATTGTGTGCTCTTGTACTGTTATGGTTAAAGCTGAAGTATTCATTGACAGGTAGGACACTGCAATGTATGATTTTATATACTACACTTAGATCAGACTGAAGGCGGCATAGTTCTTGGTTTTCTAGGTCTAGAATTTCAAGTCTGGTGGCATAAAATATTCTGCAATGAGTAGAGGAGTGGAGAACTCTTCTTATGAAATATTTCTGGACTTTCTCAACTGTGTTAATATCAGATACATAATGTGGGTTCCAGACTGATGAGCTGTATTCGAGTATTGGTCTAGCAAATGTTTTGTATGCTCTAGTTAGTAGTGTAATAGTACCAGAGAAAAAGCTACATAGTATTAGGTTAACAACTCTTAATGCCTTTTTGGCTATGTAATTACAGTGGGCTCTAGCACTTTGGTTATTTGAAATGAGTATTCCAAGATCCTTGACAGAGTTTGGATCATCAACAAGGTCTTGACTATTCAGCCTGTATTTTATTTTCTGATTTTTTTTTGCCTCTTCATCATTTTTACTTCTCTTCATCACATTCTTGTCATTTGCTAAATAATAACGGCTGAAAAGAGCATGATTCAAGTTTGTTTCAAGGAGACTATGGGTTTTTTTTAAATCTTTTCCCCCCTCTTAATTTAGAAGTTTAGTGTAATCCCAAATCAAGGAGTGAGTTTCCATGGCTGTGGATGGATCAGAAAGAGCAATAGCAGTCGCACTTAGACTTATATATCACTTCATATTGCTCTACAGAATAGAATAGAATAGAATAGAATAGAATAGAATACTTTATTGGCCAAGTGTGATTGGACACACAAGAAATTTGTTTTGGTGTAAATACTCTCAGTATACATAAAGAAATATACATTCATTAAGAATCAAGAATCATAATGGACAACACTAATGATAGTCATAGGGTACAATCAACAATCAAATCATACTAGGAAACAGTCAATATAAATGGTAAGGATACAAGCAACAAAGTTACAGTCATACAGTCACAAGTGGGAGGAGATGGGTGATAGGAACGATGAGAAGATTAACAATAATAGTAGTAGTATTGTTACTATTAACAATAATAGTACTTTGTAAATAGTTGAACAGTGTTGAGGGAATTATTTGTTTAGCAGAGTGATGGCTTTCAGGAAAAAAAAAACTGTTCTTGTGTCTAATTGTTCTGCAGTGCAGTGCTCTATTGTGTCATTTTGAGGGAAGGAGTTGAAACAGTTTATGTCCAGATGTGAGGGGTCTGTAAATATTTTTACAGCCCTCTTTTTGACTCATGCAGTATAAAGGTTCTCAATTGAAGGCAGGTTGGTAGCCATTGTTTTTTCTGCAGTCCTAAATATCCTCTGAAGTCTGTGTCTGTCCTGTTGGGTTGCAGAACCAAACCAAACAGTTATAGAGGTTGTTAGGGATAACATTGTTTACCCTAACTGGTTTAGGTAAAATAATAAATATGTAATCATAGTTTATAAGTTAAAGTGTCTGCAACTTTAAATATAGGAATGTAATTAGGGGAGTGGTTGTGAAAGCACTTTAAAAGAAGCAAGATGACAGCTTGCTCTCTCTGACTTTGATGATCCCTAATTACTGCTTGGACTCAAGACTGCATTGCTCGAACGGGAGAGAAACAAAGGACTGATTTGTAAGTGAACTGATATAGGATCTTCTACACGGACTTTGCTAACTGAATATCCTTGAATGGACTGACTAAATGATACATGACTATTAGACTGTTATTTTGACTATGCTATAAATGGAATAAACTATATTTTTGATAGCACAAGCGTATCTGTTATTTTTACTGTATGTTAATAAACATACAAGCTTAGCTTACTCATTTATCTGTATGCCTATCTGACTAACACTGCACATTCTGTTTAGCTTGTCTCCTTAACCCTGGTTGGGGAACCCAGGCTTAACAGAGGTGCAGATGATAGACTCAATAATTCCTCTGTAGAACTACAGCACTCTCTGAGCTGTTTACAGAGTCAGCACCTTGCCGCCAACCCTCTGAGTCTTCATTTTATCAAACTTGGAGGATGGAAAGCTGATTCAACCTTGAGCTGATCAATATCAAACTTATGGCAATCAGCAGAATTATCTTGCAATACTGCATTTTAACCACTGTGCCACCACAGCTCTTGGTCTATCCCAGGGATCAGTCCAATATTTTCACAACACTGCCCAATATTTTTATCAGAGTGGCTCTTAGCTACATTATGGCAATATCCAAAGAGAAGAATCCACCACCGGAATGCCAGAGAAATGCTTAAAAGCAAAGCCATAATGAAAAGCAAATGTTGATAAGAGCACAGAAGGTGAACATATTATCTGATCACACAATGGCAGAGATTTATGCCATGCAACAATATGACATATGACCATCTGAACAATCAGCCTGGTAAAAGGAAGGAATCCTATTTTCATTTAAATATTTTTTTTCCCCAAGCGTAAGTCACAGTGGACTCCTTTGGGGATTCATTTAAATAGCTGACTTTGTTAAGGTGGTTAATTGGTTGGGTGCCAACTATTAGCCTTTCAAGGGGAACTGTCTGTGACACACTTCCTCCACTATTGTGTCTCAGTTGATATTATAATGATAAATGAGACCTGATTACATAGCATTTTCAGCAGCGCTGATTTACATATGTGAAGAAATCTGTTGGGATTGGGTTTTTATAGCCCCAGTAATTTGTACACGTTTGACATTGCTTTGGGATAACTTGTCTAATTGCTGTTCCCTCCTGATCAGAGCTGAGGCTGTTTCAACAGTGACTTGCCGTGGTCATCAAACTGCACAATTGTTGGATGAGTTATCTGTTTTTTGAGCTTGTCATTGAAACTTTCTTCCAGAAACTTGTTAGCAACTCAAGAGAATGAAGCTTGGGGAGAGAATAGGAAAAAGGAAACTGAGACTGAGATGTCTGGGAAAAGCTTGCAAAGTAATGCTCTTGACTCATGAATAACAATGAGTAGTGAAGAAGCAGCTGATTTAAGAACCGTGATGGTGCAGTGGTTAAAGTGCAGTACTGCAGGCTATTTCTGCTGATTGCTGGTTGCCTGCAATTTGGCAGTTCAAATCTCATCAGGCTCAAGGTTGAGTCAGCCTTCCATCCTTCCGAGGTGGGTAAAATGAGGACCCAGATTGTTGGGAGAATAGGCTGACTCTGTAAACTGCTTAGAGAGGGCTGTAAACCACTGTAAAGCAGTATATAAGTCTAAGTGCTGTTGCTATTTAATTGAATGGCCAGGTTCCACATTCCATAAATCTTCAGCAGCACCCATTCTTTCCTTCAAACCAATGCAAAATTGCTTTCCTGCAAAATCCAATGTCAAATCAGGTAAACCCAGTCCTCCCCTTTCCTCTGCATCTTGTAACATCAACAACTGTTGTTTCTCTCCATTGTAACATGTCTTCATTCCATTTTTGAATATAATTATTTTTGAAATGATGATAATAATTTGTAATACAATGCAAACCTACAATATAAAAAAAAAAGATACTGAGATTCTGGAAAGAGTGCAAAAAAGAGTGACAAAGATGATTAGGGGTCTGGAGACTAAAACATATGAAAAATGGTTGCAGGAATTGGATAAATCTAGTCTAACAAAAATAAGGACTAGAGGAGACATGATAGTTGTGTTTCTATATCTAAGGGATTGCCACAAAGAAGAGCTAACCCATTTTTCAAAGCACCAGAGGGCAAGACAAGAAACAATGGATGGAAACTAAACAAGGAGAGAAGCAACCTAGAACTAACAAGAAATTTCCTAATGGTGAGAACAATCAACCAGTGGAACAGATTGCCTTCAGAAGTTGTGGGTGCTTCATCACTGGAGGCTTTTAAGAAGAGACAACCATATGGACAACCATTTGTCTGAAATTGTATAGGAGTTATCTGCTCGAGAAGGGGAGTTGACTAGAAGACTTCCAAGGTCCCTTCCAACTCTGTTATTTTATGTTCTATGGTTTTTTTTAAGGTGTTAAATAACATGTAATTCACATTTATCAGAATGATCCTCAGATATTCTACTTTCTTCTCAATCTTCTAAGAAATGTTTTTTTTTTTAAGTCTCACAAATTCAACATAAACTAGAACCTCCATCCTATTTCTTGGATGATGCACATCAAATCCCAACAATGAATTGGAATTGTATATGACCCAAGACCATTCTACAGGATGCACAAATTCATGTGGTTGGTGACTCACTTAATCTCACTGATAGGTGGAAGGACATTCTTCTCATCAGCGTGTATAATATCACACCTTTTCAGGAGAGCTTCATGTCTCAGTGCTAACAGTCAAGGTACTAATTCCTTTTCTTTCCAGTGTCCAGTGACAGTAATAACCATTTTCACAAAAGCAACTACCTGCAGGGGAACTAAATACTGAAGAAGAAGAAAAAAAACAAATTTCATTCAGACCTAAGAAGGTTGAAATATCCTTTCACTGACTAACTATAATAGCAGGGTAAGGCTGCAATCCGCATTTTAAGAGAATCAGGATTCACCTGATTAAGTGATAAAAGGCCATCCACAAATGGAGCTGCAAGCCCCTTCTTCACAAATCATTCTTCAGCGCTCTTATTCATTGTAACCAATCATTTTTATATCTCAGCTGCAGTATTTACTCGCATTAGCAATAATCTCTTTTAGCCTCTCATCATCTTGTTACCTTTCAGTTAGAATCTATTGCTTCAAAATTACTGGCCTTCTCATGCAATTTGGTTTAACTCAGTATCTTATATTACATTCTCACATTTGTGAAGAGTGTCAATTTCAAAAGTTGTGTCCCTACTCTGAGATCTCGGCAACATGGTATCTGTTTTATTTTGCTTTTTTTTTTTCTTTTGTGCTCACAATTGATTGTGGTTCCAATTTAAGCTTAGCATGAACTTCAAATGACTCTTATCAACTATTCTGACTGGTCCTATGTAATGTTCTTAATCATTAGCATCAATTAAGTTGGGCAACATGCATTTCATGAAAATGAGATAGATCCCACAGTTCAATCCTAGGTTTTTTGGTGTAAAGCCCATGAAATAATTTGGGGGCCTAATTAAAGGAGATCTACTTTGATAAATCTTCTTTGTCTTTATCAACCCTACAGAACAAAAATATATTCTGGTTCCTTTATCTGAAGATATTCCAGAGGTCATGTGGATAGCAGATAGCTTTACACAGTAGACTGAACCAGCAGTGGGATTCTACCTGTTCTACTACCTATTTTGTTAGGTTCTGCGCATGGGTGCAAGGAGCGGAGACGAGGCAGTGAACAGTGAACTTCAACTCTTTATTAAGCATACTGAACAGAGCAATCACCTAGGGCAGCAGCAGCCCCTTTTTTTTTTTTTTGAAACAAATTTTTATTAATTTTAAAGATAAAACAACACATCATTAACCATTAAATACATAAACACATAAAACCTCTTAACATTGTAAATCCTTACAAGTCAAACAAAACATTATTTTTATACAGCATAATTCCAATTTATCCCATCTCCATATGGACACACAAATATCTTTCAACAAATCTCTCATTATTTCTCTTTACTCCTATTCAATTTCATTTCTCTTCCATATTTATCCATTTTATAGTCATCATATTCTTTTCTTTCTGGCTTGTTTAAATTATTCTCATCTAACTTTCCTCCAAGGTTTTATTGATTCTTTTTTCCTTTTTTTTATAAAAAACAAATTTTGTTAGTTTTACCATAAACACAATACACAAACATACAAACACAAAACATAAACAAAACTAAAAGATCTTTTCTGAAGGTTGTCTATTCCCGGGTTAAAACTCTTCACACAGACACAAATTCAAACATCATATTCAACCCATATCTCCTTCCATATCTTATTATCATTTTCTTTTTTATATATATATATAAAAACCATTTTTATCAGTTTTATAAAAACAATGCACAAAGAATCAAGGCATAGCAGCTTATAAATTCTTTTCTAAGAAAAAATAATAATAAAAGATCAATAAGGCATAACATTTCCAGATTATAATATCAATATTTCATATAATATTAACTTCATATCTTGTCCCTACTTCTCCTTTCCATCCAAATTATTTATTAATTAAAATTTTATTGCCTTTTATCAATATACAAAATCCAAAAAAAAAAGCATATATATCCTTCCATATCTTATTACCATTTTCAACAACATTCTTTGTCTGTTCTATTTCCAATTATCCATTCATCTTTTTTTTCTTTTACTATACTTCTCCTGTACACCAATTGGAGTAACATCTATAACTCATTACCCTAACTTAGAAATACTACATATAGCAATCTTTCTTGGGATTCTGTTTAAAAGATTCTAAAATTACATAATAAATTTTATATTCTAAATATACATATAAAAACACACTCTTATATACCCTCCAGAATCCCTCTTTTAATCTAAATTAAATTCACCCATTGTCTCTAAATAAACTTTTTTTCTTTAGGTCTTGCTTCCCCCCATTAAGGCTTCTCCTCCCCCCCTTTCTCTCTTGCTTATTCTTCTCCTTGCCCTTTCTACCCCTTTGCTTTTTCCCTTCGCTTTTCTTACTCCTTTTCCTTTGCTTTCTAACCTTGCCTCCATCTTTTCGCTCATTTTTCTCTCTTTTGGTTGTTTTTATAATTCTTAAAATCCCCTTTTTCTTATCCTTTTTCTCCTCCTCTCCGGAAGGGACCCATTGTTCATCAAAGATGGCTTCTTCTTCCTCTTCTTCCTTGTCCCAGTCCTTCTGCTGCGTAATCAACTTTTCAACAGAACATAACGCCATTTCTAAGAATTGAAACAAAGCGCCCAAAGTATCTTCTTTTTTATATTTTTGATATTCAATCTCTAGTTCATCCACAAACAATGCCATTATAAAAAGGGAAACTTTTTCCAAAACAACCACAAGTATTTTTAATCAAAGACAATCAAAAGCAATTAAAAAAAAAAAAAGTTCCAAAAGTTAATACTTTTCTTCCTTCTTCTCTTTCTCTTTCAGGATTAATTTTTATTCAAAGAGGTCCAATTACCATATATCTTCCTTTGGGATCCACAAAGACGTTCTAGACAATCTCCTCCTTTTTCAGCTTCTGCTCCAATTTTTTTTCTCACTTCCCACTTGCAATGACAATTTTAAATAATCAGAAATCCATACCTCCAGCAAAGATTTTCCAATTTCTTAAATTTTTCAATGTCCAAAAATCCCTTTGTCTCTTAGCTTCAACTTTCAAAGCAATCCACTTTCAATGTCTAATATATCCAAATATTTCTGCTATTTCCGTGGGGTGGGAGAGTAAAAAAAAAAAAAAAGTTCCCTTTAACAGCTTCTCCGCCGCTTTTCGCTCTTCTTAGGGATACAATGTATCCTCCAGCAATTCAAGCAGCTCAATTCCAGGCAATTTAAAAGGTGTTACTTGACCCGGCTCAGACAGAACTTTCACTCTTCACACTTCCTCCAGCACAGTTCTTACCCGGTTGCTGGCTTCTTCGTGGCGGCCATTGCTGACCGCCGCTCCACCGCCTTGGGAAAAAGGGGTTTTCCCGGAGAAGGGGGGGGGTCTGCGACACCCCCACCTCCCTATCCGACTCCCCTCTCTCTTCAGCTGTTCCTACAGGGCAGCCATATCCCCCTTACCCATCTGGATCGGGGGTACCTCGACGGCTAGCACAGCAGGAATCGCGAGCTGTCGCGAATTCCTGCTGCCCCGAAGCCACGCGAAACCGGAAGTCCAGCAGCAGCCCTTTTATAGGGTTGGCTGCTGTCCTATTAGCCAATGAAAAACATGGAAGTGTTAAACCCTTGAACCAATGAGAGTTGGCCCGTTAACAGCCAATCAGAGGTCCCTGAAAGGACCAATCCGATGTCGCTATTATCGGCCAATCAGAAGTGCAGGATTAGAACCTTGCTTTTTAATTAAGGTTGTTAAAACTTTATTAAATGCCTTTATTAGTTCATAACACCCCTCCTCCCTAGGTTCCGTTTGAGGGGTGCGGTAAGGTAATCGCATAGATATGCAGGTCATTTCAATTGCCTTTTAGATTTGTGCTGTCCCACCAGTTCCTGTCTGTAGTACGGTTCTGGTGGAATGTTTTTTGATTTATCTGGTACAGGCGGTTCCGCATCCCCACAGGACGACTCGGCGCCGCTAATTCTGTCATCATTGTCCTCCGGTTCCTGCGGACTCACCTCCGTTGAGAACTTGCGCCAGGACAGGATCTCGTTTCGTTTCGATAGCGATGTCTCTGGCTGTTAGCGGCGGTGAATATAGGGTTTCAATCTGGAGTGTCATGAGGGTTGGAGCTGGGTCGTCGACGGTTTCCGGAAGTGGGACACGGCTCAATGCATCAGCGTGGGGAATGGCTTTCCCCGGGCGATGTTGCAATTTATAATTGTATGCAGCTATGAACTCCAACCAACGAGTCATTCTGGGTGACAATATATAAGGGGTTGGTTTGTCTCCCGCAATAATCCCCAGCAAGGGCTTGTGATCGGTAATTATCATGAAGGCTCGTCCATTCACATATTCATGAAACTGTTTCACAGCAGATACAACGGCAAGAGTCTCTTTGTCAATTTGGTTAAATGATATCGGGGTCCCCTTGTACTTGCCTAGTTTGTCTGCAAAGACATCCTGGAATTCCTGGACGAGGGCCTACTCCCCGTTGTCACTTCTGGTTTGGTGAACGCCGGCTACCTCGATCCTGACTGGGGCGAACCATTGAAGGCCTAATAAACTAGGCCGGTCATGATCGACGACGGTCAGCGGTAGCGACGCAGTACAATTTTTGAATGATACTTGGACTTGGCTGGAGCTGACGACCGGAATTCGGTTCCCCTGGTAATCTTTGAGTATAATTTTTTGGGCTCTGAGGTCTTGATGCCGGATGGCGGGGATTAACTGTTTGAGGGTCTTCCAGGAAACCATCGAGAGGGACGACCCTGAGTCAACTTCCATCATGCAAGATTGGTTCTCAATGGCGACCCTCACTCAGATCTTCTTTGCATCTAATGATGAAGCATGACCGATGGTAATGGTTTGGTGTGCCTCTTCCCGTCTCGTTGAAGTGGCAAGTGTTTTATTTCTATAGGAGTGGTTGTTCCATTGGTGGTTCAAGTGTTCCCGACTCACAGGATGATTCCCTGTGGTCTGGCAGTAGTTGTTTTTTCTCCGAATTGGGCTGGATCCTTGCTTGCTTCTCCAGACCTTCCCGATGTGGCCTCTTTTCGCATAGGAATGGCAGAGCGCGTCAAGAAATTTGCAATCTGATCGCGGGTGGTTTGCCCCACAACTCGCGCATTGGTGCAATAGTCTTCGATTCCGCAGGTTGCGTTGGTCATATTCGGACCGGAGCCAGTTGACCTCCTCCTCATCACTTTCTGATGGAGATTCGAGGTTCTCGTTGTGGGTTGCTGTTGTGTGCCTCTCTAGACGAGGTGAGGTATCATTGGCGAGTTGACAGAGTGGTGCGTTGGTGCGGCACATTCGGGCAGCCAACTTCCTAGTTGCTTCTGCTGCAGTAGAATGACATTTGACTTTGATGACATCAGCAAGATCGATGTCCCCTTTGGCCAAGATCTTGCTCTGCGCTGAGTGGTCATCTAATCCCAGAACTATTCGGTCTCTCAGAGCTTCTTCGAGGTCTGCAAACCCACAGAGGCCTCCCAGGTTCTGGAGGTCTGCGATGAAATCTGCGACACTCTCTCCTTTCCGTTGGTCCCTCTGGTAAAACTCATGTCTTCGGACAAGTGTTGGTACAGGGGGTACATAGTGGGCCCGTAGAAGGGGCGTGAGAACGTCCCAGTTCATGGATTTCACCTCAGCCAGTTTTGCTAGTGCCTTGGCCATCTTAAAGATGGCAGGCCCGCAATGGGTCAGAAACACTGCTCGCTTTTTCCCCGTAGTTGTGTCTTTCAAGTTGTTGGTCTCCAGAAACATCTGGAACCAGTCCATGTACGAGTCCCAGTCTTCTTGTGCCAGATCAAAAGTGGTATGGCGTTGCCGGACATGGTTTCTGTTGTCGATGCGCCTTCAGCCACATGCTCTGTTTGGTGCTCTGTAAGTGTTCAGTCAGCTCTGATGTCTCCGCATCCCATCCTTGTTGCCAGTGTTAAGTTCTGCGCATGGGTGCAAGGAGTGGAGACGAGGCAGTAAGCAGTGAACTTCAACTCTTTATTAAGCATACTGAACAGGGCAATCACCTAGGGCAGCAGCAGCCCTTTTATAGGGTTGGCTGCTGACCTATTAGCCAATGAAAAACATGGAAGTGTTAAACCCTTGAACCAATGAGAGTTGGCCCGTTAACAGCCAATCAGATTTCCCAGAAAGGACCAATCCGATGTCACTATTATCGGCCAATCAGAAGTGCAGGATTAGAACCCTGCTTTTTACTTAAAGTTGTTAAAACTTTATTAAACGCCTTTATTAGTTCATAACATATTTGGTGATCGTGTGAGTGAGCATGCACACCTAACACATGTGCACCTAATGTATGTGCAGCTTTCCACACACCGGCTGAGGCCTGCAGTGCCAATCAGCTGAGATGATAAAGAGAGGGGTGGATGGGATGGCCAATCCTGCACCTTTCTCTTCTTTCTCAGCTGATTGTCAGAGGGTTTGGGTTTTTTTACTACCCGTTGGGCTGAACCAGTCTGAATCAGTAGCATACCACCACTGGACTGAATGGGTGGAGAAAGAGGCATTAAAGATGGACAAGATTCAGTTGTCCATCTGCACTTAAAAACACAGGCCACTCTTTTGAAGACAGCAAAGTCTACATTTTGGACAGAGAGGACTGCTGATCAAAGAGGCCATCTACATAAAGATTGAACAGCCCTTTCTTAACAAGGCGGAAATATATGACTTCATCTATCTCCTGTTTTCAACACAATCCTTTCAGCAGTTCCAAGAAGGTTCCACACCTATTTGCACTATTCAGGTGACCCCGAGGGCACAGATATACCTCCATGTAGCCTCAACAGCCCTCAGAAAGAGTGTCAATGACCAGACAACTGCAAGGAATATAAATCCTTCTATTCTTCACCATTCAATCAGAACTAAATAAGCTTTTTGGATGAGAAGTGAGTGGTCTTCAAGAACAAATAAAGAAAGTCTAGTTGCCTTTTAGAAAAAGCACCATTGGAACAATCATGACTTGAATGACTGAGACTCTCTATAGATAAGAGACACTAAAGATAGGAAAATAATTTTGATAAAGAAGACTTCTTGAGGTTGGTGCTTATTTAAAAGGGGGGCATGATATATGCAGGAAACAAATAATGTCAGAAAAGCCTAAAGTCCATCTACATTTAAGAGCTTGCAGTAAAATCAGTATTCTGATAAGTACACCTAAAAGGTGTGCTGCTGAATTTCCTTAGGGTTGATCTGGGTGTCTGCATGTCTGAGATCCATATTTTCATTTTAAAATGAAGTTACTTAATTCTCTTTTTTTTCCCTAAAAAAAATCTAAAATAAAAAAATAGCACAAAATGTGAATAAAAACATTGGCAATACAAACACACAGTAGTTATCCTGGGCAGTTTCTTCAAATTAATTTTCATTTCTCCTCCCTACGTTTACAGCGAAGGCCTTCTCCCACATCATCCAAGAAGACTTGTTAAGTGGCAGTTAAATACATTAGCTGATTGACCGAGAAGGTCTTTATCAGTTTTGTAAGGATGTGAATTTTTCAATTGTCCTTCCATTCATAAATCACTATTAAACAAAGGGATTATGGAGTGATGTAGGATTTCAAGCATCGATAGGCAACCTGAGAATATAAATGTGAATCGCCAGGATAAATTAAAGTTCATCACTTCAGCATTGTCAACTACAGCAAAGAGATGCTTCATTCTTTTTCTTAAACTTCCTTTTTAAAATCACTTTCAGGACTACTAATAGCATGAAAATATTCATTGCTACTCAGTTTGAATGCCATTAGGAATGCAGGTTCTTAGAGTAGATCCATATTTTGGCTTTCTTAGATTTAAAAGGAAATGTGAAGATTTCTGAAGAGTGGAATATCACTATACATCCTTATCTCCAAAAAATACAGCTCCTTCCTTCCTTCCTTCCTTCCTTCCTTCCTTCCTTCCTTCCTTCCTTCCTTCCTTCCTTCCTTCCTTCCTTCCTTCCCTTCTCAATTGAGATGGACAAAATAGCTGGGAAGACTCTTGGCAAAAATAACTGCATTTCCTTACTTCCAGATTATACATGCACAACCATCCCTTCCTTTGTGAAAAATTCTGTGCTTGGTTTTACCACCAGATTTTGCTCACACACTTTAAGATTTCTCTTGGTGCTATTAAAATGTGCACTATAAAATGCAGACAAAGGATATTCAGGTCTAACTTTATAAAGGCAGCTACAGGAAGTAGGAATTAGTATTATTATCCTCTGCTCTTTTATTGCCAATAGGGCTTCTTTTCAATGTTCACATATGCATCTTCAGCTTTAATATGATTAGGAGGAAGATGGGATGAAGGATTTATTTAAAAAAAAAAAACTAACTTAAATAGAATGGCAAGTTGGAGAAAAGAAGAAGAAAAATATTAGCCCATTGAGCTAAAAACTGGAAACAACTGAAGTATGTGTATGTGTATATGAGATAGAAAGTGACAAAGGACAAATCTGTAGGGTAAATTTACTCTGCAAGACAAAAAAATAGAAGGCTAAGAAGAAGAAACACCTGTCATTCTAAAGACAATTTCAGACATATTATTTTAGATCTATTTTTTGCTACCCTGTGTTTCCTCTTACCACCTGTCCTCTAAAGATACACTTTCCTTTTCATAAAAAAAAAAAAAAATCAAATGTATTCCTTTGATAACTGATATGTAAAATCCCCCCTCCCCTTGGCCAATAGTGGGGGGAAAACAAACCACAGTTAATAATCTGCCAATCTTCCGTGGAAGCCATGGGCCTTTGCCTCTTGCCTGCACAAGAAAAACAAATGGTGTCCTGCATCAAATTACTTTTAAGAATCCTCTCTTCTGGGAAGCCTTTGACACACACACACAATCCAGCTTTATTAAAAAAAAAAAAGAGAGATAGAAACTCGAAGCTTGGAGCTTTGGGCTAGGGAAGAGATTTCACAGTAGAATGAAGAAAGGTAAACTAATAGTAGCTAGTAATCAGGAAGGTAAATTAAAGGAAATGACACTGATAATTAATCTCAAGGATTTAGAATTGCCACCTTCTTGCCTTCCAGTGCAATGTATTGGTATGCATTGTATTATGTTATTGGCCAGACTGAATTTGTTTTTGTTTTTGTTTTTCTCTCTTCCCCACTATTTTTAGGGGAATGCCTGTAATTTTTACCTATAGGGAAAGAGAGACAAATAGGAAGGAAGAGGGAGGAGAGGGGAGAAAGATGGAGGGAGGGAGGGGAAGGGAGGGGGAAACAGGATGAGAGGAAAGAAAGGAGGGAGGGAGGAAAGAAAGTAGAAAGGGAAGGAGGGATGGGAGAAAGGGAGAAAAGAAGAAGAGGGAAAAAATCCTCCTTGTCGGTGCTATATGTGTACCTCATAACATAACTCCATGTTGCATTGCAGAGAATTTAAGGGACACATAATAACTTTTTGTGAAGTTGCATCTTATAGAGGGTGTTGTGGAGTGGTGGTTACAGAGTGAGACGGAGCCAGGGTAAAAGCTAACTGACTTTATTCCATTGAATAAAGGGTCGCCGCGGCTGCCGAGGCTAACTGACAGCCAGCTGGCGGCAACAGCTGATGCCATTTGACAGCTCCCTTTTATAGCCGGCTGTCAAACGGCATCAACCAATGGGAGTGATCAGTGCTCCCGTGCAGGCGGCGGACCAGAGAGAGGACTGTTGTTAGTCTCTGAACACAGCACTCCTTTCCCCTGGCCACAAGCATGCGTAGTCCTGCAGCCGGGCTGGCTGTTTTCGTCGTAGCCTGATCTTCGCAGTTCCTGAGGTTTGCCTGCTGCCATCGAGTCCTGCTCTCCCCGGGCGCTGTCTGGAGCTCGCAGAGGGTCGTCAGATGTCTGAGTCCTGGTGTCCGGCTGCTGATTGGGTGAGTCCTCTTGATCGGCTCGTGGCGGCTGGTAGGTTGGGTTGTTGGGCGGCTGGTAGACCGGGGCCTCTAGCGGGTTGGCTGCAGCAGGTGGCTGGTAGACCGGGTTGTCCGGTGGATGGTAGACCGGGATTTTGGTAGCAGTCTTCCTCCAGCATCTCCTTAGCTGATCTATGTGTCTTCTCCAAACCCAACCATCCTCCAAGAGGATCTTGTAGGACTTGGGGCCTGTAATAGAGACTATTTGCCGTGGCAGCCATAAGGGATGCCC
The DNA here is from genome assembly GCA_033807585.1 of Hydrophis major. Taxonomy (NCBI): domain Eukaryota; kingdom Metazoa; phylum Chordata; class Lepidosauria; order Squamata; family Elapidae; genus Hydrophis; species Hydrophis major. Next base: position 9,130,248 of record CM066332.1, on the reverse strand, counting down.
CGCATAGTTCCTGGCATAAACCAGGTCTTGCAGGGTGAACTCCCTGGCATGGCTGTCAGAAGCCAGTGGTGTGCTAGGAGCATAGTGGAGGTGCAACCTGGTCCTGAGGCGTCTGCCCATCAAAAGTTCTGCTGGGGTCTTGTTAGTAGTGGGCATGGAGTAGCGTGTTGCGTGAGCAAGTAAGTAGACAGTTTGGAGTGCCAGTCTGCTTGGCCAAGCCTGGCCAAAACTTCCTTCACAGACCTAACAGCCCTCTCAGCCATCCCATTGCTTGCAGGGTGAAAGGGGGCTGTGAGGGCGTGTCTGATGCCCAGGTTGGCTGCGAAGAATGCGAACTCATTGGAACTAAATTGGGGGCCATTATCTGAAACCAAGGTGTCAGGGAGTCCATGTGTAACAAACAGTCTGGTCAAGGCCCTTGTGACAGCCAGTGTAGTGGTGGAGGGGAGCAAAGCCACATCAGTCCATTTAGAGAACGAGTCTACTACAACCAAAAAGGTCTTCCCCTGCACAGGTCAATATGCAGCCTGGACCAAGGGGCCCCAGCATCTTCCCATCTGGTTGGGGCAGCTGTTGGTGGGGCTGCTCTAGTCGCCTGGCAGGGCTGGCATGTGCTTACCCGGTTGGCAATCCGGGCATCCAATCCTGGCCACCAGACGTAGCTGCGGGCCAATGCCTTCATCCTCACGATGCCAGGGTGACCCTCGTGCAGTGCCTTTAAAACTTGTTCTTGCAAGGCGGGTGGTATGACCACCCTTGTCCCCCATAACAGACAGCCCTGAAGTGAAGAAAGCTCCTACCTGCGTTTCTTAAATGGCATGAATTCAGGGGCATACTAAATATCAGGCCACCCCCTCCCCACCCAGTCCAGGACTTGGGAAATCACTTGGTCCCTTCTGGAATGGGCAGCAATATCCCCGGCTGAGATTGGTAGGTCAAGTACATTGTAGTCAAAGATTGCGTGGATGGGAGCTGGGTCTTCGACTGGTGTTGGCAGGGGGCATCTGCTGAGGGCATCTGCATGGCACAGGTTCTTCCCCGGGCGATGTACCAGTTTGTATGAGTAGGCGGCCAGGAACAGAGTCCATCTTGTCATTTGCGGGGATAGATACCTGCTCATCTCCAGCTAAAAGTCCCAAAAGTGGCTTGTGATCTGTCACAAGTTCAAAACAATGGCCATAGTGAAACTCGTGGAATTTTTTAACAGCAGCAACAGCTGCTAGGGCTTCCTTATCGATTTGACTATAGTTCCTCTCTGCTGCAGAAAACGTTCTTGAAAAGTAGGCAATGGGTGCCTCAGATCCATTTGGGAGCCTATGGCTCAATACTACTCCTATGCCAAAGGGTGAGGCATCTGAGGTTAACACCAGGGGCAGGTTTGGGTTAAATTGGATTAACACAGTGTTTGAAGTTAAAAGAGACTTAACTGCTTGGAAAGAGTTGGCTTCTCTCTGTCCCCAGTGCCAGGGGCCCTTTTTATCTAAGAGCCTATGAAGGGGTTCAGCTACAGAGGCCTTGTGAGGCAGGAAAGCTGCATAAAAATTCAGGAGCCCTAAAAAGGCCTGTAATTCAGTTTTGTTAGAGGAAGTGTGTGCCTCGTGGATGGCTCTAACCTTAATTTCTATGGGGTGAATTCCAGAGGCGTCAATTTGATAACCAAGGAAGTCCACTTACTTGGTGGCAATGGTGCATTTATCTTTTTTAAATTTAAGCTCATTTTGCCTTAACCTGTCAAGGACCGACCTAACTCTGAGTAATAATTGTGTTTTGTTGATGGCAGAAACTAAAATGTCATCAAAGTATGGAACTACCCACGGAAGACCCTGGAGGATTCTCTCCATGAGGGACTGAAAAATGCCTGGGGCCACACTGACTCCAAATTGTAAATGTTTACATCTAAAGGCACCCCTGTGTGTAACTATAGTTTGCAAGTCAGCAGTGTGTTGGTCCACAGGAAATTGCTGATATGCTTGGGACATGTCTAACTTTTCAAAAATTGTACCTGGTTCAAAGGAGTGTAGCAGGTATTGGATTAGAGGTACTGGGTATGCACTAATTTGGAGGAAACGGTTCAGGGATGTTTTATAGTCAGTGCAGATTCTCACACTGCCATCTTTTTTTAAGGGGGTGATTATGGGCGTTTTCCACTTGGCGAAATCTACCTGCTCCAGCACTCCTTGTTTAATAAGTTTGTCTAATTCCACATCCAATTTAGGCTGAATGGCAAAAGGTACCCTTCGCAGTTTTAAACGAATTGGGGTGGCTTGGGGGTCCACATTGAAAGAGATAGGGGTGCCAGAATAACAACCTAGTTCACTACTGAAAACATCAGAGTAGTCCCTGAAAAGGGAATTTACTTCAGAATTTACCACAGAGTGAATATCTGTAATGTTAAGGCCTAGGGCAGGGAACCAATCTAGTCCTAGCAAGCTAGGAAGGGCACCATCTACAACCACCAGTGGCAAGTGGCCTCTAAAGTTCTGGAATTGAATGAGGAATTTGCCCTTACCCAGGACTGGAATGGTCTTTCCCTGGTATTCTTGAAGGGTCAGGTGGTAGTTGATCAGCTTCTTCTTTGAGAGCGAAGGTAGCAACTTCTTCAGGGTGGCCCACAAGATAATGGAGAGGGCAGACCCAGTGTCTACCTCCATCCGGCAGGGTTTACCTTCTATAGAGAGAGAAATGCTTAGGGGTGGTATTGTCTGCGTGGTAACAAGTGTGGCAATCTTCAACTTGCCTTTGGAAGGAGGCAGCAACCTGAGGTCTTTGCGTGGAGGTCTGTTTGGCTTCGCAAACTCTGGCTATGTGCCCTCTCTTCTGGCAGTTCAGACAGATAACGTTTCTGAATCTGCAAGTTGATCTGGGGTGGTTACCCCCACAGCTCATACAATTGGGTTGCTGTCTGGCTGTCTGGTTGTTGTTTTTCTTAGGTAGCTCTGGGGGGGGGGTCTTGGACGTGTGAGGCAGTTTACCTCAAGAGGTTCCTCTTCTTGGGAGACCTCATCATAGTGAATGGTAGAGTGCCCTTGTCTTAAAGGGTCCCCCTGAATCTCAGCTGCTGATATCTCTGACAGCTCAGCAGCCTGAGCCTCCTCAATAGCTAAGGCCAGGGTTAAATCTTTTTTAGCAAGTAAACACATCTGTAGCTTTAGGTCCTTAACTCTTCCCACAACTTGGTCGAGCAGCATGTCCTCATTGTATGGCAGCTGACCTTAAGGCTGCTATGTACTGACTCACAGTTTCCCCTTCAGCTTGAATTCTCCTCCTAAAAGCCAATCTCCTAGCTATCTGAAAGGGTCTGGGGGAATAGTGGTTTGACAAGATTTTCCTCAACTCATCCCAGGGAATAGCCTTTATAGAACATGGGGACACTAGTGCAGAGGCTGTATCGAAAACTGTATCCCCACAGAAGCTTAAAAAATAGGACCTTTTCCTCAGATCAGTGGCTTCAGACAGATTGATGGCAATTAGGAAGCATGTATGATTCCCATGTCTCTGCCCCCCGGCTGGAAGTGAGGGAATGTCGGGTTTGAGACCATTAGAGTGGCAGCATTGGTCTCCTCAGCTGAGGGAACTTGAATTTTCGCTTTTAGAAAAGCGTTTCTGGCTGCGCCTGTCAAGCGGCGTTCGGCTCATCAACTGGGGAGCTTTAAAGTTCGCGCTCTTAGGAGAGCATCAGCGGCGGTGACTTCGTTCAGCTCGTATAGAGGCTTCAGCTCTTTTTACTGTGACTTCGGCTCAGTTGTCTTGCCTGGTCGTCTTTTACTGCATCCCATCCTTGTCGCCAGTGTTGTGGAGCGGCGGTGATAGAGTGAGACAGAGCCAGGGTAAAAGCTAACAGACTTTATTCCATTGAATAAAGGGTCGCCAAGGCTGCCAAGGCTAACTGACAGCCAGCTGGCGGCAACAGCTGATGCCGTTTGACAGCTCCCTTTTATAGCCGGCTTTCAAATGGCATCAACCAATGGGAGCGATCGGTGCTCCCGCGCAGGCAGTGGATCAGAAGGAGGACTGTTGTTAGTCTCTGAACACAGCAGAGGATGGGACTAAAATATCCCACTGTTAATCCTTTATTTTGTGTTTTTAACCTGGGAGAAAAAGAGAACCAGTTTTGGGGTTCACATTAGATTCTCGTTAGCAATCTGGAAATATACGTAACTCAGGTGTTAGGGTTAGGGTTGATTTACTCTTTGATTTCCAGCCATGATTCTGAGGAACATATCTAGAATTTGGTATGTTGGTTGCTTTCCCCTTTAACTTCCTTTTTCTGCAAAATGACAATTTCAGGTAATGAACAGGATTGGTGTGTGCCAAACTAATAATAATTAGGAAGGTGATGTTTGCAGAGTATCTTCTGAGATCCATCAGCTAACCTCAAGACAGAAAGGTAGCATTGAATTAAATAATATTCAGAGGAAGTTTAATGTTCCTCGCAGTTTCAGAATTTCTTACTAATGAAATTCTATGCATATTTACTCAAAGATAAGTCCCACTTTATTTGTGCATCATACTTACTGGTGAATAACAAGTGTGGTCTGAATGAGCTACTTAAAATACTGGAAACGCATGATAAACTGTAGTAATTTTACCTCTATGTGCTTAATGTGTATCTCCTGCTACAAGTGTATTCAAAGTATCTATGAGTCTCTCTGGGCTATGTCATGTTAAACATCTCTTCTTGCTCTGTATAATGCATTATACCCCTATCACCAAAATATAGAATCAATACATAAGAGGTAAAGGACATAAGAAGTTAATTCACTGAAAGTTGGCATGAATTGTCTCCATTCCACTTCGTGTTTTGTGATTCACATCAATCAGCATAGCTCAAGCATTGGAGTTGCTTCCTCTCTAGTATGCTAGGAACATAAGAAGCTAGCCAGAAAAGAATGTATTTTTTAGCAGAATAGCCAATTGGCCAAATCTTGTCAAAAGGAAGACCTTCTGGAATATAACTGTTGTGTGTGGCACCTTCAGCCAAAATATGACAGTAAAATTAGAGGATTGACCAGCAGAACATTGTCTGCCAATCTGTCTATTAGAACAATAATTATTGCATTAGTAGCTATTTTGATCCTGAAAAGAAAAAGAACACAGAATACAAAATAATAGAGTTGGAAGAGACACTGGGGCAGTGGTGGGATTCAATTTTTTTTACTACCAGTTCTGTGGGCGTAATTTGGTGAGCATGGCAGGGGAAGGAGACTGTAAAATCTCCAGTCAGAGGTGATATTTGCCAGTTCTCCAAACAACTCAAAATTTCCGCTACCGGTTCTCCAGAATTGGTCAGAACCTGCTGAATACCACCTCTGCATTGGAGGTCTTCTAGTCCAACCTCCAGCTAACCATTTCAGACAAGTCTCTTCTTAAAAGCACTCACAACTTTTGAAAGAAAGTCATTCCAGTGATTAATTGTTCCCACTGTCAGGAAATTTCTCCTTAGTTCTAGGAGGAATGGGCATTGAACTCAGCAGAAAGCATTAATACCTAAAATCGATGCTCTGTTGGTGGATCTTATTTTAGTGATGACAAGCTTGGAGACAGATGGTGATGAAGAAAATCTCTCCCTCTCCCCCTCTCCCTCTCTCTTCTCCCCTTCCCCTCTCCCTCCCCTTTTTCTATCTATCTATCTATCTATCTATCTATCTATCTATCTATCTATCTATCTATCTATCTATCTATCTATCTATCTATCATCTATCTATGTCCATCATATATCTTTATCACCTAGCTACCTATCATCTTTATCCAGCTATCTTACCTGAGCTAAGGAGAGAGAGAGAGAGAGAGAGAATATTGTCCCCATCAATTCATTGATTCTCATGCTATAAAAGTCAATCCCGTGTGGCCCTTTTTTGTTCTGTACATTCAAGGCATGGCACCCACCACTGTTTAGCACTGCTTCCACGTTTCATTTCAGAAGTGATAGAAGTAGACCACACATTTTAAGTGCTCATTGGAAAGCCATCGCACCCCATTCTGTGAACATCTAGTCACTTTTGATACCTGTCCTTTGTGGTGGCTTTACAAATGGACCTCTGCTTTCATACAGAATATTGACACCCTTCTGATGAAAACTGAGCATGTCAGAACTGTTCCAGTCTTCTAAAAATGAAAGGAGACCCTCTTTCTCCTTTCTTTTGTGTCTTATGGACTTTATTTGCATTATCTGCACTTTATTCCATTCTTTCTTAATGGGCAGATAATCTGTCTTTTAATGTCATCCTATTAGGGGGAAGAAATGACAATTTCATTTCCTGTCATAATAACTTTCCTGTGAACCACCAGATTGCAAATCTCTCTCAGTGTATTAATTATCAAAAATAATTAGAAAAATCCCACTGGTGACTTATTCTTGTTTATAGATTGTTTACAAATACAACATTCTGAACAGTCGAAATTCGTGCTGTGTAAATAAATTGGAAAAAAAAAAAAAACTTCTGTTCCTTTCTATTTAGGAAAAACAGAAGGAAAACCAATTGTGGCCATTCTAAATATTATGATAATTTCAAGTCTCAAATGCATCTTTCTCATAGGATATTTTAAAGATTAACATCATTTTTTCATTCGCATTTGTGACAGGAAAGTTGATTTCACATACATATGGAGAAAACAGCCACAATTAATACTGTGTTTCTCACATAATAAGGCCGGGCCTTATTTTTTTTTGACCCCCCAAAAACCGGCTAGGCTGTCTTTTCGGGGGTGCCTTAATCCCCCCCCTTGCATCCTCGAGTGGGCGGGCGGCAACAGCTTGGATATTCGGTAGACCTTCCATCACCATTGCTTTTCCTTGCTGCCGTGGTGTTACAGCAATGCCGCGGCATTTGGCGCAGCCACATGCAGCCAGTCAGGGCTCCTCCCTGCAACTGGAGCCCTGAGGAGACACTTGGCTTCAGGCGCTCCTGTGGCCGCCTTCCCTTTGCCTTCGAAGGTAAAGTGAATTATTTTAAAAACCTCTGCTCATCCCATCAGGGCCGCGCCGGAGCCGTTTGAGCTGGGCAGAGCCAAGAAAGTGAGCCACGGGTGTTTCCTGGTTCTGCCCAGCCCCCAGGGCTCTGCCGCGGCCCTGGCGGGATGAGCGGAGGTTTTTAAAATAATTCACTTTACCTTCGAAGGCAAAGGGAAGGCGGTGACAGGAGCGCCTGAAGCCAAGTATACCAACAACAAAAGGCAAATCCTCAAGGTGGGCTGGAGGGAGGTGGCTACGTGCCCCCCGGGCTGCTTCAATGCAAGGTCCTGACTTGCAGCATCCTGCCATTGCCACCGCGTCCTTTTCGCCGCCGTCTCCTCTCCAACTGCGAAACTCGTGTGCTTCGCCAAACGCTCCGAGCGAGGTGGGCTCTTTCATACATAGAGAGAGAGAGAGAGAGGGAAAGACGCCAGCGTTCTCTGAGAGGCTGGCTCTTTTCTCTAGCCGAGGCTGACATCTGACTGAATCTCTATCCCGCTCCTTTATCCTCATGACAGGGTCAGCAGCGATGCTCTCTGGTGTGGCCACCTCAGCTTGCCAGCCTTGCCCCGCTATGAGACGATACTGTGACAGCTGCTGCTGCCGCACTCCCTTCTCTTTCCTCGCCTCTCCTCCCTTCGCTGGCAGGAGTGTGCGTGCCTGCTGCCACTGCCGCCGCTCCTGAGGCCGTCTGGGGTGGGCAGGTGGGAAAGCAAGCAAGGTGGCTGCGCTGTCTTCTATTTCCCTCAGTTTGCCGCCACCACCGCCACCTGCGATGGGCGAGGAGGTGGAGGAGGCACCCGAAATGTCACCAAGGCAGCGAGTGCCTCCCCACCAGGCCCTCCACTCATCCCGCCTGGTGGAGAGGCACTCACTGCCTTGGTGACATTTTGGGAGCCTCCGCTGCCTCCTCGCCCATCGCAGGTGGCGGCGGCAAGCAGCGCCGCTTCGCTGAGGGAAAAAGAAGACAGCGCAGCCACCTTGCTTGTTTTCCCACCTGCCCGCCCCAGACAGCCTCAGGAGCGGCGGCAGTGGCAGCAGGCATGCACACTCCTGCCAGCGAAGGGAGGAGAGGCGAGGAAAGAGAAGGGAGTGCGGCAGCAGCGGCTGTCACAGTATCGTCTCATAGTGGGGCAAGGCTGGCAAGCTGAGGTGGCCACACCAGAGAGCATCGCTGCTGACCCTGTCATGAGGATATTACTTGTAATTTCTTAAAAGCTCAAAAAAAAAAAAAGCTTTGTGTTTTTGTTTTGTTTTTTGTTTCATAGTTTTTTGTTCAAAGAGTGGCTAGAATGTGGTATTGCAGGCTAACTCTGCCCACAGCCTAGAGTTCAGTTCTGATGGGCTCAAGATTGGCTCCATCTTCTATACTTCTGAGGACCATAATATGCAAACCCAAATTGCCGGGGCCAAATGCTGATCAGAGAGTGCTATAAAGTACTATGGGGTGTATGTAAGTCTAAATGTTCTTGCTATGTTCTTTGTTCATAAATGATCTACAGAATTCTGGATGTTGACTTGACTTGATATGATTTGACTTGACTACATCATTCCCTGGCTATATTTCAGACAAGCCCATTGGTGTCCTTTTGCTTTTTTTCTTCTGGACTGTTCCACCTTTTTGGGGAAGGTCAAACTCTGTTTGGCTATGCCAAAATATGAGAGACAAGAAAGAAAAAGATGAAAGAGATAGTAGGGTACAAGTCAAGTGACAGTTTATCTCATAAATGACATCTCAGATCATTGGGGTCAATTACGAGAAATTCAAAGAGATTCTACCTTAATGAAAGCACTTTGAATTAAGTTGAGAAATTCTTCTTGCAGTTTCCAGGATTTCATAGTTACCCCAGACAGCCAAAAAGAGATACCTTAGTGAATTCTGTGTCCTCCTTTCTTCCTTGGTCTTGTCCAGTTTTGGACTTCACTGTCTGATTGCTTCAGAAGTGTCTTCTGCTTCTGCCTGGCAAATGTGATTAAATGTGATCCAAGCCTTACAAAAGAAGCTCATGTAATTCATTTGGTGCACCTGTCATAAACTCTACAGTTATTTGATCAATGTGGCTAACTCCTTTGTCCAAGATAGCAACTGCTGCCTTCCTGAAATTCACAAGTGAAGTGTTAACTCAATGAAATCTCATCTATGGCCTATTATATGCAGATGGGACCTTCTTCAGTTCTCTTTCATCTTTTTAAGCTGCCTTTTTAATATAACTTCTATTGCTCCTTGACACTTGTCATCTTCCAATTTATATGAAGTCAATTATTGTCTTGTGCAAGAAAATTGCTGATCTTCTTAGTTAAATCTTATACATCAATTGCTTTCAGTTCTGTTTTTAATTAGGGTACTGTGAAAAAACTGTACATAGAGGAGATGAAGTTGGACTTTGATAGAGATTCCAGTAACAAAATGCCACTTTTAATCCCACTGACTGCAAGTCATGTAGTTTCATGAATCTTTTCTCTATTAGTTAGCAGTTACTTGGAATAGGTATTCTACCTACTTATTCATTCAATTGATTTACTTTCATTTTTCAATTTTTTGAGAGGATATCTCTTGGGGATTTACATAAATATAATTAGAACTCAAATTGAAAATACATTTTGGCTATTAATAGTCAACTTGACTATTTTCTTTTAAATTATAAATTTGCATGAATAAAATCTTCATCATCTTCATCATCACATTTTAAAATGGAAAGGCAGGCATGTCTGATCAGCAGTATTTGCATGATACTGATATCTTATAGCAATAATTATTTTTGTTTTAGGACCACAGAATATATGTTAAAAATGAAAATTATCTATGACTTTTTCTTTGAAAAGAATGGGAGTTAGGGAGGTATAATGAAATACGTGGTTTTTTTTAAAAAGAAATATGTGTTTTAATGATATCTTGTATTTTTCTTTCTATCCAATACCTCAATTATAAATCTTTGTGGTATGTATAAGTGTGGATATAACAGTATATGTCACCAATATTTGGAGTGAGATTTGTTAAAAATAGTCGTAAAGTTGGTGTGAAATTCAGTTTTGTTTTGACAGTGTCTGTTTGGTCCTAATTATAAAAATCCTCTTTACACAAAGACAGATTGAAGGGAAAGTAGTAGTAGAGCTTTCATTGCCATTGAAAGTGCTCATAGAATAATTTCATTCCCCCCCCTTCCTATTGTGAATGACTTGTTTTCCATGGATTATAATTTAAGAAATTATATGTTAGATGATAATAGAATAGAATGGAATGGAATAGAGAATGGAATGCAATAAAGAATAGAATAGAATAGAATAGAATAGAATAGAATAGAATAGAATAGAATAGAATAGAATAGAATAGAATAGAATTACAGAGTTGGAAGGGACCTTGGAGGTTAGATTAGATTAACAGAGTTGGAAGGGACCTTGGAGGTTATCTAGTCCAACCCTAGGTCAACTAGTCCAACCCCCCACCCAAGCAGGAGGCCCTATACCATTTCTGACAAATGGCAGTCCAATCTCTTCCTTAAAGCCTCCAGTGATGAGTCTCCCACAACTTCTGAATGTAATCTTCTGTTCCATTAATTGATTGTTCTCACTGCCAGAAAATTTCTTCTTATTTCTATGTTGAATCTCTCTTGGTCAGTTTCAGAGAAATGGTTGCCCAATCTCTTCTTAAAAAGTTCCAGTGTTGGAACATTCACAACTGCTGCAGACAAGTTGTTCCACTGGATAACTTGTCCACTGGACAAGTTATCTCAGCTGGATAATCTTGCCTGGGCTGAAAAGCCTCTCAGTATGATAAAAACCTCCAGGAGACACCGGGTCTAAAGACTAGACTAATGAGTAAAAAAGAAAAATACAGAAAATGTCAGCAATGGACGAGTTTCATGCTTTTCTTATGAAAATGACAAGATCTTAGAGGAGTTCTTTTCTTCTTCTGTATTATCAAGATGCAGTTCACCTTAACCAACCTCTAAAAGTTATGCAGAATTCATTATTAGTACTCAGGGGTGTGACCTGGGTCAGAAAAGTCAGAGGTGAATGAGAAAATAGTAAAACATCTCGGTAATTCTGGCAAGAAGCCTGGAGGCTTCCACCACCATCACCACCACACACAACACTGTTGTTTAGAAGATCTATGAAGACTGGAGCTATTACCCAAGCCTTTAGTAAAGAAGACTGAGGATCGATGCTTTGCTTTGTTCCTGCTGGTTTCTCTCTTTCCCTTTCCCTCTCCCCGCCTCTCCTTTCTTCTCCTTCTCTTTCCCTTCCCCTCCCCTTTTCTCTCCTCTTTTCCCCTTCTTTCCTCTTTTCTCCTTCTTTTTTCCTCTCCTCTCCCCCTCCCCCCTCTCTCCCCTCCCTTTCCTCTCTTATCCCTCTCTCCCTCTCCTCTCCCCTTCTCTCCTCTTCTCCTTCCCTTCCCCTTCCCCTCCTGTCTCCCCGCCTTTCCTCTTTTCTCCTTCTCTTTCCCCTCTCCTCTCGCTCTCTCTCCACCCCTCCCTCTCCCTCTCCTCTCTTATCCATTCCCTCTCCCTCTCCCCCTCTCCCGTCCTCTCCTTTCTTCTCTTTCCCTTCCTCCACTCCTCTCCTCTCCTTTCCTCTTTTCTCCTTCTCTTTCCCCTCTCCTCTCCCTCTCTCTCTACCCATCCCTCTCCCTCTCCTCTTTTATCCATTCTTTCTCCCTCTCTCTCCTTCTCTCCTCTCTCCTTCCCTTCCTCTCCCCTCTCCACTCCTCTCCTTTCCTCTTTTTTCCTTCTCTTTCCCCTCTCCCTCTCCTCTCTTATCCATTCTTTCTCCCTCTCTCTCTCCTCTCTCCTTCTCTCCTCTCTCCTTCCCTTCCCCTCCCCTCTCCCCTCCCCTCTTTTCATCTTTTCCCCTTCTCTTTCCCCTCCCCTCCCCTCTCCTTGTCCTTCTCCCTCTCCATTCTCCCCTCTACTTTCTCCTCCTCCTCTCCCCTTCACTCCCCCCCTTCCCTTTTTTAAACTAGCATTTAGTTTGTTTTAATTTTGGTTGTTACCCACCCTGATTCTTTGATAGTAAGGCAGCCATAAATGCACATTTGATAAATCAATAACAATAACAACAATCATTAATTGCATCTCTCACAATTACCTTATCAGAAGAACATGATGGACTGGTGGGTGCATTTTGAGACAAATTAAAGCCAGCTTTTTTACTTTCTGGAATAATGATAGGATTATTATTCTACAATGCATTGAAGGTTTCTCCTCTGGAAGTCACATTGTTTGATTATTATTAACCATCATTTTCTTTGCCTGAATGAAAGCCAGTAGCCTTGTTTATCTTATTAGTTTGAAATGTGAATGAAATGTTCTTGGTTTAATAGGATCAAAACCAAAGAAGAGACAGAATACAACAATTTGGCATAGCTAAGTGTTGGCGTTAAACATGTAAGATAATAATAACAGATGTTCCCTACTATTAAAAAATGGTTTGATTTTACACATAGCTTGTTTCCTTGAAATGATAAACAAAGTCTAAATCATGACAGCTATTAAGTGTGTGTGTCATAGCAACCCACTTGTTTCAGTTTCTTTGGCTCAATGATCGTAAACAATGTCACCCATAAAATGGCTGTGTGATTCTCTACCATGGACTAAAATGCCTATGAAGTCCCTTTTTAATTATTGAGTTAATTAGATTCCTCTAAAAGTTGGGAATAATAGCCAGAGGCTAACATGATGTTCTCTTGATAGTCTTCATCTTGACATGCAAAAGACAGTTTTAGTCCTAGTACAGAAATAACGCCGAACACCCAGGGTATTTCTTCTGCATTGCTCTTTTTGTGCCAGTTACCAGAATAACAGAATGTTCATCAACATTGCCCCCTTTAAAATTATGTATAAAGTTTTAATGAACAGCAAAGGCAGAACAGAATATATATTTTACAAAGTAAGTAAGGTTCTCCAGTGAGTCATTGCTCCAGGTGACATATCTTAGGGAAGGCTGGTTATGATTCAAAGTGGAACATGTCAGATATCGCATTGAGATTATAAAATATCTCTCTACACTTGCCAAGTGCAGTCCAATGCTCTCTGTCTGCCTGCCTGCCCACCTGCCTGACTATCTGTCTGTCTGTCTGTCTGTCTGTCTCTCTCTCTCTCTCTCTCTCTCTCTTCCAGGAACCATAAACTTTGGTTGTTTGCAATTCCTACAGCTGGTGTGTTTTCCAAATGTTTCCAATAGGAATCATTTGTGTCCTAAAAAATAAATCAAACAGCCATATTTTTAATTTGATGGGGTTTCTGTGCCTACATAGGTGAAAAAGAAGTTTTTACAGCTGTTATGTCCGCGTGGAAGGAAGCCAGGAGTCGGTGACTTTGTTTCAAGCTCTTTTTATTAGGCTGGTACCGAACTGAACATATAGTAAAACTTCGGCCGGGGCCAATGGCACCGCTTTGAATCTCCCGCGATTCGAATGGACAAATCGCGGGAGATTCTCAGCGAGCCAATCGGCGTGGCTCGCCTAGCCAATCAGAGCGCCCCACGTTTTGGCCAAAGCGCAGGGATCTCAAGAATGCAAATGAGGGGACAGAACACCCCTCCCCTCTTGGTTCAGTCCTTACGTTGCGTAGTCCCGTAGGTAGGCGGGGCTCCGTCTCTGCTTACTGGACCTGTGCAGGTCAGTCGTAGGTTGGATCCCAGCCGGTTCGGTCGGGGTCTCTGTTTCTCCGGACTCCGTCGTGGGAACCGCCTGGTCTGTCTGGCCGGACCGCTCTCCGCAGCTCCCTCCTGGGCTACCCGGGTTGGTTGAGCTGCAGGTTTCGCCGCTCCTGCTCGGTCTTCCTGGGTTGGTTGAGCTGGCCTGGCTGTCTCTTTCCGGCGAGGTTTCGTGCTGGCTGCTTTCAGGTGAGTATGGCTGGTATATTTTTTCTCGGTTTTGGTTCCCTGGGTATTCCCTCCCCTCTTGGTTTGTTTTGTGGGGGTTGGTTTTGCTTGGTTGCGCGTTGGTGGCCTCTTGTGTGGTCATCCTCGATCATAAATGGTCGATGTGGCGTTTCCACGCTCATCCATCGGTTGTTTGTAGCCAGTACGAGTGTGGGCCTGTTAGTTGTGTTATGACGGCCGGTACCCATAATGGGTCTCCGGTTAGGTTTTTCGCGTAGACGGCGTCGCCTGGTGCGAAGGTTCGGTGTTTGCTGGTGGAGTCTGGGGTTTTCTTTGGGTTGTACGTGGGGTGTAATCTATCGAGTGGGGACCTTATTTTCCTCCCCATTAGCAGTTCGGCTGGGCTTTTATTTGTTGTGGTGTTTGGGGTTATGTGCTGGATGAAAAGTAATTTATTTATTTTGTCCTGGATCTCCCCGTGGTCTATTTTCTGGATGGTTTTCTTTGTGAATTGAACCATCCGTTCCACCCAACCATTCGCCGCCGGATGCACTGGGGCTGTCAGCGCGTGTTGTATGCCCCTCTCCACTAGGAATTTTTCTAATTCTAGCGAGGTGAATTGGGGCCCATTGTCAGAAACGAGGACGTCTGGGAGGCCGTGTGTTGCGAAAAGTTTGCAGAGTTCTTTGGTCACGGCCTCCGTGGTGGTTGTTCTCATGTTGCTTACCTCCAGCCAGTTGGAGTAAGCGTCTACGGTTATTAAGAAAGTGTGTCCTTTTGTGGGCCCAGCGAAATCTATGTGGATTCTAGACCAAGGTCCCCTGAGGGTTTCCCACTCTAGGATGGGTGCTGTGGGTGGGCTTGGCCTAGTTTCCTGGCAACGTTGACACCTTGCTACCCAGGCCTCGATCTGTTTGTCCATCCCTGGCCACCAAGTGTAACTTCTGGCCAGGGCTTTTGTCCTAACGATGCCCGGGTGCCCCTTCTGTAACAGTTCCAAAACCTTCCCTTGTAGTTTTTCCGGGATGATCACCCTATCCCCCCATAGTATGCACCCTTTTAGTAACGAGAGTTCCATTTGCCGGTTCCGGAATGTCGTTGTCCCTTTCCGGCCACCCTTTCTCTACCCAATGCAAAACCTGCGCCAGACATTTGTCTTTATTAGTTTCTCGGCCAATGTCTGACGCGGTTATGAGTAGGTTGGGTAGAGTCTCTATGCTGAGGGTGGTCGTCGTGGGTGCTGGGTCAGTGTCAGGTTCCGGTAATGGTGAGTGGCTTAAGGCATCCACATGGGAGATAGTCTTACCAGGTCTGTGTGTGAGTCCGTAGTTGTAGGCAGCCAGGAACTCAGACCACCTTGTCATTCGGGGAGACAGAATGTTCGGGGTGGCCCTGTTTCCTGCAAGGATTCCCAGCAGCAGTTTGTGGTCGGTGATGATGGTAAATGTCTGGCCGTAGAGGTACTCGTGAAACCTTTTTACTGCGGCGACGATAGCCAAAGCCTCTTTGTCCAGCTGGCTGTAGTTCCGCTCTGGTTTGGTGAGGGTCCTTGAAAAGAATGCGATGGGTGCTTCTTTTTCATCGGAGAGAGTGTGGCTGAGGACAGCACCGATGCCGAAGGGTGATGCGTCGCATGTGATGGCTAGTGGTAGGGTCTCGTTGTACTGGGATGAGGACAGCATCCGAAGTGAGCAGGTCCTTGGTTTTTCTGAAGGCGGCTTCCTCTCGTTTCCCCCAAGTCCAGGTAGCCGCCTTGTCCAAAAGACTATGCAAAGGCTCTGCCGCGGTTGCCTTTTGGGGCAGGAAGAAATTATAAAAGTTTAGTAGCCCCAGGAACGCCTGCAGTTCTGTTTTTGACCTGGGTGTGGGGGCTTCCTTGATGGCTTTAATTTTCTTGTTGGTGGGGTGAATATCGTGTCGGTCTAGGAGGTATCCTAGGAATTCGACCCGCTCTGTGTACAGCTGGCATTTTTCCCTCTTCACTTTAAGCCTGGTTTCTTTGAACCTCATTAGCACCTCCCTTAGGCGAGCCTCTAGTTCGGCCTGGTTGTTTACTGATACTAGTACGTCATTGAAGTATGGGACCACCCCCTTGATGCCCTGTAAGAGCCTTTCCATGAGGCTCTGGAAAATCCCCGGTGCCACGCTGACTCCAAATTGGAACTGGTTGCATCTAAACGCTCCCCGGTGGGTGACTATGGTTTGTGCCTCAGCAGTTTCCTTGTCGACTGGCAGTTGCTGGTATGCTTGGGCCAGGTCGAGTTTCGCAAAAACTTTGCCCCCTCCCAGTGAGTGTAGGAGATGCTACACTACTGGGACGGGGTAAGCGCTCTGCTGCAAGGCGCCATTTAGGGTGGCCTTATAGTACCCGCAGATTCTCACTGACCCATCAGGCTTAATCGGGGTGACTATGGGGGTCTCCCACTGGGCGTGGTCTATGGGTTGTAATACCCCTTGCTTTACGAGCTTGTCAGTTTGCTCGTCTATCTTCGGTTTGAGTGCGAACGGGACCCGCCTTGGTTTTAGGCGTTTCGGGGGAATGTTGGGGTCTAGGCTGAAGGATATAGGGGGCCCTCGGTACTTGCCTAGGGTGCCGTCGAACACTTCCTGGAATTCCTGGGCCAGTTGCTGCTCCCAGTCAGCTTCGGCGATGTGGTCGATGCCCATGACTGCGATGCCTAGCGGTGCGAACCATTGAAGTCCCAATAGGCTAGGACAGTCTCGATCGACGATGGTTAAGGGAAGTCTTTTGGCGTGTCCCTTGTAGGTCACTGTAAACTGTCCTGTTCCGACTACAGGGATGCGGTTTCCCTGATAGTCCTTGAGGATTAGTCTCTGGTTTTCTAGTTCCCTCCTCTGGATGCTAGGCACCAAGCATTTAAGTTCTTTCCAGGCTACCATTGAGAGGTAGGACCCGGAGTCCATCTCCATTTTACAGGGTTCACCTTCGATGCCTACCTCCACGTAGACCTTTCTGGCGTCTGTAGTTGTGGCGTGGCCAATGGTGATCGTCTGATGTGTCTCTTCTCTCCGCCTGGCCTCGCTGCTTCGTCTGGCTCATCTGTTTCGCTCCCAGCGGTTGTCTGTTTGCCGGTGTCTGGTCCTGGGGGGTGTGCTCTCTGGTCTCCACGTACTCGGGTCCCATCGCCTGGGGCTGTGGGTCTTCTTGAGGTGGCAAACGCGTGCGATGTGGCCCTTCTTGTCGCAGTGCCGGCAAACGGAGTCAAAGAACCGGCATTCGGATCTGGGGTGGTTGCCTCCGCAACCGGCACACGCGGTCCTCGACTTACGACTCCGCCGGCTGCACTGGTCGCGGCCCGCCTGTAGTCGGTGGATGTCTTCCTCTTCGTCGGATGTGCCCGAGGTCGAGTGGAGTTCGCTGTGGTGGGTGGTGGTTTCAGGTTGGGCCTCAGTTGACCTTGCAGGGTTGTTGTTTGCGGTGCGGTCCCCGGCGTTCGTTCTCCGCATGCGGTCTGCTGACTGTCGGGTTGCTTCGGCAGCCGCGGCTTCGGAGATGGCGTCGGCGAGAGCGATGTTGCCCTTAGCCATCAACCGACTTTGGAGAACGGGGTCCCAAAGGCCGAGCATGATTCGGTCCCGAAGGGCCTCGTTCATGTTGGAGAACTCGCATAGTCCTCCCAGGCGCCGCAGCTCTGCAACGAAATCGCTGAGAGTCTCGCCCGACCACTGGTCCCGCCAATAAAATTTGTGCCGTCGGATGAGGATGGGCACGCCTGGAGCGTAGTGTTTTCAGAGCAATGGCTCGAGGCCCTTCCAATCCATTTCGGTCACGTCGGCAGGTTTGGCTAGCGCTTTTGCCATCTTAAACACTGCGGGCCCGCAGTGTGCTAGGAAGATGGCTCGTTTCTTCAGTCCCGTGGCATCCTTCAGATCGTTGCATTCAAGGAACATGTGGAATCTGTCCGTGTAAGATTCCCAGTCCTCGGTAGCGGGGTTGAAGGGGGTTGGTGGCGCGATGGTGGCCATCTCGTCAGTTGGCTGGCTTCCGTCGGACACGTGCTTCGGTTCAGGATGAGGATCCCATCCTCGTCGCCAGTGTTATGTCCGCGTGGAAGGAAGCCAGGAGTCAGTGACTTTGTTTCAAGCTCTTTTTATTAGGCTGGTACCGAACTGAACATATAGTAAAACTTCGCGGCTTTTTATTTCCAAGCTGTGGCGGCCGCGGCCAATGGCACCGCTTTGAATCTCCCGTGATTCGAATGGACAAATCGCGGGAGATTCTCAGCGAGCCAATCGGCGCAGCTCGCCTAGCCAATCCGATTGCCCCGCGCTTTGGCCAATCAAAGCGCGGGGATCTCAAGAATGCAAATGAGGGGACAGAACAACAGCCATTCATAATTATGATTTCTGACTATCCCTAGTCTCAAGAATACAACAAAAGAAACCTAGCATTGTAAAAAAAACAAAAAAAAAAACCCCAAACATCTTTGATCATGCAGCTGCCATTTTTCCTTACCTGCCCCACCCTATTGTAATGGGCAGAAAAAAAATTCTGAGGAACAGGAAGAATGTATGAATACGATTTTAAGGATCATAAAGAGACACTTGAAAGTATGCTTCCATTCCACAAAGTAATAGAGTTAGAAAGGACCATTGAGCTCTTCTAATACAATGCCCAGCTGCAGCAGAAAACCCTGTCATATTTCAGACAAAGTGTCATGCCCTTATTGGAGTCTGATTCTGAGGGGGAGATTGAGAAGGGAGTGGGAGTGTGGCTCCTGATGCTGTGGAAGAAACAGGGGAAGGGCACAGTCTGGCTGGGGATTCAGATGAAGACCCAGGGCCAACACGCTCTTCATCCTAGAGCATGCAGGGAGGAACGGAGAAGGGAGCAACGTGGCTTATGGGAAAGAAAAAGGCCCTGATCCCTTTCATTAGTTGCAGCTGGGAAACAGGATATAAGAAGGCCATTTACACATAGCATCTTCCTGGAAGCAAAGCATGCATTATCTTTCTGGAGGCTTATCTGGGTTTTGGAGTCCTCCCAAATGTGTCTGCTTCATTATCTTTTGGAAGTCTGCAATTCCTTATCCTGCCCTCTCTTGTTAATCACTGCAGCATGGTTTGTGTTGGTTTTTATTTATAATTTATATGTACTTTAGGTTCAGATTGAATTTCTTCCCTTTATACCTGTTCTTGGGAGAGGTTTTTCTCCAGCCGATGATAACTGGACATTGGGGGCTAAGTTGGAGGTATTAAAGGGACTTTACCTATTTTTGTGACTTTGTTGCTTTTGTGCCACACCCCGGGTCATCACACAAATGGCTGTCCAATCTCCAAGGTCAAACATACCCTAATGTGGCCCTTAAAAAAATTGAGTTTGATACCCCTGGTCTAGAGGTATAAAACAATAAAGAACTCAGCTTGGAAGAATCTTCACATGCCACTCTTGGTTTGAGGCCTGACAACAACCCCCATATAGACCTAAAATATTTCAATTATTTTAAATACTACTTTTGCTTTGGATGTTTGATTTATGGTGCACTTTAGCTGGAATCTGAAAGTGTTGATTTTAATGTATGACACACAACTTTACCCACCTGTCCCCACCTGTCCTAACCAACACATTGGCTACAAAGTTGGAATAGCCATGGGGCAAATAGTAAAATATTGTTAAAGGCTATTATATTCCCTGACTCCTTCTCAGATAAAGGCTTTGATTTCAGAAAGGTGGCTTCAGAAATGTCCACAAGTGTTTAGGAGGGTTAAAATTGTTTCTGTTTCACTCGTATACTTTTGTTGAAAATACCGGAAGTTCCATAAGTCCAGAAATGGGCCTATTTCTGATTTCCAGAGAGCCTCTGGAGCCTGGGGGAGGCAATTTTCACCCTCACAGAGGCTTGAGGAAAGCCTCCGGAGCCTGGGGAAGGCAGAAACACCTCCCCCTACCATGGTGCAGGAGGCCGACTAGGCCACACCTACCCAACAACCGGGCGGAGAACCAGTTGCTAAAATTTTTGAAGCCCACCCCTGCCTTAAATCTAATACAGATAATTTGTGCTTTAGTTTTTTTTAGAAAACAAAAAATATATATTTCAGTTAAATAATAAAAAAGAGAAAAGACTTGCTGCTAATAACAATGAATATTACATTAAAGATTCCTTTCAATTTCACTGAGCAAATAAAAGTTTTGTCAATCAAATTAAACCTATTTTTAAATTGTATCCTGACACAAAAAAGCCCCCCCCCTTTTTTTTTCTTTTTTGAAAAATGCCAATGTAATGTAACAGTGTGAACTGAACAAAAGGACTAAACAGTCGGATTTCTAAATTTTATTGCATATTTCTGAGTGGAAAGAATCAGTTCGCAATAGTCAGCCCTGAGCAATTGCCTTAGACACAATGCTAGACAATCACTTATTTTATGCAATGTCATTTATAGATCAGGCCTTCTAATGATCTATAAATGACATTGCATAAAATAAGTGATTGTCTAGCATTGTGTCTAAGGCAATTTCTCAATTAATTTAATTGAAATAAAATGTCCCACCATCCGTTGGAAGTATTATTTGATAGGGCTGACAACAGAGGCAGAGTCAAAGCTATAAAAGTGTCCCTTCAGGGTAGAGCTCAGCTCAATTGTGATGTAATTCTAGAAGATAAATCTACACAACGTGCAAGATCACCAGTCAATCAGGCCACAGGGAACTGAGAGTAATTGTGGGATCCTATTTGGGAACCTATTTTCTTGAAGCTCTTATTGCTTCTACAAAGGGAGAAATCGAGCATGGACATGCTTCCTTATTGTGGAAATAATGATGCTGTGATGAGTTCATTGCTTGTTGTACAAAGATCAGCTAATAAATTACACTTTTCACTTCCCCAAAGGTAACTGTTCTGACTCAGCTCCCCAAACATAACAAACCTTCTGAAGTGAACTTAACAATTCCTTTATTATTAGCGCCAGCAGCCCTGGCAAAAAGTTTATCTCTCACTGCAGGCTAACAAGTCTGTCCAGCTGGAGGATGAATAGTTGTCTGACATATCTATTCATCTCTGCCCCCCGCCTTTTATCCCCAGAGCTAGGGTGGGGCTTCGCTAACAGCTGTGACTGTTCCGTCCCAAGGACCAGCCCACAGATTTCCACTGCTCTCCTCTCCTCTGCCTTCTGTGCATCCATGGGCTCAATTGTAGTCATAAGTTGAGGACTACCTGTCTCCAGTGGGGAAAATGTTGAAAACCAAGAGGAGATAAAAAAAAAAAAAACTTGTGCTAAATGTTCTACTGAGATGATTATGATTCAATTCAATGTCCCATTAATCCTTCCTTATTGGAATAGATTATCCCAATCACACCTGTTAAGGTTGCTTGTCAAAATAGTAGCTAAGCCAAGTCCTAAATTCACAACAGAATAAGATACTGTAAACAAAAGACAAAGTCTTTTTTTTTTTTTTGGATATAGCATGGGATGAGATAAATATATTCACCAAGCTATGCAAGGAATCATTGCAGCTTGGTCATCTCTGTCTCAATTTGGTTTCTCTTAGGGCTATGAGATCTGGATGTCCCAAATGTGCTTTTTCAGGAGGCAACTAGACTTTCTTGTTTTTTTTTTTCTTTTGAAGACATTTCCCTTCTCATCCAAGAAGCTTTTTCAGCTCTGAAAGGATATTGGGGAATGGAAGGATTTATATTCCTTGCAGACAGCTGGTCATTTGCATCCTTTTAGTTAAAGCACTTGAAGGTTCATCTGTGTCCTCAGGGTCACCTGAGTGGTGCTCCTGGTTCCTGCACTCTGCCATTTTTCCTCTGGAAATCCATTCCTACTCCCACACCATTTAAAGGGCGTACATCCCAAATTACATTGCAAATGTCTGTAGAGACTCTCAGTGATACAGGTCATGGTTGTCCCAATGGTGCTTTTTTAAGGAGGCAGCTGGCCTTTCTTATTTGTTTTTCCTTTTCTCATCCAAGAAGCTTCTTCAGTTCTGACAGGATAGTGCAGAATGGAAGGAGATCTGGACTGGAAAAAAAATCTAGATGATCGCTAAATGACAAGAAGGAAAATGTTGCAGGAGAATATTCAGGGGTGGGATTCAGCTGGTTTGGACTGGTTTGGGTGAACCAGTAGTTCCGGCAATTAGTTGGCCCTGCCTACCCTCCCCTGCCCTAGTCTGTCCTTTATTTCTGTGTTTTACAGCCCAGCCGATTCACGCAGCACAGCAGATTGCCATGCCTCCATTCTTTCACTCACTGGGGCTACAGTTTAAGAGCTAAGTTTTAGAGCTTAAAATGGATGGTTTTCAAACAATGCACATGCGCGCTCACCAACCAGTGGTTGTTACACTGGTTGAATCCCACTCCTGAGAATTTTTGTAGCTCAGAGTTGAAATGAGGAGTTCTTCAAAGAGATGCTGAGTTATTAGTTATTACAAATCCACCTTGGAATTTACATTTAGTTTTCAAGATTATCTTTTGAACCCCTATCCCAATTAAGTTTGAAGATGGGCTTCCAGAACCTGTGTGGTCCCTCACTTTTCCAAGCTTTGCTTGATTTTGACCAATGATATTTCCAGAATGTTTTAGGGCTTGAATATCTGATATGAAAATAGATGGTAAATACAATCAAATGTCTTTATGCTCATTTGATTGAAGACATAGGATGATCTGAGTTTGAAGTTTTGTTGCACTAGGAGCTAATCCAGAGTGAGGTTTTGCTTACTAATGAACATCTTACAGATTTGTACAGGCCTATAGGGAATATTAGGGGATGCTGTAACTCATTGGCTAAGATTCTGAGCTTGTCGATCAGAAAGGTCAGCAGTTCGGCAGTTGGAATCCCTTGTGCTGCATCACGGAGTGAGCTCCCATTACTTGTTCCAGCCTCTGCCAACCTAGCAGTTCAAAAGCATGTAAAAATGCAAGTATTAAAATAGGACCACTTTGGTGGGAAGGTAACAACATTCCATGCATCTTTAGCATTTTGTCATGCCGGCCGTATGACCACGGAGAAGTCTTCAGACAGCCCTGGCTCTTCAGCTTTGTAACAGAGATGAGCATTGTCCCTGAGAGCCAGAATGACTAGCTTGTATGTGTGAGGGGAATCTTTACCTTTATCTTATTGGGAACCTAGTCAAAGTGGATATCTTTTAAAAGCAGAGATCACCCTATCATTATGTAGGCAATCTTGAAAAACATAAAGTCATCAGAAAAGACCAGATTATATTACTGTACACCAACTCCTGAATTGTATCTCCAACAGCAAAGCAACTACAACCAATTCTTATTCATGGTCAAGCTATCTCCTGCCAGGTAAATAGGCAAACATAATAGTATTTAATTAAAATAACAGCATTATACTTGAAAGAACTCTAACAGCAAACAGTAAAACAGAACTTCAGGGCCTGCACTTTAAGTTGCTTTGTGCTTTGTTGCTAACTCAGAAATAAGTTCCATTGTACTTACTGAAATGACATTGTTAATTAGGTTTCCAGCCTTACACTCCTTCTCCATAGATTGTATACTGTATAAAGCGAGTATTTATTTTTTTCCAACTACTGATGTTACACAATCATAATGCCTATTTTAGGAGCTGATTGCTATCAATTTATACTTGCAGTGTAAGTACAAAGGGCTAAATTTTATTATGAAATGTAAACAGATACACACTGAAAAGAAGAGACATAATTTTGAGAAGGCTACCTCTATCTTGCTGTCTTGCCTTTCTATCATAAATTAGAAATTCTGTGGGAGAAGAGCATACTAAGATGGAAGGCGGGATTAAACATGTCATTAGTTTGGAATCCATATGCAGTGACAAGAGACTCAAGTCCATCCCACTCGTGAATTCTGTTGACTCTTATGTAGCACCCATTTAGCATTGACCATTAGTTGACCAGATACTTATGTACAGATAGCAATAATAAATTTTCAGTACCGATAAAGGAGAATATTTGGAGCTCAGGGATGAAATGAAGTGTCCTTGGTGGTGCTCCCGAAACTTAGTTATTTTCTTGCAGACATTTTATTACCCCAACTAAGTAACATCTCATCAATACCAAAGTAATAACTGAACCACTCACAGCAGAAGGTGCATAAGAATTTTATTTAGATGAGCACAAACTCACTGCAGGAGTACTGAGGATGTTACCAAGCATCCCTCAAACACTTCAGTGTTTTGAACCCAGCAAGCAGGGGTGGAATTCAAATTTCTTAACCACTTTTGTGGGAGCGACCTAATTTGTGGATGTGGCTTGGTGGTCATGTGACTGGGTGGGCATGGCTTGCTGACTCGGCATGGCTTGAGGGTCACATGACTGGGTGGGTGTGGCTTGTATGTAAAGATTGTAAATGTATATGTAAATATTGAATTTTTTTATTAAAAAACAACTTTTATCCAAAATCAGGCAAAGCAGGCAGGCAGATTGAGTTGTTTGCAGAATCACAGAGTCACTCACAAATCTACTTTTCTGCAATCTGCTGCCCGAGTCTGTACTGAAAAAATAGAAGCTTCAGTCCTAAGGAAAGTTCAGCTCTGTTCTCAGGCCACTTCTCTCCCACCACCAACCCCCTGTATACTACCCCTGACGGGCCTCGGGGAAGCCTCCTGGGTGAAAGCAAAGCAGTACAATACAACAGTGATTTAGATCAGCTAGAAAGTAATTAATCTGATGATATCCTGCTTTCTAGCTATTCTAAATTATGTGGCACAGCTGATAATCGAAACAGCTGATCGTCAGGGGAAAAAAATGGAAAATAGCAACTTACCAAAAATTAGGTGAAGGCACAATGCAGGCAAGTTGGATCATGCACATGTGAGATAAGGAGGGACTGGACAGGGTGGAGCAGAGCAGGTGGGGAGAGGCAGGGCCAGCCAGTGGTACGATTTGCCGGTTCTCCAAAACTCTGCAAAATCGTAACTGGTCTATAGGACCAGTCCAAACCAGTAGAATCCCACTCCTGCCAGCAAATATTCTTGGTTCTTTGTGCCTGACAAATACTTTGCAGCAGTGTCTCTCTGTGTGTGTTTTATTGTGTTTTGTCTTGAACTGATTGCCATCTGTGGTGGCAATGCCATAAAAAAAAACATAAATACATTTTGATTTAAACATATAAAAATATGGCTTTATAGCAAATGTGCTGCTAATTTCTAAAGGTTTTTTTTTTGACCACTACAAAGAATATAACATCCCTTTTTTATTACTCCATTCATTTGCACTGCACAACGAACATATGCACATCTTTTTATATAACTTTCACATAGAAATATTTTCAGTGACTTAAACAAGTCCAATGAAAAAGAAAATGAACCTTTAAGCTGTTCCTTATCCTGGGAAGGATTCATACAATATTTGTTTACTCATCCATCTGTACCATTCTCATGTAACAAAAGAAGAAATCTAGTTTTTTTCCACTGAAGTAAACTTTGTCTTCTCCCATCTCACTTCCTTCTATTTAATCAAGACAGGCCAACTTCTGTTTGGCTTGTCTTTTTCTCACTTGCTGGGGTCAAACATGCCAGTAACTAGCAAAATATATCGAGGTAAGATTGGAAGAAGTGTTTCAGTGTTCTCTTTTGCATATAGCTTATGGTGGTAAATATGAATGAGCCAGATACGAATGAAAAATATGATTGCTCCTATTGCAAACATTTAACCTTCAGTGCTGTGCACTGTTGATAAGCAGTGGGGTGGTGGTGAAGGAGAAAGAGTCAGAGGGAGGAAGGGAGAGGGAGCATTGACTAAGACAGAATTGAGAGTAAGATGCATAATCTGTCTCCTTTAAAAGAATGAAGAGAGTATATTATTTTATGAACTGCCTTTCTTTATATGCTTGCTTGGACAAAACACTTCGGATTTGATTGAGCATAAGAATAAGTATTATGTAACCATTTTTTTTTTTTTTTTGCCTTGTTACTGGATTTTTCTGGAATCAGGCCTTCTGTTCATATCCTGGATTGAAAATGGAATGGGAAGGAAGGGAAGGGAAAGGTAGGGAAACAGAAACGGGAAGGGAAGGGAACAGAATGGATCACTTGGCCAAGTGTGATTGGACACAGAAGAAATTTGTCTCTGCTGCATAAGCTCTCAGTGTACCTTCAAACAACAAAGTAATATAATCATAAAATACCAGAAGCAGACTGGTATCTTATGATGTGTTAGAAAATGGCATGTGTTTGAATGGCATGGAGAATATGGTTGAGATGTGGCTGTGCTCAAGGTTGTAGGAAAAAGAAGGACAATGGGTGAGGTAGCATAGGATTCACTCTTGGGCCTATAGGGCCATCTTATTTAAATATAATGGATTTCTGAATAAGAAGCATTCTCTTCAGAAAGCACAATAAACAGAAAGAAATTCCATTGAGGAATCAGGTGAATCCATTCATGTTTTCTCCACTCTATCCTGCCCAGATCTTGTCAGAGTTTTCCCCTGAAGCATAACCCATCTTCAGAGTTTTCACTGTTCAATTTCAAAAAATTTCCAAGTCATAAAGCTTTGAAGACAAAGCTATTTCCAAGACTACTTAGTAGTCTTCAAAACTCACCCCTTCCCTGTCTACTTTCAAGGATAATTTCTTTAAAGAAGGGTCTGTTCTTATTACTATGATAGTAGCATCACCCAAGGAGGCCTTGAATTTTTTTTTCATCATCTTTGAATGGCAAATGAATGGCAAGTAGCATAAAAGGATTCTGAATGAGATCCCATCATGGTTTGAGGTCTTGATGCTGTTCAGAACACAACTTTTAGAATAGAGAATCAACATTTATACTAAAGCTGTTATATAGAAATGGTAGCAGGGGATTATCATATAGCCATTTCGATTGGTAGCAGAGGATGGTCATGTAGCCATATAGATCCAATACAATGAACAGTGCACATTCACCATGTGCCTTACTGCTTAACAGTTTTTCAACTGCCACAGGAAACTCTCCTCAGAACATAAAGTAACCATAGATTTTCACCATAGGTGCAAAATAAACACTGCCACCTACTAGCTGAATGAGTCTGTAGTTGTTGCAATACAAAATGCCTTCTAACATGTATTCCAACAAAAGCCACCAGGTTGATTGAAAACCTTCTACCTGATAATCCCCTGGTTTATGACAGAGCAGACCATTTAATTCACATATGCAGATACTGATGACCTCTCAGTGACAATGACTGTGCTGTGTTTTTCAGCATGGGAATGAAGGTGACCGTTCATTGTTGGAAGAAAACCTGTATCACTCATTGTTTAGAGAAGGGGAAAAATATTTCTCATCATTTTAATTGTTCTTCTCATTCAACCTAACTTTGAGTCTCTTTCTCTCTCTTTTTTTTTTTAAGGATATTAACTGTGGTTTATAGGGGGCATTTCAATCTCACAAAAATTAATCACTGTTTTTCTTTCACTTTGGATGTGAAGGAAAATATTTCTGCTTTCTTTTGTTTTCCCATTCCCCCCTTTGCTTTCCTGCTGATAGTTTCACTTCATTGGGTTCCATGGTTGGCGAGGGGAAACAGCTGTTAAACCCTGAAGCCCTTGAGTGCCATTTCAGGAGAAAGGTGGGATATAAATTGAATGAATGATGGTTCAGTGTTCTCCATTCTGTCCCAGGATCTACAGGGATTATTTATAAACCTATTAGTTCATGGATCAGAACCTACCTGCCTTCCTTCATGGGAGGTAAACACCTCTGGAGTACAATTTTGGTGCATGCCAAATTAAATTTTAATGCAATAAGATTGAAAGGACAAGAATGATTTGAGAAGCAGTCTCTCTGGGGATCCATGTGATTGCTTGTGTGCTTGGGCTGGTGGGGAAAAAAGTGTGCTTCCTGAACCAATTCAGAAAATCAGATTCACTCACCCTGTTCAACAATTTGATTTCAGCTTCTAAACTGAATTGATACCTTAAATCATGCGGACTTGCCAGTTCATGATCCAATTTCTATAAATCAGAAATATCGTGAAGCTGATTTGATCCGAACTGCAGACAAAGTAGAAAAAAAGTTATGTAATTTGGGTAAGGAGTAGAAGAGTCACAATGAATGTATTCCTGGATTTTGGATATCTGTAACCTTTAACTGCGGAAGTTGGGTTGGATTTTTATATGCATAATTGTCCATCTCAAATAAGAAAGGTGAACAGATATGCTGAAAAATATTTTATGTACTTCCACCATGAGCAAATAGTTAACTCTTTTTTTAAGTGATTATGAGGAACACTGAAACTGTATCCTTTTTTCACATTTTTAAAAATGATTAATTGTTTATGTTAAGTTCTGTTCATGGATGCAAGGAATGGAGACGAGGCAGTGAACAGTGAACTTCAACTCTTTATTAAGCATACTGAACAGAGCAAAACCCTAGAGCAGCAGCAGCCCTTTTATAGGGTAGGCTGCTGACCTATTAGCCAATGAGAACATGGAAGTGTTAAACCCTTGAATCAATGAGAGTGGCTCGTTAACAGCCAATCAGATTCCCCAGAAAGGACCAATCCGATATCACTATTATCGGCCAATCAGAAGTGCAGGATTAGAACCCTGCTTTTTCTTAAGGTTTGTTAAAACTTTATTTAAGCGCCTTTATTAGTTCATAACACCCCTTTCCCCCTGGTTCCATTTGAGGGGTGCGGTGATGTAATCCCTAAGATATGTAGGTTGTTTTAACTGTCTATTAGATTTGCGCTGTCCCACTGGTCCCTGTCTCTAGTCAGGGACATTTTTGGTTATATCTGGTACAGGCGGTTCCGCATCCTCACTGGACGATTCGGTGCCGCTAATTCTGTCATTGTTGTCTTCCAATCTTTGCGGGCTTGCCTCCATTGAGGTATTCCTCTGTGGCGAGGCCAATCCCCTCCCTGATTCTTCTTCATGTATCGCACCCGGTTGCTTACTTCCTTCGATTCTGCTTTCCACCATCTTGAATTCGGTTTCTTCAACATCCCCTTCCCCCTCAGTTTGAGAGTCACAGGAGTTGCGGGAACTGGGTTGTAGCCTAGAGCGAAGCTGATCTATATGGCGTTTCCATATTTTTCCATCCCAGGTTTGCACACGGTACGATCTGGGCCCGGTGGTTTGAATTACGGTTGCTTCGACCCATAATGGTTCGCCGGAGAGGTTTTTAGGAAAACTAAGTCATCTACCTTGAACTCGTGGCATTTTCCGCTTGATCCACAGGGTTTCTCTGGCTCATAGGATGGGTGGAGCCAGTCGAGGTGGGAACAGAGCTTGTGTCCCATCAACAGTTCAGCTGGAGTCTTGTTGGTGATGCTGTACGGAGTGATGTGTTGGAGTAGGAGTATTCTGTTTAGTTTGTCGTCAATGTCCCCATAGTCCATTTTGTGGAGAGTTTTTTTAACAAATTGGACCATGCGCTCAGCCCTGCCATTAGCCACAGGGTGTGCTGGCGAAGTTAGCGCATGGCGGATACCCCGGTCCACTAAGTATTGTTCAAACGCCAGGGCAGTGAACTGGGGTCCGTTGTCGGAGACCAGAACTTCTGGCAGCCCATGCGCTGCGAATAGCCTATTCAATTTTTGGATGACAAACTCAGTTGTAGTATTCTTCATTTCATGGATCTCGAGCCAGTTGGAATAGGTATCCATTGTTAGGAGGAACGTATGTCCATTAGCAGGTCCCACAAAGTCAATGTGGATGTGGGACCACGGCCCCTGGGGGGTTTCCCACTCTGTTGGAGTTGCTTTAGGTGGGGCACTGCTGACTTCTTGGCACTTTAGACAAGTCTTTACCCAGGCTTTGATCTGCTTGTCGATGCCCGGCCACCACACGTAGCTTTGTGTGAGCGCTTTCATACGCACGATACCGGGGTGACCATCATGCAATGTTTTCAATACTGCTTGTTGTGACCGCTCTGGGACAACAACTCTATCTCCCCATAGGATGCAGCCTTTTTGTGAAAAAAGCTCTGTTTGACGGTTTCTGAAAGGGGTGAAGTCGTCAGGGGTTTGTTCTATTGGCCATCCTCGTTCGACCCAGCTAAGAACTCGCGCCAGGATAGGATCTCGTTTTGTTTCGATCGCAGTGTCTCTGGCTGTTAGCGGCGGTGAATGTAGCGTTTCAATCTGGAGTGTCGTAAGGGTTGGAGCTAGGTCGTCGACAGTTTCCGGAAGTTGGGCACGTTTAAATGCATCAGCGTGGGGAATGGCTTTCCCCAGGCGGTGTTGTAATTTATAGTTGTATGCAGCTAAGAACTCCGACCAGTGAGTCATTCTAGGTGACAATATATAGGGGGTTGGCTTGTCTCCTGCTATAATCCCTAGCAAAGGTTTGTGATCAGTAACAATAGTAAAAACTCATCCATACACATATTCATGAAACCGTTTCACAGCAGATACAACAGCAAGAGCCTCTTTGTCGATTTGGCTAAAGTTACGTTCAGCCTTTGATAGGGTCCTTGAAAAATAGGCAACAGAGGCCTCACTACCATTTGGTAACACATGACTCAACATGGCTCCTACTCCAAATGGTGACACGTCACATGTAATTGTTAAAGGAAAAGTCTCGTTATACTGCGTTAAAACAGCATCTGAGGTTAGTAAGTTTTTCACTTGTCGGAATGCGTGCTCCTTGCGGTGTCCCCTGACCCAGGTTGCTTTTTTGTCGAGGAGTCTATGTAGGGGCTCAGCTACGGTCGCTTTCTGGGGCAAGAAGATGTTGTAAAAGTTAATGAGCCCCAGGAAAGCTTGGAGGTCAGTCTTATTTCTGGGTCTTGTGGTGTTTTTGATTGATTTTAGTTTGCTATTAGTGGGGTGAATGCCTTGTTTATCGATTAGATACCCCAGGAACTCTACTTTATCTGTACACAGTTGACATTTATTTTTTTTAACCTTAAGGCCAGAGTCTTTAAATTTCTGGAGAACCATTTTAAGACACTTTTCTAGTACTTTTCTATTCGAGGCCGCAATTAAAACGTCATCAAAGTATGGCACGACCCCCTTGATCCCTTGCAAGAGTCTCTCCATCAGACTTTGAAAAATCCCTGGGGCTACGCTCACTCCGAATTGTGGTCGGTTGCATTTAAAGGCGCCTCAGTGCGTAACGATCGTTTGTGCCTCTGCGGTTTTTTTATCTACAGGCAGTTGTTGGTACACCTGTGCTAAATCCAATCTCCAGGGAATGGAGAAGGTGTTGCACCACTGGCACCAGGTAAGCGTTCTGTTGAAGGGCGTGATTAAGGGTGGCCTGGTAGTCCCCAGAAGTCCTTAACAATCCATCCAGTTTGATGGGTGTTACAATTGGGGATTCCCAATGAGCGTGGTCAGTTGGTTCTAAAACATCTTGGGCTATTAATTTATCGAGCTGCTCGTCAATTTTTGGTTTAAGGGCAAATGGTACCCGACGAGGCTTGAGGCAGATGGGGGCTACTTCAGGGTTAAGGTTAAATGATATCGGGGTCCCTTTGTACTCGCCTAGTTTGTCTGCAAAGACGTCCTGGAATTCCTGGACGAGGGCCTCCTCCCAGTCGTCACTTCTGGTTTGATGAATACCAGCTACCTCAATTCCGAGTGGGGCGAACCATTGAAGGCCTAACAAACAAGGCCGGTCATGGTCGACGACGGTCAGTGGTAATGATGCAGTACAATTTTTGAATGATACTTGGACTTGGCTGGATCCAACAACCGGAATTCGGTTCCCCTGATAATCTTTGAGTATGATTCTTTGGGCTCTGAGGTCTTGACGCCGGACGGCAGGGATTAATTGTTTAAGGATCTTCCAGGAAACCATCGAGAGGGACGATCCTGAATCGACTTCCATCATGCAAGGCTGGTTTTTGATGGTGACCTTCACTCGGATCTTCTTTGCATCTAGTGATGAAGCGTGACCGATTGTAATGCCTCTTCTCATCTTGTTGAAGTGGCCAGGGTTTTTTTTCTGTAGGAGTGGTTGTTCCATTGGTGGTTCAAATGTTCCCGACTCACAGGACGATTTCCTGTGGTCTTGCGGTAGTTGTTTCCCCTCTGAATTGGGCTGGATCCTTGCTTGCTTCTACAGACCTTCCCAATGTGGCCTCTTTTTACACAGGAATGGCAGAGCACGTCGAGGAATTTGCAGTCTGATCGCGGGTAGCTTGCCCCACAGCCCGCGCATTGGTGTGGTAGTCTTTGATTCCGCTGGTGGCGTTGGTCACGTTCAGACCGGAGCCGGTTGACCTCCTCCTCATCACTTTCTGAGGGCGATTCGAGGTCCTCGTGGTGGGTTGCTGTTGTGTGCCTCTCTAGGCGAGGTGAGGTATTGCTGGTGAGTTGACGGAGCTGTGCGTTGGTGTGGCGCATTCGGGCGGCCGACTTCCTGGTTGCTTCTGCTGCAGTAGCATCCTTGATGACATCAGCAAGGTTGATGTCCCCTTTTGCCATAATCTTGCTCTGTGTAGTGTGGTCATCAAATCCCAGAATTATTCAGTCTCTCAGAGCTTCTTTGATGTCTGTGAACCCACAGAGGCCTCCCAGGTTCCGGAGATCCATGATGAAATCTGCAACGCTCTCTCCTTTCCGCTGGTCCCTCTGGTAAAATTCATGTCTTCAGACAAGCGTTGGTACAGCGGGTGCATAGTGGACCCATAGAAGGAGCGTGAGGACGTCCCAGTCCATGGTTTTCACCTTAGCTGGTTTCGCTAGTGCCTTGGCCATCTTCAAGACGGCAAGCACACAATGGGTCAGGAACACTGCTCGCTTTTTCCCCGTAGTGGCATCCTTCAAGTTGTTGGTCTCCAGAAACATCTGGAACCGGTTCATGTACGAGTCCCAGTCTTCTTGTGCCAGGTCAAATGGAGCGGGTGGTATGGCGCCGCCGGACATGGTTTCCGTTGTCGATGCGCCTTCAGCCACGTGCTCTGTTTAGTGCTCTGTAGTGTTCAGTCAGCTCTGATGTCTCCGCATCCCACCCTCGTTGCCAGTGTTAAGTTCTGCGCATGGGCGCAAGGAACGGAGACAAGGCAGTGAACAGTGAACTTCAACTCTTTATTAATCATGCTGAACAGAGCAAAACCCTAGGGCAGCAGTAGCCCTTTTATAGGGTAGGCTGCTGACCTATTAGCGAATGAGAAACATGGAAGTGTTAAACCCTTGAACCAATGAGAGTGGCTCGTTAACAGCCAATCAGATTCCCCAGAAAGGACCAATCCGATATCGCTATTATCGGCCAATCAGAAGTGCAGGATTAGAACCCTGCTTTTTCTTAAGGTTTGTTAAAACTTTATTTAAGCGCCTTTATTAGTTCATAACAGTTTAGGTTGCTTAAGAATACTTTTTAAAGGAATACATCAATGGTTAAAACTCAGATATCCAGAAGGGACATAGAATTCTCACTTGAAAAACTGGACACAAGGATTTTATGCTGTGGTTTCCATGAATGTTATTTTGTTGACTTTGCTTGATTGCATATTGCGTTTTCCATTTTTTAAAATAAAAGCATCCATGTGATTGCATAGCGACGTGAATCTTTTTCATATATTTAAACTGAAATGGGCTTTATTACCCTTATAATCCAGTTCACTCTTCTTTCTTTCTTTCTTTCTTTCTTTCTTTCTTTCTTTCTTTCTTTCTTTCTTTCTTTCTTTCTTTCTTTCTTTCTTTCTTTCTTTCTCTCTCTCTCTCCCTCTCCCTCCCCCCCTCTCTCTTTTTTTCTCCCCCCCTCTTTCTCTTTCTCTCTCTCTCTCTCCCTCTCTCTCTCTCTTTTTTCTTCCCCCCCTCTCTTTCTTTCTCTCTCTCTTTCTTTCTCTCTCTCTCTCTCTTTTTCTCCCCCCTCTCTCTTTCTCTCTCTCTTTCTCTCTCTCTCTCTTTCCCTCTCTCTCTCCCTCTCCCTCTCTCTCTCTCTCCCTCCCTCCCTCCCTCCCTCCCTCTCTCTCTTTTTTCTCTCTCTTTCTTTCATAGTTGGACTTGGGTGAAGATTTATCCATCACCATAAATTAGCAGTTCAAGGGTCACTGCTATTGCATCACTTATCTGATTCATAAGCCAGTGGATCATGTGGGTCAGGTCTGTAAACTTTAAGAGGTAGAAATGTTTACAATTTAAGTGACATTCCTTAAAGGTTATACATCACAAAAGTTAGAACTACAATTCCTCAAAATGTCTATCCAGATGCTTACTTTTTCTTTGAGTTGAATTTGACTCATGGCTATGTCCATGAAGGCGGGTGATTTTTGTTTCTGGTTTCTATTTGAATAAGGGTTCAGAATGAAAGCATTGCATTGTCTTCTTTCAGGATTTATTTGTGTATTTGTTTCACTATCTGTCTCCTTGTTTGCTTACTCATGTGAAAAATGTTTGTAGGAATTGGCTATGTCTTATTTAATGAAAAAAAGGCTAGGGGGTGACATGATAGCAGTGTTCCAATATCTAAGGGGTTTCCACAAAGAAGAGGGAGTCAAGTTATTCTCCAAAACACCTGAAGGCAGGACAAGAAGCAATGGATGGAAACTAATCAGTTAGACAAGGTGGTATTCAGCAGGTTCTGATCGGTTGTGGAGAACCGGTAGTGGAAATTTTGAATAGCTCAGGGAACTGGCAAATCCCACCTCTGACTGGCCCATCCCCCATCTATTCTCTGTCTCCCAGGTCCCAGCTGATCGGCTGGGTCTTCTTTGGTTGCCTTGCACAGGAGAACAGAGCTGGAAAGTGGGTTAGTGGGATGGGGAGGGAATGGAGATTTTACAGTATCCTTCCCCTGCCCACCAAGCCACACCTACAGAACCGGTAGTAAAAAAAAAATTGAATCCCACCACTGCAACCAACCTAGAATTAAGGATAACTTTCCTGACAGTTAGAACAGTTAATCAGTGGAAAAGCTTCCCTTCAGAAGTTGTGGGTGCTCCATCAGGGATAAACCAAGTTTGTGCAAGTGAAAAACATGATTAGCTGTCTCTACCTGCCAGTATCATAAAGCACTATACATCTCTGAACACCCCTACCCCAGTTTTACCCATAAGGAAAACAAATGCTGCGAGAAAGTTTGAAATTTTGCAAGCTAAAAATTCTATTAAATTATCATATTGCTTTCATTTGATTTGAAAAAAAAAAAAAAAAAAGAGTAATTCAGTCTAAATCTCCTTGAAAATCGTCCTCTTGAAATGTCATGCACCAAGCCAACCAATAGATAGCTTGACGTTCTTCAGAAGTACTTCAAACTATATAATTTTCAGTGGCTGTAATATAATAGCATTTTCTCCGTTCAGCGTACTAGTTTTATTAGCACCTTTGTTAGAAGCAGCCACATTTGAAGATTCAGGAATCTCATTACCCAAGAAGTGGATACAGTCTATTTTTATTTTATCATTGATGGAATGTTTCATGTCTTTTAATAGAAATGTCCTATTTGGTACTTTTGACTCTTGATACATATTTTTTAGGGTTATGCCCAAAATGATGAAATGGAAATTCAATTTGAAGGCAATTTCCCAATCAATTAATCAAATAAAATGACTTGTCCAGTTGGAAATATCAACTCACAATTCACATCATCTCAATACTTTGTTTTTTATATGCCCAACAATCTGATTTTTCAAATCAGGTTTAAGTCATGGAATTGGTACGCCTGGGTTTGAATCATCATTTCAAATGGAATTGTTTTGACATTTCCTGTACAAGGAGCTGTTCGTTGGGAATCAAATTGGCAATGTGAATTGAATCAGGAATGATTTCCACAGTTCAAATATTTATTACTTATTAGTATTTGCTTCACAGTGTTCCTCTTGCAACAGAGAAATATCAGGACAAGAATGATATCGCTTATAAATGCTGATCTAGCATTCCCTGGAAACTCAAAGAAGGAAACTAAAATTTAATATATTGAGCCATGGGAAACTTAAGAAGGCAAAATGTACTATATGTGCATTATTCATTACTTTGAGAGTTCCTTTTTATGTGTGTGATAGAAATCTGGTTAACAGTTGCGAGAGGAAAAGAATAGTACAGTTTTCACAGATGTTATTTCAATGCTGTAGTTTCTAGGATTCTTAGGAAATGGATAATAGTAGTTTGTGATTCTGGAGTATTTTAATTCAATTTAGTTGGAAGACACCAAGTTAGAGAATATATAATGCAGAAAGCTCAGATGTTTGATTTGATCAAGCAAATGGATGAAATGAAAGAGTAGACTAAATAATAGGGCTCTTCTAAAGTGAAGTTGGGGAAACAAAATGACTTTAGCAATTGCAACAAGAAGGCAGGAGCAGCACAAAACATTCAGCAAGACAGCTCAAATCCAGTTTAACAGTTCAGATGTATCAGAAAGACACATTGAAACTTGAGTGTGAGAGCAAACGAAATCACACACACACACACACAAAAAAAAAATAGAGAAGGAGCAGGAGGAAGATAATGTGTTTCATGGGAATGTACAGAGTTATCACCCACCCCTCTCCTAGAAGAATGAAATGTGTTGAGAAATGTTAAAAGGGCAGGGTAAAATATTTCCCCTAGAAGAAAAATAAAAATCTTAAGGGAGACAGAAACTCAGAGCTCCAGCTTCCTGCCCCCAGCAGATATTTGGTGCCCATTAAGAAAGACTGGGCCATTCTATCTACAAGATAAAAGACCTTCAGCCTCAGGGTGATGGGATTAGCCCTCACTCAAGATCCAAACAAGGACAAAGCCTTTAAGACACAATAGGAATTGGCCAACACCCTTTCGGAACACAAGCCTCTTCATTGCATCACCCAGCAAACTTCAACCAAGTCTGGGAACTTAGGCAAGCATGATCCCATAAGAATCTGATAACAGCCAACGGAATACATGTTCTTGCACAGGAACAGGAAATTCAATTGTAAAGCCTAAGATAAGGTATAAATATCCCTCTCTTTCAACTCCATGTGATCAGCTATTGAGAACCATATGCTTGGTGGCTCTGCTTCAGCAATAAACCATCTTTCCAATCAAGCTCCATGTTTCCAGTGTTTTTCTCCCAGCTTGGAATTGAACCAGATGGATATTTCTTCCAACAGGAGCAATTAAAATATTTTGTTGTAGTAATGCAAATTAATTCTAGCTGAGAGACTGAAAGGGATATCAGCCTCTCTCTCCCCACTCTTTCTCCTCCTCTCCTCCTCCTTCTCCTCCTTCTTCTTGTCTCATTTATCTTACTGGCAAGTTACAGTGCTACATTTATTGAGATCTATTCCTGCCATTGTGTACTTCAGAGGACGCATCCCAGCATCGTGTACCTTGACAAAGTAGGCAAGATTTCATTGAACCAAAGAGCATGCTTACACAATGTCAGAGCTTATCTCTTCCTCTTCCCCCACAAGCTGCATAGATCTGCAACTCTGCCCCATCCTGGCTGCAAAGTCACATGTAAAACAAACCAAGCAGTAATTGCTTGCAGTCTACTTTCGTTATGCAACTCAGAGCAACTTTAAGACAGGGGGTGAAAAAAAGGAGAGGACTTTTTTTTTCAAGAGAGTCACACCTTGAGAGTAAAGAAATACTTACAAGTGAACAGAAATGAAATATTTACAAGTGAACAGAAATGAGTTGGACTTTAGAGGCGGTGCCAAACCGCCAGTAAGCTTACAGTCTTTGGAAAAAATGTGTATTCTTTTCATTTTTTTGGCATATGTATTTAAACCCAAGATATCAGAAATCTACACACACACACAAACACACATACACACACACATACACACACACACACACACCCCAGTGGTGGGTTTCCAATTTTTTTCCTACCAGTTCTGAGAGCATGCTTTTTGCTTTGCTTTATGTTGTGAATGCCAATGAATTCCAATAAATGCTTTATGTTGTGAATGTTGTGAATACCAATAAAGTTATCATTGAGCTTGAAGTCTAGTGCAGGATTCTGGTCCTGCACTTCTGATTGGCTGTTAATAGCAGGATCGGATTGGCCCATTCAGGAGCATCCAATTGGCCATTAACAGGCCATTCCCATTGGTTAACAGAGCTAGCGCTCCAGGTTCACTATTGGTTAAGTAGTTAATGAGTTGCCGATATAAGTGAGGCTCGAGCAGCCTTTGAGCTGAGCAGTCACAAGATGTAAATAAAGAGTTTGAAGTTCACTGTTTCCACCGGCTCATCTCCATCATTCGCACCCATGCTCCAGACGTAACACTTTACATGTGCTTCGTTTTGCACATGCAGGGCTCTAAAGCCACCCTATTTATCAACGCTGATGAACTGTGCTGTTTTTTTAGCTCAGCTGAGGCACAGCAATCCACTCTGCCATGCAAATCAGCTGAGCTAAAAAAAAACAAGGGAATATAGGAATGGTAATGGCAGGGTAGGTGGGTGGGACCAACCAGAGATGCTATTTGCCAGTTCCCCGAACTACTCAAAATTTCCACAACCAGTACACCAGAACTGTTCCAAATCGGCTGAATATCACCTCTGATATAGACATAGCAAACTCTTAGATTTAAAAAAAAAAAAACAACACAAGAATTTGGAAACAGGAGGCATGCTTGACAGGGGAACAAACCACCAAAGGTTTTTGCTAGAGATCTCCAGAATGAGGCTGTAAATCCACTTGAAATAATACAAATTACAAATGCAAGGATGCAGAATAGATTCTGCTACAATGTTTTGTTCTCCAATTGTAATTTTGATGTTGTTTAAGATGCTTTCTTAATTGCTGACACCAACTTCACAATTGTTAAGATACCTCTAATACCTATTCCTGGGACTGAAATGTGGGTCCGTTTGATGCTTGACTGAAATGTCAAGATTCGGGTAAGGACAAGATCCTGTATAATCACTTTCTGCTGGAGAATTTAGGCTTCAGGATGTGAACTGTGAAAAAGTTTTGTGCTTCAAAACAAAAGAAATGTTTGCATCTATCTTGTGAAAAGTTATACAAGGGCAATTTAACTCCTCGACTATTCCTGTGGAGTGTTCTGCATTATGCTTTTCCAGGTTTAGTTTTCAAAGCCCTCTTTTTCGACTTTTTCATTTTGATTTTTTGTTTTTATGTTTTCTAGCTTTTTATGTGCTTTTATTTTTGTATTTTTATGCTTTTTAACTTCTTGTAGCTATAGTTGTTGTGTCCGGTGCAGCAAGGAGACCAGGACTCAGTGACTTGGTTCAGCTCATTTATTGGTCCCAAGAACGACTCGGGGTCCGAGGGAAAAACTTTGGCTTTTTATTCTCAAGCCGCGGCGGCCATGGCCAATGGCACCGCTTTGAATCTCCCGCGATTTGTTTCCACCAATCACGGGAGATCCCTAGCAGGCCAATCAAAGCGGCTCGCTCGACCAATTGGATCCCTGCGTGCTTTGACCAATCACAGCGTGGCGTTTACGAGAATGCAAATGACCGTACAGAACAATAGTAATGGCAATAGCACTTAGACTTATGTAGGCCAGTGATGGTGAGGGAACCTTTTCATCACCAAGTGTCCAAACTGGAATGCACATGCAGACACAAGCATACATGTATCAAAGCGTCAGAAACCTGGTATGCGCATGCATTTGGGGGGCCATTTTCAAGCTATTTTTGGCCTGAAAATCACCCCCCCCCAAATGCCCTATTTTTTTACCATTTTGTGATCATTTTTGGCCATTTTTTTGGCTGTTTTCAGGGCATTTTCTGAGGCATTTTCAGGTCATTTTTCAGGCT
The DNA here is from genome assembly GCA_033807585.1 of Hydrophis major. NCBI lineage: Eukaryota > Metazoa > Chordata > Lepidosauria > Squamata > Elapidae > Hydrophis > Hydrophis major. Next base: position 9,090,945 of record CM066332.1, on the reverse strand, counting down.
GTTTTCATGTGCTTCAGTACCCATGAAGACCAGCTGGCACCAGAAATTAAAAGAGCAGCTGGTGACAGCTGCGTGCCCACAGAGAGGGCTCCATGTGCCACCTCTGGCAGACATGCCATAGATTCGCTATCACAGCTCTAGACGCTGTATCCTCATTATATTTCATGATAGTTAAAGGTTGATTTAGTTAGATAAAAGAGTCTGAAAATGCAAAAAAAAAAACCTGTTATAAAGTTTATGTGCATGAATTGAGCACCATTTCTCCTCCTCCTTTTTCAGATAGTCAAACAGTCTTGTCTGCAAATCTAACAAGCCAAACAAGCCAAACAGTCTTGTCTGCATATCTATATATAAATGTTTGAGATATTCCCCATTATTTTTTGTCAAAAAAGAGGAGCCAGAGCTGAATTCAAGTGGTTTGTAAGAGGTATGGAAAAAAAGTTAAAAATGTTTTCAAAGACTCTATTAGAACCCAAGGAGTTTTCAGTTTACCATTAAATTAGGTGCCAGAGTAGCATCACATGTTACATTCAGATTGCACTCAGTGGTCCAGAAACTCCAAAATCTGGTTTAGTTGCATTTCTGATTTAAAGTGATTGAATTTTTCAACAATAGCTAGATACTTGTTAGCACTTGTTAGGATGAAAGGATCAAAATTCATTTAGCAACCTCTAGAGTAAGAGTAGAATAGAATAGAAATAGAAATAGGACAGGAATAGGAGTATAATAGAATGAAAAAAAATAGAATAGAAAAAGAAATAGTGTAGTATAGCAAAGTATAGTAATAGAAATAGAATAGAATAGAAATAGAATAGGAATATAATAGAATGAAATAAAAAAGAATAAAGTAGAAAAAGAATAGTGTAGTGTAGTGTAGTGTACTGTACTGTACTGTAGAGTAGGGTAGGGTAGGGTAGGGTAAGCCTGGGTTCCCCAACCAGGGTTAGGGAGACAAGCTAAACAGAATGTGCAGCATTAGTCAGATAGGCACACAGATAAATGAGTGAGCTAAGCTTGTATGTTTATTAACATACAGTAAAAATAACAGATACGCTTGTGCTATCAAAAATATAGTTTATTCCATTATGAGTTCATAGCATAGTCAAAATAACAGTCCAATAGTCATGTATCATTTAGTCAGTCCATTCAGGGATATTCAGTTAGCAAAGTCCGTTTAGAATATCCTATGTCAGTTCACTTACAAGTCAGTCCTTTGTTTTCTCTCCCGTTCGAGCAATGCAGTCTTGAGTCCTTGCAGTAATCAGGGATCATCAAAGTCAGAGAGAGAGCAAGCTGCAGTCTTGCTTCTTTTAAAGTGCTTTCACAACCACTCCCTTCATTACTATCCCACAGTTAAAGTTGCAGACACTTTAACATACAAACTATGATTACATATTATTATTTACCTAAACCAGTTAGGGTAAAACAATGTTATCCCTAACAAGCATCATATGTTACATTCAGATTGCACTCAGTGGTCCAGAAACTCCAAAATCTGGTTTAGTTGCATTTCTGATTTAAAGTGATTGAATTTTTCAACAATAGCTAGATACTTGTTAGCACTTGTTAGGATGAAAGGATCAAAATTCATTTAGCAACCTATAGAGTAAGAGTAGAATAGAATAGAAATAGAAATAGGACAGGAATAGGAGTATAATAGAATGAAAAAAAAAATAGAATAGAAAAAGAAATAGTGTAGTATAGCAAAGTATAGTAATAGAAATAGAATAGAATAGAAATAGAATAGGAATATAATAGAATGAAATAAAAAAGAATAAAGTAGAAAAAGAATAATGTAGTATAGTGTAGTGTACTGTACTGTAGAGTAGGGTAGGGTAGGGTAGGGTAGGGTAGGGTAGGGTAGGGTAGGGTAGTATAGTATAGTATAGTATAGTATAGAATAGAATAGAATAGAATACTTTATTTGGCCAAGGGTAATCACACACACAAGGAATTTGTCTCCAGTGTAGAAGCTCTCTTACATGCAAATCAACATAGTAATTGTAATCATAATAATGATACCAATAAGAAGGAGGAGTATTGTATTGCTTTGAGTTAAATTTAGATAAATTGACATTAAGGAGGACAAGAGTAGTGGAGATGGATAGGGGGATGCAAGGGGAATGGCTGAAAGCAGCATTGCAGCATCACAATGCAAGGCCCACCTCTTTTCTAGCTCTATGATGACGCCAACCACCTGCAACACATTACACCCCATTGTCATTCTAACAAAATCAGGAAGATTCCCTCAGCCGCTGGTGATTCAGATGCCGCTTTGGTTTTGGATCACTCAAAGAGGCACTCACAATCTTATTCCTCCATAATGTTGTCATCGGATTTGACATGCTTTAAAAGACAATTAATTCCCTAATCTTTTTTAATGACAGGAAATTTGGCATCCCGATGATCAGACTGTCACAAATTCTTTTTGACAAGTTAATTGTCCACCCTTATCTTCTATTTCTCCAGAAGATTACCATCCAAAGATGCAAGAATGAACTTTTTTTTTGTGCCTTCCCCTCAGGTATTCGAACTATCTTTCTCACACACAAACACACTCCCACATCCACACCAAAAGAACTAGGTCTGAGTAAATGGTATGTGTTATGAACTAATAAACACTTAAATAAAGTTTTACCAAACCTTTAGAAGTAGCAGGGTTCTAATCCTGCACTTCTGATTGGCCAATAATAGCGATATCGGATTGGTCCATTCAGGAGAATCTGATTGGCTGTTAACGAGCCACTCTCATTGGTTCAAGGAGTTAACACTCCACGTTTCTCATTGGTTACTAGATCAGCAGCCTGCCCTATAAAAGGGCTGCTGCTGCCCTGGGTTTTTGCTCTGTTCAGAATGATTAATAAAGAGTTGAAGTTCACTGTTCACCGTCTCGTCTCCGTTCCTTGTGCCCATGCGCAGAACTTAACAGTATGGAACAAATCGGGAACACATCATGCATGAAAGAAAGTAAAACACAGAAATGATGCAAGACATTTTTTCTCCCCTTGCCATTTTAATTATATTCCTTGTTCAGGTTTATTGGAAAATAAATACAAATTTTCTTGGGAGAATACAAAACTGCTCTAAGTTTGACTTTGGATTTGATATAAAATGTCACCTATGATAGATACGTTTCTGAAAATCATGATCATTAGGAAGAGTTTTTTTTTCCTCCCTCTACCTCTCATTGATATCATTTTGTTTGATTTGTTATATACATTTAATTCTTAGGTTTTATAAGGGTAAATCATTTATTTAACATGAAATATATGTAGTACTGTCATGCCCCTGTCAGAGTCTGAATTCGAGGAGGAAGATGAACAACTGACAGGGAGTGGGAGCGTGACTCTGTTGGCTGTGGAGGAAACTGGGGAAGAGCAAAGTCCAGCTGGGCAGAGTAGGGAAGAGGTAGAACAAGGGAGAGGGGATTCAGAAGAAGACCCAGGCCCACCCCCTCTTCATCCTAAGGCATGCAGGGAGGAATGGAGAAGAGAGCAACATGGGTTGCATGGCTTCTGGGGGAGGAAAGGGCCCTGATTCCCTTCATTAGCCACACTTGGGAAGAAAGTTTAAAAGAAATGCACGCTGCGTGTGGCAGCTGCTGGAAGCAAATATGAGTTTATCTTATGTTGACTTTGCTTATCTGTGTTCCTGGTGTATTTCCAACCATGTTTAGTTTTGCCATGCCTTCATGTCTGGAATTCTTGCTCCTGCCCTGCCAAACTAATTACCTCATTTTACCTTGATTGGACTTATCATTAGTTTTTGTTGACTATGTTTTGGACTTGATTCTCTGTAGTCAAAGGCTATTCCTAGGAAAGTTTTTCTCCAGCACAGAAGGTAACCAGGACATTGGGAGCAAACTTGGAGCTAATAAAGGGGCTCCTATTGATTATCTGACTGTGCTGCCTTTGTGCCATGCCCCAGAACATCACAAGTGCTCTCTGCCATCTTTCATTGTTTTTGAAAATTAGTTTTGAAGGATTATAAGATAACATTTCTTGAAACAGCAATGAATTCACCCTCCTGGTTCTAAAAATTATAAAATACAACAAGTAACAAATACAATTCCCTGTCAAATGAGACCATTACTGCAATTGTCCATAATATCCATTTTGAATCTGACATGTGAAATATATTTTTGAACATTATTAATCATCTTCCTTTAGTGGCTTGTATTTTCTGAAATGTTAGATGAAAGTTGAGAAAGTATAATTCAACAGGACTTGAATCAGAAAAATGCAGTCAAAATTAGATGATTTTTTTTAAAAAATGCTTTGTCTAGAATATCACTGCACATTGTTGCAATCCTAACTTTGGGTGTCTCTGCCATTATTTGTTCTGCACATTTCATTTTTAAGACAGACTTGTGATATTATTGGCAGGCATTCTGATAATTCCAAACCATCCTTGAATCAAGAGACATGGAAATCAATTTATTGTTTTCTTCATTTGTTAATTCTACCCCAAAAATTAAGATTGTGGTCATACCCATGTCTCTTAGAAGTCAGTTTTTTCTTGGTGGGCTGGAGTTACAGAAGTTGACAAAAATTCCATGCAACCCATAGTTTTCTGTGTCCAACTAACATGAAAAGTCATGTTTAGATTAACTATTTTCATCCAAAGCATTATTATTTTTTCGATAACAAGTATATTGTTTGGAATTGTGATGGGTCCCTTAAACGGATGTGACTCAAAACTGACTCAACCTCTATGTATGAGTAAATACATACTCAATCATCATACAAAATCAGCTGGAAAGGACTATTAAAAGGTCAGTTGAAGACTAAGCCTAAATACAAAATGGAACAATTTGCACTGGCCACATTTTCATGCCCTCTTCTTCACAGGTCCCTCACTGCAGCTGACCCACAACTAACAAAACTCTCAGGGATAAGCGTGAATCGACTGGGAGAAGGGGGCAAGTCAGAAGTGCTAGCTGACCATTGCCAGGGAAGGAGTGCCAGTGAAGGGTCTGACAAGCATAAATGCCAGTGGGGAGGTCAACTGCAGCGGGGGAACTCACGGAGTAGTAGGCGCAATAATGCAGCCAGCACATATTATCCTAGACTCACCTAAATAATGGACTTGTTTTACCAAAACCAACAATTGATTGAAGCAAATTTTCAGGATATTTATACAAAGAATTATGAAAAACAAATAATGTACATGGCAAACCTCAGTGAAAAATTGCGATAAATTCCATGTTTTCATATACAATGAAATCAAAAGCAAATTTGGAACCTGTAGAGAAGAGAAACAACTGAAATACCTCGAGAAGAACCAAAATGAATTTTTTCCTATTTTTTTTAAAAAATAATTTGATTCATAAACATTTTTGAACACAGCATTTTGTCAAGAGTATATCATTTACAAGAAACAAAAACCATAGCTAATACTATAATAGATATTAACTAATTAATTGATAATAATACTAATAATATAATAACGCATAAATTAATAGCATTAATAATTCTATGATAACTCCCATATAGTAAAAATATCACAAAAAACTAATCAGATTTCTTTTTACATTTAACTTATTTGTATTTTTAGTACTTATAGTGATTGTAGTTATAAACCATCTCTACTTTTAATACCTACATTCATCATTTTTCTTCCTCTAACTTCTACCTCTTGTCTTTAACCATGCATAGAATCTGTTCCATATCAAATAATATCCTGATTCTTTCTGTTTAGAGGAAGGTTTGCTCCAACAATATCCCATATTAACATATTATAATATATCACTGATTATAAATTTCCCTGTCTATCACGTGAATGCCACACTTGAGATATGTAGAAAAAATATTTTGAGATCAACAGTGCTATCAACAGCTGAATGTTACCAATTTTAAAATATCATAGAAGAAGAAGAAGAAGAAGAAGAAGAAGAAGAAGAAGAAGAAGAAGAAGAAGAAATAATCTAGTGTGTTTTAAAACCTTATTTAATTCCAATTCATGACTACCGGCACTCCTAACATCTCTTCTTCGAGGCAAAATTATACAATGAAGAACAGCTGATGTCAGCTGCATATTAAGCATGATGAAGAGGTTGAGACAAGGGAGACTATCAAAATGGAAGGAACACATGTCATCAAGCGGTATTTTGATTTTACCAGTTGATCCATTTCCTCTTCATTTGAAAGCAATTGAATGTGGAGCGTGACATCTCAGAAGCTCTCTCTAATGAAATCTTATGGTGGCAATTTGGTGAGTGGAGAGTCTTGTCTCCAGGGTGACAACCAGAGACAGTTTGAAGGAACATTGGTGCCCAAGTCAGGCCTCCTCCAGCTCATAATCTTGACAAATTATGTGGCTTTCAATAATTCAGAATGCCCATTCTTGCATTCCCATTCAGCTTGATTAGCCTAGTCTTTCTAAGCTCCTTTGAAGCTGTGGAAGGGCTAAAATGGAAGGTTTTATTTTGTCTACTGATGCCAACATCTAATTACAACTACAGTCAGTCATCAAATTACAACCAATCAACCAATCAGAACAGAGCTTGAAGGGACCTTGGAAGTCTTTTAGTCCAACTTCCTGCTCAAGCAGGAGATCCTATACCCGTGATGGCAAACCTATGGCACGCTTGCCACAGGTGACACGCAGAGCCATTTGTGCTGGCACACGAGCCGCAGGCAAACTTACCTCACTATGCATGCGCAAAAGTTGAATTTTGGCCTGTTTGAGGTCTTTTTCACCCTCCCAGAGGCTTGAAGAAAATCTTTGCAGGCCAAAAAATAGGCCCATTTCATCACTTCCTGTATTTCCAGAAATACTGGCAGTAACTAAATGGGTCCATTTTTCGGCCTGCAAAGGCTGCAGAAATTTTCCTCAAGCTTCTGGGAGGCCGAAAATCAGCTGGGAGGTACAGTGCAAGAAAGGGAGCGGTGTGGGAGGCATGGGGGGATTGCGCGCACATGTGCAGAGGGTGTGGGGGGCATGCGCATTGCCTTCTGGGTGCTGACATGCAAGCGAGTGCACAATTTTTGGCACAGGAACCCAAACAGGTTAGCCGACACTGTCCTATACCATTTCACATGGATGGCTATCCAGTCTCTTCTTAAAAACCTCCAGTGATGAAGCACCTACCATTTCTGAAGGCAAGCTGTTCCCCTTGCCATAATTGTCCTCACTGATAGGAAGTTTCTCCTTAATTCCAAGTTGCTTCTCTCCATCCATTGTTTATTGTTCTGCCTTCAGGTATTTTTGGAAAACAGGCTGACTCCCTCTTCTTTGTGGCAGCCCCTCAAATACTGGAAGACTGCTATCACTATTGACAGTGGGTCCTTCTTTTCTCTAGACTAGTCGTACCAATCTCCTGCAACTGACAATATTGCAAAACAACAACACACTTTGGTTTAGTCACCATTCAAAGTTACAATAACACTGAAAAAAACAACAACAACAACAACAACAACTTATTCATGACTGTTTTTCACACTTATTGTGAATGAAGGTGAATATACCAGTTGTGGGATTCCAATTTTTTTTCCTACCAGTTCTATGAGAGTGAACTTTGTGTGTGCTTTTTGCATGCTTCACGTACACCTGTGCCTAACATGTGTTCTGCACGTGTTCACAGCCATCCAAAAATGCCCTCTGTCAGCGCTAATGAGCTGTGATGTTTTTTACCTCAGCTGAGGCGTGGCGATCCACTCTGCCATGTGAATCAGCAGAGCTTTAAAAACAAGGGAATATAGGATGGGATAGGTCAGAGATGGGTGGCCAGCCAGAAGTGGTATTTGCTGGTTCTCTGAACTGCTCAAAATTTCTGCTACCGGTATACCAGGATTGATCCAAACCGGCTGAATACTACCTCTGGAATATACGTGTCCCAGGATAATGTTGTGGGATCCAATCTGGGTTGGTCACTGGGACCAGAAGTTTTGTCTTCTGAGCTTTATGATTCATGCTGGAACCCATCTTCAGGGAACTTCAGTCTAGCTAAGTGTGTGCTGTTCTGTGTATAGTAGTTATAACACCTGTTGTAAGTGGTATTTAGATGCTGATTGGGATGATTTTTTAATAAAAAGTTTTTTTTTAATTTTATAACAACAAAAACAAACAAATAAAACCTTCTTTCTGTTCAACAATGTGTAAGCTGTTCAACAGTGTGTGTCAGTTGGGTACATATATCTCTGTGCACATAATAACATCATACATATTTACTTATATATGTTTATAATTGTTCTAATCAGTATTTTATATCACTTACTATATTATCCTTAACATTATAATTATTGGTTTTCAATGATATATTCCATATTCATTTTCTTACTCTATCTAACTCATTTGTTTATCAGTAATGATATAACATACTGTACTTACATATTTCAATTTCTTACTCTTCTATCCAGCCATTTATAAAATAAATTCCAAATTTTATAATAATCTTTTTCTTCTTGTTCTCTAATTGCCATTGTCAATCTACTCATTTCTACACATTCCATTATTTTCTGAATTAGGTCCTCATCCATTGGAATTTTCTCATTTTTTCCAGTTTTGTGCAAATACAATCCTAGCTGCTCTTAATACATTGATCATCAAATACAATTCTTTATTGTAACCCTCAGGAAAAATTCCCCTGATTGGGATGTGTTGATGGCTGGCTTTTAAATCATTCGCTGTCAAGTTTGCCTGTGCTGCCCAGCCCTTGCCTTCTAAATACCAGTATAAATCAGCACTCCTGTTGACTGATGATCATTTCACACTTATGTCTGTTGCAGCATCCCCATGGTCACATGATCAAAATTCAGACACTCTGCAACTGGCTTATATTTATGACAGTTGCAGTGTCCCAGGTTCATATGATCCCCTTTTGTGACCTTCTAACAAGCAAAGTCAATGGGGAAGCCAGATTCACTTAACAATCATGTTACTAACTTAACTGCAGTGATTCACTTAACATCAGGAGTAAATTGAGACAAAATTCATTCAACTGTCTTGCTTAGCAATTGAAATTTTGACTTGGATTTGGTCATAAAAGCCAAGATGGACCACAGGAGGAGCATAGAGTCCCATCTGTCCAGCCACAACACACGGGAGGTGTGGAAGGGCATACATGACATCACTAACCACAGGGGCTGTCATGTGACAACAGAACACCTGAGTGCAGCGCTAGCAGAGGAGCTGAACAACTTCTTTGCTCGTTTTGAAGTTCCACAACAGCATACAGCCGCACCAGCCCTACTCCCACCTCCAACCACATCCAGCTCTACCACTCCACCCAGTACATTCTCTGTGATGGAGGACGACGTCAGACGGGTGCTCCGTGCAGTGAACCCCAGGAAGGCAGCTGGTCCAGATGGAGTTCCTGGTAAGGTGCTCAGGGCATGTGCCCCCCAGCTCGCCTCCATCTTCAAAGACATCTTCAACCTCTCCCTGGCCCAGGCAGTTATACCATCCTGTCTGAAATCTGCCACAATCATCCCTGTGCCGAAGAAATCTTCCATCTCCAGCCTCAATGATTACCGTCCAGTGGCGCTCACTCCTGTAATCATGAAGTGCTTTGAGAGGCTGGTGCTCCGGCACATCATCAATCATCTCCCTCCGGATTTCGACCCCCACCAGTTCGCCTACCGCACAAACCGGTCTACAGAGGATGCCATAGCCATAGCTCTGCATGCTGCGCTGAACCACCTGGAGCAGCAGCAGAGCTATGTCCGGATGCTCTTTGTGGACTACAGCTCTGCCTTTAACACAATCATCCCAGGAATACTGACCAAAAAACTGGACACATTAGGTTTGCCCCCCCTCATATGTGCCTGGATAAAGGACTTCCTAAGTGACCGGCCCCAGACTGTAAGGCTTGGCCCCCACCTCTCCTCCACACGCACACTGAGCACTGGCTCCTCACAGGGCTGTGTGCTGAGCCCACTCCTGTACTGCCTCTACACCCACGACTGCAGTCCACAGCATGACAGCAACCTCATTGTGAAGTTCGCTGATGACACCACAGTGGTCGGACTCATCTCGAAGGGAGACGAGGCAGCCTACAGGAAGGAGGTCCTGATGTTGACAGCTTGGTGTTCAGACAACAACTTAGCTCTGAACACCAAGAAAACTAAGGAACTCATTGTGGACTTCAGGAGGCACAACACCGACCTGGCTCCCCTCTACATCAATGGAGAGCAGGTGGAGAGGATCCACACCTTCCGGTTTCTGGGTGTCATCATTGCCGACAAAATCTCCTGGACGGAAAACATCACGGCAGTCATCAAGAAGGCCCAGCAGAGACTCCATTTCCTGCGGGTGCTCAGGAAGCACAACCTGGACTCCAGCCTGCTGATTACCTTCTACCGTGCGTCCATTGAAAGCCTGCTGACATACTGCATCACAGTGTGGTATGGTAATTGCACCATGGCAGACAGGGAGAGACTACAGAGGGTAGTCAAAGCAGCTCAGAAGATCATCGGCTGCCCTCTCCCCTCCCTGTCAGACATCTACTCCTCCCGCTGTCTTAGCAGAGCTGTGAACATCATAAAAGACAGCTCCCATCCTGGTTATGGACTGTTTGACCTGTTGCCCTCAGGGAGGCGCTACAGGAGCATCAGGTCAAGGACAAACCGCCTCAAGAATAGTTTTTTCCCCAAAGCCATAACCATCCTGAACTCACACATGCACTGATTCCAAGTCCTGCCAAATATATTGTAAATATACTCAGGGACAAACTGTGAACAATCTCGTGCAATATCACTTTTTTATTTTTTTTTATTACTGTGTTAGCTGACATGTGCAATATGTGATTATATTTTAGATGTATATTTTCTTGACATGCATGTCTGCACTGAACGATGAGTTGCTCTAATCTCACTGTGTATGCGTATAATGCAAATTGTACATGTGGATAGTGACAATAAAAGGCATTCTAATTCTAATTCTAATTCTAATTCTAATTCTAATAAACCGAGAACTTCCTGTAACATTCTTGCCTGTCCTCCAGTAGTTGTCTGTATTTTTGCAGCACAAGCACTGTAGATTTAAATTATCCAATAAACTCATAGGCCAACTGAAAGACTTCCTAGCTCTCTGCTCAACTTTATCCCTGCAACTTCTTGTAAACAATGCCTGGATCCCTTTTTGAGAGTAAAAGGGAGATCCATCAACCAGTGCTTTTGAGTAAAGTCAATGTAGCCCAGATAAAGTAGTTTTAACTTCAGTTAGGAAAAGTAAACCTGTGTTCAACAGATCACCAATGAAATCAATGATGCTTGAAGCAAAATGAGCATGGACATATTGTGCTACAAACATTTTCATTTTTCAGGCAACTTGAAATGAAATGGGGACAAGTCTAGATAAAGTTTCATTGATTTGCTGTCTCCATCTATATAAAACCAGAACTAAATCAGGAGCTACTTTGTCTTAACCTAAAGACTTTGAAATAACCCAATAGATATACTGCTGTATTTTCTATGAACAGCAAACCACAATGGACTATCTTAAACAAGTTCTGCAACTCCTTACATGTTCAAATTTCCTTTGCTGTGCACTGTTTGACTACTCAGATATTGCTCTCTCTCGCTCTCTCTCTGTATGTGTGTGTCTCACAGCTTCTTGAATAATTGACATTGAACTGAATGATGAACTACGGTTTATTTGGAACAATGGATTAGTTTCTACATAATCCAGTATTAAAGAAAACATCTAATGAACTTGTACAATGTGATCTATTGGGTCTAGGACAACATGCCTCCACCAACTGGCCACGGCCAGCTCGCCATGGCCAACTCTCTATGGCCAGCTTGCCACAGCCAACTCTCCACGGCCAACTCACCACATAACAATTCACCACAGAACAAGAACAAGAAGAAATGGTGGGATAGAATCATATGCCAAAGGAGTGGTAAAATGAAATGTGAATGACAAAAAGTAAAATAAAAATTAAATTGAATTGAATTGTTGAATTGTCCTGCACCAATTGCCCTGTGGCAAATTGGCTGTGGTGATTTGGCTGCAATGAGTTGGCCACAGCTAGTTGTTCCCGGTGAATTGTCCCATTTTGGAACTTAGCCACTGTGCATCTACTAAGAGGCAAATACAGTCCAAATTGCTGGATTTTTCTTGGACTGAATCTATTATACTTTGCAGTGCAGATTCATTGTCGACTATAAATTGGCAATTCTACCCCGAATAATTAAAGCATTATGAAAATTAACCATGGAAAATATTTAATTCCCTCCCTCCCTCCTTCCTTCTCTTCTTCTCTTTCTTTCTCTTTCCTCTCTCCCTCCTTCCCTCCCTTCCCCCTTTCTCTCTCTCTCTCTCTCTCTCTCTCTTCCTTCCTTCCTTCCTTCCTTCCTTCCTTCCTTCCTTCCTTCCTTCCTTCCTTCCTTCCTTCCTTCCTTCCTTTCTCTCTCCTTCTCTATCAGGAGGAGTGAATAACTTATAAGGTCTACAAGAGAGTCACTGAGGCCAAATTGATTCTCTTCTTCTAATATATATCACATGCCCTTGGGCAGTTACAAAGTGAGTATAAAAATGACATGCTTAAAATGCATGCCTGCAGAGTTGCCACTAAAAATAGGCATTTAAAAGTTTATTACAATTAAACCAGGCAAAATTGTACAACTTTCTCTCACCCTTAATATTCAAATGGAGGTGTTACACTTTTATGTATGATAGAGACACGATTATGCACCTGCTTAGTGACCTGTGGCTGTAGTCCTGCTTTTACAATTCATAACAGTGTTGAATTGCTTATTCCTACCGGTGAGGTTTTCTATTATTTAGCTGTAACATTGAGAGAAAGTAAATAGTTCTTTCCAGAAAATGAGTTGGATAGGAGCTAGCTTGTTTTTGATATTAAATTGGGGATTTGATAAGTGTAGGAGTTGACAATCGTCTTTAATTGTGTGTAAAATCCAAATGTCCAATCACAAGGGAGTCCTCTCCCATTGGAAAATGTCAAGGGAATAGCAAATGTGGATTGAACCAACAGGTCCTCAAATGGATTGCAATCCAAACAAATCCAGCTTTTCCCTGGATATGTGATTGGTTTTCCTTGGATGTGATTAGGCACAGGGAAAGAACAGATTGATTTTTCCCTGTGCCTAATTTACACGGCTTTTTCAGATTCAGTTTATGAGGCAATTATGAAGGATCTCTGGGTGAGCATTGGAAAATCTCCTGACCTGGTGACCTAGTGTCCAAACCCATGGTTTAACGGCTTTCCTGTTCAGACCATGCCAGAAATAACGCAAAGCTTTTTAAATGAGGAATGGCCAAGAGCCCAGGGGTGGGCTGCTACTCGTTCGCCCCATTTCAGGTGATCTGCTAACTAATTTTATGGCCATTTTATGGCCAGTTCGGTGAACCAGAAAATCCCACCCCTCGATGGCCTCACCCTGATCCTCCCAGGAGTCCCCATGTGGCCCATTTTGGATGCCAGGTAAGTGCAGGGCCTGCCTGGAGGCTCAGGGAGGGAACAAAACTGGCCTCCCGGTAGCTTTGGAAGGCTGGAAATGGGCCAATTTCTCTGTTTGACATGTTAGAAAATAGCCCCAGTTTAATTGTTAATCAGTAAATAATTTTAACAGATGGGATTTATTTTAAGTTCATTATATCTGAGCACATTCCTGAAAACTCCAGGAAATTAGAAAATAATATATAGCACAGTATAGTGTTCAAACCTACATTCTGGAATTGGGGTTTCTTGTCAAGGTCTACAATGAATGAATAACTATTGTATTAATTAGCAAAAGAGGTTGAATTATAATTGAATTATACATTCCAGATTTAGTCAGGGACATGTACTTTCATAAATGCATTTGAATTCTGACTGATCATTTTTCTGTTCATTTAGACATTTTTTTAAGGATATTCTTTTTTCACATTTTGCAAACTCAGAATTCTATCTTTGTTTATTTATATGATTTATACCCCTTGAATTTTCTTGTTTGGAGAGAGTCTAATTAGAAGGCACCCTGATTTCAAGAATCCAATCTGAAAAGAAAAATAACTGCAAGAAAACATCTTGCTTTATTTTTTTTTTCTTACTTTTATAAAGCCAGACCAACAGATAAATTAGACCCAACTATCTCCATAGCTTCTACAAGACTTCAAGTTATTATATTATAAATAAACATTAACCCGTGTATTGTCTCTTATCTCTAAGTCATCAGCAATAAAACCAGTACTATGAGGCAGAATACTGATACACAGATACATTTTAAAGCTATCATTAGTTTAAATATCCATTTATGCATCCTGGAAATATCTCAGTCTATTGTAATATGGCATTCCCCCGCTCTTGTTCACCTTCCCATGGTTTAATATGGTGTTTTCCTTTCCACATTTCCAAGGCCCCACCTCTCTATCAATTTAGCTACAGATTTCATTCTGTTCTGTACATTCATTAGCATTCTTGAAACCCCACACTTTGATTGGCCAAAGCACGGGGCAATCTGATTGGTTTAGCGAGCCGCGCTGATTGGCCCGCTAAGAATCTCCCACGATTGGTGGATACAAATCACGGGGGATTCAAAGCGGTGCCATTGGCCGTGGCCGCCGCGGCTTGGGAATAAAAAGCTGCTGTTTTTCCCTTGGAGCCAGATCGGTTCCAGGGACCAATAAAGAGCTGAAACCTAGTCACCACCTCCTGGTCTCCTTACCGACGGACACTCCTTACCTTCATCCATTGCTGGTCATTAGGTTCTTTTTGTCTGGAAATTGTTCAAACATCTCAATCATGTTACATGAGCAGGAGGAGAAAATGGGGTTATAAAGGTTAAGGATCTAATGGCCTGTAGAGATTCTCCATTATCCAGGGCATGGTTGTCCCAAAGGTGCTTTTTCAGGAGGCAACTGGATTTTCTTGATTTTTTTTCTTTGAAGACATTTCACTTTTCATCCAAGAAGCTTCTTCAGCTCTGACTGGATAGTGCGAAATGGAAGGATTTATATTCCTTGCAGACAGCTGGTCATTTGCATCCTTTTTAGGGAGTCGTTGAGGCCACTTGGAGATCTTTGTCCTCAGGGTCACCTGAGTAATGCTCCTGGTTCCTATATATATATATATATATATATATATATTAAGGATCTAATATTTGGTCAAGGAGAAAAATGTGAAAAAGTAACAAGGTGGCCACTAGAAACTACCTAAGCTATAGTGACATTTGTCCTTCCTGCCCTGAGGACAATATATATATAAAGAATATTAGCTTGGCTAGGTGAGGATAAAGAAGAAACTTAGTAAAAGCCACACTGTTTCCTGATTTCCTGTACTGTAACTTCTAACACATTTAGCCAGTCATCTCTTAAAAAAAAAAAAAAACACATTTTGAAAGGAACCTGCTAAAGTTTAAACTGTTGTGTTAGGTTCAGAATGTTGTAGGGAAACAGAAGGAAGAAGCTAAAAATAAAAATCTTCATTGATTGACAGATGTATTTATTTTATTTAACTATCGTTCATGTAACTCACCCTGGCATACAATGACAAAGAATAAAAATAACATAAGTTAATTAATCATCTCAAACATTTTCAACAGATGAGCATTCAATAAAAGAGCACTCATTACAATTAAATATTGTAAGATTAAATTCATAGAGTCTTGATGAGTTAATGAAACTGAGCCAGTTGTATGAACGCACTGCATAAACTTTGATGGGGAGGAAGGAATGTCTACAACTTTATGCAAAAAACGGGTTTGCCAATGTCCACGTTCCTGTGAACTTTGTGTAGGGAGGTATGTTCAGCAGGTTCTCACAAATTGTTTACAGGGGTGGGATCTGACCAGTATAACTACCGGTTCAGTAATTTTACATTTTGCAGAGTGACCCAGCACAAATAACAACAAAAGAGGTACATCCTTCAACGATAATCTTTGTAAACCCAAGATTAATCACCTCTGTTGCTTTTCTCTGTACTCTTATTACAGTCTTGACATCCTTTTTGTGTTATGGATGGAGTATTCCAAGTGTGGTCTTACCAATATGGCATAAATAAACACTACATATATCTTTTACAGGACAGTTGGCTGATAACAGATAATCAGAGTTGGAAGGGACCTTGTAAGTCATCTAGTCCAACCCCCTGCCCAAGCAGGAGACCCTACACCATTTCTGACAAATGGCAGTCCAATGTCTTCTTGAAAGTCTCAAGTGATGGTGTTCCCACAACTTCTGAGGGCAAGCTGTCCCATTGGTTAATTGTTCTCACCAGGGGTGGGATTCAAATTTTTAACAACTGGTTCTGTGGGCATAGTTTAGTTGGTGGGTGTGGCTTAGTTGGTGGGCGTGGCTGGTGATCATGTGACTGGGTGGATATGACGTGGTGGTCATGTTATTGGCTGGGTGTGGCCAACTCAATATCACTCACATCGAGGCACGCATCTCCTTGCCTGGCCTCTCATGACTGTGGGGATGCTGCAACAGTCATAAGTGTGATAATTGGTCCTAAGTCACTTTTTTCAGTGCCATTATAACTTTGAATGGTCACTCCACATAAGCAAAGTACTAGCAAAGGAGGGGAAAAAAACTCCAGAGAAGTTCCAGAGACAGGAAGTCTAGTCCTGCCAAGAATGTAATAAGGGTTAATGGAGAGGCAGTTTCTGTAAGCAACACCAGAATGTTTCCTTCCTGCCTTCCTTACAGGATTAGGCCAGTAATTTCTTCTAACAACCCATTCTCCAAACTGCTTAGAATGTTAACAATCGGTTCTAGCAAATAGGTGCGAACTGGAAGAATCCCAGCCCTGGTTCTCACTATCAGAAAGTTTCTCCTTATTTCCAGGTTAAATCTCTCTTTGTTCAGCTTCCATCCATTATACCTAGACTGGCCTTCGGGTGCTTTGAAAAATAGCTTGACCCCTTCCTCTCTGTGGCAACCCCTCAAATATTGGAAGACTGCTATCATGTCTCCCTTGGTCCTTCTCTTCACTAGACTAGCCATGCCCAGTTCCTGTAACCGTTCTTCATATCTGTCTGATATCTGTCTGATTGGTGGCCAGTGCTGGGATTCAACCAGGCTAACAACTGGTTCGGTGAGTGCATGCTTCACTGTGCCATGTGAATCAGCTGAGCTGAAAACATGGAAATAAAGAACAGACTAGGGCAGGGGTGGATGGGTAGGGCCAACTAATCACCAGAACTACTGGTTCACCTGAACTGGTCCATACCGACTGAATACGACCTCTGTCTGTGGCTTTTCCTCCTGTCTCCCAAGGTTATTCTCACATACTATCACAACATGATATAAGGATATTACAGGACCACAAGACTGTATTTTCATTCAAGTTCACATGACAAATTGCCCTAACATATTTCCTTCTAAGCTCTACAACAGAAAGACATATTTGAAAATAAATATGTGTAAATGCTTGCTTTTATTTTAGAGGTCATTAAATTTGTGAATGTCTGCATTTGGAGGAAGTCTATTTTAAAAGGCTGTTATAAAAGGAAGAATTAAAATGCAATATCTGGAGCTATTTCTAAAGAATCTATTGTTATTCTGGGCTGGTTATAATTTGATTATAAGGCATTTTACAAACCTTGTATGTAGAAAGCAATTCTAACACCCTCAACAAGTCTCTAATTGATAAACATAATTTTTTTCAACATGATTATTATGACCTGTAGGTGTCAAATAAGTTTAGAATTCATGGGGTACAGAAAAGATTTAAGATGTTTTGTTAAAAAAAATCTGTTTGCAAAACAAAAGCTTACATATTTTCTTTTCAGACTTCATTAAATTACTGTCCCATTTTTTTTAAAGATTCAGTAATACAGGCTTTGCAAAATAATAATCAAACAATAGTGTAATATTACAGGAAGCAAAAACAACTGTAGCCATAAAGAAAATTAATCTCAAACCATATCAAGTTAATGCCTTCATTAGGTTGATTCACAGCCATAAAACAAAATTTTCAAGCTCATCAGTGTGAGATGATTAAGAAAGAAAACATGAAAGGAGAAAGTGTCAATCTCTGGATGCAATTATATCTCAGAGCAGGAAGAGGTTGCCTAATAATAATAATAATAATAATAATAATAATAATAATAATAATAATAATAATAATAATAATGGTGATGGTGATGATGATAATGGTTAGATTTACACACTGCCTGACTCTCAAGAGCTCTGAATGGCTTGCAAATAAATTAAGAGATTACAATAGGATCCATGGAATGCACCTGGAATACAGTTTTGGTCACCATTGTAAGGGCCTGCCTCAGCTACCTTCTCAAGAAAGTAAAAGACTTGAAGCAGTTTACCTTTCAAAGGGAACTTTTACTGGGAGATTGTGATTGCAGAGAAATTAGGCAGCCTGAAAATTCTCGTGCACAGCTTTAAGCTAATTTCCCCTGTTCAAACCCAATACCTCTTGTCTATCAGTAGCCAATAAAATGTTGCAAAGTTGTTAAGGAAACTTCAAGGTGGGATGGTGAGAAGAGGATGTTCTTGGGATGCCACAACCTTGAATACCAGACTGAAACCATCTGAGAAGGAGTTTGGGCAGATGGCCCATCATCCCCACTCAAACTCCCAAGCAGTTACAACAAAAGCAAAAGCATGCAAACCATCCAGCCCACCCCAAATTCAGAATGGCAGCATTCTGGCAAGGCACTCACAACCACATTACAGAAAAGATGTTGAGATTTTGTAAAAATTGAGAAGAGCAACGAAGATTATTAAAGTCCTGGGGACTAAAATATATGAAGAATGGTTGCAGGACCTGGGTACAGCTAGTCTGGAGAAAAGCAGGATTAGGGGTGACATGATAGCAGTGTTCTAATATCTGAGGGGCTGCCAGAAAGAAGAGGGGATCCACTTATTTTCCAAAGAAGACAAGACAAGAAACAATGGAGAGAAAATAATCAAGGAGAGACTGTAGAGATTCTTAGCCATTCAGGTCATGGTTGTTGCTAACTACAGGAACCACGAGCACCACTCAGGTGATTCTGAGGGCACAGATAAACTTCCAAGTGCTTCAGTGAACCCACTAAAAGGATGCAGATTACCAGATGTCTGCAAGGAATATAAATCCTTCCATTTCCCACCATCCAGTCAGATCTGAAGAAACTTATTGGATGAGAAGTGAAACATCTTCAAAAGAAAAACAAAAAAGTCCAGTTGCCTCCTGAAAAAGTTCCTTTGGGACAATCAAGGAGACAAGCAATCTGGAATTAAGGAGAAACTTCCTAACAGTGAGGACAATTAACGAGAGGAACCGCTTGCCTTCAGAAGTTGTGGGTGCTCCATTACTGGAAGCTTTTGGGAAGAGAGTGAACAGCCACTTGTCTGAAATTGTGTAGGGTGTCCTTCCAGCTCTATTCTGATTGATTGAAGAATGAAAAGATAAAAGATATCTTCCTAGACAAAGGTCTGGGTGACAGAGTGAAAGCCAGTGGGTGGGCTATGTTCCAGGAGAAGGAAGGAAGGAAGGAAGGAAGGAAGGAAGGAAGGAAGGAAGGAAGGAAGGAAGGAAGGAAGGAAGGAAGGAAGGAAGGGGAAGGGAGAGAGGGAGGGAGGAAGGAGAGAGAGAAATAAAGGAAGGAAGGAAAGAAGGAAGGAAAAAAGAAAAAGAAAAAAGAAAGAGAGAGAGAGAAAGAAAGTGGAAGGGAGAGAGGGAGGAAGGAAGGAGAGAAAGAAAGCAGAGGTGGTATTCAGCAGGTTCCGACCAGTTCTGGAGAACTGGTAGCAGAAATTTTGAGTAGTTCAGAGAACTGGCAAATACCACCTCTGACTGGAGATTTTGCAGTATCCTTCCCCTGCCACAGCCACCAAGCCATGCCCAAAGAACCAGTAGTAAAATAATTTGAATCCCACCACTGAAAGAAAGGAAGGAAAGAAGGAAGGAAGAAAGAGAAAAAAGAAAGAAAGAAAAGAAAGAAAGAAAAGGAACAGTGGTAACTTCCTCATTTTGGGATATCCAGTAGTTAACTAATCTAAAAGAGATTCTCCATTTATTTTTTGATGAGACTTCTCATTGCTGCATCAGGAGCTATGAGGAAGAAAGGTAATTCTCCGTTAGGAGAATGAGCGCATACAGGGAGACGTATTTGAGAGAAATGTTTGAATAATATACACACAGCACACAGATACACTGTACAGTAAATGAAGGTTTTTACTTCCAGAAACGTTTAAGCAAAGTTCAAACACAGTCCAAAGTCATTCACAGGTAAGATCAGTCAGTTTTTAGTCCAGGGATAATCCAACAACAAAGTCCAGTGTCAAAAACAGTTTAGACTTACAACAAATCCATGAATATCAGTCAATGGAAAAACAGTAATACTTTCCAACAGATGGAAACAGACTGACTCACACTCTCTTCTGAGACTAAGACAACCCAGGTTTCTGGCTCCATCTTATGGCCATTTGATAAACCACACCCAATTACACTTTTAGGATTTTCTTAAAGAGACAGTATTAAAATGTCTACCCTGGTTTATATATTTCCAACCCAAATACCTGTTAGGTGACTTATATTCCTAACACCTCTGCACAGAAGTTTCACTTTTCTTTAAAATAAAAAGGCTCATTTCAATGCCTTATAAATCCTAGCATTTCCTATGAGAGAGAGAGCTGAAAAACCACCAAACCTCTTGCTTTGAAATAAAGAAGCAAGTAATGGAATATTGTTCTAATAAAGAAAACTGAGGATATGGAGATAAAAGACAGACTGGGCAAGAAATCCTGAACATTGGTAAATAGATGACACACAAATTGCAGGAATAATAACCAAAATAACAGCTTTACTGTGGTTTCAAATGTATAATTTTTAAGCCAAAAATAGATTAGTTCAACTGCCTAATTGGGCGAGGAATCACATGGCTATGGAATTGCTTCTGGATTATCCAAGCACCCCACGTAGATTTACTCTAAGTGGTGGCAACTTGGATTGCACGCAAACAATGTAAAAAAAAAAAGTGAATAATGTGGGGGGAAAAAGAACTTTTGTGAAACATTAACACCCTTTTGTACTGAATATTTTGGCCTTTCAAACATTTGGCTTAGCGCATGGTAGAATATCTTAATTTCTCTAAAAGAGGCACCTCATGCAATTTCCAATACATCCATGACATCATGCGGAGCAAAAAAATCGAACAGGCTCAACGTATGAATTGTTGCCTCCCTGTAGATCTGTTTATTTAGATGGTTCTTTTCCAAAACAGAATGCAGAGCTCGGGACTCTGCCAATTGGTCTTTTCCAACTGAGCTGTTTTGCTTGGGCTTTGGCTTCTATTTGTGGTTCCAGGGACATATTCATTAATACAGCTTTTTGTCTGAGGGACTTTAGTCCATGATTGCCTCATCATTTCTATTTAGCATTATAAACAGATTTGCTCCCCAAGTAAGAGTTGCATTCTATTTTGGAAAGCTAACAGATCTACAGTAGGTGGCCAAAAACCGTACAGCCATTGGAGAAGAAAGAAATACAGAAAAGTAGTGCAGAAACTGCCAATTGTTTGCTCCAACAGGTGATAGTCGACATGTTAATTTAAGGTTAATAATTCCATAGGTCTTTTAAAAATATCACAGGAAGCCCAAATTAGTTATGTCTCTGGATTTCTTTTCCCCTGTTTCTCTTTTTTCTCTCCCTTTCTCTTTTTCTCTCTGTGATCCTTCTCCTTCTCCTCTCTTTCCTCCTTCTCTTCTCTCTCTGTATCATCATCATCACCATCATCATCATCATCATCATCCTTCTCTCTTTCTCTCTCTCATCTTTCTCTTTCATACACACTATATCTATCTATCTATCTATCTATCTATCTATCTATCTATCTATCTATCTATCTATCTATCTATCATCTATATTATCTCTCTCTCTCTCTCTCTCTCTCTCTCTCTCTCTCTCTCTCTATCTATCTATCTATCTTCTATATTATCTCTCTGTCTATCCTATCTATCTATCTATCTATCTATCTATCTATCTATCTATCTATCAATCATCTATCTATCTATCTATCTATCTATCTATCTATCTATCTATCTATCATCTATATTATCTCTCTCTCTCTCTCTCTCTCTCTCTCTATCTATCTTCTATGTTATCTTTCTGTCTATCATATCTATCTATCTATCTATCTATCTATCTATCTATCTATCTATCTATCTATCTATCTATCTCTCTATCATCTATCTATCTATTTTTATACATGTTAATAGTCATCTGATATTTAGCAATTCTGATCTGCCTGAATGAAGATTTGTTTATCCAAGTGGGAGGCCAACTTCCAAAGACATTCTATTGTCGGCCTAAGGTCTTGGAATTTTTCTATTTGAGAATGGCTGGTACTTCAAGATAAGTTTCTCTATGACAGAATTTCAGGAAGAGTCTCCGTCTATGTATGAAAAACCATCATTTTAACTTGCTATTAAGAAGAAAAGTAGCAAGGTAGAAGAAAAACAAACAAACAAAAATCAGTAAAAGTTCTACTGGGAAGAAGGCCTTCATTATTCTCGAGCAAAAAGTTAACCATTATCTCCACTTCACCAACCTTCTTTTGAAAATAAAATAGGACAGGAAAGGGGGAAAGAGGTTTTTTTTTTTCTTTCTTTTTTTCTTTTTTTCATGGAGGGGAAAATGTCATGAACTGATTATTTCTTCTATGTAGAGGAAAGAAAGGCTTAGAAAAATATGAAGAGCGATATGCTTGGAAATTCAAATAACACACTTATCCAAGAATGTTGCTGAGACCCATTTCAACAGATGCATCAAGACAGTGGTGGGATTCTGCCAGTTTCGCTTTTGGTTCAGTGATCACGCACTTCGTGTGTGCGTATCTGCACACACCTAACTTGCACACAGTGGTGGGATTTAAAAAGGTTTACTAGCGGTTCTGTGGACGTGGCTTAGTGGGCATGGCAGGGGAAGGATACTGTTATGAACTAATAAACGCTTAAATAAAGTTTTACCAAACCTTGAGAAAAAGCAGGGTTCTAATTCTGCACTTCTGATTGGCCGACAATAGCGATATCAGATTGGTCCATTCAGGAGAATCTGACTGGCTGTTAACGAGCCACTCTCATTGGTTAAAGGGGTTAACGCTCCATGTTTCTCATTGGTTACTAGATCAGCAGCTTGCCTATAAAAGGGCTGCTGCTGCCCTAGGTTTTTGCTCTGTTCAGAATGATAAATAAAGAGTTGAAGTTCACTGTTCACCGTCTCGTCTCCGTTCCTTGCGCCCATGCGCAGAACTTAACAGATACTGTAAAATTTCCATTCCCACCTCATCCTGGGGGAAGGTTATTACAAAATCCCACTCCCTCCCCACCTCACTAACCTGCTTTCCAGCTCCGTTCTCCTGTGCAGGGCAACCAAAGAAGACCCAGCCGATCAGCTGAGACTCAGGAGGCAGAGAATAGATGAGGGAGGGGCCAGTCAGAGGTGGCATTTGATGGTTCTCCGAACTACTCAAAATTTCCACTACTGGTTCTCCAGAACTGGTTCAAAACCTGCTGAATACCACCTCTGGCTGCACAGCTTTCCAAACACCAGCTGAGGGTCTGCCGCGCCAATCAACTGAAAGGATAAAGAACAGAAAAGCATAGGGGTGGTGGGAGGACCGAGACTGTACTTTTCTCTTCTTTCTCCCCTCAGATGATTGTTAGAACCAGGCCAAACCGATACCATTTCACCACTGCATCCAGAGTTTGATACTATCATATGCCACTACAGAATTAAATCTTGCAAGCAGACAAAGGAAGAAAATGCAAGCTGTCATTCCAAGGAGAAGGGCTTCAAACCAGATACCGAATTGAGAGTTTCTGCAACAACTGGTCAAGTGACCCTTGGCAACTCAAAAGCATGGATCTTTTTTATTTATTTTTTTAAAATAAACTTTATTAATCTTTTATATCTCTTAAAAACAAACAAAAAGTATAAATATCTTGACATTGACAGTTTGTGGCATTCATCTCATATACTTCTATTTTGTGCATTATTTACAAATATGTACAATTTACGTGAATGTGGACATTTAATCTATATGTTGCTCATTGTGAATTCTTTCATCATCCATCTTAGCTCAATCCAATCATACCATTTTTTCCCGAGTCCTATAATACTCAGACTCCTCTCTCTCATGGCATTGATGGAATTACTTCAGATATACAAGTGTCCAGCCATGGACACATTTTACAGTGTATTTTCTGAAACAGAGAATATATGCCAAAGCTTGCATTGATTTGAAAGCTTTTTTTTAAAAAAAATAATCTTGAAATGAAGAATAGGCAGCCCTCCAAAGATCTGCTAAAATAGGACATGGTTCATCCATGTCTAATTTTAGTAGATTTCTCATTAAGATTGCTTGAGACGTGTTATGTAGAGAAAGTAGTCATGGTCTCTGAGCTGGATGTTACATTTTTAAGGATTGTAGCGTGGGTCTTGCTATGGTCACATTCATATGAATGTAGCAATTTAGAATTAATAGCAATAGCACATAGATTTATATACCACTTCATAGCACTTTACAGCCCTCTCTCAGCAGTTTACAGAGTCAGCATATTTCCTCAACAATCTGGTCCTCATTTTACTGACCTCAAAAGGATGGAAGGCTGACTCAGCCATGATCCAGTGAGAATCAAACTGCTGGCAGTGGGCAGAGACAGCCTGCAATACTGCATTCTAACCATTGTGCCAGCATGGAAATAATAAATAGAATAGAATAGAATAGAATAGAATGGGATGGGATAGAATAGAATAGAAAATGAATAGAATAGAATAGAATAGAATAGAATAGAATAGAATGGAATGGAATGGAATGGAATGGAATGGAATGGAATGGAAGGGAAGGGAAGAGAAGAGAAGAGAAGAGAAGAGAAGAGAAGAGAAGAGAAGAGAAGAGAAGAGAAGAGAAGAGAAAATGAATAAAATAGAATGGAATGGAATGGAATGGAATGGAATGGAATGGAATGGAATGGAAGAGAAGAGAAGAGAAGAGAAGAGAAGAGAAGAGAAGAGAAGAGAAGAGAAGAGAAGAGAAGAGAAGAGAAAATGAATGAATAAAATAGAATAGAATGGAATGGAATGGAACGGAAGAGAAGAAAAGAGAAGAGAAGAGAAGAGAAGAGAAGAGAAGAGAAGAGAAGAGAAGAGAAGAGAAGAGAAGAGAAGAGAAGAGAAGAGAAGAGAAGAGAAGATGAATAAAATAGAATAGAATAAAATGGAATGGAAATGGAATAGAAGAGAAGAGAAGAGAAGAGAAGAGAAGAGAAGAGAAGAGAAGAGAAGAGAAGGGAAGGGAAGGGAAGGGAAGGGGAGGGAAGGGAAGGGAATGGAACGGAAGAGAAGAGAAGAGAAGAGAAGAGAAGAGAAGAGAAGAGAAGAGAAGAGAAGGGAAGGGAAGGGAAGGGAAGGGAATAGACTTATACTGCTTTACTGCTATCTCTGTAATGATCAAACTCCCGGCAGTGGGAATGAAGATTAGCCTACAATATTGCATTCTTACCACTACACCACCATGGCTCTTATAAAGGTAACTGTACTCACTCTGATGGTAGGCAAAGGTCACACAAGCAAGTAAATTAACACAGATAATATTCAGCTTAATATATGATTTATTATCAATTTATGTGCTTACTTGTATGTCCAAATAGTTAAATTTGGGCAAATAGCAGCATTTGATCATCATGGGTTTTTTACCACTTTATTCCAAGATTGGAATTATTTCATTTCTTTCTATTTTTCTGTCTAGTTCTGGCACTCCTCCAAGGTGCATGTTGGGAAAATTGAAGACATAGAAGAGAGTGGATGCTGAAACTACATTTCATTTACCTTGCTCTCTAGCAGAGGTCTTAGGGTTTCCTTTTCTCAGCTGGGAGATGTTGGCCTTTGTGTCTGCAATGATTTTAAGGAATGCCAAAGCCTTGTACATCTGCATCAATCACCCAGTGCTGAATTAAGCCCAAAGGAGTCTTTGCTCTATCTGGCCAAGATCTAATGTTCTGCTTCCTGTTGTGAGTGCAGTAAGTCAAGTGTCTTTTACTGGTGTGAACTACAAACAAGCCAGCATCTTCCTTTTCTTTCCATTGTGGTCTCTATTAGTTGGCGATCTAGTTTGTTCTCATCTCCCTTCTGATATTTACTGAAATGAAAAAAGAGAGGGATAAGACCTTTTGTTGGGGGAGGGGGGGCAGGTTATCTTACTAGCTGAGAAATTTATGTCCTGCAGGGCTCACTCTGCCTTCCAGGTTCCTAAACAATAACAGGGACTGCAGGAAGAAACTTGGATGGCATCACTTTGATAGTGTCCTATTAATTGTAGCTGATTTTTAAAAAGTGATTATATTTTATGGTCTGACTTGGAAGAGCCTTTTTATGAATAAATAAAAAAGCTCCAAACAATATCCTGAATTTGCTCTGGAATGGGAGTAGTGAACAGAGCATTTTGCCTCAACTCTTTAATTTTTTTTTTTTTTTTTAACCCAGGAAACACTTTTCCCAGGACAGCCACACTTTTCCCAGAAAAAGACAGAACTCTTTTCAACAATAGCAAACAAATCCTTGATTCATGCCTCCATGAATATTTCACATGTGAATGTTTATCACAAGCCATTTTGATTTTTCCTAAGCCACAAGATTTGTGGAGCACAGTCCTAAATCTCTCATTTAAACTAACCACTATTTAAAAGTGAAGAGATGCACCAAACAGTCCCAATTCATTCCCAATTCACATTTACAATTCATTCCAGGAAATGCTCTGGCTTATTAGGAGGACATTTCCTTCCTTCCTTCCTCCCTCCCTCCCTCCCTCCCTCTTTCCTTCCCTCCTTCCTTCCTGTGACAAACAGTCAGCTTTTACCAGCACAGATCAATCTCCATAAAGAATGTTTACATGATAGAAAAACAACAGTGTGCACTTGATGCAACCTCAAACCTTAAGTCTACTGTGATGAGAGCAATTTGTGCTCTTAGAAAAGATCTGTCAGTATCCAGTAAGTCTTTCAGAATGCTAGCTTATGAACTCCTGTGTCAGGGATCTAAGTAACATATCCAGAGCAAATATACCCATAGCAAACAAAACTCAGAGGCAGATAAATTCCTCAAAGAATATTTTTATTTGATATTTTATATTGGCACAGGCTGGTGAAAACTAACTCTGAAGGTTCCTGCAGTTTTCACCTAATTAAGAGTAAATGTTTTCCCCTCCCCAAACAATCAGTCACATGGTCCAATCAATGCGCTGTCTGGTTGCCTAGTGACATCACTCCTCCTTCCTCTGGCCAGGTGTGAGAATGTCCTTGGTTCCCAAGAGAAAGTATTTTATTTTGGATATAAAACCTCAGATATCTCTAATTCCCCCTCCCTATCCCTTATCTCCAATGTGGCCACACTGAAGCTCCAAGATGGCTTTAGTCAGGTCAGCTTCAAGGTTGACATCCTGTTTTTGATAGGACTGAAGTTAGAAAGGAAGAAGTTCTAACCTTGGATGGAATATGCAGTAAGGTATAGATACATTTTCAAATCTACAAAGAATGCTTTACTCGTGCAATTTAAATTCTGGATATTGGAAATATTCTCCCAGGAACAACAATCCAATGAATAGTAGCCTATAGTTGGATGAATCAACACTTCCTATGGAGAACTTTCTTTAGAGATGCCATCTGATATTATGAAAATCTTGTGGCTTAGGAAAAATCAAAATGGCTTGTGATAAACATTCACATGTGAAATAACTTGCATTTCTGCTATGCTTTTTTTTAAAGGACAAGAGTTAAAGATTATAATTGAGAGTTAATACAATGAATAACACCTGGCCCCTGGACATACACCATTGCTCAGGTGAATCAGACTTTGGGAATCCAAAAAATATCCATCACAGATCTCTTGTTGCCTTGATAGTGCCAAGGAAAGCAAAAAATGCCAGTTGCTCATGACTTTATTAAAATGAATAGCATTCACTCACAGCCACTGACCAGTCAGGGTGTGATCATGCTTGGATAATTAACATCAATGTGACCATGTCATTCAGTTGTTAGATAATACTTGGCAACACTATAAAAAACCAAGTGAGAGAGGGTTCTGATACAGAACTCCTTGCAAATAGATTTGCAATGGCTCATTGCTTCAGCACAGAGACATGGGACTGCAGACTACACAGATCACAATTTGAGCATCAAGGAAAGCCACTGAAATCAGTATTATAATAGATAGAACAATCTCAACAAGAGATTTTTAGATTAGAGAACCCCACTGAAGCATCAGTCACAGCTAAACAGACTTTCCCCAGAACATTTGCATTTTTGAATCTACATCCCTTAGAAAGGGTTGCTTTTCAGAACTAATGCATGGCCCAGTCATGTTCTCACTGGCTATGCTACAGTGCAGAAATAAAATGCTTCCTTATAACTAATGTGGCTCAGCTTAACCTGAGTGAATTTCCTAAGGACAATTTACAACCCATCTCATGCTTAATGTTAAAATATTGTAGGTTCATCAAAAAACTGCAGTGAATGTTCAGAGTCTAGAACATTTGGGAAGAGTTGTGTATTGTTTGGAGTGCTTTAATTTTTGTCCTGTTTGCTAGAATATCTGAAGGTAATGTTGGAAGAAATATCCATCTGGTTCAGTTCCAAGTTGGGAGAAAGACGCTGGAAACATGGAGGCTAATTGGAAAGAAGGTTTAATAAAGAAAAAAAAAAAAAGAACTAACAATTCTACACTTGACTTTAAATATTACCATAGAGGGCATTCTGTGATGCCATTAGTTCAAATTTTATCACCTTTACTGAATATATACCTTCCAAAATTCCTGGGCTCAGGAATTTGATATTTCAATACAGCATTGTGGACAATGTGTTACCAGAGAATCTTACCAAAGAGTATAGTTATTAATCAATTCTACAGAATTAGGAAATATATAGTATAGCCCGATTCAGAACTGACCTATTTAATTAGTATGCAAGGTTTAAATGCAGGGAATAGAAGGCTTTGGCATTGGTACAATTTGCTAAATTTAGATTAATCTTGATTTACTAGGCTAGACAATTGCCTGGTTTATACAATATATTGAACTAATCTCATTGGCTGGATTTGTTCAACGCAGGAAAACAAGGTTAGGACCAGCAAAACCCAGCATGCTGTGCAAATAGTCACAATGTACTTTCATACTTTCTCTTGGTCATCCCTGTAATAAAGTATTTGATGAACCAAAAATCACTTTTCAAAGAATAATTCTCTAGTTTATTATAATTATAGCTGTGTAATTGTGTCCAATATATAATTATAATTGTGTCCAATATATAATTGTGCCAAATACAAAATTATAATTGTGTCAAATACAATACAGCTCTTGGGGGCAGGAAGTGGAGTTTTTTTTTTTTTCTTTTCCCTTGAAAACTGGTTGCTGGTTTCTCTATTTTTCTTCTGCGAGGATTAGCCCACATAAATGATTCATCAGGGAGAGCACACTGAACAGGATAACAGAACCCCATTCTGTTTGAATATATCCAACAATATATCCCAGGGCAAATATTTGCAGTTGAGAAAAAGAGCAAACGAGAACACATGCTAAGAAATGCTAGGCAAAAGGCATTTTTCCCATCCAGATGTTGGAGCACAGAAACCAAATGAGCATATCAGTTTTACAGAAGGTTACAGAATAACAGAGTTGGAAGAACTTTGGAAGTCTTTTGTTTAACTCCCTGCTCAAGCAGGGGACCTTATACTATTCTAGATAAATGGCTGTACAGTCTCTTCTTAAAAGCCTCCAGTGATGGAGCACCTACAATTTTTGAAAGCAAGCCATTGAACTGGTTAATTGTTCTAACTTTCAGAAAATTTCTCCTTAGTTCTAGTTTGTTTCTCTCCTTGCTTAGTTTCCATCCATTGCTTCTTGTCCTGCCTTCTGGTGGTTTGGAAAAAATAGGTTCTCCTTCTTCTTTGTGGCAACCCCTGAGATATTGGAACACTGCTATCCTATTACCCCTAGTTATAGAATTGGTATGTCTAGTTTCATTAAATTAGACATATCCAATTCCTGCAACTGCTGTCCATATGTTTTAGCATCCAGTCCCTTAATTATCTTCTCTGCACTCTTTTCAGAGTTTCAACATCTTTTTTATAATATGGTGACCAAAACTGGATGCAGTGTTCAAAGTGTGGTCTTACCAAGGTTTTATAAAATGGTACCGATACTTGATCCTATCCCTCTTTTCATGCAGCCTAGGACTGTGCTGGGTTTTTTGGCTTTTTATGGTTTTATTTATTGGTTTTATTGTTGCTGGGAACCACTCAGAGTTTCTTAAGATAGGTGGTCACATTGATTAATCTCTCTCTATATATATAAGGGAAATATCACTCACGCATCATCACAAAATCTCTAGGACTGTAAAGCCTACAAACTTGAAATTTGGCATATATGTTCCTCTTGGTTTCTAGTTGCTCACTAAGAAAAGATTTGTCAAAATGACCACCAGAGCATTGGTATTTTGTATATTATTATTACCACGCTCTGATGCTAAGGAATTCTACTCCCCCTCCCCATCTGAAAAGAAATCTCTTCCAAATGCAAAACACAAGCACAGGAGAGGAGTTTCACTTTCACTTTCAGAGCACCAAGCAGCTTTAATACAGAACAGTTGAGCTAAGCCACACCTAGGCTCCTTGCTGTCTCCTTCTTGCTTACACAGCAAATGCTGTTTCAGTTTCCAAACAGCCCTCAACTCTCTCACACACTGACAGGACACTAGCCATATGAATACCTATGGATGCTGGCAGGCAGAGGCACAATCCCCCCCCCCCTTATTTTCCTCCCCAAAAACTAAACCCGATTACATAGTTTTGTAGCGAAGCATGAGTATAGAGCTAGTCTTTTAATAAAAATCATTAATGTTTTCAACTTGTAGATGTTGACAATCTAGATAGATAGGACTATAAGTGAAAGAAAATGATCAACACCTCTTTGTTGAAAGGATATGATCAAAACAGACCATTGTAGAACTTTCTGTCAAGAAAACTTTTCTTAAACCCGATAAACTGGGTACCAAAACACAATCTCAAATCCACCATTTGTGAATAAGAAGATGGCACTATCAGTATTCTGGATGCATTTGGATGGGACTAATTATCTGGCTCTGTTTCAATCTATGTTTACTTGTCTTTGAGATTGAGAATATGCTTATCTATTTAATGGATATTTTAGAACCTAGAAAAGGGAGATTTAACCAAGGAACTTCTCCAAGTTCCATAAATGCCATTCAGTACCTTCATTCATGGTCTTCTCCTACTTGACCAAGATTGATCTTAGATGCCCTGTATGGCTTTATAGTTTGATCTCATCTTGAATATGGTGGTGTGGAACCAATGTCTAATACTGTATTAGGCTAGATAATATCCTTTTGTGGGAAGCCACCCCCTTCTCCTAGAAGAATGAAATATTTTGAGAAATATTAAAAAAGGCAGCATAAAATATTTCCCCAAAAGAGAAATAAAAAAAAATATTAAGGTCGATAAAAACTCAGAGTCCTAGCTCCCTTTCCCCAGCAGATTTTTTTGTGCCCATTAAGAAAGATTGGGCCATCCTGTCTGCAAAGCAAAAGACCTTCAGCTCTAGGATCATGAGTTTAAGACATGACCCTTCAGGA
Source organism: Hydrophis major (assembly GCA_033807585.1). NCBI lineage: Eukaryota > Metazoa > Chordata > Lepidosauria > Squamata > Elapidae > Hydrophis > Hydrophis major. The sequence goes on along the minus strand of CM066332.1, from coordinate 9,059,418 downwards.
CATAATAGGATTAATCCACTACCATTTAGCAACAGAGTTCACTACATTGTATAATCTCCTAAGGACATTGCATCACCATCCAAACTTCAACCAAACTTATCTCAGACAACCTAAAGAGCCAGCTATGACCCCTATATAACCCCTACAACATCCAATAGAATACATGTTCTTGCACAGAAAGAGGTAGCTCAAGTACAAAGCCCAAGAGAAGGTATAAAAACCCCTCACTCTCAACTCCATGTAGTTAGCTCCCCAGAACCCATGTGGTTCTGCTTCATCATTAAACCATCTTTCCAATCACCCTCCATGTTTCCAGTATCTTTCTCCTGGCTTGGAACTGAACCAGGTGAATATTTCTTTCACCACTTTATATTATTTATGGCATGTAGAAAAATGCTGCCAATGGTCATCTGGACTGCAATACTCACAGAGCCATGATGTAGTTTTCTGGCTATATCACTTCTACATTCTAGTTGTCAACTGTCTTTCAGGCTTATTTCCACGTGTTGGTTTTATAGTTCTAAATGGCATAGGATCCAGTATATGAGAAACTGCTTACAACAGTTTCCTACAAGTCTTTATAAGATCTGCAGTATTTGGAAAATCCCCATGCACAGAAGTCCATTACTTGATATTTAGTAAAGAGTTTTCTCCACCAGCCTTGAACACTGAAATACACCCAGGAGTTGTGACTATCTTCTGTTTCCAGAAAGGGGCATCGGAGTTGTCTTTCCCATTTAGCCTTTTAAATGCTAGTTTATCTAATGTGGGTTTTATAAAGGTTTTGACCACTGCTGTTTCATAAGGTCCTTTCTTGCTTTCTGTTATATTTTTAATAGCTATTACATGAAGTCTACCTTGATCATTCCGGAAAGGCAGCATAAAAATATTTTAAATGAATAATTTACTGGAAAGTGGAAGCTGTTTTCAGCATAGTTTAAAAGAGAGAGGAAGACATTTTAGCTTGTCCCAAGCATTGGAAAAATAATAAAAATTAAATGCACCATAGATGCATCTTAATATGTCCTTTTCCCCTTCCCAACTCTTTAAGCTGTTAGCAAGATATATATCTGCAAGATTTCATGACAACCACAAACTGAATCATTTCCTGAGTTAATGGGCCATTTGACTACCAGCATGTATGTTCCTTACGCCTGTTATAATTGTTACTCTTGGTATTGATACACTACACTGCACTACCAGGGAGCTACTGCTTCTGTTATTACTACTTTAGTTAACAATTACACAATTGACACCAGGGTTGTTGTTGTTTTCAAACAACAGCCCCTGCTAAGGGTTGTGGTTATAGTAGAATTTAATTAATTAATTTACCTAGCTACCCATCTCAGATGAGTGACTCTGACTGGTGAACAATTAAAAACAAAAAAAACAAAAACAGTTGAATTGCCAAAAGAGAAAAAAATAGTTTTGTGGGCTAGAACGCTGCATTACATCTGTTAAAATAGATAAAATTGAAAGAAAAATGCCAGAAAAAGGCAATGACAAATCGCTTGCATATTATTTCCAAATAAAGTACATGCATGTGTTCATGACTGCATCCAAAACATGAATCTGACTCAAAAGAAATGTTATTTATCTCACTTTGTCAAAGGTATGTGAAAATATGAACCTTATAGTCACCAGGAGGTCAAAAAAACAGCATCACATTTATTCCAACCTCGGAAATAAACAACAGACCAATAGAAAAATTGAACTTACGTTTTGAATTATCTGTCAGATTTGTCTTTCAACAAAACCACCCTTAAAATTTAATGCACTATCTAGCAACAATGCTGTCCTTTCAGCTTATGCAGCTTTGTGTTATCAATAGAATGACAACTGGGAAACATGAAGGAAATCAGGCACAAGGCAACAGATTTAATATCAAATACATTGGGACATTCAGTATTATTTTTTGGTAGTTTCAGGTGTAGAACAGGATGAGCTGTGATGACTTTTTGCATTTGCACCCCTGTTCTTCCTCCAGATAACAATATGATGATGATGATGATATCCATTCAGTTGTGTCTGACTCTTGGCGATTCAATGGACCAAGTTTCTCCACATCTTCCTATCTTGCACCACTTCTTTGAGTTTTTCTATGCTCTGGCTGGTGTCAATTTTGACTTTGATTCTTTATAGAGATTCTCAGTCATCCAGGTCATGGTTGTCCCTAAAACAATGATTGCATCTAAAAGGATGCAAATGACTAACTGTCTGCAAGGAATATAAATCCTTCCATAGCCCTGTTAGAGCTGAAGAAGCTTCTTAGGTGAGAAGCAAAACGTCTTCAAAAGAAAAAAACAAAAAACAGAAAGTCCAGTTGCCTCCTGAAAAAGCAATTTTGGGACAACCATGAACTGGATGACTGCAATCTACAGACTTTTGGCTATACAATTTGGGATGGACACCCTTTGAATGGTATGGGAGTAGGAATGGATTTCCAGGGGGGAAAAATGCAGACTACAGGAACCAGGAGCACTACTCAAGTGACCTTGAGGACACAAGATAAACCTCCAAGTGCTTCAACAACCCTTCAACTGGATGCAAATGACCAGCTGTCTGCATGGAATAAAAATCCTTCAATTCCCCACCATCCTGTCAGAGCGGAAGAAGCTTCTTGGATGAGAAGTGAAACATCTTCAAAAGAAAAAAAGAAGAAAGCCCAGTTGCCTCCTGAAAAAGCACCTTTGGGGTGATTTTGACTATGATGTAACAAAGTATTAGCATGCATCCAGCATCTCACCAATCTTATGAGGGAAGCTATTCCCAAGAAGACTGTTTGAGCTTGACTTGAGGCAGTCTTTCCAGGCCACCCACAATCTAAGTTGCAGTGAGCTTTACCTCTTCATCTTTGCCTTATAAAACTCTCACAAGCCTCACCGAGCGTCAACTCCAAGAACAAAGTTGAGAAGAAATCCACCCTTTTCAGTTTTCCAGTCTGCCCTTCATTACGCTTCGTGTGAAGTTTACCCATCAGATTACCAAAGATTATACTTTAACCTGTATTTCATCTCAACTAAATAGGCCTCTTCTTGTGAAAGTGAGTATTGCTGAAAAATTCAATTCCTCTGCTTTGAAGAACAGGAGGAAGGTGAGATGGATAAAAGAAAAGTCTTACATATTGCCAAGCTGTAGGAACTTTTTTTTTTCCTGAGAGGGTAGTGTTGTCACAGGAAATTTATAACTTCAATTTTTTGTTTCCCGTTTACAAAGGATTTTTTTTTTTAAAAAAAAAAGTTTTAAAATCTGACATTTTAATTCAAACCTCTTTGTGCATTTCTATCTGTCTGCCTATTTACCCGCTGGTAAGAAATAGAATTCATCACTCTAGTTTGTTTGTTAGTTTGTTTTCAATTAATTCTATTGTGATTGTCCATGTTGTATAGGCCAGCAGCTTTTATGATGCTTTTAAAACTTTAAATCTTTGGTAAGGGTTTGTGTTTGATTAGTTTATGCTCCGATGTTAGTTTCATCCTTCTTCAAATATTGATTGTCCTCATTTCCTTAGGCACTGAAATATGATGAAGAAAGAAGTAAATTATTTGAAATAATAGGGTTTCCCTGTTTCAATAGTTTGCATTTATTCATTATTAATTTATTTTCTTCCTAGCATTTTCTTTTCAAGTACAGGGTCTGCTTTTATTTTGGATCAACCAATTGTTGATTCATTAGCTATGAACTGACCAATCAGCTTCTTGTCTAAGTCTGACATCATGGAGAGAGAGAGAGGAAGGGAGAGGGAGAGGGAGAGGGAGAGGAGGAGGGAGAGGGAGGGAGGGAGGGAGAGAGAGAGAGAGAGGGAGAGAGAGAAGATGGGGTGGGCTGTTGGAGGTTCGCAGAGGTTTGGGAGATTCTCTAGCTAAGATTCTGCACAGTTCAGAAAACTGTGCCTTGATGCCTAGATGAAGAGTAGAACTTACAGTTTCTGTGTTTTTGGTTCCTCAACAACCAGAGCAAATTACTGCTAAATTGCATTTATATATTTCTTTGAATGCATAAGTCATCTAACTTCAATGGATTCTGCATGAGTCACTCCACTTGTGTACTCCACTTCTACACACTTTAAAAAAAGAGAGAGCAACATTTCCTATTTGAACCAAGCCCAGTTCCTGGCGAAAGTGGGCATACATCTGGGCTGGTCCTTTGAAAATATAATGGAAATAATTTGCCACTGCCTTCTTGCAGGATGTGGTTTTCATTTATTTATTGATCTATTACAGAATCCAGAGTAACCAAGTTTGAAGGGACCTTGGAAGTTTTCTGGTCCAAATCTCTGCTATTGGATTTTGTATATCCAATCCTATTCAACTCCCAATGACTCTGGTTGCTTGGCCAACTTTAACAACCAAAACCACCACCACTACTACTGCTAATTTTGAATCTTGCCTTTAGCTCTGGGATATTCCTAAAGTCTCCTATTCAAATATTAGCCTCTTTGTATTCTTAAGATCAGCCAAAGTTGGCTAAGTGCCAGGCCTTACACAAGTACTTATCCTGAATTAATAGAATAGAAACATGAAAAAGAACCTCTACAGGATCTCAGAACCTCTAGAGATCTCTCTGAGACCTTTAGCATGTTGGAAGGAAGCTTTCCAAATTCAGAAGTACTTAATCAAGTTTGAGTATTGGAAGGGAGAAAGGGGAAAGAATGCCACAATGTGTTTGTGTTTCGACATCAGTTTCCAAATGCACACATTAGGGAAGGACACAATAGCCAGATGTTAGTGAAATGTTTGCTATCTATCACAATCTGTTCATAATAGTATATTTATTTATTTATTTATTTTTTTGTTTGTTTGTCAAACATGTACAAAATAACAAGTATAGGTATGAATATAAACATGAACAAAGGAAGTCAATACAGATAAATGGGGACAGTAAGAGAGGGACGGTAGGCACGCTGGTGCGTTTATGCACTCCCCCTTTGAGGACCTCTTAGGAATGGGGTGAGGTCCACAGTAGATAGTTTGAAGTTGAAGCTGTGAGGGGTTGAAGCTGTAACCATGGAGTCAGGTAGAACATTCCAGGCACTGACCACTCTATTGCTGAAGTCGTATTTTCTGCAATCAAATTTGGAGCGGTTTACTTTGAGTTTGTATTGGTTGTTTGCCTGTGTATTATTGTGATTGAAACTGAAGAAATTATTGACGGGCAAGCAGTTATAGCAGACAATGTTGTAAACTATGCAATTTTGTGAATTATGCACAGGCAGCGCAGTTCCAGATTGTCCAAGCCCAAAATTTCAAGTCTGCAGACATAGGGAATTCTATTGTGAGTGGAAGAGTGGAGTACTCTTCTTGAGAAATACCACTGAACCTGCTCAATCGAGTTAATGTCTGATATACAGTGTGGGTTCCAGGCAGATAAGCTGTATTCAAGAATTGGTCTGGCAAAGATTTTGTATGCTCTACTTAGCAATTCAATGTTACCGGAGAAGAAGCTTCACAAAATAAGGTTAACAACTCTTAATGCCTTTTTGGTAATGCTGTTACAGTGAACTCTGGGGCTTAAATCCTTTGAGATGAGTACTCCTAGGTTCTAGGGTTGTCTGTGAGATCATCTCCACTCAACTTGTATTTGGTGTTCTGATTTTTATTACCAATGTATAGGATATAACATTTATTAGTTGAAATTTGGAGTTGCCAATTATGTTAATAATTGTAACTATAATGTTACACTTCATGTTAGGGAAAATAAATCCCAAGACCATTGTCTCCTGTTTTCTTCTGCTCTCCCATGTTCATCTCAAACCAACATTTAACAGAGTAATAGAGTCAGAAGGGACATTGAGGTCTACTAGTCCAACCTCCTGCTCAAGCAGGAAAATACCATTTCAGACAACTGGTTGTCCAATCTCTTCTTAAAAACCTCCTCTGATGGAGCATCTATAACTTCTGAAAGGAAATGGTTCCACTGGTTAATTGTTTTGTTGTCAGTAAATTACTTCTTAGTTCTAGGTTGGTTCTCTTCTTGATTAGTTTCCATCCATTGGTTCTTGTTCTTCCTTCAGGAGCTTGGAAGAATAGGTTGATCCCCCTTTCTTTGTGGCAGCCCCTCAACTGTTGGGATATTCTATCATGTCACCCCTGAGACATGATTTCTTTCTTGTTCATCCTCTTCCCAGCTTACTACCTTTTTTCACCTGGTACCTGACTGCTGATTTGGGACTGAGTTTCTGAAGACAATATAAAAAGAACATTGTTACATTGGTCTCCTGACAGAAAGAGCGCTCATGCAAAGCAAGATGAATTGAGTGTCAGGTATTTTCCCTATCATGGGATTGTTATTTAATGACCCAGATGCGAATCGAGAGTGTATATCACAGAAGTGAGGAAGAGGACGTCTTCAGAGACGTCTTCAGACAGGGAGCCAAGTTTGGAAGCTAGGTCTTTGAAAAACAAAATTTGTCACCACAGACAAGGAGAATGTCTTAGGTGAAGTATGATCGTGTTTTGTATGGACATGAATCATCCCACAAGAGTAGGCCTCCATCCAGGGGTGGGCTTCACATTTTTAGCCATGGGATCTCTGCCCTAATGACTGGCTGGGTGGTCATGTGGCTGGGTGGCTGTTGCCAACTTGATGTCGCTTCTTTGCCCCAATTACCTAAAAAAAGATATATACCAAAAAGTTGTTTATTATTTTGTGCATTTTATACTTAAATAAAATACTGGGTGAAACCAGGCTTACTAGCAGTGACTGTGAGAGGGATCTTGGAGTCTTAGTGGAATTTCTGGTGAGTTTTGTGATTCTCATTATTTAGGAATTAATCCCCTTGGAGGCTAGTGGCTATGTTATCTGATTTTCTCAATGACTCTCCCTTCAAGAGAACTGAGTGGAATGTTTATCTAGTTTGCAATACTATTATGAGGTGTAAAATATTCTTGGCTGAATGCCCAGAAGTTCAATTAAGCCTATTAAGAGCTTTCCCTTGCTGCTTACCTTTCTGAGGTTACTGGGGGGGGTCTCTGAGCTCTGCACAGTCTTCCGATTCCTTGTGATCCCCCAGAAGCCCACCCCTGCTTCCATACTAGTTAGCAAAAAAGATAGGGAAATAGCAACCAAATAAACTCTTTGCAACAGTTCTTCCCTCCTTTTTAAATCTCCGAGTAGCTCATTCCGGGATATAAATTGTGTGCTTTTTGTTTTGCCCTTTGTTAAATGTGAAGGTGTGTTTACAAAGTCAGTTCTAATCCACTGGAGATTTGAGGCGAGGTATTAAACCTCCCAAAGCCAGCCTGGAATGCTTAGAATGAGAGACAGGACTTTAATCACCTGCTCTGTGACTGCTAGGCTAAGAACTTTTTTGACCTCACTTGAATTCTTTTTACACAGAGGCTAAGATCAATAAAAGTATTCATCCTAGTAAAATTGACTCGTTTCACTTGAACCCAAATGCTAGGCAGGAGCCAAAGGGGATTTCTCTTTCACGTAGGCAGAACTTTCTGGCTCCAACTTTGCCCTTCAAAATTATTCAGGTTTAGCTGCCATGTTGCTAAATAATTCAGAACTGTTGTGCCATCCCAGACAGCCCATTTAATCCCCAAACATCTAATATGTATTTTCTGCACAACTCCATGATGTTACACATACTAATGCAGCTTGCCATGTGGGGGCAGAAATGAAATTTTCTTCCAGTCCAATTCCAGCTGAAAGAGATCCTACTTGGGCTGAGATGATTTCCAGGAGAGATTGAGTATTGCTCAGTTGCGTTCCTGCAGTGATGTATATCAGGACAGAGGGCTAGTTTTCTTTCCTCAAGATATACCATCAAGGATTTGAAGAGTGAGCCTTCACTTATAAAGTTTTGCAATGTGTCAAGGGTTCAGGTGTAACCACCAGTGGTAGGATGCTGCTGATTTGGACCGGTTTACGAGAACCAGTATCTCCAATGATCAGCTGGCCCCACCCCTGCTCTATCTTGTCTTTTATTTCCTGCTTTGTAGCTCATCTCAATTCTGTGGCACAGCTGATTCTTCCCCTCACTGTTCTACTTACTACTTACTCGCATGCACTCACCAAACTGGTTGTTAAACTGGTAGCATCCCACCTCTGATTGCCACGCTGGTTTGAGCATAATCTTTGCTGAGTAGGATAAATTAACATGCTACTAATTGTCAAAGTAATTTTTATATGTGGTTTCTCAGAACCATGTGCTAACAAATTGGATGAGGCTGATTACTAAGTTGGAATATAATACTGAACTGCTTACTAGTACACCACTCAAGAATGTTGCTTATGATTTCAGATAACAGCTGTAACAGTAATAATAATAATTATTTTAATCCTGCCTTTGTGCTGGGATATCAAGGCACTTAGATGAAGAGAGGGAGGTTGGGTTGACACAGTTATTGAGCCAAAGTTACAAGTATGCCTTGTGCTCACAGTGAATACTCAAATTGTCAATGTGATACTGAGCTAGAAACAATCCCTAATGTATTATTGGGAGCAGTGACTTTGAGTGATGTATGCAGCAACATTTCATTTTAATGTATGTCGATTAGTGTACATTCAAAGTGACAATAGTTATTCTAAGTCTAAGTCATTGAACAACCAGTGAATTTGGGGGTCATATCACCTTAAAAGCTAAATTCTGGCCCTTATAATTCTCCCTATGGACTAAAGCTATGCCAACATCAAATCAAATCTATCTTTTAAAAGAACAATGTTGGCCAAAATTAAATGCCACACTAATGAATGCCTCTTTATATGAGATGGCCTATGCCCATAGATCAGGGCTATGTTTGTTGAGTATTAAACCAGAGCATCCCATTAGAGATGAATAAATGTCTGATTAAAGCCCTGGGAAACACATTAAGTCTTATGTTTGTATTGGAGACTTATGAAGCTGTGGCACCTTTCCAGTTTTCCACTCTTTGCCCTGATCTTTGGCCTACTATAAGTAGAGAATCTGTATTATATATTTAAGCTAGAAATATTACACTCTCCCATTTTAGGAGAAATATCTTCTGCTACTATTAAAGTTACAGCTCATTTATCAGCCGTGATATTCCTGTGGATTTTCTGGGTATGAAATTCTCTTGGCAACCTCCTATCATTTTATTTGCTAACAGATCACTTTATTTGCTAACTGATCATGCTGTAAATCTCTGGCATTCACCCTAGGAATGAACACTGGTGTGCTCATTTATATTCAGAATCCTTCAAGGAAGTCAATTGCAAGCTATTTCCACCAAACCTTTATTCCCCTTAGGACACACTTGTGACAATTGAAAAACAATTGTCTGGCCAAGCATGATGGGTCATTTCCCGCTGAAGAATAGCTTGTTCTCCCTCTGAAAAATTTGATAAATAATGTGTGATGTTGTTGAAACTTAAGACTTTTCATTGGGATGAAGTCTTCCTTTACAGAGAAATGAGTATTAAGCCACCTTTTCCAAATGTGACCATCTACATTAAGGCAGGGGTGTCAAACTCAATTTCATTGAGGGCCACATCAAGGTTGTGGTTGACTTTGGGGAGCCAGGTGGGCATGTTTGACAGGTGGGTGTGGCCTGCTTGATGCCACTCATTGGGCGTGATCAACTGGGTGGGCACAGCCAGCTTGACGCCATTCCCCAAACTGATGGCATTTTTCCTCTTAGTGCATTTTCCTCTACGCTATGTACACTGGGCCAAAGCCACACTTTCCCAATGTTTCCTCTTCGCATTGGGTAGACTGGGGTGAAGTGATGCAGGCTGGCCCCTTGCATGTTCCAGGATGGCCCCACAGGCTGAATCCAACCATATTGCAGGCTGGATCTGGCCCATGGGCCTTGTGTTTGATACCCTTGATCTAAGGCTTCAGCATTTTGGAGTCTATCTGCTTGATCTGCTGGTGATTCCTAGATACGATTTAAGCAACCTGCTTTAAGGAGAACCTTTTACTGAGTATTTGTCTGGCTACTATATAAAGCTAACTGTCCAATGTGTCTTGGCAGGTCATAGCCAAAGCAATCAATCCATTGTTATAGCCATCTGATGTTGAATTCCTTGAATTCAAGGCTAGGAATTGTGCTAAGAGACACACTACTAAGGTGAGTAATGTGAGTTGCCCTGGACTCACCAGTGGCTCTATGGAAAGACATCCAAGCAGTTAACCTTTCTTGTCATTCAACAAAGGAATTGACCATCTAATCTTTATTAAATGCTGCAAGTTCAGGTTAAACTGGAAAAAAATAAGCAATGGAATATGAATAGGCACACACATATATATGAATATATGTACATCATAACTAGCAGCCATGCTCTGCATTTCCTGAGTCAGTCCCTATATAGAGTGGTAAGGACAGCGGAGAAGATTATAGGAAGATCACTTCCTGTTCTGTCCGTCGGAAATGATGCCAGGAGTCGGTGACTTGTGCATTAGCTCTTTATTAGGTACAGGAACCAAACTGAGTCTAAAGGCAAACTTCGTGGCTTTTTATTTCCAAGCCGCGGCGGCCGCGGTCAATGGCACCGCTTTGAATCTCCCGCGATTCGAATGGACCAATCACGGGAGATTCTCAGCGGGCCAATCGGCGCGGCTCGCCTAGCCAATCAGAGTGCCCCGCGCTTTGGCCAATCAAAGCATGGGGATCTCAAGAATGCAAATGAGGGGACAGAACACCCCTCCCCTCTTGGTTCAGTCCTTATGTTGCGTAGTCCCGTAGGTAGGTGGGGCTCCGTCTCTGCCTATTGGACCTGCGCAGGTCAGTTGTAGGTTGGATCCCGGCCGGTTCGGTCGGGGTCTCTGTTCCTCCGGACTCCGTCGTGGGAACCGCCTGGTCTGTCTGGCCGGGCTGCTCTCCACAGCTCCCTCCTGGGCTACCCGGGTTGGTTGAGCTGCGGGTTCCGCTGCTCCCGCTCGGTCTTCCCGGGTTGGTTGAGCTGGCCTGGCTGTCTCTTCCTGGCGAGGTTTCGTGCTGGCTGCTTTCAGGTGAGTATAGCTGGTTTATTCCTTCTCGGTTTTGGTTCCCTGGGTATTTCCTCCCCTCTTGGTTTGTGTTGTGGGGGTTGGTTTTGCTTGGTTGCGCGTTGGTGGTCTCTTGGGTGGTCGTCCTCGATCTTAACTGGTCGATGTGGCGTTTCCACGCTCGTCCATCGGTTGTTTGTAGCCGGTACGAGTGTGGGCCTGTTAGTTGTGTTATGACGGCCGGTACCCATAATGGGTCTCCTATTAGGTTTTTCGCGTAGACGGCGTCGCCTGATGCGAAGGTTCGGTGTTTGCTGGTGGAGTCTGGGGGTTTCTCTGGGTTGTACGTGGGGTGTAATCTATCAAGTGGGGACCTTATTTTCCTCCCCATTAGTAGTTCGGCTGGGCTTTTATTTGTTGTGGTGTTTGGGGTTATGTGTTGGATGAAAAGTAATTTATTTATTTTGTCCTGGATCTCCCCGTGGTCTATTTTCTGGATGGTTTTCTTTGTGAATTGAACCATCCGTTCCGCCCTACCATTCACCGCCGGATGCGCCGGGGCTGTCAGCGTGTATCGTATGCCCCTCTCCGCTAGGAATTTTTCAAATTCTAGCGAGGTGAATTGGGGCCCGTTGTCGGACACGAGGACGTCTGGGAGGCGATGTGTTGCAAAAAGTTTGCCGAGTTCTTTGGTCACTGCCTCCATGGTCACGGCCTCTCATGTTGCTTACCTCCAGCCAGTTGGAGTAAGCATCTACGGTTATTAAGAAAGTGTGTCCTTTCGTGGGCCTGGTGAAATCTATGTGGATTCTGGACCACGGTCCCCTGGGGGTTTCCCACTCTAGGATGAGTGCTGCGGGTGGGCTTGGCCTAGTTTCCTGGCATCATTGACACCTTGCTACCCAGGCCTCGATCTGTTTGTCCATACCTGGCCACCAAGCGTAACTTCTGGCCAGGGCTTTTGTCCTAACAATGCCCGGGTGCCCCTCGTGTAACAGTTCCAATACCTTCCCTTGTAGTTTTTCCGGGATGACCACCCTATCCCCCCATAGTATGCAACCTTTTAGTAACGAGAGTTCCGTTTGCTGGTTCCGGAATGTCCTGATAGACTCGTCGTTGTCCCTTTCTGGCCACCCTTTCTCTACCCAATGCAAAACCCGCGCCAGACGTTTGTCTTTATTTGTTTCTCGGGAAATGTCTGACGCGGTTATAGGTAGGTTGGGTAGAGTCTCTATGCTGAGGGTGGTCGTCGTGGGTGCTGGGTCAGTGTCAGGTTCCGGTAACGGTGAGCGGCTTAAGGCGTCCGCATGGGAGATAGTCTTACCCAGTCTGTGTGTGAGTCCGTAGTTGTAGGCAGCCAGGAACTCGGACCACCTTGTCATTTGGGGAGACAGAATTTTCGGGGTGGCCCTGTTCCCTGCAAGGATTCCCAGCAGCGGTTTGTGGTCGGTGATGATGGTAAATGTCCAGCCGTAGAGGTACTCGTGAAAACTTTTTACTGCGGCGACGATAGCCAAAGCCTCTTTGTCCAGCTGGCTGTAGTTCCGCTCCAGTTTGGTGAGGGTCCTTGAAAAGAATGTGATGGGTGCTTCTTTTCCATCGGGGAGAGTGTGGCTGAGGACAGCGCCAACGCCGAAGGGTGATGCGTCACATGTGACGGCTAGTGGTAGGGTCTCGTTGTACTGGATGAGGACGGCATCCGAAGTGAGTAGGTCCTTTGTTTTCTTGAAGGCGGCTTCCTCACGTTTCCCCCAAGTCCAGGTCGCCGTCTTGTCCAAGAGCCTATGCAAAGGCTCCGCTGCTGTCGCCTTTTGGGGCAGGAAGACATTATAAAAGTTAAGCAGCCCCAGAAACGCCTGCAGTTCTGTCTTTGAATTGGGTGTGGGGGCTTCTTTGATGGCTTTGATCTTTTTGTTGGTGGGGTGAATGCCGTGACGGTCTAGGAGATATCCTAGGAATTCAACCCGTTCCGTGTATAATTGGCATTTTTCCCTCTTTACTTTGAGCCCGGTCTCTTTGAACTTGGTTAGCACCTCCCTTAGGTGACTCTCTAGTTCGGCCTGGTTGGTTGCCGACACTAGGACGTCATCGAAGTAGGGTACCACCCCCTTGATGCCTTGTAACAGCCTTTCCATTAGGCTTTGGAATATTCCAGGCGCCACGCTGACTCCGAATTGGAGTCGGTTGCATTTAAAGGCTCCCCGGTGGGTGACTATGGTTTGCGCTTCTGCTGTTTCCTCGTCGACCGGCAACTGTTGGTATGCCTGTGCGAGGTCGAGTTTAGCGAACACCTTGCCCCCTCCCAGTGAATGTAGTAGGTGTTGCACTACTGGGACGGGGTAAGCGCTTTGCTGCAAGGCGCCATTTAGGGTGGCCTTATAGTCCCCACAGATTCTCCCCGACCCATCAGGTTTAATTGGGGTGACCATGGGGGTCTCCCACCAAGCGTGGTCTATGGGTTGTAGGACCCCTTGCTTGACGAGCTTGTAAATTTGCTCGTCAATCTTCGGTTTAAGCGCGAATGGTACCCGCCTTGGCGTTTTGGGGGGACGTTTAGGTCTAGGCTGAATGATATAGGGGGCCCTCGGTACTTGCCTAGGTTTCCGTCGAACACCTCTTGGAATTCCCAGGCTAGTTGTTGCTCCCAGTCGTCGTCGGCGATGTGGTCGATGCCCGTGACTGCAATGCCAAGCGGTGTGAACCATTGGAGTCCCAGTAGGCTTGGGCGGTCACGATCGACAATGGTCAAGGGAAGTCTTTCAGTTTGCCCTTTGTAGGTTACCTTGAACTGTCCGGTTCCGACTACAGGGATGCGGTTTCCCTGATAGTCTTTCACGATTAGTCTCTGGTTGTCTAGGCCTTTCCTCTAGATGGTAGGCACCAAGCGTTTTATTTCTTGCCATGCTACCATGGAGAAGCAGGACCCTGAGTCCACCTCCATTTTACATGGCTCGCCTTCGATGCCTACCTCCACGTAGACCTTCCGGGCGTTGTTGGTTGTGGTGTGGCCGATGGTGACCGTCTGATGGGTCTCCTCTCTTCACCGGGTCTCGCCGCTGCGTTGGGATCGTCCGTTCCGGTCCCATTGGTTGTCAGTGGGGCAATCTCTGGTGCGGGGTGGTGTGCTCTCTCGTCTCTGTCCGCTCTGGTCTCGGTTCGCTCTGGTTCGTGTAGGGCTGCGGTTCTTTTTGAGATGGCAGACGCGGGCGATGTGTCCCTTCTTGTCGCAATGCCAGCAGATTGAGTCGAAGAACCGGCATTCAGACCTGGGGTGGTCGCCTCTGCAACCAGCACAGGTGGTCCTCAACTTATGACCCCGCCGGTTCCATAGGTCGCGGCCTGCCTGGAGGCGGTGGATTTCCTCCTCCTCGTCGGAAATGCCCGATGCGGAGGGGACGTTGCCCTGGTGGGTGGTCATCTCGGGTTGGGCCTCGGTCGACCTTGCAGGGTGGTTGTTCCCACTGCGGTCCCCGGCGTTCGGTCTGCGCATGCGGTCGGCGGATTGTTGGGTAGCTTCGGCTGCTGTGGCTTCGGTGATGGTATCGGCGAGGGCGATATTGCCCTTGGCCATCAGCCAACTCTGGAGGATGGGGTTCCAAAGGCCGAGCACGATTCGGTCTCGCAGGGCTTCGTCCATTTTGGCCAATTCGCACAGCCCCCCTAGGCGCCGTAGTTCTGTGACGAAGTCGCTGAAGCTCTCACCCGACCGTTGGTCCCGCTGATAGAACTCGTGTCGTCGGATGAGGATGGGCACAGCTGGAGCGTAGTGTCGCCGGAGTATTGGCTCGAGGTCGTCCCAGTCCATCGCGGTCACGTCGGCGGATTTGGCTAGCGCTTTGGCCATCTTAAACACTGCGGGCCCGCAGTGGGTTAGGAATACGCTTCTTCGGGCCACGGCGTCCTTCAGGTCGCTGCATTCGAGGAACATGCGGAATCTCTCTGAGTATGATTCCCAGTCCTCGCTGGCGGGGTTGAAGGGTGCAGGTGGCGCGATGTTTGCCATCTTGGAGGTTCGTCTGGCTTCCATCGGACACGTGCTTTGGTTCAGGATCAGAATCCCATCCTCGTCGCCAGTGTTGAGTCCGTCGGAAATGATGCCAGGAGTCGGTGACTTGTGCATTAGCTCTATATTGGGTACAGAAACCGAACTGGGCTAAAGGCAAACTTCGCGGCTTTTTATTTCCAAGCCGCGGCGGCCGCGGCCAATGGCACCACTTTGAATCTCCCACGATTCGAATGGACCAATCGCGGGAGATTCTCAGCGGGCCAATCAGCGCGGCTCGCCTAGCCAATCAGAGTGCCCCGTGCTTTGTCCAATCAAAGCGCGGGGATCTCAAGAATGCAAATGAGGGGACAGAACACTTCCTGTTATTCAGGATGCTGCTTTTAAGAACTACATGCTTACAACTCAAAGCATTGTTAGATACCCCACACACCCACTTTATGGTATGTTTCTGTTGGTCCCCTCTGGGAGGAGGTTTCAAAGTATTTCTAGCAGGACTACCTGATTCTGTAACAGCTTTGTTCACTAAGCCATCCATCTGGTAAAATTGCAAGCTTCATTTTTCTCACCTTGTACATTTATATATCTGAACTCGACTGTGTTGTTTCTCTGTAACATATAATATATATGGGTAATATATATGAGGTAAATGAAGAGGGCTTGTATTAAACAGTAATTAAATTATTACTATTTTTTTCTTCTGTCCTCTCATGAAACAGAGTTGGAGAAGACTAATGGTTTTTGCATATGTTAATCCCTGCTTTTGATAGAGAATTGAAGAGAGATTAAACAATTTGAAATAATTAGAAACATCCTAAAGTGAGTCAAGGCTCTCTTTTTTGCAAAATATTTACTCTTTCATTAAGTCCATCTGCTATGCATCAAGTATATTGTTGCAATAGACATCACATTTAGAGATGCAAGTTTCGTGGATATTCATTAAACTTGGCTGTCTATTAAAATTTCACACTTTACCCTAGCTCAAGATTTGCGGAAGTCAACATATGACTGAAGATCTATCAAGTAATATCATTTTTGAGGGCCAGGTTAAACAGATTTGACAGGCTACATATCCATTATGAGGAGACAACTTCATATAAACAAAGCAATTACAAATGAAAAATGTAAAATGACAACTTGCAAGACAGATTGTAAGGCAAGATAAGAAACAGCAGGGAAAATAAAACAATGAAGAGGTTATGATGCTAGTCCAGTTTTGTGAGGGAGGGACGGAAGGAAGGAAGGAAGGAAGGAAGGAAGGAAGGAAGGAAGGAAGGAAGGAAGGAAGGAGAGGGAGAAGTTCCTCCTTGCTGCTGCTATATGTTTACCTTATAACATACAGTATCTCAGCTCCATGTTGCATTCCAAAGAATTTAAGAAACCCATAATAACTCTTTGTGAGATTACATCTTATAAAGTTCCCCAGAGTTCATCCTCTGATTTGTTTTTTTAAAAAACCTGGGAAGAAAAAGAACCAGTTTTGGGGGTTCTTATTAGATTCTTGTTAGCAATCAAATGGAAATATATGCAACTCATAGTTGCTCCTTTTGAAAAAAAAAAGATGGTTTCCTAAATCCTGAAATAAAGGCTCTCGAATTAGTTATGGATCTATGGATTAGTTAGGAAAGGGAGGGAAGAAGGAAGGAAAAGAGGGAGAGAGGGAGAGAAGGAGAGAGGAAAACAATGAGTAAAGAAAGAAAACCATTGCACTATATTCTTCCCTTCATAATCTTTTCTGACATATTCATCAACAGTTAGATTCACTAATTAGGATCTAACTGTTAGAATGGTTCACTCTTGGTTGTCTACCAAAGCTCCATGAACCTACCATCTATGGGATTTCATTAAAATGATTCGTTCTAGTGATTTGATCATCATTGTTTGGAAGAAATATCCTTCTGGATATTTCTGGGTTCCTTCTGGGTTCAGTTTCAAGTTGGGAGGAAGACAGTGGAAACATGGAGGCTGTTTGGAAAGATGGTTTAATGGTGGACAGGATCACAAGCCTTGGGTGAAGAAAAAAGGGAAGAAAAAAAAGGGAAGAAATGCTGAGAGTCCCTGGGTTTTATGTCCTCTGTTGGGATTTGAATTTGAGCTTGTATTCTGATTGATTGTCAGACTCCCATGGGGCCATGCAGGGGCAACTCTGTAGGCTGTCCTGAGTCCCAGACTTGAGCCTTGCTGGGTGATGATGTAATGAAAGGGCTTTGGGCAATTCCTATTATAGCTCTACATGGAGTAGATCTTTGTTACGTAAAATAGATTGGCCCAGGCCAGAGTAATGGTCCATTAGCAAAGGTGGGGGCTGAGTTTCTGCCTCTTTTGAGTTTCTACTTCTCTTTTAGGGGAAATATTCTACCTTTTTAGTATATCCTAAAATATTTCATTTTCCTAGGAGAGGGGTGGGTTATAACTTCCAACAAATGATATTAGTAACCAATTTTATGTGAGTGTTCCTGAGATTATTCTTTGCTGGCACACACTTTGTGATGTGAAGTGTTGTCGTTTTTTCTCTATATTCCATAGCTATAAGCAGAGATAAGGTATTCATTTTTAGCTATACAATATAAGTGTAACTACATAAATGTTATAAATTAAATATGAATATTTATATAAATCTCCATTTTCTGGCAGTTTCTCAATTTCAATGACTTCTCACTGATCCTAACTGTATAGCAATATACCAATTTTATTTCCTCTTTTGACCTATATTTATCATGTTTAACTGTCTACCCATTGATACCAAATGTTCCAAATTGAGTAATATTTTGAGTCTTCTTTGTCATTTAATTTCATCATGAGTCTATCCATCTCTGCACATTCCAAGATTTCATGAATTATAACTTTGTCTAATGGAATGGTAGACATTTTCCAAGCCTGAGCTAAGGCAATTCTTGCTGCTGTTATTATATGTATAATCAAGTATCGGATCTTTTATTTATCTTGTGTTGTTGTTTTTTCAGTCTACCTAGATAAGAAAGTAGCTTGAGATTTTGGAAAAAAACCTGAAACACTTCTGACCAAGGGTGGGATTCTACCAGTTCGCACCTATTCACTAGAACCAGCTTTTAACATTCTAAGCAGTTCGGAGAACCGGTTGTTAGAAGAAATTACTAGCCTAATCCTGTAAGGAAGGCAGAAAGGAAACATTCTGGTGTTGCTTTCAGAAACTGCCTCTCCGTTAACCCTTATTACATTCTTGGCAGGACTAGACTTCCTGTCTCAGGAACTTCTCTACAGTTTTTTCCCCTCCTTTGCTCGTGTGGAGGGACCATTCAAAGTTACAATGGCACTGAAAAAAGTGACTTATAACAATTTTTCACAGTTACAACTGCTGAAGCATCTCCACAGTCATGAGAGATCAGGCGAGGAGATGCGTGCATCAATGTGAGTGATATTGAGTTGTCCACAGCCAGCCAATAATATGACCACCAAGCCATATCCACCCAGTCACATGACCACCAATCCACACCCACCACCTAAGCCACGCCCATATAATTGGTTGTTAAAAAATTTGAATCCCACCCTTGCTTCTGACCACCATGACAGCAAAGATGCTTTCCCAGGTACAATGAGATGTACACAGCAGGTGTGACATGTCCTGTACTGTCTGTTTGTTGCATTTGGTTGCATAACACAACAATAAATTATTCCCTTTTGATTAAGGCTGTATATGCCATACAAAAAATTGGTTTTCCCTTTGATTTGCTGACTATTAACCTCCAGCCTTATATCCATATGGCATCATCTCAAAACTTGAAATGGTTTCCAAAGAATCAGATGGCTGGTCTTTTTGTGTTTGCTCATTATTATTATCCTTCCAGTTTCATTTCATGCACAATAAAATATGCTGAGTACCCACTCATCTTCCAGATTGTTCTACTATTTATCTCTGAAAAGCAAGGAACAATGGTTGACATATTTCTTTTTCTACTGCGTGGGTCCAATTTAATTGTCTACATGAATAATTTTATTTTGACAATATATATTTCCCCCGAGCTACTCAAATTCATATTTCAAACAGCAAAGACTATACTCTGAAACATTTGTTTTAACGTATTAATTAAATATTAGAAATAAACATACTTAGTTACGTCTCTGTTCCTTTTGCCTTCTTGTGCAGTCTCATGAGATTGTTAGCTTGATTTTTATTTCCTTTATAAATAACCCATGGTGTTTAGAAGCATCTCATAAGCTGTTGAGCAGTAGTACTGAAATCTTGAAACATATCGTATTAAGATAGCAAAATAATAGACTAAGAGAGTTGGAAGGGACCTTAAAATCTTCTAGGCCAACCCCTTCTCAGGTAGGAAAGTCTGTACCATTTCAAACAAATGGTTGTCCAGTCTCTTCTTAAAACCTTCCAGTCATGGAGCACCCGCAACTTCTGAAGGCAACCTGTTCCACTTGTTAATTGTCCTCAATGTTATGAAATTTCTCCTTAGTTCTAGGTTACTTCTCTCTGTGGATTAATTTCAATCCATTGCTTCTTCTCCTGCTTTTAGGTGCTCTGGAGAATTTAACTGAATGGAAGGGCACGAATACAGAAGAACATTATCTAGATCAGTGGTGGCTAACCTTTTCGGGCTCCTGTGCCAAAAATTGTGCACACACTTGCATGCTCCCATGCAAGCACCCAGAAGGCAATGAATGCACTCCCACACCCCCAACGCATGCACACACAATCCCACCCACCCATCTCCCACTGCCCCTTTACCTTCACTGCACCTCACAGCTGATTTTTGGCGGGTTTGAGGCCTTTTTCGGCCTCTCAAAGGCTTGAGGAAGGCTTCTGCAGGCTTTCCAGGAAAAAAAACAAAACAAAACTAGCCCCGTTTAGTCACTTCTGGAATTTTTGGAAAAACAAGGGCATGACAGGAAGTCCAGAGTGGTATAGGATCTCCTGCCATGGGCAGGGGGCTAGACTAGAAGATCTTCAAAATCCCTTCCAACCCTATTATGCTATGTTCTACTTAGCAACCATTTGAAGTTTCAACAACCTTGGAAAATGTGACTTGTGACTCATTCAGCCCAATGCGTCATCTTGCACAGATAATAATATCGCCCTGTGAACTATGCTCAGACTTTAAGAATGTATGTGAGAGTATGATTCTAAGATAATTAGATGGAAAATGAAAAATATAGGTAATGAAACTAACATGTACAGTAATGGGATCATTTTGTAATGTTGCCTACTAGCCATCAAAGTAATTCTCTAACAGGAAATAAAAGCAGCTAGGCCATTAATCACCCACATTTCCTTATTCACATCAATTTAACATTTAACTTAACACTCAACATTTCATTAAAACATTAACTCAGAGCTACTGCATTTTGAAAATGGATGTTGCCGTTCTTGTGTTACATCTGTTAAAAACTGGTAAGGATTCTTAAAGGTCAGGAAAATCATTGTGAAATTTCCAAAATTTTTGGGAGAAAAACACAATCTATTTTTCTTTCTGGACAAAAAAAAAAAGTCATTCTCTGTCTTAACACCTAGAAGCAATGCAAGCTCATTTAGAATTTTTAAAGTAATTATTATCCATGAATAGCATTATCAGTATTGCATATAATACTACGTTATATCCCGATATTGTTCGCTGATAATGTTATTAATATTATCAACATTATTTTCAATTCAATCTGTGTTTTACATTCTTATATTTGTTTTATAGTATATTGAAAGTTTATATTTGTTTAGGCCATTATATTAGTTTAAATATATTAGTTTAAATATTAAATATTATATTTTCTCTTTTTTTAGTGTAAGATGTCTTATAATCGGTAAGTAAGTAAAGTAATTATCAATAATTAAATAAAGTAATTATTGTCCATGAAACAGCATTATCAGTATTGCATATATTATGTTATATCCTGATATTTTTGCTAATAAATTGTTATTATCAATAGCTTTAAATTCAATCTGTGTTTTACATTTTTATATTTGTTTTATAGTATATTGAAAGTTCTTTTTGTTTAGACTATTATATGAGTTTAAATATTATATTCTCCCTATTTTAATGTAAAATGTTCTATAATCAGTAAGTAAATAAATAAATGATATATTCCATTATAGTTCATATTGTCAAGTCACTTTTTGGTCCCTGTCTGCATTGATAGAAAAAAAATTAAATTGAACTCAGAAACCACAGATGAATACAATGTGTAGACAACGCATTTAAAGCAGGCTATTTAGTTAGAAGGGATGTGGTGGCTCAGTGGCTAAGACGCTAAGCTTGTCAATCAGAAAGTTCGGCAGTTCAGCAGGTTCGAATCCCTAGCACCGCATAATGGAGTGAGCTCCCATTACTTATCCCAGCTTCTGCCAACCTAGCAGTTTGAAAGCATGTAAAAATGCAAGTAGAAAAATAGGGTCTGTTTTGGAGGGAAGGTAACAGTGTTCTGTGCCCCTTCAGCATTTAGTCATGTCAGCCACATGACTACGGAGACGTCTTCGGACAGCGCTGGCTCTTCAGCTTTGTAACAGAGATGAACACTGCCCCCTAGAGCCGGAAACGACTACCACGTATGTGCGAGGGGAACCTTTACCTTCACCTTATTTAATAAGAAACTATTAGATATGTTCTTGATAATAATTTATCTGCTTTATTAAAAAGCAATTAAAATGGCCCAGATTCAGGGTGTTTATTGCTTTATTTTGTTTTCCTGCCATCTCAGTGAATCCCCCCGAAACATTAATTGTATGTCTAGCCATATATCCTCACCCTGTAACTCATTCCTTTAATGAACCTCAACTGGCAGGCATTAGGCTAGAGGAAAAATATGGCTGGAGGAATCTGGGGTAGCCATTTTTCTCCCTGCAATGAGTAAGGGGATGGGAGAAGAAACATAAATTGCTTTCTGGAAAAAAAAAAAAAAAAAAAAAAGCTCCATTCTAGCAGAAGACATAAGAGGGATAAGAGTCCATTTGTAACATGATTGCTTTTATTATTGCAGCCTTAGCTTCTATTATAGCAAAGCATACATTTCCTGACTCCTACAATTCCTGACTCCACAGTGTTATTACCTGGATAATGCTATATTGCATTGCTAGTGTCAAGATGGTTTGGTTTTCTCTTGCTTCCTTGAATGGAATACTCTATATTCCGATTACTCACTTCCTTTGATTTCCAAAGATTCATTTTAAACATTCCGTCCCCAGAAGGAAGTATACTGTAATTCCTATTGGTGTTCTGTCTGAAACCACAACCTGATTCTCTTTTTCAGTTATTAATAGATGATTTCCTGCATCTGAGAACCTGAGAAGCAGATTATATAATCCTCAAACAACTAAAACTTGTACATATTACACAAGAGACCGAGGACTGGAAAATCATTTTGATGCAGTCAGATAAATCTTTTGGTATTCTTGAAAACAGACAATGGCCTTTTGTATACTCGGATACAGAATTTTTTCTTCCCTTCTTCTTCTCTCTCTCCCCCCCCCCTCTCTGTCCCTCCCTCCCTCCCTCTCCCTCTCTCTCTCCCTCTGCCTTTCTCTCATGTCAAGTAGTGTATAAATATAAAATATTCAGCTAATATGTTATGGAGAATGGTTGCAGGAATTGGGTATGACTAATCTAATGAAAAAAAAAAAGGACTAGGGGTGATATGATAGCAGTGTTCCAATATCTCAGGGGTTGCCCCAAAGAAGAGGGAGTCAAGCTACTCTCCAAAGCACCAAAAGGGAGGAGAAGAAGCAACAGATGGAAATTAATCAAGGAGAGAAGCAACCTAGAAGTAAGGAGAAATTTCCTGACAGTTACAACAATTAACCAATGGAACTACTTGCCTCCAAAACTTGTAAATGCTCTAACATTGGACGTTTTAAAAAAGAGGTTGGATAACCATTTGTCTGAAATGGATAGGGTTTCCTCCCTAAGCAGGGGGTTGGACTACAAGACCTCCAAGGTCCCTTCCAACTCCACTGTTCTGTTAAACTCTTATGAATGGCGATGTTTCTTCTAGAGTTTCATTTATATAGACCTACCATAAATTTCACTTTGGCCATCATTTCTCTGGAAATTCCAGCCCATTTACACAGGCCAGTTCCCCAAATTAGGATTCTAAAGATCCACAAAGGGTGTGTGTGTAATTACTTGTTATGCAGGTTAAAAACAACAACAACCCACAAATGAGTTTAAATTTTAGGATCCTTTGCCCAGAAAATCAGCCTTTAGCCAACTGTCAAAACAGAGTGAGTTTTTGAAAGAGGGCTGAGGCTTCTCAGCTTTGCCTGTTCAACCTGCTGTGATCATCTTCGTTTGCATCAAACTGTTTAAAAATGATGTAAACTCCACCCACCACATCTGAGGAATTCAATTTCCTGTTTCTCCTTCCTTAAAGAATGGCCACTTTGAAAAGAAGCACCTTAACTGCTTGAATTTATTCACTAAAATCAGGTGCTACCGGTTTGCACTGGTTTGGGCAAACTGGATGTTAATTTTACATCTGGTTCACTGAACTGGTAGTTGCAATGACTGGCTGGCCCCCCACCCATCCTGCCCCGCCCCTCATAAGAGTCTCAATGTGTCTATTGAGAGTTTTGAAGCGATAATTCAGCACCAGAAGAATAAACACAGGTGGCTGATGCTTCATTTAACATCTTTATAAACATAAGTAGATTTTACAAACCACTTGTAGAATTCTTCAACATGGAGCAAACTAGATAGAAACATGTTGAAAGTTCAGAGCAGAGCTCCAGTCTTCAGCAGGCAAGCAAGTTAATTTCAACTTTAATAGAGAGACTCAGAGCTCTTGAGGAAAATCTCCAGAGCATCTGGAGGGTGAAAAATGGGCCTCCCAGAAGTTCCAGAAGGCTGGAAATGGGCTTGTTTCTGACCTCCAGAGGGCCTGGAGAGGGCCTGTTTCTGGCCTCCAGAGGGCCTCCAGAGCCCGGGGAGACAGCTTTCACCCTCCTGGAGGCTCAAAAAAAGCCACCAGAGCCCAGGAGGGTAAAAACACTCCCCATTGTGGTGCAGGAGGCCAACTACGCCATGCCCCACATGGCCATGCCCATCTAGCAACCAGGCAGGAAACTGGTTGCTAATTTTTTTGAAGCCCACCCCTGAGTAAAATTACCAGTTCTTATATAACATCCACTACAAATTTACCACAGAGTTATACATTTCAAAAGTCAACCAAAACTACTAAGGGGTAATCAATTTTGCATTGCAATATTTGCATTAACTTTGTATCAACATAGTGTAAGCATCACCTTTGTTTTAACATGCATTTGGGTGTTAAGAAGAAACAAACAAAAAAGGGTGGCTTTAATCTGTTTTGTCTTTTTTGTTAGATTTTGAGTACAGCAAAAAACAACAACTCAAAATGCTATCAAAATTTAACATATAATCCAAGGTGTCAAACCTTCCTTTCTTGCTCTTATAACACTGACAAGGTCACTGTATTTCAAAAGACACTTAAAAAAAAGTTTTTATCCAAGTCAAACATTTTACTCTGCCATAATTAGAATTAAATTCCCTCTGATGCAAATTATGAAGGAATGACCAATTGGTCATGTATAGGAATGTCTATTTATACATCATTGTAAGGGTGTAAGGGTTATTTCATATTACAATAATCCATTAGATGACAGTGTTGATTACAACTAACTATTGTTCATTTCTGTTTTGACTTATTAATTGGATTTTATAAATTAGACTCAGATTGCAAGACATCTGGTAGAATTTATTTTATTTATTCATTTGTTGTATTCTTAAGATGTTGAACATCTTAAATCCAGGTTGGTAAAAAAAAAAAACTGTCTTTCAGATAAAATCAAACTAGGCCTGAACTTATCTGTTTGGTTTTAAAAGACACTAATTCAATTTTACTATTCTCTTATTACAACACTTGGGTACTAACTAGTAGCACAATGATATATTTAATTATTATTTAACTTTAAAGGATAAGAACATAATATATTTTTGATCTTGAACCTCTCAATATCTCTTATTTACAACAATCTGGGCAACCCAAGATTCAATGTTTTCTCTCTTTCTTTGCTGGTTGTATAATTTTAATTGTTCCACATTGGGTAGCCGTACCCAGGAATCCAGCTATAGATCACTTAGGACATGTGAATGCGTATGTGAGACAACTATTTGTTTGTCTCCTAGCCTGACTGTGCATTCTCAAATGTTATTGAAAGTTAAGAAGTTCTGTAGTTCAAAATTGATCTTGGCCATGTCCATAAAATTACAAACCCCAGCCCCCTTTTCCCACTTGTGCAACTATATAGAAACTACATTTAAATGTGCTATAAACATGTTAATGTCTTTTACTCGTGGGATATACCCACTCCTCCCCTGCTTATATATAAAAGTCCAGCTTTCCTTATCTCCTCATCAGAGCCAATTACTGCAGAAGAGAAAATGTGGAATTCTTCTCCATGTGAAATGGACCACAAGAATTCTTTTAGAAGATCAGGTTTGTCTGTGCCTACAAAGCAGTTTTGATATTGTAAAGCTTCTGTATGCCTTTCAGCACAAATTGCAATTTCAGACTGGATTTTTTTTTTCTATGTGTGTTTCAGCATCCCCATTGTTCTGTGCAGGGAAATATGATCTCTTATTAGAATGTGTAGCCAACCTCATTTATCTTATGTGATTCAGTGCATTCAGTGGAGGTACTTGGTTCTACGTTGGGAGGGATTGAAGATTGAGTGATCAATGTATTGCTTGTTTAAGGAGGGGGGAAAATTAAACCTAATTGATAGTGTGTCACCAAGAATACTAAAAAAAGAATGAGAAAACCAAGGGGAGAGGGACAATCAAGCTGAAAATCACTAGGAAGAAAAGCAGGGAAAAGAAAAAGAGACTCTGAAAATATTATTACTTAGTCTGTGGCACATCAACTCGACAACTGTAGGGAGGAACAGAGAAACAATAAATGTAATATAAAAAGACAAAATTGGTAATAAGCAGCAGCATGGAGAAAGTATCTTCTGGTGTATAGCATTTCAAATTATCTTTAATGTACTAAACAATTTCGGCCGCAGCTTTGCTCTTTAAATCCCAATGCTTGCTTGAATATTTCCTAATGAAAAGGCTATTGATAAAAATGTGCATTATTTCTCTTTCTTTTCCTTTAAGCATTTTTAGTTCTTCTATAATCAACCACTGAGCAGCAAGGTCCTTTCACATGAGATCCATACTTAGGCAGGGTGTACATCTTAAATGAGAATCTTTTCCACTGTGTGATGCTACTGAACACAAACAATGGAAGCTGGGTGAATGTGAAAAACAAATTGGTGGTAGAAAGCTCCAAATGGCCATTAGGCCTAGAAGGAAGGAGTGCGATTAGGGTTCCATCTCACACAGCTGAATGGAGTTAGTTATCTCAGGCAAATCCCTATCAGTTTTCATTCATTTTTATGGGGTACAAATTGGATTTAGAATGTTGCAATGAAGATGAGAATTCTGGGAAGGTTCTCATAGGGTAGAGGTGAAAATGTTCTGACGTTTCCTTAGGCTGAAGACACAAAGATGTTCAGATGATCGTTCATTGTCCACATCTTTCTTCAGAAGCATCATCTTCCTCCTGTCAGTTAACCTCAGCAGAAAACTTTGTGAGGGACCTTCTTTCTGGACAATATCATCCTTCCAGGGATCAGTAAGGATAGCGATCTGTCTTGAGAAATATTTCTCCTGAACAAGTTTGGGGAAAAATCATCTCTCACTTCTCTCACAAAATGGATTGACTGGGTGTGATTGGTTCCAAAACATGAGCCTTAGATACGTTTACTTTAAATACAGTATGTCTATCTCAGGGGTGGCAAACTCAATGTTATTGAGGGCCACATCAGGGCTATGGTTGACCTTGGGGTGGCCGGGCAGGTGTGGCTGACTGGATGGGTGTGGCTGACTGGGTGGGTGTGGCCATCTTGACACCATTCCCCAAACTGCTGGCATGTTTCCTCTTCGCACTGGGTAGATTGGACTGAAACTATGCTGGCCTGATCTTTCCTCTTTGCATTGGGTAGACCAGGATGGCCCTGCAGGCTGGTTCCAACCATGTTGCAGGCTGGATCCAGACCTTGGGCCTTGAGTTTGACACCCTTGGTCTATGTCTTCCTGTTTAGAGGTAAATTTAATCCCTGGAGGTTACTTTACTGGGTAAATAGACACCATTCTGATGTTCCTGCAACTTGAGTTACCGTTGATTCAACTCATTCATCCAGTTAATGAGAAAAATGTTATGGAAACAACAAAACATTCTTCAGGTGGATAGTTATGCCCTAGTTGCCTCACAGCTGGACTATTGCAATGTGTTCTACTTGGGGCTGCCCTTGAACATCACCTGGAAGGCACAGTTAATGCAATATCCAGTTAGTAATGAGTGTTTCTTGTTATTCCAGTGTTTCATCACAACTGTGCATTGGCTACCAGTTGGCTTCTACATGCAATTCAAGGTATTCACCATCACCAATAAAACTGCCATGCCCCTGTCAAAGCCTGAATCTGTGGAGGAGGACAAGCCAGAGCTGGAGTCATCGGAGATCAAGGGGGCAATTTTTGCTCATTGCCTGTGCTCTGTTGCTCCTCATGTCCACTGATTGCCCTCTCTCGTCACCCTGCCCCTGTTCCTCCCTGCTAACAAGCCACCCCAATCCTGAGGGGCCCTGGGCTGCCTCGGCCTGCTCCTCCCCATATTCCTCCAAAGCCAACAAAGCTGCCCCCTCAATCTCCATTGGCTCCAGATCAGGCTTGTCTTTGTCTGCAGATTCAGGCTCCTACAGGGGGCATGACAAAAACCCTTCCTGGCATATCTGGTTATATATCAGGCACAAGGCACCAAAACCACTTATAAATAGCAAAAGTAAGCAACTTTGTTGCTTTCTACCTATGTTACAGGAATCTCCACAGACTGCTTGACTTCCCCCGGGAATGACAAGATAAGGATTTATGGATCTTGGGAAAGGAAAAGCTTATGCTGTTTGTGACTGCGTAATGATTCCAAACTGGGTCCTCATTTGACCCCCTCCTTCCATCTGAGCTGGCAGCTTTATCTTTGGGACTGGGTCCAACTGTGTCTGACCCAATGGCCTAGGCAGGTGGAATAGATGCATTCCAAGTTTCTCCCATTAAACTTTGTCATGTTGCTGTTCTTTGGAATAATATTACTCCCAAAATATATGAACCTCTCACTTTCTGAGGTTTCAGAGGACCCTTAAAAACTGGCTCTCTTCCCAGGCATGGATATAATGTGTTAGGGAGTTTTTGCGGTGTGTGTGTGTGTTCATTTTACTGTTAATGCTGCTTTAGGCTTTGTGGCTATAGTGTTAATTGTCTTAAATTCTATGTTGGATATTATTTTGGAGTGGGGCAGCTAATAGAAATAGAAAGATCAGTAAGAACAACAAGGTGTTATAGTCTGGTTGTGTGCATGATTACTCAAATGTAAGCCCCATTGGATGCATCGATTTGATAGGCAACATAAAACTGCTGCCTTCATGCATTTTATTTCCTTGAGCAATTCTGATCAGAACACATCCTTCAGATTAAGGATACATCATTCACTGTATCATCATATCTTTGCTCCAGATTTAACCTTGGAACATGAAAGAGTTTTCTTCACAATCAAATATATTATATTAGTAACTGGGTTGCTATTTAGGCTTCAAACGATGTTTGCCTGCAAGGAAATGCATTCCTTTTCTGGTATTGTAAAAGGTAAAGGTTCCCCCACACATGCATGCTAGTTGTTTCCAGCTCTAGGGGAGTGGTGCTCATCTCCATTTCTAAGCCAAAGAGCCAATGCTGTCTGAAGACATCTCTATGGTCATGTGGCTGGCATGACTAAACACCGAAGGCGCATGAAGCGCTGCTACCTTCCCACCAAAATGGTCCCTATTTTTCTACTTGTATTTCTAATGTACTTTCAAACTGTTAGGTTGGCAGAAACTAGGACAAGCTACAGGAGCTCACTCCATTACCCGGTGGTAGGGTTTTGAACTGCTGAACTGCCAATCTTCTGATCAACAAGCTCAGTATCTTAGTCACTGAGTCACTGCATCCCTCTTCTGGTATTGTAGAAATGTGTCATATTCCTCTATGATTAAAATATCAACTAGCACTGATGATGTCATGTAGTTTGAGTAATGGGAACACCTGCAAGAAAAGCTGAGAGAGCACCAGGAGTCTGTGGGAGAGGTAGAAAAGGCTTGAAGCATTTCTTAAGCCTCAGGATTTAGATACAATACAGTGCTGTCACAAGCAAATGTAGCACGACATGAAATAAACACAGCATCGCTGTGTTTATATACTGTATAACTTGTCATACCCATATCATGTTGCCCTTATTCATGACAGAGCATAGCCTGAAGTCTAACTGTTTGTACTCACTATCAATTTTGCCACTCTTTTGTAAATTAGGAGGAAGGAGGAAGCCACAGAAAGGCTCTACAGTGAACTGCATTTTGTTCCAGATGGGCTTGGGGGAGCCGAGATCTTCATCCTGAAGTTCATCCATTTCGCGTCAAGCTGAAGAAGCAGGAAATGCTAAGGAACAAGCAAGGCAAAGCTGAAGGAGATTATTATACTCTGTGGTGCATTTGTTCCATTAGTGATATCTGTTTTATAAAGAAAACTAAGCGGTCTCTTGCTGTTGTTTTGTCAATCAACCAAACGCCTCTGTTCTTCTTCACCAGTAGCTCTTGTATTAGCTTCTGTGCGTGCACACAATGCAGGATTCTTCTTACTATTGTTGCTTCATATATATTAAAAGACACCAATGTGATTTTAAATAACGCTGGCAAGACTTTCCCAAATTCTGGATGACCTCTACAAGACAGGAAGGCATTAAATGATGCTTCATCACACAATCAGCCAGATATTCAGATTTCACATTTTTGTCCAACTATGGAATCCTTCCTAAGGACCTGGAATAGGCAGATGTGGATATTGGATGATGAAAATATCTACAGATCCCTTACATCTTGGAAATAAATTGTTTCAACTTCTACTCTCAAAATGACATTATAGGGCACTGCACACCAGAACAACTAGACACAAGGCCAGTTTTCTCCCACATGACATCTCTCTCCTACACAACTAATTCCCACAACACTGTCAAACTATTTACTAAGACTGTATTACTATTATTTTTCTCATCTTTCCTATTACGTATCTCCTTTTCTGCTGATGACTATAACTTTGTTGCTGGTATCCTTATTATTTATATAGCTTTATTTAGTTTCTTAATATGTTTTATGTTGATTGTTTATTTAATATCCCATGACCATCACTGTTGTATCTTATGATTCATGATGAATGTGTTTATGATGACTATGATCATGATTTATCACTTATATCTTTTATGAACACTGAGAGCTTATGCACCAAAGAAAAATTCCTTGTGTGTCTAATCACACTTGGCCAATAAAGAATTCTATTAAAGATATCATTGCAGGGTGTAAACTGCTCAGAGCAAAGCTACCTTTTGTAATTGACTGATGATGAATGTCTATGGCCATTCTCAGTCATCCAGGTCATTCATCCCAAAGGGCTTTTTCAAAAAACAACTGGACTTTGTTTTTCCTTGAAGATGTTTTGCTTCTCATCCAAGAAGCTTCTTCATTTCTGACCTCCACTGTGTTCAGTCAGAACTGAAGAAGCTTCTTGAATGAGAAGCAAAACCTCTTCAAGAAAAAATAAAATCCAGTTGCTTTTTGAAAAAGCCCTTTGGGATGAATGATGGTAAGTTTGTCTGTGCCAATTTTGTTTAAGTGGTGCTCCAGGTTGTTTTATTATTATTATTATTATTATTGTTGTTGTTGTTGTTGTTGTTCCAAAGGTGTTTTTTCAAGAGATAACTGGACTTTCTGGTTTTTCTTTGACCAGTTTTGCTTCTCATCCAAAAAGCTTCTTCAGCTCTTTCATCTTCAAAGAAAATCCAGAAAGTCCAGTTACCTCTTGACAAAACACCTTTGGGGTCAACCATGACCTGGATAACTGAGAATCGCCTATAGATATTATTATATTGTATCTCTATGTATCATGCTTTAACAATAAATGAGAGTATTTGTAGCTTTGAAATGAGGGGTCCTCGTTGTTGTTTGATTTCTTGCAGATGTTTCATTACCCAAATTAGGTAGCATTCATTGGTGCAGTGATGATGTTATCTAGTTTGGGTAATGAAATATCTGCAAGTAAACAACCAAGATCAGAGACCATCAAGGTCCCTCATATCCTGTTTTTCATTGTTTCTTTAATTGCTTGTTTTGTAGCCCAATTCTGATAGCATTAACAAATGATGGGTATCAGATGGAGAGTTTTCCATGAAGAGTTTCACATATATTTCCATGAAGAGTTTCACATATATTTTACACTAGGGTGAGGTTATTTTAGGGCCTTGGTTCCTTCAAAGGGGTTAGTGGCCTTGTGCCCATTTCATTTCAGATTCTACTCATAAGATTCTTGCTCATAAGGATATCTAACTAAAAACAGATTTATTGATTTGTGCTACTCTCTTTCTCTCACTCTCTCTCAAGACCTCCATTTCATCATTATACAAAGGACACATAGAAAGTGAATATGCATGATTTTACAGCTTATTAAAGGTAGCTGAAAGAGCTGAGATGTGTTATTATTTTTACTTGATTGCCCACCAAGGATAAAGGAATAAATAAAGAAACCTGATTAGACTTAATGGGATTTATATTTTGAAGGAAAATACACAGAGGGTCAGGCTGCTGGTTTTGCGAGTAGAGTCTGTATAGTTCCCTTAATATTTAGTTCTCAGCTCCCTATAGACATAACTGAGAGAAAACCAGGAGGAGGAACTTTGTATAGGAACTGTCCATTAATGTTTTAGGAAATGTTAAGAGCTCCACTTAAAGTGGGGAATGCTTATTAGAGCATTAACGAATACTCAGATGGGCATTCAGAGTGAAAAATGCAATTGAAACATTCCAAAGTGACTGTAGCGATGCCTATTTCTGAGAAAAGCAACCAACAGGGTTTCTTGGAGGGCAATTTTCTAAAGGCCTCCTCCTTTTTTGGCAGCCAGCTTTTTGGTAAGTTGTAAAATGGGAGTTCTTGCTTGGAGAAATAACAGCATCCATCCAATGAAACCTGGAGAGAAAGTTTTACCCTACTACTTCACATCATGCAATCTAAACCCTTATAAGCCTGCATTTTATTCTTTGTTAATAGTATAAACATTCAAAGCAGTGCTGTGGGAGTTAGCTCAACATCCAGTTAAGTCTTGCTCTCATATTTATCTAGCAAACCTTTGCATCTTGGAAGTTCCTATCACCCCATGATTAATGCCTCTTTGTCTCTCTCTTTCTCTCTCTCTATCTTTCTCTCACTCTCTCTCTCTCAAGACCTCCATTTCATCATTATACAAGGGACACATAGAAAGTAATGGGCATTTTCTCCAGATAAAGACATATGAAATGACTTTTGTTATGTTATGTTATATTTGGTTTTGTTTTGTTTTTATTTACTTGCCTCCAGAAGTTGTGGATGCCCCATCCCTGGATATTTTTAAGAGATGAGACAACCATTTGTCTGAAATGGTAACACGGTCTCCTTCTTGATCAGAGGGTTGGACTAGTAGATATCCAAGGTCCTTTCCAACTCTGTGGTTCTGTTATTCTGCTATTCTGTTTTTACCATGACATTCAAAATCTGAATCAACACCTCATGTCCTCACTGTCCATCAGTGACTTGGAGAAAATGTGAAAGATCATCCCTGAAATTTCTCCTTCTTCAAATGGAGAAGCTTAGGAAATAGAGGCATCACCAATAGCAATAGCACGTAGACTTATAAACCACTTCACACAACTTTACATCCCTCTCTAAGTGGTTTATAGAGTCAGCCTATTGCCCCAAACAATCTGAGCCCTCATTTTATTGATCTTGAAAGGATAGAAGGTTGAGACAATCTTGAGCCAGTTAAGATTGAACTGCTGTCAATTATCAGAATTAGCCTGCAGTACTGCATTCTAACCACTGTGCCACTGCCACTATGTCAAATATGGCAGATATTGATTAGAATTGTTTATATATAATAATTTGGAAATAAACTTGTTTTTCTATTTACACATGGGGGTTAAATTCTTGATTGAATTTTCCATCTTACACTTAAACATCTTATGGTGGTATCACATATGAAGGGTCAGTCCTCAGTGGAGAATCAAATTTAAAATGTTTGGATTTATAGGCTAACATTGAGGTATAGTGAAGAGAGTGGTGCAGTGGCCTAGAGTTGCAGCTCTCACCTCACAATCAGGAAGCTGTGAGTTGAATCCTAGGGAGAGGCAGATATTTTTCTCTCTGGGCACAATGAGAATATGTGTGCAGAACAAAACTCCACATTGGTGACAAGAAGAGCATCCGGCCATTAAAATGCTCTGCTAGCTTCATTTAATTGCCCAGACTCCACCCTGCAAGGGATTATGGCATAATTAAATGATGAAGATGATGATGATTGAGGTATAGCAAAGGATTTTGAAAAGCTGCTGGAAGAGAGAAGCAGCAATGTTACAACATCTGCAAAGACATTGAAAATGACACAGACGTGGAAAAACAAAGGAACTCTTTCAAAAATTATCTGAAGTCAGAAGGAGATTGTAACCTCAAATTGGTATGCTAAAGATTGTCAGTGAACAGATGGTAACTGATTTAAGGGAGATCAAACTAAGATGGAACAAGTATATTCAAATACTGTGTTAATATCCAAGATACATTAGAAGATGTTCCCTATTTACAAAAAAAAAAAATTCTTGATCAAAAAAATTAGATTGGTGTGATATTTTAGTCATCTGGGTTATAGAAATTCATTGAATATTCATAGAAATATGCCACGCAGCAGAAGAAGAATCAGTCAAGGCTCCAACCTAGCTGTGCCAGAAAATCTAGAGAATGACACAGTGGCTAACATATTAAAAGAGGCCAATCTTCATTCCAATACCAAAAAGGAAGACTTAACAGAGTGGGCAAAATATTGTACTATCCTTCATTGCATAGACTAGTAAACAATACATAAGCTCATCCAATTCTGACAGAGCCCTACATGGAAATACAGAAGTTATCCACACATCCTCAATCAGCAGGAGATGTTTTACAGATTAACAGAGTTGGAAGGGACTTTATTGGTCATATAGTCCAACTCCCCACCCAAGTAGGAGATCCTACATCATTTCTGACAAACGACAGTCCAATCTCTTTTTGAAAGTCTCAGGTGATGAAGCTCCCACAATTACTGAAGGCAACTTCTGTTCCATGGGTTGATTGTTCTCACTGTCACTAAATTTCTCCTTATTTCCTGGTTGAATCTCTCCTTGTTCAGGTTTCCATCCACTAGTCCTTGTTTGGCCTTCAGGTGCTTTGGAAAATAGTTTGACCCCTTCCTCTCTGTGGCTGCCCCTCAAATATTAGAACATTACTATCATGTCTCCCCTGATCCTTCTCTTCGCTAGCCATGCCCAGTTCCTGAAACCGTTCATCGTATGTTTTAGTTTCCAGTTGCCTAATCATTCTGGTTGCTCTTCTTTGCACTTTTTCTGAACATCTTTTTTATAGTGTGGTGACCAAAACCTGGAGGCAGTATTCTAGGTGTGGTCTTACTAAGGCTTTATAGAGTGGTATTAGTGCCATCCATCCATCCATGCCACCCACCCACTCATCCACCCATAGTCTGCTGTAGAATATTATGAGATACTGAATTCTAAAGATGTTAAAGAGTCTTTAAATGTGGAACATCTATTTCTTTGAACTGTGGTTTCAAAACACACTGAGAATTCCATTTGTCAAAGTCTCCTTTGTCAAACACTCAAAAGTAGCACTTAAAACAAATTATCACCTACAGATTAGCAACAGGGCTCCTTTGCACACGTGAGAGACCCCCTCCCCTATATCATCTGCCAGTATCAGCAGTAGGAGGGTGCTTCCAATGTTCTCTAATAATTGTGGCTTTCTGGAAACAATAGTTTGATCATCAGCAATTGCCACACTTTGCACTGCACAACTGGAGCCCTAATGCCTTGGAATCAATTTAGAATGAAAGAATAGCTACAAGATCAATGTTGCCAAATATCACATGGTCCTGCAAAGTACCTTAACAGAATTCAACACAATAATAGAGTTGGAAGGGATCTTGGAGGTTTTCTAGTCCAACCCCCTGCTCAAGCAGGAGACCCTATACACCATTTCAGAAAAGTGGCTGTCTCTTCTTAAAAGCCTCCAGTGATGGAGCATTCACAACTTCTGAAGGGAAGCCATTCCATTGGTTAATTGTTCTCACTGTGAGGAAATTTCTTCTTAGTTCTAGCTTGCTTCTCTCCTTGATTAGTTTACATCAGTTGCTTCTTGTCCTGCCTTGATGAATTGAAACCATCCATCCCTGTGCTGTCTTCCTGAGTGCTTCAGTATGACATGAGAAAATTGCTAGTTTAAAGGCTCCAATGAACTTCAAGTGTTCAGTTGATAGACTATATCATCTGATGCATCCCATAAGCCTTCTTATCCAGAATTTGCCTCTTGCCTTAGAAACATGGGGGAGAGGGGGTGGCAACTAAGTCAATCAATCAATCAATCAATCAATTGTCAGCAAATTTACCTATTCTTTGCATGTTTTGGTCTAATTTCAAACAACAAAATTCAAACAGCTTTGACATAGATTATATGTTGCATTTATGTTATTTTTATTCCCTATTTTCTGCAGTGAATATTATTGGTAAAATGATGGCATATTTTGATTATTATTACTTTTCTCTGTCTTAATATCAGCATTCCAGAAAGAAGCTTTTTTTTTTTTTATTCCAGGCTTCACACTATAGGTATTGATATAGGTGCTTCTGTTAAAGATGTCATGCTCAAAAATAACCTTTTGTAGGATGAGTTTTACAGAACCTCTGCTGTTTCTTGATCACCCAAGTTATGCTCTCTTTTCTAGGAAAAGTTTTGCATTCATGGACAAATTTTCATAATTTGTTGTTATAAGATATATGTATTATATTACAATATTATACACCATGTATAATATACAGTAGTTCGCCATACAAAGAATAGTTTATAGTAGGATGTATTTTTAGTAAATTAATTTAGTGTGATAGAAGCTTAATATTAATGACAGCTGTGGTTTAAATAAACAGATAATTCATTTGATTCTAATTGTAGTTTTATTTATGCTGCTAGCATTAAAATAATTATTAGATGTTTGTTCCCATGTACTTTTGCATTTATGTCTATGGCAATTAATAGCACATACACAGATAGATGGGAGAAGTAAATAGGTAAGCAACATGAGTTCATCAAAAACAAATCAAGCTGAACTAACTTAATTTCTTGGTCTGATAGGATAACAAGCTTGGTGGATAAAGGACATGCAACGGACATACAACATTTTAATTTTAATAAAGCCTTGGATATAGTTCAGCATGACATGCTCATTGGAAAAGGAAAAACATAATGATTTATATATAACAGTAATATACATTCTACTGGAAATATCTGAACTCAAGACAATAAAGCAATTCTTAATGCTTCAGCATTCTATTAGGAGAAGGATTCAACCATTGCATTTCTGTCATAATTCTGCTCCTCCCTTGATATCTGTGGCAGTGGCAGATTAGACAAGTCTGATCCACCAAAGACCACACAACCACACAACTTACCACATTTATTCATCCTTCCATAATTATGCATTAATATCAGAGGACATCGCAACCAAGAAGCTCTTCGGGTTATTTTAGAATAACACACATTCTGAATGGAAACCTGCAGAATAACAGAGTTGAAAGGGACCTTGGAGGTCTTCTAGTCTAACCTCTGTGCTCAAGCAGGAGATCAAATACTATTTCAGACAAATGGCTGTCCAAACTTTTATTTAAAAACTCCAGTGATGGAGCACCCTCAACTTCTGGAGACAAGCCAGAGAACACTGGTTCATTGTTCTCACTGACAGGAAAGAGTTCCAAATGATGGAGGAAAAATCTATCAACCAGGGTTTTTGTTGTTGTTGATGATGTTTTTTTTTTTTTTTTTTTTTTTGAGGGGGGGGGAGGAGTCTTAGTTCAATGCTTCAAATTTCCTGAGATTGGAACAGTTATAACTCCTGGTCTGTGCTTCTAATGAAACAACATGGATTTTTTTTTTTTTTTTAAAGATAATATTATGATGTCTCTGAGCTATCTAAATCCCAGAGTAATTTTCTTGAAAATTATATACAAACTCTTTCTCTGCTAATTGTGATTTGGAATATTTGGGTATTATTATTTAACACATTATATTTGATTGTGGGAAATTGTTGAAAGTTGTCATATAATTCCGATGGGGAAAGTGTTGGATAGATGGGTTTATTGTTAACAGTTCAACATTCAACAACACTTGGAGAGGAGGTGGAAAGGGGGGGGGGACAATCCTAATTAAAATGCCTTCTGGTGTCTTCTGAATATTCACAGAAGAATTGATTTGGAGACATTACTGTTTTGTTTTGTTCTTTATCTGGAGCTCTAAAAGGGGGAACTCTTCCAGCAGTATTAAATTTGTCTCAGATGAATAATTCCCCCCCCCCCCACACTGCTTGTCAGACCAAATTCCTCATGTGATGGAGTATCATGGCAAACTTTCTGAAGTCAAGTATATCTGCTCATATGCTGCCAGAAAACCCTTCTATTTAGAGAGGAACAATTAAAAAAGTGTCCTCTCCTTTGTTGATTGGAAAGTTGTGTTGGATGGTTCTCCAAAACTTCAACCTTCAATCCCTTCTTTTAGGTGTAGGTGAAGTACAACATTTGTTCACAGGATTCTGCTGCTTTTTCTCAACCATATCAGTGGTGGGATTCAAAAAAAAGTTACTACTGGTTCTGTGGGCATGGCTTGATGGGAGTGGCATGGCAGGGGAAGGATATTGTAAAATCTCCATGCCCACCCCACCCCACTAACCTGCTTTCCAGCTCCATTCTCCTGTGCAGGGCTGGGACTCAGGAGGCAGAGAATAGATGGGAGCAGGGCCAGTCAGAGGTAGTATTTACTGGTATTTATTTACTGGTTCTCCAAACTTCTCAAAAATTCCACTACCAGTTTTCCAGAACTGGTCAGAACCTACTGAATACCACTTCTCAACCCTATCCATCCATGCTATTATCAAACTGAGCAATTGCTCATCTCAAAAAAATATTGCAGATTAATGTAATACTTTTAGAAAATATAATGGGAAAGTTTATAACTATTTTCGAACTGCCATGCAAGGGAAGGTGGGATATCAGATATTTAAGATATATTTTTCAGCTTTCAATCAGGATGGATACTTTATGTTTAACGTTCATGTTAGTATCTGTTGTTTGCTGTAGACACTTTTTATTACTGTTTTTTTGTTGTTACTTGTTTGGTGTTTTTTCTTCTCCAGAACAACTAGACACAAGAACAGTTTCTTCCGAATGCTAAATAAATAATTGCTAAATACCAAACAAATAACTGCTAAACAAATAATTCCCTCAATACTGTCCAACTATTTATAAAGTTTGCATTACTATTACTATTAATCTTCTCATCACTCCACCACCCATCCCCTCCCACTTGTGACTTTATGACTGTTGCTTGTATCCTTTTATATTGATATTGACCTTTTATATTGATATATTATACATTTATATTGACTGGTTCCTAGTATGATTTCCTAGTATGATTTCATTGCTTATTTGTACCCCATGACCATCATTAAGTGTTGTACCTTGTAATTCTTTATGAATATATCTTTTCTTTTTATGTACACTGAGAGCATATGCACCAAGACAAATTCCTTGTGTGTCTAATCACACTTGCCAAGGAAGAAATCATTCATTCATTCAGACTGCTCAACATTTGGCTTCGTTAATAATACTTGAAGGCTTTATAGTAATAATTACAATAATGAGATTTGTAGGAATATCAGAGGAGTGAAAGGATAACTCTTAGACCATTCTCTAATCATCCTTTTTGAATGCTTATGAATTCCTGAGATTGTTGGCATGAGATGCAGTGTATTTTCTTCTGGGTTCTTCCTCTCTGGTGCTTTGATCTATCTGGATACAAAAGCAGAACAAACCCAAGTGAGACACAATGGAGCAAAATAATCATTGTTCTTCCTAACCTTCTAACAAGTATTGCCTTGTAATCAGAGCAAACCCATTCTACATATGTGAGCAATCACACCAACTTCCAAGGCAGCCAGTTATGTCATTGAATATGTGCTCCATCGAGCGTTATAACACCCCAGCATCTTGAGATAGGGTGCCTTGCATATCTCTCTCTCTATATATATAGTTTTCCCCAATTAAAGATAAAATGCTTAATTGGTATTGGATTGTGCTTTAGGTCATATTAACACATTTCTTTCTCCCTGCCCCCCTCTCTCAATATAAGTTTCTATTTAATAACTTACTTGGGAAACTGAATTAAGTCATGAGCAAAATATTGGAAATAGAGGTTTTTGCCATCAACTATATATATATATATATTTGATTTCTCCTGGGTCTTAAATGATATAGCTTTTCTCAGCAAGAGGAAGGAGCACTGGCATATTTTAAGAATGAAGAAATAGCTGTCATGGTTTTGTGTTGTTTTGCTTTTTATCTTCACAATAGGCCCTTGATTGAACTAGAACTAGATACAAAGGTTTCTAAATGGAATGATATCACACACCCTCTCTATATTCTTAAACCAATATTTTCCCCATCTTCCCCAGAACTACATAGTTAATGATGGCCCATCAGTGCAGTTCTTTACAACCTGCTGATTCCTGTTCAAACTTTGGGCAACAGAGACCAGTTCCATGAAGAGAGGTGTTTCCAGGGATCAAAGAGGTTTCATGGGCTATCTACATCCTGCATATGGGGTTTTGCTTGCTTGCATGGCCTGGTTTCTGGCAGGCCATGGATTGGAGTTGAAGACCCCCTGTTCCAGCCCACAGAGGATACAATCAAGATCAAGAGAGGTACTAATACACCTTAGTATATAAAGCCTTAGTTAAGACCACACCTAGAATACTGCATCCAGTTTTGATCACCACACTATAAAAAAAAGATGTTGGGACTTTAGAAAAAGTGCAAAGAACAGCAACCAGAATGATTAGAAGGCTGGAGCCTAAAACATATGAAGAACGTTTGCAGGAACTGACCTTGGCTCGTCTAGTGAAGAGAAGGACCAGGGGAGACATGATAGCAGTCTTCCAATATTTGAGGGGCTGCCCCAGAGAGAAGGGGTTCAAGCTATTTTCCAAAGCACCCAAAGGCCAGACAGGGAACAATGGATGGAAACTGAACAAGGAGAGATTCAACCTGGAAAGAAGGAGAAATTTCCTGACAGTGAGAACAATCAACCAATGGAACAGAAGTTGCCTTTAGAAGTTGTGGAAGCTTTATCACTGGAGGCTTTCAAGAAGAGATTGGACTGCCATTTGTCAGAAATGGCCTAGAGTCTACTGCTTTTGAGCAGGGGGGTGAACTAGATGACCTACAAGGTTCTTTCTGATTCTGTTAATCTATTTTAAAAAGAAAAGATAATGTAACATGAAATTCTTCACTGGAAACTTAAACAGGCACTTGAGTCAAACATTGGCATCCAAGAGAGTTTAGTTTAGCATCTGTAAGGATATAGCAATAGCACTTAGACTTATATATCACTTTATAGTGCTTTACAGCCCTCTCTAAGCAGTTTACAGAGTCAGCATCTTGCCCCCAACAATCTGGCCCCTCATTTTACTCATCTCAGAAGGATGGAAAGCTGAGTCAACCTTGAGCCTAGTGGGATTTGAACTGCCAAATTGTAGGCAGCTGGCTGCAGAAGTAGCTTGCAATACTACACTCTAACCACTGTGCCACAGAGGCTCCTATATACCTCGTTCCCACTCTTTCATTATTTCATGCAAAGGTGGAAGTACAGTATGTGTTTGGTTTAGTTTTCTTCCTCACTTGTCAAACTGATACTGTTAATGATGGACTGGCCACTGAAGATTGTGTTGGCTCTGACCCAAGGTTGATGACTGTGGAACTGTAATTAGCAGGATGACCATCAGCCCAATGGCATTGGGAAACTGAAGGAAGCCGCTTCAATTTATTTTATTTTATGTCACTATTTGGCTTAAAATAACCCAAAGCAGTTGGATGAATAGAAGCAAAGCATTTTACGAGTAGGTAAGGTGCAAGGACAAAAGCATTCCCAGGAGTAGGAGCAGAGAAATTAATTCTAGACTACCAACCTGTGCACTATAAATGTGGATTGGTTCAACATATGAGTCTCCTTCATTATTGTTTGTGGAGATTCTCAGTATTCCAGGTCATGGTTGTTCCAAAGGTGCTTTTTCACAAGGCATCAATCTATCAAAATAAAACTGGAAGGTCTTGGAGGTCTTCTAGTCCAACTCCCTGCTCAAGCAAGAGACCTTATACCTTTTCAGACAAGTGACTGTCCAATCTCTTCTTAAAAACCTCCAGTGATGAAGCACCTATAACTTCTGGTGGTAAGCAGTTGCAGTGGTTAATTGTCCTCACAGTTAGGAATTTTCTTCTCAATTCCAAGTTGCTTCTCTCCTTACTTAATTCCTGTCCATTGTTTCTTGTCTTGCCTTCTTTGCTTTGGAAAATCGGTTGGTCCCCTCATCTTTGTGGCAGCCGCTCAAATACTGCAATACTGCAAACAGGTCATTGGTATTATTTTCTAACAGCCTTTTCCTACATGATGTCTGTAGATTTGTTGGGACTACTGCTCTGAACAGCCTCAGCCAGGTTGACAAAAGCTGCTTGAATACTAATTGAATACTAAAAGGATTTACAACAAGCACTAGCCTTGTATAACTGTGTTGGATAGTGT
Organism: Hydrophis major; assembly: GCA_033807585.1. Classification (NCBI taxonomy): domain Eukaryota; kingdom Metazoa; phylum Chordata; class Lepidosauria; order Squamata; family Elapidae; genus Hydrophis; species Hydrophis major. Next base: position 9,017,717 of record CM066332.1, on the reverse strand, counting down.
CCTTGCAAGCAAAAGAACAATATAGCTTGGCAGAATATGATGAAATTATTGTTGCTTTGTCACCCAGAATAGGTGAATCGTGTTTGGTGAAGCTGCCCAGAGGCTAGACCAGGTAAATAGTGGTAGTTTGTGTTTTTAAATATTGGTGAGGTTTTATCACTGACCACTTCTCCTGAGATGTGTGAGCAAGTGATAAGTAACACTTCTCCTTCTGCTATATTTCAGAACAGTTTGATCTGAGTAATCATCTTAACAGAATAAGAGAGTTGGAAGGAAGCTGGGAGGTATTCTAGTCCAACCCCTTGCTCAAGCAGGAGACCTGATACCATTTCAGATAAATGACTGTCCAATCTTTTCCTTAAAAAAATCTCACAACTGTAGCACTCACAACTTCTAGAGGCAAGCATTGCACCAGTTAGTTGTTCTCACTGTCAGAAATTTCTCTATTGTTCTAGATAGGACCTCTCCTTGATTAGTTTCCATCCATTGCTTCTTATCTTGCCTTCAGGTACTTTGGATTCCCTCTTCTTGTGGTAATCCTTGAGATATTAGAACACAGCTATCATGTCTCCCCTAGTCCTTTTTTTTTTTCATTAAATGAGACATACCCGATTCCAGCAACTGTTCTTTATATTTTTTAGCCTTCAGTCTCCTTATCATCTTGGTTGCTCTTCTCTGCACTTTTTCTCTTCATAGAGCTCATATTTTAATCCTCCAAGCACCCTTCTAACTTCTGGTGCCCAGAACTAGACACAAAATTTAATATCACCTGAGTTGGGTCTTCTTTATATTTAGTAATTTCCAGCAAGGATGTTCATAAACTGTTGAGGCTTTCACATTGCTTTAATTTTTAGAAACAATGGGTTTGGGGAATACAGATGTTTAAAAATAAAAGAAAACAATGGATGTGAAATATTGCTGTCATGTAACCCCTAGTCCTTCTTTTCACTAGACTAGACATACCCAAATCCTGCAATTGTTCTTCAGAACCCTTAATCATCTTTGTTGCTCTTCTCTGCGCTCTTTCTAAAGTCTAAACATTTTTTGTGTTTTTCCATAATAATAAGAACAAGTAATTTCTATAAAGATCTATCAATCTAATCTATAAAACCCAAAGTCAAAGTTTCATTCTTTTCCACATCAAGCATGAAATTCAGAAGCAGTTTCCATGTGAAAATGAAAGCACTTATGTTTTTTTTCTTTAATCAGAGTAGTCAGTTTTGCCTTTTCAGCCAATTCCATCAACTTCTGCATCCATTCTGCCCTGGTAGGTATTGAAGTGTCTTTTGATTTTTGCACATACAATAGTCATGCTGCTGTCAACATTAATTGATTAATAGTAGCAAATTATTATTTTTCTCCAGTTCTTTTTCCATTAATCCCCAAAGGAAAATTTTTGTTTTCATTTTTTATTTCCATTTTCAGGATTTTCTGTATTACAATGTGAGTCATACTACTTTTTTTTTTTTTTGGCTTTATCGCATGTCCACCATCAATGATAAAAAGTTCCTTCTTTATTCTGACACTTCCAACATTCATTTGACATTCCTTTATACATTTTAGATAGCTTATCTGGTGTTAAATACCAGTGATACATGATCTTACAAAAAAATCTTTTAAATTTATAATTTAATGTAAATTTTAAACCCCTTCATCCACAAATTTCCCCATTGTTCAAGCATAACATTATATCCAAAACCCCTTTCCCACTGAATCATACAATGCTTTACATGTTCATTTTTTATGATCAGTTTCAATAACATTTTATAAATCTTAGCAATAATATGTTACTTGTTACCACATAATGAAAGTTCCAATTCATTTTTAACAAATTCAAATCCATAGCACTTTTTATCCAATTTAAACCTTTCTTTCAATTGCTGATAAGTAAACCAATGACAAACATAACATTTTGATTCAATTTCCTTTGAAAGTTGTAGCAATGTTTCAGCAGAATCTCATCTGCCATCATCAGGCTTCTGTATGTTGTTTGTCTGTGAGTCAGACTTTTACTGTAAAAGTCTGACTCACAGACAAACAACATACAGAAGCCTGATGATGGCAGATGAGATTCTGCTGAAACGTTGCTACAACTTTAAAAGCACCACGTGGGAAAATACCCGAACAAAGCTGAATGCCAGACATGTAAGTACCCGAGAAAACTTAAGAAAACACACACACACACACACACACACACACACACATATATATATATATATATATATATATATATATATATATATATATATATATATATATATATATATATATTTCTTTTCTGAGGTTCTCGCGGGTACTTGTATGTGGATCTTTGGTTATTCGGGTTTTCTCCCGCGTAAGATTGGAAGTATCTGGGCAACGTTTCGATGAAGTCTCATTCATCATCTTCAGGCTTGGTCTTCAGCTCTGTGCTTCTCAGAGTGAACTCTGAGAAGCACAGAGCTGAAGACCAAGCCTGAAGATGATGAATGAGACTTCATCGAAACGTTGCCCAGATACTTCCAATCTTACGCGGGAGAAAACCCGAATAACCAAAGATATATATATATATATATATATATATATATATATATATATATATATATATATACACATATACATACATACACACACACACACACATATATATATATATATATATATAAATATATAATATATATATATATTGTGGCAACTGACACTGGATGCCATATTCCAAGTGTGGTCTTACAAAACAGCTGAGAGAGCCACCATTGTCCTAAGACATTTCTGTGGTCATATGGCCAGCATGACTGAACACCGAGGCACATGAAAGACTGTTATCTTCTCACCAAAGTGGTACCTATTTATCTATTCACATTTGCATGCTTTCAAACTCCTGGATGGGCAAGAGCTGAGGTAAGGAATGGGAACTTACCCTGTCACATGGCACTGGGGTCTCAAACCAGCTGAAACCCCAGTGAAATGTAGTCCCCATTCCTTGGAATATTGCCCAGGGCTTCTGTAGGGGAACACATGCTACCATTTGTAACTATAGAGGCAAGGTGACAACATCCACCATTCACCACCATATATTAATAATTACCAACAATTGTGGAAGGGGCAGTTGGATTGGGCTACTGATTATACGTCTGGTGCCACATGACTTATCCAGAATTTGATTGTTAGGCTTCAAACTTTGACATCTGATCCATTGCATGTAGACCTCCTGTAACCAATAGTATTATTCGGTCATTGTCTACATGTATAGGATTCCCTAGTTCTTTGGTTATCGACTATTGAAGCATTTTCCTATCCTATAATTTATAAGAAGGAACAAACGGTTAGATATGGGGAGCTATTGGATGAAAAGGGTGAACTTAAATCGATTCAAAATTTAGAGGAACAAGTTATAAAGATAAATTGGTTTTCATATGCGCAAATACATTCAAGATATGATGAAGATTCTAAAACAGAGGGATTCTATGATAAACAGACTGATTTGGATAAGATCTTGATGGATACTGATGAGAAGGTAATTAAAAAATTATATGGTTATTTATTGGGAATTAAATTAGAGGAAGAACAAGTTAAAGAAACTATGATTGTTTGGGGGAAGAATTTTGGATATGGGATTGATTTAGAGAAATGGCAAAATTTGTGGTCTCAAAATTATAAAATGACAATGTCAACAGCATATAAAGAAAATTTGTATAAGATGTTTTACAGGTGGCACTTTCCCCTGACAAGAATAGCAAGAATGTTTAAGAACAAATCTGAAAAATGCTGTAAATGTCATCAGATACCTGGCTCATATTACCATATGTGGTGGACCTGTGAGGACGCTAAAAAATATTGGACTAAAATTCGCATGTGGTTGGAAAAAATGACAAAGAAACGTATAGATTTGAAACCAGAGTTCTTTCTATTGGGAATCTTACCAGATACATACAGTAAAGACTTGAAATATCTGATTGTAAATGTATTAACAGTGGCTAGGATTGTATTCGCTAAAAATTGGAAGAGTGAGAAAATACCATCAGAGGAAGAAATTATCAAGAAAATATTGGAATGTGCTGAGATGAGTAGATTGACATTTGAAATTAGAGAGCAAGAGGATAAACAATTTTATGAAATTTGGGGTCTTTTTTATCAATGGCTAGATGACAAAATACAATAATAGAATATTTAGAATGTTAGACAGCAAGGAATATCTTTATTTTTTCTTTCGCCTTTGTTATTTGACATTATATTTATAAAGTGTTTTTAGGATAGATTTGGTATGATTATATGATTTGTTATAGAATAAATTATTTAAAGTATTGTTATCTCAAAAAGCATGAATGATTAAAAGTATAGTCAAATGATTTTTTAATAGCGATATTAGGATGTGTAAGTTTGGATTGACAATATGAGTTGTTATGTAACATAACTGTAATTGAGACTACAAAATGAATGCACAAAACTGATGAACCAACCGACACACTGTATGTACATAAGAGAGTTGATGTTTTAATGTTTTGTTTGTCTTGTTTGTTTGTAGAAAATCAATAAAATTCTTTTCAAAAAAAAAGAATTCCCTAGTTCAATATCAAAGCTTAATGAATGGACCTCAGCAGCATCAGAGGTGACCTGATATTAGAAGAAGTGGTTTTGTACAATCTCCTTTTTCTCAGCATCAGGGTTGTCTTACATATTGGAATAACACTGAACTACCTTTCTGCATGGTTATATGGCAAAAAAAACCTTCAATCTGGTGTCTCCATTGGCTCTTAAGAGTCCACGACGGTGATTAAACTTAATATCCTTGACAGGTGGCAGTCTAGTCTCTGTTTGAACACATCCACTGACAATTAGTTCAATCATTCTTGTTATTAAGGATTCCTCCACCCCGACTTTCATTCAGAAGTTGCTTTACAATAGCTTTTTTTTTTTTTGCCAAGTCCTAAATTGGGTGGTGGTGGCAGAATCTTGAGAATAGATCTTGGCCTTTTCTATGTGACATCTTTTCAAACCTTGAAAAATGTTATTATGTCCCCTCAAATAAAGATAATGGAGATGACCCAGAGGGCAAAATAGACTCTTTTAATTGAAGAGAAAAATGTACTTCATTTTGTTTCTTGTTGGAAAGCCCTTCTGAACTTCATGCTCAAAAAAATTAATGAAACTAAATTTAGGTTTTGAAGACTTTGTTGTGATAGAAATGGCTTGAGATATTCAGAAATGGAAAGCAAAAGATGGGGTTTTCTTAGTACATTACTGCATTGAAAAAATAAATAAATCTCTCTTTTCTGTGTGTGTGTTTTCACCTGTTCCTTTTTCTCTGAGCCTCTCTCCTGACCTCTTTAACTTTTCTAATTTTGGTTGCTATTTGTCTTTTAACTTCATAACAAACTTGAATAAAATTTTCAGTCCCTTTCCCTCCCAAAAGACTAGACCCATCCAGTTTCTTCAAATTTACAAGAATACAATAGAATAACTGTGTTAGAAAGGACCTTGGCGGTCTTCTAGTCCAACCCCCTTCTCAGGCAGGAAACCCTACACCATTTTAGACAAATGGTTGTCCAATATCTTACATACTTCCAGTGTTGGAGCATTCAGAACTTGTGGAGACACGTTGTCCCACTGATTAATTGTTCTCACTGTCAGGAAATTTCTCCTTAGTTCTAGGTTGCTTTTCTCCTTGATCAGTTTCCATTCATTACTTCTTGTCCTGCCCTCAGGTGCTTGGAGAATAGCTTGACTCCCTCTTCTTTGGGGCAACCCCTGAGATATTGGAACACAGCTATCATGTCCCCTCTAGTCCCTTTTTTCATTAAATGAGACATACTCTATTCCAGCAACTATTCTTTATATTTTTTAGCCTTCAGTCTCCTTATCATCTTGGTTGCTCTTCTCTGCACTTTTTCTCTTCATAGAGCTCATATTTTAATCCTCCAAGCACCCTTCTAACTTCTGGTGCCCAGAACTAGACACAAAATTTAATATCACCTGAGTTGGGTCTTCTTTATATTTAGTAATTCCCAGCAAGGATGTTCATAAACTGTTGAGGCTTTCACATTGCTTTAATTTTTAGAAACAATGGGTTTGGGGAATACAGATGTTTAAAAATAAAAGAAAACAATGGATGTGAAATATTGCTGTCATGTAACCCCTAGTCCTTCTTTTCACTAGACTAGACATACCCAAATCCTGCAATTGTTCTTCAGAACCCTTAATCATCTTTGTTGCTCTTCTCTGCGCTCTTTCTAAAGTCTAAACATTTTTTGTGTTTTTCCATAATAATAAGAACAAGTAATTTCTATAAAGATCTATCAATCTAATCTATAAAACCCAAAGTCAAAGTTTCATTCTTTTCCACATCAAGCATGAAATTCAGAAGCAGTTTCCATGTGAAAATGAAAGCACTTATGTTTTTTTTCTTTAATCAGAGTAGTCAGTTTTGCCTTTTCAGCCAATTCCATCAACTTCTGCATCCATTCTTCCCTGGTAGGTATTGAAGTGTCTTTTGATTTTTGCACATACAATAGTCATGCTGCTGTCAACATTAATTGATTAATAGTAGCAAATTATTATTTTTCTCCAGTTCTTTTTCCATTAATCCCCAAAGGAAAAGCTCCTCACCCTTCTAACTTCTGGTGCCCAGAACTAGACACAAAATGTAATATCACCTGAGTTACATCTTCTTTATATTTGGTAATTCCCAGAAAGGATGTTCATCAACTGTTGAGGCTTTCACATTGCTTCAATTTTTAGAAAAAGTCCAGTTGCCTCTTGATAAGGTATTCATCATCATCAAGCCAGACAAGGAAGTCTAATACAGTTGATATGAAATCCCTATAGGCAGATGGAGTTAGTGTTGGGATGACAAACATAGCTTTGGTGATCAGGCAATGACAATTCCTTCTTGGACTTATGTGTTAGGCAAGCCAAGTTTTAACTAGACTTAAACAGAATTGCTTTGAGAAACAATTACTTACCTTAGTTTGCCAGCTTGATGTTAAAGCTGCCATCGCTGCAGGCACTGCAAGTTCAATTTTAATTAGAAAGTAAATGTAAGTTTAATACAATGAAAATTGTCAGTGAGGCTGAAATACCTAGAGCCAATTTGACACAATTTATCATGCATTTACATTAGATTAAAACTCTGGATTGAGGCGAAGCATGTTAATAGGATGCATTTGGAACCAGGTATATGAAAAAGTTTACTCTTGTTAAAAAGGACTGCCTATATTGGAGTGGTTTTAGTGAAGTTTTCTAATACATACATGAATTTAACCTTTGAAGTGCCAAGCAAAGGTCATTTAAGAATGAAGTTATATGGTAAGGTAGAAAATATGAATGATGCTTTGCCATTTCCAGGAATATGCACATGTTGTCATGGAATTAACATGTAAGAATGAGCTGAGACTTCTTTCTTTCCTGGACAAAATATCAAGCGGTTTGTATAAGCAGGATATCTTTATTATATTAATTCAATTAGAATGATATTATGATGTTAAAAGAACCAGCCAAGGTATTCTCTGTAGAACTCCTTTGATTACTGAGTATACACAGGTCAAATAATAAACAAACAATCAAATCTTTGCCTGGTGCACATAGTTGAAACAAGCATATTTTATTTGCATATGTGAAGATGTCGGCCCAGAATCCACACAAATAGAAATTTAAACTGATAATATATCAGTTTGAAGATAATATTTTTCAATGGAATTCAGCAGTGACTCTTCCAAAACGTGGCAGCCAAGACATGACAAGGCATAGATCAATGAATCTACCGGCAGATAAATCTACAGTATGTTCTAGCTAGTAACTGTTCATTGATTACACTGTCTATCTAGCTAGATACATCTAGCTGTCTGTCTGTCTGTCTTTCTCTCATGGTTCTGTGGGAGCAAAATAAATCTCTCACCAACCATCAAATTCTCCTTCTCACTTAATTGAATATCTTTTTCTAGTATCCTCATTTTGAAGCTATTTTTAAATCCAGCCTTGTTTACCTTACTTTTTTCCCTTTCTTGTTTTCCATGGTTTACTAGATCCTGTGGCCATAAAGCAGCTTAACCAATGAGAAATACAAATTCCCAATCTCATAGCAGAAATATATTGATTGTTTATGACCAAAAGATAAGTTCAGTCCAAGAGCTCCACTGTAAACATGCAAAGTGAAAGGTAATATTTAAAATTAAAATTAAGAAAAAGAAAGAACATGATTGACTTTCACTTGGCATCATGTCACTCTTTTCCAAAATTTTGTATGGATACACCCAAATTGTTTATGGACTCTTAGCAACCAGTGATAAATTAGTTTTGAGTAAATTATTTGTTGAATGTTGGTGAAATTATGTGATCCACGAGCTTAGTAAATACGAGAGTCATGCAAAGATTCACTCAAGAGATTCTAACCAATGTCAGATCGAGCCACCACATCAAATGTCTTCTATGCTTGAAAAGGAGTTGATTAAATGGTTGGGATGCTTAATATTCTAAATTCTACCAAAGCATAAGTAGTTAATGCAGCACTCATAACTTTTACATTGATAAAATATAGATATTTAGTAAAATATGTTAGGACTGATTTTACCATGGATATTTATCTGACTACATTCATTAACAGGCGGTTCCATTATTACATATAAGATCATTATTTGTGTTAATTTAATGATACATCCCATTTCGTATGAAGTGGCAATAAAGCAAATGTTGAGATCCTAATAAAACAGGAATTCCACCCTCTCAGTTACTACTTTGTGAAACTGAAGAGACAATATGAAAGTTAATAAGCAGGGAACATTAGTTGCCTCTTTCTATGGAGATCCATACTGCTCTCAAATTTTCATTCTTACAGAGGAAATAGCAGCTTAAGCCCCATGAAGTATATTAATTACATCAAGTTGAGTGAAATTATGAGGGAAAGCTTGAAAGGGGAAGATAGGAAGAAAAAAGAAATAACAGGAAAAAAAACACAGTTGAAAGTCTTTGTTACTCCTATAGTAACATTTTGTTTTTTTCTTTCTCTCATATAAATAGTTTGCAAAATATCACAAAGATAGGAAAGAGAAGAATCTTATCAAACCAAGCCACAACTATGATGGCACAATGGTTAGAATGCAGCTGACTCTGCTCACTGCCAACAGTTTGATCCTGATCAGCTCAAGGTCAACACAGCCTTCCATCCTGCCCAAGTTGATAAAATGAGAACCCAGATTATTGGGAGCAATATGCTGACTCTGTAAACCACACAGAGAGGGCTGTAAAGCACTATGCAGTGGTATATAAGTCTAAGAATTATTTCTATTGTGCTTTCTGCTGAAGGAAGATGGAGAAGTGAAAAATAAATAAAAAATAAAAATAAATATATATATGTGTGTGTGTGTGTGTGTGTGTATATATATATATATATATATATATATATATATATATATATATATATATATATACACACACACAGACATATATATATATGTGTGTGTGTGTGTGTGTGTTTTCTGAGGTTCTGGCGGGTATTTGTATGTGGATCTTTGGTTATTCGGGTTTTCTCCCGCGTAAGATTGGAAGTATCTAGGCAATGTTTTGATGAAGTCTCATTCATCATCTTCAGGCTTGGCCTTCAGCTCTGTGCTTCTCAGAGTGATGTGAGCTTGCAGCTGCTTCTTCCTTTTAACTGCTAGTGGGGGTGTGACTTGATTGGGTGGAGGCTTGGCTGTGTTCTGATTGGGGGGGGTGTTCTCATTGGTTGGGGGCTTGGCTGTGTTCTGATTGGCTGGAGGCGTGTTCTGTTCAGGTGGGGGCTTGGTTGTGCTCCGATTAGTCTTAGTTGCTGGGGGATTTGAGCTGGTGAGCACGACCATGAACTCGAAGCCAAACAGCAAGATCACAGCTCACCAGCTCAAATCCCCAGCAACTAAGACTAACCGGAGCACAACCAAGCCCCCACCTGAAAAGAACACGCCTCCAGCCAATTAGAACACAGCCAACCCCCCAACCAATCAGAACACAGCCAAACCCCCAACCAATGAGAACACACCCCCACCCAATCAGAACACAGCCAAGCCCCCACCCAATCAAGTCACACCCCCACTAGCAGTTAAAAGGAAGAAGCAGCTGCAAGCTCACATCACTCTGAGAAGCACAGAGCTGAAGACCAAACCTGAAGATGATGAATGAGACTTCATCAAAACATTGCCTAGATACTTCCAATCTTACGCGGGAGAAAACCCGAATAACCAAAGATCCATATATATATATATGGCATTCAGCTTATTTCGGGTATTTTCCCATGTCATAGTAGTTGTGCTTTTAAAGTTGTAGCAACGTTTCAGCAGAATCTCATCTGCCATCATCAGACTTCTGTATAGTGTTCATCTGTGAGTCAGACTTTTACAGTGGTTCATCTGTGAGTCAGTGGTACTGACTCACAGATGAACAATATACAGAAGCCTGATGATGGTAGATGAGATTCTGCTGAAACGTTGCTACAACTTTAAAAGCACAACTATTATGACGTGGGAAAATACCCGAACTAAGCTGAATGGCATACATGTAAGTACCTGCAAAAACTTAAGAATATATATATATACATACACATACACATATACATATACATATACATATACATATACATATACATATACATATACATATACATATACATATACATATACATATACATATACATATACATATACATATACATATACATATACATATACATATACATATACATATATATATATATATATATATATATATATATATATATATATATATAATCGGTTATGTGCCATCAAGTAGGAGTTGGCTCTTAGCAACTAGATGGAGACTTTCTATATCAGGGGTGTCAAACTGGTGGCCCATGGGCCAGATGCATCACACACAGGCCATGCCCACTGGGAAAAAACATTGAAAAATGTAACATGATGGCAATGTGATGCAGCAAGTTTGACACTCATGTTCTACATGCTCCAAGGTCTTCAGATCTATAGAATAGAATAGAATTACAGAGTTGAAAGGGACCTTGGAGGTCTTCTAGTTCAAACAGGAAACCCTACATCACTTAATCTTCTAACAGTCTGTCTATCATTGCTGCTGGTTGGTTTTCCTTATATTTCCCATTCTTATATACTTCTCAAGAGGAAAAAAAAAATACACAACCAGCCTCTCAATCTTGAATGAATGGCCCAAGTCTACAGTAGATACCAAACTCATTTCAGAGTGATTGTGATGACCCAGGGTGGGATACAAAAGCAACACAGTCACAAAAACAGGTGAAGTCCCCTTAATTCATTCAACTTGGCTTCAAAGGTCTAAATATCATTGTCTGGAGGAAAAAACTCCCCCCCACAAACAGTTGCAAAAAGGAAGAACTTCCATTCAAACTCAAAATATATATAAATTATAAATTGAAAAGAAACAACACAAGCCACACTGAAACAATTAATGAGACAAGGCAGGATAAGGGCTTGAAGACGTCCACAGATATTGAAATACACACACTGGGAAGGACGCCAGAACTCAGATAAGAATGGACAGACTAAATATTTTCATGTTTTGCTTCCACCACTGACCCATGTGCAGTTTGTCCTTTTAAACAGTCCTAACAGCTGCAGCCCATGAAGGGAATCAAGGCCCTTTTCTCCCCCATAGACCATATCATTCAGATTTCTCCGTTATCCGGTCCTTCCTCCCTGCAGGTCCTAGGATGAAGAGGGGATGGGCCTGTGTCTTTCTCTGAATGCCCAGCCAGCCTTTGCCCTTCCCCAGTTTCCTTCACAACCTCCAGAGCCACTTCTGGTTGGCTGTTCCTCCTCTCCCTTGGAGTCAGCTTCTAAGAGGGGCATGACAGTGATGAAATGTGTTGTCAATACAGTCCAGGATAATAACATGAAGCTTTGTATCATCAGCATTCTAATGATTGTTCACCTGAATCAGCAGATGTCCTCATTGTCTCAAGGGGTTGTGAAATACTACACAACTAACTTCACAGTATTCCACAAGCTGGTAGCTGTCCTTCCTTATCTGCTGAAACCATTTGCTAAAGGAGGAATTCAACCTGTGACAGAAAGGTGCTTTTTTCAAGAGGCAACTGGAGTGTCTGTTTTGTTTTGTTTTTGAAGATTTTTTGCTTCTCATCCCAGAAGCTTCTTCATCTCTGACTGGATGGTGAGGAATGGAAGGATCTATATTCCTTGCAGACAGTTGGTCATTTGCATTCTTTTGCAATCTTGCTTTCTAAGCTTGATTGTTTTCTTGTAGACATTTCATTTCCTCAAAAGAATGAAATGACCAGCTTGCTTGGAAGGAATATAAATCCTTCCATTCCCCACCATCAAGTCAGAGATGAAGAAGGTTCTGGGATGAGAAGCAAAACATCTTCAAAGAAAAACCAGAAAGTCTAGTTTCTTCTTGAAAAAAGCACCTTTGGGACAACCATGAAGTGGACGACTGAGAATTTCCATAGGCAGTGGAACCATATTCCCAATTTTCAATGTTCACAGGTAGTCATGAACGCTACCATGATCAGCAATATCACTCCATTGTCTCATCAAAATCTTGACAAAAATCACCTACTTAAATCAATGCTGGTTTTGCTCCTTATTGAGTCCTGAATTCTTTTAATCCACTCCTCTTATTTTTCAACAATCTTCTTAACAAGGGAAGGATGGAGTCTCCTCAACAATTAACAAACAGTAATTATCAAACTTTATTTATTTATTTATTTATTTATTTACTTATTTAACAATAATTATCAAACTTTATTTATTTATTTATTTATTTATTTACTTATTTAACAATAATTATCAAACTTTATTTATTTATTTATTTATTTATTTATTTGTCAATTGCTTGCAAGATAATAGGTATAAGTATAAACATGAGTAAGAATATAAGAAATATTTACGAATAAATGGGGACAATAGGACAGGGACAGTAGGCATGATGGTGCATTTATGCACGTCCCTTACAAACCTCTTAGGAATGGGGTGAGGACAATAGTGGATAGTTTGAGGTTAAAGGAGTGGAAGTTAAAGGTTTCAGGATGTAACAACAGAGTCATTCTGTTGTTACATCCTCAGGTAGTGCATTCCAGGCATTGCCTACTCTGTGGCTGAAGTCGTACTTTCTGCAATCGAGTTTGAAGCAGTTTACACTGAGTTTGTATCTGTTGTGTGCTCTTGTATTGTTGTGGTTGAAGCTGAAGTAGTCATTGACTGGTAGGACATTGTTGCAGATAATTTTGTGTGCTATGCTTAAGTCCAACTGTAGGAGGCATAGTTCAAGGTTGTCCAAGCCCAGTGTCCAAGGGCAGTGTTTTCTGTATCTCTTTGGTAGAGGGTTGCCTGTTTAAGCAGGGGGTTGGATTAGAAGACCTCCAAGGTCCCTTCCAACTATTCTATTCTATTCTATTCTACCCTACTCTATTCTTCATTCCAATAGTCTATTCTGTTCTGTTCTGTTCTGTTCTGTTCTATTTTACTCTAGTCTAGTCTAGTCTAGTCTAGTCTTGTCTAGTCTGTGCTACTCTACTCTATTCTTCATTCCAATAGTCTAGTCTATTCTATTCTATTCTATTCTATTCTATTCTATTCTATTCTATTCTATTCTATTCTATTCTATTCTATTCTTGTCTAGTCTAGTCTAGTCTAGTCTAGTCTAGTCTAGTCTAGTCTAGTCTAGTCTATCCTACTCTATTCTTCATTCCAATATTCTATTCTATTCTATTCTATTCTATTCTATTCTATTCTATTCTATTCTATTCTATTTTCCATTCTATTCTATTCTATTCTATTCTATTCTATTCTATTCTATTCTATTCTATTCTTGTCCAGTTAGTCTAATCTTGTCTAGTCTAGTCTATGCTACTCTATTCTTCATTCCAATAGTCTATTCTATTCTATTCTATTCTATTCTATTCTATTCTATTCTATTCTAGTCTAGTCTAGTCTAGTCTAGTCTAGTCTAGTCTAGTCTAGTCTAGTCTAGTCTTGTCTTGTCTAGTCTAGTCTAGTCTAATCTAGTCTATACTTTTTCTATTTCTATTACTTCCTATTTCTTTCTATTCCTACTCTTCTCTATACTACTCTTTTCTACTCTACTCCAGTCCAGTCCAGTCCATTCTACACTATTCTACCCAATTCTACTCTACTCTAATTCCATCCAATCCAATCCAATCCAATCCAATCCAATCCAATCCAATCCAATCCAATCCATTGTATTTTTTGCTCCTATCTAGTGTCACCCAGTTCCAGGATGGCTACTATTCATGGCTGGCATGTTTCGTGTAGAGCAGGGGTCGCCAATCTTTTGGACCTCAGGGACCACCAAACTCAGAATTTTAAATCCCAGGGACCACTAACCAGTATTGTGGGCATGGCCTAATTGGTGGGCATGGCTTGGTGGTCATGTGACTGGCTGGGCATGGCTTGTATGTAAAAATTATCAATATTTTTTTTATAAATATTGAATTTTTTTTTTAAAGAAGAGCAACTTTTACCTAAAATCAGGCAAGGCAGGCAGGCAGATATGTTGCACACAGAATCACAGAATTGGCTAGTTCAGTCTGTCAAATAAAATTTGCTTGCAATCAAACTCACAAAATTAACTCACAACACACCATGTATGTAAATATTGAATTTTTTATTTTTTTAAAAAAGAACAACTTTTATACAAATTCAGACAAAGCAGGCAGGCAGATTGAGTTGCTCACAGAATCATTCAGTGATCTATCTATCTGCCATTGGCTAGGTTAGTCTCTCAAATTTGCTTGCCATGAGTCTGCACTGAATAATAGAACCTTCAGTCCTAAGGGAGGTTCAGCTATGCTTAAAAGCAGAGCCAAAGATCTAAAGACTAGCTAGCTAGAAAGAAATCCAACCATTTCCTGCTTCCTAGCGAATCTAAATCTCCCAGCACAGCAGAACACCTGATGGTCGGGAAAAGAAAAAATAGCAATTTAGCAGGCAAGTTTGCCGGATAAGGAGTGAGCGGGCAAGGAGGGTTCCTGCGGGTCATGTGGGCAGCGCAGCCTTGTGTTTCTGAGCAGCCTGGATTAATTGTTTTGGCAGGGTGCTCTGGGATGATATTTCTCTGTGGCCCACCAAAATTTTCTCATGGCCCACCAGTGGGCCGGGGCCCACCAGTTGGCAACCACTAGTGTAGAGCAAGTGAAGGATACAACTTTTTCAAAAAGAAGAGAGGGAACTGGAAAGAAGGAAAAATCTGTGGCTCTTGGCAGACTCCAGTATGATTCACACATAATTTTTTTTTTTCCTTTCCTTCCTCTTGACACCTTAATGCTAATCAGTTCTTTTTTATTTCCTTCAAAATATATGTGATGACCTAGGGTGGGATACAAAATAAACAGTCACAAAAACAGGTGATGCCCCTTTTATTCCTCCACTTTGCTTCAAAGCTCCAAATATCCTTGACTAGAGACAAAAAAAAACCTCCCCCACAAACAGTTAAGAAAAGGAGGAGATGCCATTTAAACTACAAATGCCTATAAATTATAAAGAGTAAAAACAATACAAACCACACTGAAGCAATTAAGGGAACCAGGCAAGATTAGGGCTTGAAGATGTCCATAGACATTGGAACACACACTGGGAAGGATGCCCAACTCAGAGAGGAATTAGAGTAGAGATATTTCCACACTTTGTTTCCAGCACTGGCCCAAACACATGTCCGTCCTTTTAACCAGTCTTCACAGTTGCAGCCCATTAAGAGGATCAAGGCTTGGTCTCCCCCGTAGACCACGCCATTCATGTCTCTCCCTTATCCTCTCCTCCCTTCACGCTCTAGGATGGAGATGGGATGGTCCTGGGTCTTCCTCTGACTGCCCAGCCTCCTCCACAACCTGCAGAGACACACTTCCACTCCCTGTTGGCTGTTCCTCCTCTCTCTTGGAGTCAGACTCCAACAGAGGCATGACAATATGTTTATCCCAGTAGAAAGGTTTTTTTTTTTTTTTTTTTTTTTTTTGGGGGGGGGTCTGCAAATGATGCCAAGCATGCAAATTGTCCCTGGGATTTATGCAAGAAAAAAAGAGAAAGAAACAAAAAGCAAGAAGTGATTTTTTTTCTTCCTAAGCAGCTGAGTTTCTGCCCAGGGAATCTGTCGTGTGTGCTTCTGAATAACTATCATAAGTGTGCAACTTGCAAGTGAAGATCTTTAGATCTCCTTGTTGAAAACCCTAAGTGCTGTAAAATCTTCCAGTCACATGTAAACACCATGTGGAAGGCTACACCTGCTGATCTGGCTGCCTAAACCTTTTTGTTTTTTGTTTTTGCCTGATGTGAATAAAAGCCAGCTTGCTATATCGAGCAATCCACCAAAAGTTTGTGTCACTCTTATTAAGAAAAAAACAATATGTCCAATAAATGTTGCCATACTATTGTTGTTGTTTTTTATATTATTATTATTATTTTGTGGTTTTTTAAGAAAAATAATATTTTCATTCCCAGTAGGGGACAGGCTTTGTCTTCAGAAAAGCTTTCTGCTTTTAACAAAATCACAACTATGACTGGCTAAACTCAACCAATTGCAAATCTATACTTTATGTCGGACCTGTCTTAGAGACGAATCTAATCTTTTTGTCTAAAAAAAAAAAAAATAGCTTACAGCTGTGTTGCTTTTCCTTGGCTGAGATTAGGGAGAAAGATTCAACATGGCGAGGAAAACAGCTCAGCCACAGAAGTGCTGTGTTTTCCTTTTTTTAAACTACAGTACACACACACACACACACATACACACACAATGGCACATAATTTGTGATGTAGAATCAGCCTCCTGATCTACCTACCTGTGGCTTCAATGCAGCCAATAATAGACCCTCAGTTTACTTTCAGAATAATGGCCACCATTCAGAAATTGACTTACTAGATAGTCTAGTTTGATGAAAGGAAGGTCTAGGGGTGATATGATAGCAGTGTTCCAATATCTCAGGGGCTGCCACAAAGAAGAGGGAGTCAAGCTTTTCTCCAAAACACCCAAGGACAGGACAAGAAGCAATGGGTGGAAACCAATCAAGGGGAGAAGCAACCTAGAACTAAGGAGAAATTTCCTGACAGTTAGAACAATTAAGCAGTGGAACAACTTGCCTCCAGAAGTTATAAATGCTCCAACACTGGAAGTTTTTAAAAAGAGATTAGATAACCATTTGTCTGAAGTGGTGTAGGGTTTCCTGCCTAAGCGGTGAATTGGACTATCTATCTGTCTATCTATCATCTGTCTGTCTATCTGTCTGTCTGTCTGTCTGTCTGTCTGTCTCTCTCTCTCTCTCTCTCTCTCTTTCTCTAATCTCTCTCGCTCTGTGTGTGTGTGTGTGTGTGCGTGCCTCTGGCCTTAAAGCTATAGTAAACTTATTTTTCAGTGATTTGCCCTCTGTTCTCTCATGCATTGATATTGCATGGTCTATATTTCCTCCAATTCCAATTTGGGATTATAGGATGACGAGTAGGGTGCATAATGATGTTTCTTACCTTTGGGACCCCTTGAGGGAGTCCATGAACTCAGATGGAAAACAATTACAACTCTGCTTCACCAACCTTCAAATGAATATATATATATATATATATTCATTCAATCATATCTGTATGCAATAAAATTATCCATGGCTGCTAGATTCCAAAGCTTGTTAACTTCCTTGCATCTCGCTTTATAAAATTATTGTATCCTACAAAAGAATATTGTCTTCTTATTGATTCAACTGAAGGAGATTTGCATACCTGTTCTGTTTTTAGTAGCTTGATAATATTGGAGCATAATTAATTTTCCTTTGTAAGATGATCTGCAGCAAAGAACTTTATTTTGTGCTTTTAATTCCCTTTTTCTGAGAAGGAGTCTGGCATTTTCATCAGTCTCTTGATTGGGTCTGTGGCACAAAAGGTTAAAAAAAATTCCTGGCTTGAAAGAAATCTGAGATGTGAAAGCATGCCTACGCAAGTATCAAAATATTTTAACAGATGCATATCAGTGTGCGGGTTTTGTTTCATGCAATTGTGTGATTGTTAGTTAGCATAAAAAGAAATCATAATTGGAAGGAATATAAAGAGGTGGAAATGACCTTTTGATTTTGAATCTAATTGCTTTGAAATTCATCTTTGGCCTTAAACAGATCATCTGGGAATGTTGCCTGTAGCTCCCTCCCATTCTCCTAGTGACCTACAAGAACTGTCTTTGCATCTGTCAGAGGAATTATCATTAGCAGTGTGATTATTAGAATATTAAAATAATTATCTATATTTACAGGATGACTTATTGTATTTAAATATTAGGAGAAGACCCTAGACTATTACTTGATATTTCTTTAATGCTTGTTGTATTTTCTCCTCCACCTTTTAAGTTAATGTCTTTATTAAATGTTGCTTCATTATGTTTTCATGTTCTTTTTTTTTTTTTACATTTTATTTTTATAAACCACTCTGAAATATTTTGGCAATACAATATATTGGCAGCCATGAAAAAAGTGTTGATTCATATAAGGGTACTGATAAAAATATTGATCCTGACAAGAATGCATTAGATAAGTCACAGCATTATTGACAAGTATGGTGCGTAAGATGACACCAAATAATATGCAATTCCCATTAGTAGCATTGAAGCTATTATGATTCTTTTACCTCTGAAACAATCATTAAAAAGGTAACCTACTACCATTAATTTGACATCAGATGATAGGAAACCATTCTAAGCTCAATTCTCCCATTGTTTTCCTCCCCCGCAGAAGAAAACTTCTTCCTTAATTGTTTAGATGTTTTAAAATGTCATTTAGATTTCTTTGGTTGTGATGAAGTACAACAGCAGAAACCATTTTCATGAGGAATGGCAAGTAAATGCTGGATAGTAAATGCTGGATAGCCATGGGATAATTAATTTTGGATAATTAATTTTGGATAATTAATCTGTACACCTCCACTGAATAGGAAGTTGGTGTTGATGGTTTCGGTGGCCCATAAAACCCTGGGAGTCTATCCTTATGAGTTAGAAGAAAATGAAGATAAGGATAGATGATCAGGAATGTAGAGACTCAATTGTATGATTGTAGAAAGTTAGCATCCACCCCTCTCCTAGAAGAATGAAAAATTTTGGGAAATATTAAAAAGTAATATTTTGCAAAATATTTTGCAAAATATTATATTTCTCTAAAGGGAGAAATGGAGAAACATGCTCTTGGAGACAGAAAGCATAATATCCCTCAGCAGATGTCAACACTTAAAAGAGAAAGAGTTTATTGAAAGAAGCCATGTTTCTAGGCAGCTCTTTTCATAGGCAAAGCAAATACTGCAGGCAGAAATTCATTCAAGGCAGGATATTTTGAAATTTCCTGCAGCAAAGTCTGAACAAAGGTAGGATTAGCACTCAGCCACAATAGGAATTACCCAACAAGACCCTTCATTGCATCAGCCAAACTTCAACCAAACTTAACTCAGACAAACTCCTAGGATTTATACAAGGCCCCATGGGAGTCTGACAACAGCCAATATCATACATGTTCTTGCACAGGGACAAGAAGTTCAAGTTCAAAGCCCAAGAGAAGGTATAAATAACCCGCACTCTCAACTCCATGTGGTCAGCTGCCCAGAACCCATGCTTCTGCTTCATCATTAAACCATCTTTCCAATCAGTCTCCATGTTTCCACAGTCTTTCTCCTGGCTTGGAACTGAACCAGATGGCTGTTTCTTCCCACATGATGAATGGCTAAGGGAACTAGGTAGGTTTAGCCTAATGGAGAGAAGGCTTAGGGGTGATATAGTAGCTGTCTTCCAACGCTTGAAGAGCTGTCCTAGAGAAAGGGAATCAATTTATTCTCCATAGCAGCTGAAGGCAGAACAAGAATGAATGGGTAAAAGCTCATCAGAAGGAGATCCAACCTGAAAATAAAGAGGGATTTCCTGATGGTGAGAACAAATAATCAGTGGAAGAGTTTGCCTCCCAGAGTTGTAGGGGCTCCTCCATTGCTGGAGTTTTTCCATATGAGATTGGACACCCATTTGTATCTCCAGGGTCTTTTTCAGCCGAATGGAAT
Source organism: Hydrophis major (assembly GCA_033807585.1). Classification (NCBI taxonomy): domain Eukaryota; kingdom Metazoa; phylum Chordata; class Lepidosauria; order Squamata; family Elapidae; genus Hydrophis; species Hydrophis major. Next base: position 8,997,732 of record CM066332.1, on the reverse strand, counting down.
GGAATGGAATAGAATAGAATAGAATAGAATAGAATAGAATAGAATAGAATAGAATAGAATAGAATAGAATAGAATAGAATAGAATAGAATTCTTTATTGACCAAGTGTGGTTGGACACACAGGGAATTTTTCTTGGTGCAAATGCTCTCAGTGTACATAAAAGAAAAGATACATTCATCAAGAGTCATGAATCATGAATCATCAGGCACAACACTTAATAATAAGCAATCAAATCATACTAGGAAACTATGATTCTATGAAATCAAAGAGGCCCTCAAACAATAGATAAGGAAGTGAGACAGATTGCTCAAACCTGTATCTTGGCCACCCTCTACCCGATGTAAATGAGGGAACTTTTTCATCTCAGCTATAAGGATTTTAATAATTCCTTTTTATAAAGGAACAAGCAAGGAAACCTAGCAACATCTCCTTTGTTTTAACAAATCAAAGGAGAATGATTGAAATACAGAGTATATTTTAGCAAAGTGCAAAAGTAAGACTGAGAGACTATGCAAATGACCACTCAGGTAATTTTCTCTCAGATAATTTGCAATTCAAACAGTATAGTGTATGCAATTGATCTTTACAAATCTTGTCTATGGAGATACCCCCGGAAGACTTCACATTGGTCACTTTATAATACAGGAAATGCTGAACCTGAGCAGGGCAGATGTATTCTACAGGATTCCTCATCCAGCGTTCTGAATTTAATACAAATTAGGTTCTCCTAACAGAATTCTGATAGTCCCTGGATTATTAATGGAAAGAAATCTGGGCTGTTAATTGAAATAGACCTGCCATATTTTGTCTAAATTTACTCAATGAACTTGGAAAGAAAAGGTTTTTATTTTATACATTGATTTTTTTGTAAATAACTCAACCCAAAGGGGGGAAAAAAAAAAAAAGAAACATTTGTTTTTAATAAAAATGCCTTGAAGGACAGATTGCGGAAGTTTGGATAGGAAATAGATTAAAAAAATGTTTTGCTTCCAAACTTAATCTCTTCTGTGGTCTGGGGATGACTAATACAAGAAGATTGAAACACAGCCTCACCAAACACCTGCTCAGATGAAATCACATTGTGCCTCCCCTCCCAGATTGCTTGCAAATATTACCTACTGACTGGAGAAGACCCAGTTTGGTGTTGCCGCTGCAAAATTCAAATTGAGAAGGAAGAACCTGGGTTTACTGCAGCCCCCTAATTAAAAAAAAAAATGCTCCTGAGTGGGTTGTGTATATAGGAAATGAATAGGGAAGAAGAAAAATAGAAAGCAATATTTTTTTAAAAAAAATCTCACTTTAACTCTATGGACAAGGGATTCAGAAATATGTTATCAGTAAGTCTAAAGACTGTAATCAAAGAAGGAGAAACAGGGTAGCAAGGAATACCAGACACTTGACATGAGCAAGATCCCTTGTTTCAGATAAAATATATATTTTTCTCAGCATTCATGAAAGGCCTGGAAAATGAGGAGGCAGGAATGTATCAGTTGAGCCAGGAGAAAATTCAAGAACCTGCTTGCACAAATAGCAACAGCACTTAGACTTATATACCACTTTACAGCCCTCTCTAAGCAGGTTATAGAGTCAACCTATTGCCCCCCCCCCCATCCCAAACAATCTGGGTCCTCATTTTGCTCATCTCAGAAGATTGGGTGACTGAGTCAACCTTGAGCCTGGTGAGATTTGAACTGCCAAATTGCAGGCAGCCAGCAGTCAGCAGAAGTAGCTGGCAGTACTGCATTCTAACCACTGTGCCATCATGGCTCATGAATGACAAAGTTGTCATTCTGGAACTTAAAAGATTATGGAATACTTTACCGATGAAAATGCTTCTGGAATTATTGGCATTCCAGAGTTGAGATATTAGATGTAGAAATAATGTACAGGATTTGGTCAAAAACATCATTGCTCTGGCCCTTTTGGGTACAGATGTGACATTATGTACAAAAAAAGTGGAGCTTGTGATATGAGAGTGAACATGGTGACACTTTTATCATGTTTTCCTCCTGCAAGTGCTTTTGGTAGTTGGATCCTGAGTCAGCTCAAAGGATCAGTGGATCACTTCAGAACATTTGTGTAGAATCTTAGTCAAAGGCATTTTCCATGGACCTTACTTTAGTGTCATTGCACCTCGTACAACGAAATTAAATGCCATCTTCAGTGACTATGAAAATAAACACAAACACACATCCTTCACATTCTATGCAACTGAATTGAAAATCCCTGATATTGCATTAATATTACACTATACGGTAGAATTCAATGTAGTTACTGCCCTGGGATAGAAGCTGTTTTTTAGCCTACTTGTCCTTGTTTTTATTATCCTGTGCTGTCTGCCAGATGGTAATAGTTCTAAATTAAACAAGAGGGTGCCCAGGATGAGATGGATCTTTGAGAACGTTTGAACTTTCTTAAGGCAGCAGGAGCTATAAAGCTCTTCCAAAGAGGGGAGAGGGCAACCAATTATCTTCTGGGCAAGGACATTAACCTTCTGGAGTGCTGTCCTATCTGCCACTGGGCAATTGGCTTAGGGTTAGAATTAACTCTGACCTGCTGGCATTACAGAAAATCACTATTACCTTGCCATTTTCCTAGATCAGAACAAAATGACAAAGTTGGAATGTACCTTGTAGATCATCTAGTCTAGTCCAAGCCCTGGAACAAGAAGGAAACCCTACACCATTAGATACCACCAATGTACATCAGTACATTGGCTGCACTCAGATCTGTTGGCTGCTGGTGTTTTTCAGTTTCCATATTGTGTTTCTTTCTTTTAGGTTACTGTTGGTGCCTTGTTTTGCTCTGTACAGATTGGAAATTTTGCTAGCTCCCAGAGTTATATTTGAAAGTTGGGCAGCTATATAAATTGATTGAAAGGAATCAAGCCAAATAACAAATAAATTGAAATGGGCACAAAGATTTTTGGCAACCTGCAGGAAGAAAATGATACACAGATATCCAACTTACATTTTTTTTCAGACCTCATGAGACTCTACTGTTCTGGCATAATTTTAGCCACTGTATACAATTGCCAAGGATGTCATATTATTTTAAATGTTCACGTTTGAAAATGTGTATGTGTTAAAGAACAAATTGATTGATCCCAACAGAGGTGGTATTCATCAGGTTCTGACCAGTTCTGGAGAACCAGTAGCAGAAATTTTGAATAGTTTGGAGAACCGGCAACCACCTCTGACTGGTACCGCCCCCATCTATTCTCTGCCTCCTGAGTCCCAGCTGATTGGCTGGGTCTTCTTTGGTTGCTCTGCACATGAAAATGGAGCTGGAAAGCAGGTTAGTGGGGTGGGGAGAAAAGGGGATTTTGCAGTATCCTTCCCCTGCCATACCCACCAAGCCATGCCCACCAAAGCATGCCAACAGAACTGATAGTAAAAAAAAAAAAAAAGAATCCTGTTAAGCCTGGGTTCCCCAACCAGGGTTAGGGAGACAAGCTAAACAGAATGTGCAGCATTAGTCAGATAGGCACACAGATAAATGAGTGAGATAAGTTTGTATGTTTGTTAACATACAGTAAAAATAACAGCTACGCTTGTGCTATAAAAATATAGTTTATTCCATTTAGAGATTATAGCATAGTCAAAATAACAGTCCATTAGTCATGTATCATTTTAGTCAGTCCATTCAAGGATATTCAACTAGCAAAGTCCGTGTAGAATATCCAATGTCAGTTCACTTACAAATAAATCAGTCCTTTCTCTCTCCCTTTCCAGTAGGAGAAAAAATGCAGTCTTCAAACTATCCAGTAATTAGGGATCATCAAGCCAGAGAGAGCAAGCTGCCGTTGTCTTGCTTCTTTTATGGTACTATTACAACCACTCCCTTAATTACATTCCTACAGTTAAAGTTGCAGACACTTTAACTAACAAACCATGATAACATATTTATTATTTTACCTAAACCAGTTAGGGTAAACAATGTTATCCCTAACATGCACCACTGGCATCCCACCCATCTTGTGTTATTGTGTCAACCACTAAAACCCTACCCCTCCTGCAATTACCCCCTTTGCCTTGGAGAAGATTCCTCTTCCTTGTCCCAATAATTCATGTCAGCTTTCTTCTGATAGTAGAAGCAATCAGGTGTAATGATTTAATTAGCTTTTTGCAGACTGTGCTGATAAAAGTTTGGCTGGATCATGCCTTATGTGAGTGAAATGCTTTTGTTCAATTCAGTAAGAATCAGAATCAGAATAGAGCTGGAAGGGGCTTTCAAGATCTTCTAATCCAGTGGTGTCAAACTCAAGGCCTGGGACCCAGTTCCAGCCCATGGAGGTTCTTAGATCTGGCCCACAGGGCTGCCCTGGAAATAACAAAGGACCGGCCCACAGTGCCTCTGCAAGTGAGAACAGAGCTCGGGAGAGCCACAGAGGGTTGCAGGGGGCTGTCAAAGCTGAAAACTGAGCTCATGAGGGCCACGGGCAGCCCTCCCAAGCTCCATTTTAGTTGGCAGTGGGTTACAGGAGGCTGTCACAGGTGAAAATGGAGCTCAAAAGCCAATTTTTGCTGGCAAAGTGCTCAGGCTGCCACAGTTACCCCTGACATGGGTGACCACACCTACCCTTGCCATGCCCCCATGCCCCCATTCTCCCCCAGGTCAAACACAATGCTGATGTGGCCCTCAACAAAATTGAGTTTGACCCCCTTGTTCTAGTCCAACCCCCTGCTCCAGTAGGAGATCCTACACCAGGGGTCTTCAAACTTGACAGCTTTCAGACTCCAACTCCCAGAATTCCTCCTCCAGTCATGTTAGCTTAGGAATTCTGGGAATTGAAGTCCACAAGTCTTAAATTTGCCAATTTTGAAGAGCCTTGCCCTATACCATTCCAGAGAAGTGGCTGTCCTCTCTAGTCTCTTCTTGAAAAGCTCCAGTGATGGAGCACCTACCACTCAGTGGGTTTTCTTTCAATGCTGGGGGTAGGAGTTAGTCAGTAATTTATTACCATTGTTGATCAGCCGAGAAAAACATGAAAAGAAACAGTAGTAGATTTTCATAGATCTCATGTACATTTTCCATATTAAGCTTGCTTTCTTACAACACTTTGTCTGAGCAATGAACTGCTAAAAGAAGACAAATCATATCTTCTTCTTCTTCTTCTTCTTCTTCTTCTTCTTCTTCTTCTTCTTCTTCTTCTTCTTCTTCTTCTTCTTCTTCTTCTTCCTCCTCCTCCTCCTCCTCCTCCTCCTCCTCCTCCTCCTCCTCCTCCTCCTCCTCCTCCTCCTCGCATATTCCCACAGGTGCAGGATCTATTTTTTGGATTCAGGGTGCAGGTTTGCAGCTTGCATATCTTTGTTGATGGTGTTTCACCATCTCTCCTTTGGATGCCCATGAAGTCATTGGCCATTAACCTCTAGTTGGTAGGCTGTCTTGGCTACAGTAGAAGGTCTCCATACTTGGCCTTCTCTCATCTTCTCTATAATTGGTCCCACACCAAAATGTTGTTACTGTCATTTGTGATGGGGTCAAAAAGGGAGATGCCCAATATCCAATGAAGCCTTCACATTTCCATCCGGAACGACTTTCTCCCACCCTCCTGATGTAAAATAAACACTCCTCTTCCAAGCAAACATACTCAAAAGCAACAGGTGATGTTCAGCAAAGAAGCACTCTTCAAATATGGCTTATAAGTCAAGCCTTAAATAAGCTTATCTCAGACTGAATCATATCCTCAGTTTCTACACAACCCAGCATGTTAATAAAGAAGTGTTACAAAGCCAGGGGAGCAATACAAGACCAAGATCAGACAACTGCTGTTACATGCTATTTTCCCCAATTATTGTTTAAAAAGTTCTTGATGGCCTGACCCTCCTGCAAAACAAGGGCCAGTGTTCAGGTGTTCTATCAAATTACTTTTCGCAAGTACATGTTCCCACCCAAAGTGACTAATAGAACATGAAATGACATTTACCGAGAATGCCTTTAGGGGCTGGAATGGCAAAACAATAAATACATCTCTCTCTCTCTCTCTCTCTCTCTCTCTCTCTCTCTCACACACACACACACACACACACACAAAACGAAGCCATCTTTCTCCAAGTAGAAACAAGTCATGCAAAAAAAAAAAAAAATCCAACCTTCATGCAACACACTTAAAGATTACCACAGATGATGCTTGCAGGAATAAATACACTTCCTTCAAGAGGTTTAAGATTTTATATGGGGCTACACCAAATATGCTTTTTTCAATTAGCATGTTTAACACAGTCTAATTACCAAAATATCTTGACTCATGAAATATTCATGCATATTTCTTCTCCTGTTTTCCTGACTATGTGCAGGCTCACTATTATTTAACCTGATTAATTGTTCCCCACTTTTCCCATCGCCCCCAGACATGTGCACACATACAAATTTGTTTATGGCCAAACCTACTTTTTTGTTTCGTTTTATTTACTCCAGACATACTATTATAATGTCATTGTTAAAATCCCACCGGCTGTTCCTGCTGATTTTATTTTATTTTTATTTCATTACCATCTGGGGTGACTTAGCAGTATAGTATAGACAAATAAAAGAAAGGAAGAAAGGGAAGAAGAAAAGAAGGAACAAAGAAGGAAAGGAGGGAAGGGAGAGAGGAAAGGAAGGAAGGAAATAAGGAAGGAAAGGGGGAGGAAGAGAGAGAGGGAGGTGGAGGGAAGGGAGGGAGGAAAGGAGGGAGGAGGGAGGGAATGAAGGAAGGAGGGAGGGAGAAATGGAGAGGGAAAAGGTAGAAAGCTAGGAATGATGGAAAGATGGAAATGAAGAGGAAAAAGAAGGGAGTGAGGAGGGGGAAGGAAAGAGAAAGAAATTGAAAGAAAGAAAAAAGAAAGAAAGAAAGAAAGAAAGAAAGAAAGAAAGAAAGAAAGAAAGAAAGAAAGAAAGAAAGAAAGAAAGAAGAGAGGGAGGGAAGGAGGGATGGGAGAAGAAGTGCAAAGGAAGAAAGGGAGGGAACAAAGGATGGGTGGGAGGAAGAAAGAAAGGGAGGGACAAAATGAAGAGGAAGAAAGGGAAGGAGTGAGTGAGTGACTGAGGAAGGAAGGAAGGAAGGAAGGAAGGAAGGAAGGAAGGAAGGAAGGAAGGAAGGAAGGAAGGAAGGAAGGAAGGAAGGAAGGTTTGCAAATTCAAATCTATCACTCAAAACAATAAAAACATATTTTCCCAGGGTCAACATTTTCCCCATTTGAAGCTTTTTTCAGACAGTCAGAAAAAAAGAAAGGCTCCCACAATATACCTTCAATAATCAAAGAATTTCAGGCAGAACAATTCAATAGGACCTTTTAGGTATTCAGGGCTGCTTTACACATTCTACAGACAGGGAGGAGTTTCACAGAAACATATATATATATATATATATATATATATATATATATATATATATATATATATATATATATATATATATATATATATATATATATAGAGAGAGAGAGAGAGAGAGAGAGAGAGAGAGAGAGAGAGAGGGAAGGGGAGAGAGAGAGGGAGAGAGAGAGATTTGCCTTTTGTCTTCTAATTCTCAGACTTCTGCAGAAGAAAAGTGTATTTATCCCCACATGGACAGGAGATGTGCACCTGATGCCTGTTTGTGTGACTATTCTGGCAGGCTTTAGGCAGCTACTCCTGCAGAAATAAATAAAAACCCTACTATGTGTAAGTGTATGCAACCCAAAGATAAACATCAAGCATTTGGATAAACATCCAATATATTTGAGGGGCTTCCACAGAGAGGGGGGATCAGGTTATCTTTCAAAGCCAGATAAGGAATAATGGATGGAAACTGAACAAGGAGAGATTCAACCTGGAAATAAGGAGGAATTTTCTGACAGTGAGAACAAGCAACCAATGGAACAGAAATTGCCTTCAGAAGTTGTGGGAGCTTCATCACTGGAGGCTTTCAAGAAGAGATTGGACTGCCTTCTGTCAGAAATGGTGTAGGGTCTCCTGCCAAAGCAGGAAGTTAACCTAGATGACCTACAAAGTCTCTCCCAACTCTGTTAATCTGTTAAATCTGTTAAAGTACAAATGCTAGATACATATAGTCCCAGTTCTCTGTGACACATCACTCCTCTTTGTTAGATGGGTCAGGTAGGGCTTCAGAGCTTGCCTAGAATTTAGGAGAAATTGGATAGATCCATATTTTAATAGGAGGGAGTTGTTACGTGCAGAGTTGCCCCATTAAGTGGCAATTCAAACTGGGATTAATAGGAGAATGACCCAGTTTGATTTGGTTGGACGGACAGAGGAACACAGGATAAGAAGTGGTTAAATAGAATTAGAATAGAATAGAATAGAATAGAATAGAATAGAATAGAATAGAATAGAATAGAATAGAATATGGAGTGGAATGGAATGGAATGGAATGGAATGGAATAGAATAGAATAGAATAGAATAGAATAGAATAGAATAGAATAGAATAGAATAGAATTCTTTATTGGCCAAGTGTGACTGAACAGACAAGGAATTTGTCTCAGTGCAAATGCTCTCAGTGTACATAAAAGAAAAGATACATTTTATTTTATTTTTTAACATTTGATTTGATTTATCAATCGCTTACAAGATACAGATATAAGAATAAATATAGTTTTGAATACATGAGATAGATACTTATAAGAAAAATAAAAAGAAACAATGGGACAGGGACGGTAGGCTCGATTGGTGTGCTTATGCACGCCCCCTACAGGCCTCTTAGGAAGGGGGTGAAGTCAATAGTAGACAGTCTAAGGTTAAAGTTTTGGGGGTTTGGGGAAGAAACCACAGAGTCAGGTAGAGTATTATAGACATTGACCACTCTGTTGCTGAAGTCGTATTTCCTGCAGTCAAGTTTGGTGCGGTTAACCTTGAGTTTGTATCTATTGTTTGCTCTTGTATTGTTATGGTTGAAGCTGAAGTATTCATTGACAGGTAGAACATTGCAATGTATGATTTTATATACTATATTTAGATTGGACCAGAGGTGGTGTAGTTCTAGTTTTTCTAGGTCTAGAGTTTCAAGTCTGGTGGCATAAGGTATTCTGCAATGTATAGAGGAGCAGAGGACTCTTCTTGTGAAATATTTCTGGACTTTTTCAATTGTGTTAATATCAGATACATGACATGAGTTCTAGACTGATGAGCCAAGATTCTTCAAGAGTCAAGAATCATAAGGTTCAACACTTAATGATATTCAGAGAAGCCCCCAGACTCAACCAGCAAACACCGAACCTTCGCACCAGGCAACCCCGTGTACGCAAAAAACCTGATGGGAGACCCGTTATGGGTACCGGCCGTCATCACACAAATAACAGACCCACACTCGTACCGGCTACAAACAACAGACGGACGAGCATGGAAACGCCACATCGACCAATTAAGATCGAGGACGACCACCCAAGAGACCACCGACGTGCAAACAGGCAAAACCAATCCCCAAAACACAAACCAAGGGGGGAGGGAATACCCAGGGGACCAAAACCAAAGAAGAATAAACCAACCATACTTACCGGATAGCAGCCAGCACGACCCCTCACCAGGAAGAGACAGCCAGGCCAGCTCGACCGACCCGGGGAGACCGAGCGGGAGCAGCGAAACCCGCAGCTCAACCAACCCGGGAAGCCCAGGAGGGAGCTACGGAGAGCGGCCCAGCCCGACCGACCAGCCGGTTCCCACGACGGCATCCAGAGAAGCAGAGACCCCGACCGAACCGGCGGGGATCCAACCTACGACTGAGTTGCGCAGGTCCAGTAGGCTAAGACGGAGCCCCGCCTACCTACGGGACTACGCAACGTAAGGACTAAACCAAGAGGGGAGGGGTGTTCTGTCCCCTCATTAGCATTCTTGAGATCCCCGTGCTTTGATTGGCCAAAGCGCGGGGCACTCTGATTGGCTAGGCGAGCCGCGCCGATTGGCTCACTAGGAATCTCCCGCGATTGGTCTATTCGAATCGTGGGAGATTCAAAGTGGTGCCATTGGCCGCGGCCGCCGCGGCTAAAGGAATAAAAGCCGCGAAGTCTTCGTATAGAGCCAGTTCGGTTCCCACATCAATAAAAGAGCTTGAAACAAAGTCACCGACTCCTGGCATCATTTCCAAAGACACGACACATGCGTGCACCTCACAGCTGATTTTCGGCCAGTTTGAGGCCTTTTTTGGCCTCTCAAAGGCTTGAGGAAGGCTTCTGCAGGCTTTGCAGGCCAAAAACTAGTCTCGTATTGTCACTTCCTGTTTTTCTGAAAATACCGGAAGTGCCGAAACGGGCCTAGTTTTTGGACTGCAAAGCCTGCATTAAGCCTTCCTCAAAAGCCTCTGGGAGGCTAAAAAAGGCCTCAAACCAGCTGAAAATTGCACACGCATATGTAGGTGTTGCCTTCTGGGTGCTGGCACATGAGCATGCAAGCATGTACACAATTTTTGGCACAGGAGTCCAAAAAGGTTAACCACCACTGCTGTAGGGTGTAGGAACTCCAAGCAAATTAGAGTTGTTGATTTTTTTCTATTACTATTTTTTGTTCATTATGTTGTTGGTTTTTTATATACTATTATTTGTTCATCAGACCCAAAAGAGCTTTTTTTTTTCAAGAGGCAAATGGACTTTCTTGTTTTTCTTTGAAGTTATTTCCTTTGTCATCCAAAAATACAAAGTATTTTTATTACTATTGTTATTAGTAACAAAACTAAGTGATGTTTACAAAACAGCTGCACAATCTTTTGGGTTGTTCTGCTAGTTGCATTTTAATAGGATAAATTTCTGGTAAATTAAAGCCCAAACAGAGATACTGTACTCTATTTCACTCAGAACAACTAATGTTCAGTCTCACAACTGATAAACTAGCTTGGCAAGATATTTTTTTCTAGTGCGACTGGTCTATCAGATGTACCTAAATATGGGACGGAGCGAACTGCGTCCACTTTCTCCTTTCAGCTCCAATCACAACAGCCCCAATCACAACATGCCTTCGCAGGCATTTGTGACAAACTATCTCTGTGTTGAATTTATATTTACCAACAAAGAAATAAAGGGAGACTAAAAGCAGAATAAAGCAGAAGCTTTATCCGTCCCATATTTGGGTAGACCAGCTTGCCCCGATAGACCGATCTCACTGGAAAAAAACACTTAATCGGCCCCCGCCTTGGTATAGCTTATAAAATGAGGAGAGCCAGTGACTTAGAGGGTAATATATCTACCTAATATGCAAGCTGCCTGGGTTCAAATCCCAGATGGGTATGGCTAGCTGATGTGAGCTTAAGAGCTTGAAATAGATCTAACATGACCACAGAAATGTCTTCAGACAGCACTGGCTCTTCAACTTTGTAACGGAGATAAGCACCAACCCCTAGAGCCGGAAACGACCAGCATGTATGTGTGAGGGGAACCTTTACCTTCACATAACTTTTCAGAACTCAGCTTATGTGAAACATTTCATTTTAAAATCAGTTCACTTGCCGAGGGCTCTGTCCTTCTTCCTTTTATCCCTCAAACAGTTGAAGTTTAGTGACATTCAAGCTTCATAATAATAATCATAAAATCAGTGGGCATCCATTGTTCTGTATGAAAGTGTGGACATGGTAATGACTTCTTTAATCAAATATATAAATTCAATCTCAAATATTGGAGGTAGAACCGTGGTGCTAAAGAGGCATTAGGACTGAGGACTGAGTCCCTTTCAACTCACAAAGTAACTCACCTGCCCAAGAATAACATTATTTTTTTTCTCTCTCTCGAGTGTGCAGAAAATGGCCAATTTCATCCAGAGTTCATTCCACACTGCTGAGTTTATTATTGTGTTTACAGCAATAATCTTTTAACTTCAGTTTTTAGACACAATCAAATTATAGCAATATAATCCAATTTTACTATTGTCTGCTCTTGTGGTTTTAAGCAAATGGTAAAACATGAACCAAAGTCTTTTGGGTAGTTGATAGTTCAGAATACTCTGTGAACACTTAAAACAGATTGATTCAAAACTCAACAGCACTTTTTCATGCAGTTTTGATAAAAATAGGATCACCAACAGCCCTCAATGAACTCAAGTTTGACACTCCTACATTAACTGATCAGCAGTTATTGTTTGTGATTCAAGTGAAAACAATTTGTACTAATTCCCTTTTCTTTCTCAAGCTCCTAATGGTAGACATAGATTATGTCCTTCAAATGTATCCATGAAAGAACAACTCTATAATGCAGGCTAGGCTGAGAGACAGTCACTGACCTCAAAGTTTGAACAGTTGAAACTAATGGGCCATGGTCCCTGCAGGTAGGGGACTCTTCCTGAAGCAAATTTAATCTGTTGGGCTTCATGTGTGAATCTGTCCCTTACAATTCTCAGGTAAAGTCCAAAGATTTCTCTATTATGTTTGCAAAAGCTGTCACTCATGCTTTGAAATTTATACAAAAAACAACAACCCTTACCTCATGGTGTCTCATGAGCATTTATGAACTCTGTGTGTGTGTGTATGCTGTTGAAGTCATTCAACTCAGGGAAGGGGATGGAGGCAATGATCATCTGTCTAGGATCAGAATTAATAGGAGTAGTATTGATCCACCATAACTCTTTTCACAGAGTCCTGGCCGGAGTCAAACATAACATTTCTTCACTTCTTCTTTTGATTTTCTCTAGAGACTTTCATCTCAGCGATGAGCTGGCTTTCAAATCTTGGCTATTTGATACTGTGCACCAGGGACAGAAAAACTGGAAAGAAAGTTGCCTTAGGAAAAAAAAAGGTAGATAACCGAAAGCTGAATAGGCCAAAGACAACTCCATGTTACAATTTACATAGCAACAATAGGCAAGAAATGGTCCCTGTTCACAAGGAGAAGCCATTGTTATTTTCTCTCACACATTCCATTTCTTTGAACCAGGAATGAAGTTTTGAACGAGGAGTCTTCTTGTTGTGAATGCATAAGGTTTAATAAAGAGAGCTTGAGCTTGGAGTAAAGTGCAGGGTTCTGGCCCTGCACTTCTGATTGGCTGTTAATAGCAGGATTGGATTGACCCGTTCCGGGTAATCCGATTGGCCATTAACAGAGAGTTCCTATTGGTTAAGGGAGCTAGCGCTCCTTGATTGTTATTGGTTAATAGTTATTGAGATTGCCTATATAAGGAGGGTTATAACTGCCATTGAGTTGAGAAGTCACTATGTAAATAAAGAGTTGAAGTTCACTGTTCCAGAGGCTCGTCTCCATTCTTTCTCGCCCATGCTCCAAACATAACACTTCTGAAGCAATTTTTCTCCCTTGAACTGCAGGATTCTTGCAGAACATCCAGATTATTGGTGGCATTTGTACATGTTAAGTCTGGATACTGAATCAAATTGTTTTGTTTTTTTTCTTCTTCTTATGCCATATCCATCATCAGACATTGGCGATCATGTTGGTGATCCTATTTTTATCAAAACTGCATGAAAAAGTGCTGTTGAGTTTGGAATCAATCTGTTTTAAGTGTTCAGGATTTGGGCTGAAAACAGAGCCCAGGGGGGCCACAGGCAGTCTCCTTGCGCTCTATTTTCACTGGTAGAGGGTTGTAGAAAGCCATCATGGCCAAAAATGGAGCCTGAGTGGGCAACACATTCTCCCCCAGCTCTCTTTTTGTGGCAAAGGGCTGCAGGAGGCACCACCGGTCCTTCACTGTTTCCAGTCTGGCCCCCATGGGCCAGATCTAAGCACTCCGAAGGCCAGACCTGGCCCACAGTCCTTGTGTTCGTCACCTCTGATTTAATGGCTTCAACATCAACTGCTGATTTCCATTTACAAACAGACCATCCTTATACAATTTTAGAGAACTCTTACGTTGAATTATGTCAAATTGTGGTTGATGATAATATTGTGTAGTTAATTTACAAAAAGATTAGATAACTTCCCTGAACACAGCTTATGTCCTTAAATAGCAAAACTAAGATGCAACACATTTTTTTTTAAAGTTCTTTAAGGGGCTACACTTTGAACCTTTTGTTTAAGCAGAATTCAAAACTTTTCAACTTCTATCTTTATCCATCCAATCTCTTGTGCATAGTTTTCACCATATTTGATTTGCATTTACATCCTATACTAGATTATAGAGGACAGAACTGTATTTGTCTTTCTGAATCTCACTCTGGATTTAAGGGATTAAATCCATGGATCACAGTCTACTTTTTATATTTTCAGAGCTCCATACTAGGTGTATACTTGCACCTAAGCTATATAATTTAAGGTTGTTGGTACCTACTACCATTCCACTTAAAGGTATTTATGGGCCTGTATTAATTACGTGAAAAATATTCAGAAGTTCATGTCAAGCAAATGTTTATTACAGACATCACATTGTGTCCAAATGTCCAACAAGAGCTTACACTGGCCAGTGTCTGATTTTTTCAACAAAGACCACCTGGTCCTTGAATGGTTGGGTTAACTGGACATTAACATTTGACCTACTATAAATCCATGTATTTGCCATATGCTAAATAAATAAACAGTCAAAGACTAGAACAAATTCAGAAGTTGCCACTAATGCAAAATGCAGCTAATCAACTGCTAATTGATCATAACATACAAATGATACAATGGCCATGTTGATCAATATGCATTGGTGACTAGTGATTTACAAGAAATAATACAAGGAAAAAAAAAAAAATATTATTATTCAATCTACAATCAAGCCATGAAAGGAAAATAAAGGTGACACTGTAGAAAGTTCTCCACAAAGACAAAGAAAAGCATGTGTGTGGGATATTTTAAATATAATGAGATGTTAGGTATAGTGTTTGAGAAGAGAAAGCAGTTTGAGGAAGAAACATATAATCCCATTGGAAATCTGCTGGAGTTCAGCTCTGAATTTCATGATGTGTTTTAGAAAATCCATCTTAGAGTTCTATCAAAATTTGAAAACAAATCAAGAATACAATAAGGTGTGAAAAAATGGATTTATTTATACTTCTTTTGGGGAGGGGAGAGAGGTTGGGCAGGAAGGAACTGAGGTGAAGCAATGATTTGTTTTTTTCATCAGATATTTCACCTAGATGTTTAGCACCATGATAAATTATTGGGATCCTGAAACTGTTTGTACTGTTATAGGAATATAATTAAATTTCTTTTTGTTTCAGGAATTAGCTGCAGAACAATCCTTGTAGGTTTTGATTGCAAGAGAAGAATTTAGGATAGACATCACAGCATTTAATTTGATGGTGATAGCTTCCCATAGACGAGTTGTAATAAGGAGAATCTTGAACCAGACAGTATAGCTACTCCCTGAATAAAATAACTGAAAAATAAGTAAACTAAAACAAAGTAAATTCTGTAGGAGATGACAAGGCTAAGACCGAGAGAGGGGTTAAGTTGTCATCACTTTAGAATCTGTTTGTATCCACAAGAGATCTAAGTCCAGCCCACCTTGAGTTCCATTGACTCATCTACCGCTATTTAGCTTTGACCGTTAGTACTTTAAATTCTTGTGCAGAGGTATCATGGAATAAACTTGTACCATTTTGAATAATCTTGGTTCCTGATTTCTTATGCTTGACAGATGCTGATTAATTTCCATTCCAACTTAAGAGAAACATGACATTATCAAGGTGACAAGAATTATGTTTACCATTTCTCTTCAAATGTTGCTGTTCGAGATTTAAAAGTTTCTCAGGAATCTCAGAAATAATTTTTTCCCCAAACCTGAAGTAAGATTTCTTAAACTTCAAAGAAACCCATCATCCCTGGAATCTTCAAAGACATTCTGCGTAAACAGAGATATAGAATCAAAATCAGGTGAAGTATTAATGCCACTTTATAATGCCTTTGTATTACACTTGGAATACTGCATCCAGTTTTGGTAACCATGATGTAAAAAAAGATGTGGAGACTAGAAAGAGTGCAGAAAAGAGCAACAAAGACGACTTGGGAACTGGAGGCTAAAACATATTAAGAACAGTTGCTGGAAATGGACATGTCTAGTCTGATGAAAAGAGGGATTAAGGGGTGACATGATAGCAGTGTTCCAATATCTCAGGAACTGAAATTGAAATTGAAAGTGCTCCCACGTACAATGTAGACATGGAAGGATCTCTTTGTGAATACCTGCTCATAGCCAGCAACACAGAACATCTGTTATAGCACTGGAGTAGAGTGAGTGGGTAGTTCTAAAGGGCATTACTCTTTGACAGTGAATCCCTGTGTGTTAAAATTCTTCCTTGAAGGGGTTCCACCTAAGACCTTCATAAAATCATCGGCACTTACAAGGACAGGGAAAAAACTCAAAAAGCCAATACAGTTCTAGGCTATATAAACAGAGGGATAGAATCAATGGTTCTGGTTCCGTGTGGCTTTGGTGGCAGCAGGAATTCGCGACTGTCCACGATTCCTGCTATGCTTGCAGCCGAGGTGCCCCCGATCCAAATGGATCTGGGGGATATGGCTGCCCTGTAGAGGCAGCAAAAGAGAGAGGGGAGCCGGACAGGGGGTTGGGGGTGTTGCAGACCCCCTCCTCATCCGGAAAAAACCCTTTTTCCTGAGGTGGTGGAGCGACGGTCAGTAATGGCTGCCACAAAGAAGCCTGCAACTGGGGTAAGATTGTGCTGGAGGAAGCAGGAAAAGTGAAAGTGCTGGCTGAGCCGGGTCAATCAACATCTCTCAAACTCTCTGGAACTGAATTGTTTGAATTGCTGGAGGATATATTGTATCCCTAAGAAGATTGGAAAGCGGTGAAGAAAGCTGTTAAAGGGAAGAAACTTTTTTTTCTTCACTCTCCCACCCCATAGAAACAGCAGATGAAGATTTGAAATTTATTTGGGCACTGAAGGTGAATTATTTTGAAAGTTAAAGCCAAGGGACAAAAGATTCTTTGGACATTGGACTTAATAATTTAAGAAATCAGAAAACCCTTATTGGAGGTATGGATTTCTGATCATTTAAAAATTGTTGTTGTAAGTGGGAAGGGAGAGGAAAAAAATTGGAGCAGAAGTTGAAAAAGGAGGAGATTGCCTAGAATTCTAAAGAAAGATATATGGTAATTGGACCTCTTTGATTAAACAGTAACCCCAGAAAGAGAAGTAGAAGAAGGAAAAAAAAGTATTAACTTTTGGAATCTTTTTTGAATTATTCTTGATTAAAAAATACTTGGGTGGTTGTTTTGGGAAAGTTTCTCTTTTTATGATGGCATCACATGTGGATGAATTAAAAACTGAATATTAAAAATATAAAAAGGAAGAACAAGATGGAAAAGATACTTTGGGCATTTTATTTCAATTTTTAGAAATGGCGTTATGCACTTATGAAAAGTTGACTATGCAGCAGAACAACTGGGACAAAGAAGAAGAGGAAGAAGAAGCCATCTTTGATGAACAATGGTTTTTTTTCCAGGGAGGAGGAGAAAGAGGATAAGAAAAAGGGGATTTTAAGGTTTGAAAAAACAACCAAAAAGGAGAAAAATGAGATGAAAGGTGGATGCAAGGTTAGAAAACAATGGAAAGGGAGTAAGAAAAGGGAGGAGGAGAGAGAAAGGGGTAAAAAGGGCAAGGAGAAGAATAAGCAAGAGAGAAAGGGGGGGGGGGGAGAAGCCTTAATGGTGCAAGATCTAAAGAAAAAAAGTTTATTTAGAGACAATGGGTGAATCTAATTGAAAAAAAAAAGGGGATTCTGGAAGGTACATAAGATTGGGTCTTTATATGTGTATCTAGAGTAAGGTGCTTAAGATATAAATGAGTATTAATATATACGATTAGTTTTTTTTTTCTTTTAATGATATGGATAGTGCTTATATAGGATTTTATTTAGTTATTGCTGGGTTTTTACCTTCTTTATAAAATGTATTGTGTAATTTTAGAATGTACTAAACAGAATCCCAAGATAAATTAAGTGTTTTTTGAAGTAATTTTAAGTTAGGACAATGAGTTAAAGGCGTCATTCCAATCAGTGTATAGAAGAAGTATATTAAAAGAAAAAGATGAATGAATAGTTGGAAATAGAACAGACAAAGAATGATATTGAAAATGATAATAAGATATGGAAGGATATATAAAGTGAATATGATGTTTGAATTTGTGTCTGTGTGAAGAGTTTCAACCCGGGATCAAGCAGCCTTCAGAAAAGATGTTTTACCTTTTTTTTTTTTTTTTCTATGTTCTGTGTTTTGTATGTTTATGAAAGGCAATAAAATTTTACTAAGCAAGAAATATAATTTGGATAACTAGAATGAAAAGGAGAAGTCGGGATATGAAGTTAAATAGATAACGTAAATATTGATATTACAATTTGGAATTATTTTGTATGTTCTATTGGCTTGCTTCTTCAATTATTATTATTATTTTTGAAGAAAAGATTTTTCAAGTTGTTATGCCTGGATTATTTGTGTATTGTTTTTGTAAAATTAATAAAATTTGTTATGAAAAAAAAAATAGAGGGATAGAATCAAGATCACGTGAAGTGTTAATACCACATTATAATACCTTGGTAAGGCCATACTTAGAATACTTCATCCAGTTTTGGTAACCATGATGTAAAAAAGATGTTTAGACTCTTGAAAGAGTGCAGAGAAGAGCAACAAAGAGGATTAGGGGACTAGAGGCTGAAACATATAAAGAATGATTGCTGGAATTGGGGATGTCTAGTGTGATGAAAAGAAGGACTAAGGGTGACATGATAGCAGTCTCCCAGTATCTGAGGGGCTGCCCCAAAGAAGAGGGAGTCAAGCTATTCTCCAAAGCACCTGAAGGCAGGACAAGAAGCAATGGATGGAAACTAGTCAAGGAGAGAAGTAATTTAAAACTTAGGAGAAATTTCCTGACAGTTAGAACAATTAATCAGTGGAACCACTTGCCTCCAGAAGTTGTAAATGTTCCAACACTGGAAGTTTTTAAGAAGAGATTGGACAGCCATTTGTCTGAAATGGTATAGGGTTTCCTGTTTAAGCAGGGGGTTGGACTAGAAGGCCTCCAAGGTCCCTTCCAACTCTGTTATTCTATTCTATGCTCTCACCGCAGGAGCTCTTTCCAACAAGTCCCATCCTCCATTACATCCTAACTGGTCAATCCCATATTGTAGTAGAATGCAGCAAAGTTCCTTGGGAAAGCAAAATATAGCCTTGCTTTGACGGATCTGAAACCTGACTTATCCGCATAAATAATCAGGGAAAAATAAGCAAAGAACTATAACATTTTAATTTAATAGTAGTGGTGGGAAACACCGGAGGGAATGTCTGTGGAGATTCTCAATCATCCAGGTCAATGGTGCTTTTTTTTTTTTTTTTCAAGAGGCAACTGGACTTTCTGGTTTTCCTTTGAAGATGTTTCACTTCTCATCCAATAAGCTTCTTCATCTCTGACTGGATGGAGGGGAATGGAAGGATTTGTACTCCTTGCAGACATCTGGTCATTCACATCCTTATAGCAGGTTGTTAAGGTCACCTGGAGGTTTATTTGTGTCCTCAGGGACACCTGAGTGGTGCAAATGAGAATGGAGCCTTCTTGGAACTGTTGAAAGGACTGTGTTTTAGATTAGAGAGAGATGATATCAACACATCAGGACAAGATTCAGCAGTCCATCTGTACTTAAAAGGCAGAGGGCACTCTTTTGAAGACAACCAAGTCCATATTTTGGACAGAGAGGATCACTGGTTTGAAAGAGGGGTCAAAGAGACTGCAAATGACCAGCTGTCTGCAAGGAGTATAAATCCTTCTGTTCCCCAACATTCAGTCAGAGTTAAAGAAGTGTTGTGAATGAATAATACCAATAAAGTTATTTTGAGCTTGAAGTCAAGTGCAGGGTTCTGGCCCTGCACTTCTGATTGGCTGTTAATGGCAGGATTGGATTGGTCCGTTCAGGAGCATCCGATTGGCCATAAACAGGCCATTCCCATTGGTTAATGGAGCTAGTGCTCCAGGTTTGCTATTGGTTGAATAGTTAATAAATTGCCTATATAAGGAAGGCTATAGCAGCCCTCCAGTTCGAGCTGTCACAAAATGTAAATAAAGAGTTTGAAGTTCACTGTTCTACCGGCTCATCTCCATCATTCGCACCCATGCTCCAGACTTAACACTGGTGACGAGGATGGGATTGGATGACAGCCGAGCCAACTAAGACAACTAAGCACGTGGCTGAAGTGTACAATGGCGGAACCATGTCCGGCGGCGTAGTACCACCCGCTCCATTCGATCCAGCTCAAGAGGACTGGGAGTCCTACATGAATCGTTTTCAAATGTTTTTGGAAATGAATAATCTGAAGGATGCCACAACCGGAAAGAAACGGGCGGTATTCCTAACGCACTGTGGCCCGACGGTATTCAAAATGACCAAGGCATTAGCGAAACCGGCTGAAGTGAAGGCCATGGACTGGGACGTCCTCGAACCGTTGCTAAGGGCCCATTATGCACCAACCGTTCCAACGCTCGTGAGACGACACAAGTTCTATCAAAGGAACCAGCGGAAAGGAGAAAGCGTTGCCAATTTCATTGCAGACCTCCGGAACTTGGGAGGCCTTTGCGATTTCACCGACCTAGAAGAGACCTTGAGAGACCGAGTAGTCCTCGGGCTAGACGCTCTAAACGTACAGAACAAAATAATGGCAAAGGGTGACATCACCCTTAAAGACACCACAGCTGAAGCTACAGCAGCGGAGGCGACCAAGAAGTCGGCTGCCCAGCTATACTGAAATCGTGCTTCAGCGTACCCACCGGCCGGCGAAGTTTCACCTAACGCAGAAGGGCAGCTGAAGATGGCCCATCATGAGGACCTCTCTTCATCATCAGACAGCGACGAAGAAGAGGTCCATCACCTGCGGTCCAATCGGGACCGATACCCAAAGTCCCAGCAACCGTGCGCTGGCTGCGGGGCCAACCATTACCGCTCTGATTGCAAATTCCGTGACGCGCTCTGCCATGAGTGCGGGAAATGAGGCCACATCGGACAGGTCTGCCAAAGCCTCCTCGGACCCAGCCAGACCTCAAAAGGAACCAATCTCCACCAATCGACAGGGAATCGCCCTGTAAGGCGAGAACCAGTAAACCACTCCTACAGAAACCGACCCATGAGTCATCTAGCAAGATGGGAAGAGGCCCACCAAACACTCACTATTGGCCATGCCTCTTCGCTAGACGCTAAGAAAATTCGAGTCAACATGAACATTGAAAATTGGCCTTGCCAAATGGAAGTTGACTCGGGATCGTCTCTTTCAATGGTCTCCTGGAAGACCCTCAAGCAACTCATCCCCACTATCCGGCGCCAAGATCTTCAATTCCAACAGCTCGTGTTAAAGGACTACCAGGGGAACCGAATTTCAGTCACAGGATCCAGTCAAGTCTGGCTTGCATTCAAGAACCTCATGGCGTACTTACCCCTGACGATAATCGATAAGGACCGGCCTAGTCTGTTAGGCCTGCAATGGTTCGCACCACTCGTTGGCAGTGACTGGGAGGAAGACCTCACCCACGAATTCAGGGATGTCTTCGAGGAAAAGCTAGGTGAGTACAAGGGGACCCCGATATCCTTTAGCCTTAATCCAAAGATAGCTCCCATCCGCCTTAAGCCTCGTCGAGTTCCATTCACTTTAAAACCGAAAATCAACGAGCAGCTTGATAAGTTGATTGCCCTGGGAGTCTTAAAACCAACTGACCACTCCCCATGGGAAACGCCAATTGTGACACCCATTAAGCTGGATGGCTCAATTAGAATTTGGGGGGACTACCGAGTCACCCTAAACCACGCCCTGCAACAGAACCCATATCCGGTGCCGGTGGTACAACACCTCCTCCATTCCCTGGGGGGTGGAAAAGTCTTTGCTAAGCTAGACTTAGCTCAGGCTTATTAGCAACTGCCGGTTGACGAAAAAATGGCACAGGCACAGACTATCGTAACACACCGAGGTGCCTTTAAGTGCACGCGGCTCCAATTCGGAGTCAGTGTAACCCCAGGGATCTTTCAGAGCCTAATGGAGAGACTATTGCAGGGGATCAAGGGCGTTGTCCCCTATTTTGATGATGTGCTCATTGCTGCCCCCACTCCAAAAATCTTACAGGAGCATTTAAGACTGGTATTACGAAAATTCCAGGAAGCAGGCCTGAAAGTCAAAAAAAATAAGTGCAAACTGTGTACCGATCGTGTTGAATTCTTAGCGTACTTAATTGACAGTCAGGGTATTCAACTTACCGATTAGCAAATTGAGAGCAATAAAAAACACTCCCAGACCACAGAACAAGACCGACCTCCAGGCGTTCTTAGGCCTCATCAATTTCTATAATGTATTCTTGCCGCACAAAGTGACTGTCGCTGAACCTTTACATCGTCTATTAGATAAAAAAGCAATTTGGGTATGGGGTCACAAAGAAGAGCAGGCGTTCTGTAATGTGAAAAAACTACTGACTTCGGATGCCATACTAATGCAGTACAATGAGACTTTGCCAATAAACATTACATGTGATGCATCGCCCTTTGGAGCGGGCACCATTTTGAGCCATGTGTTACCTAACGGTAACGAAGTCCCTATTGCTTACTTCTCAAAGATGCTCTCGAAAACCGAGCGAAATTACAGCCAGATCGATAAAGAAGCCCTGGCGATTGTACCAGCGGTTAAAAGATTTCATGAGTACATGTACGGCCGGGTTTTCACCATTGTAACTGACCACAAACCACTGCTGGGGATCATCGCTGGGGACAAGCCAACTCCCTACATACTTTCTCCCAGAATGACCCGCTGGTCAGAATTCTTGGCTGCCTACAATTATGGACTACAATATCATCCCGGTAAAGCTATTCCCCACGCTGAGCTGTACACCGCTCCCTGAAACTATAAATGATCCTGCACCAACGATGACACCGTTGCAGATCGAGACACTCCATATGCCGCCATTAACTGCCCATGACATCGCGAGAGAAACAAAACGCGACCCCATCTTGGCATGAGTCCTCACGTGGGTGGAACGCGAATGGCCATTGGACCAAGTACCAAATGACTTTGCACCATTCAAAAGTCATCAAACAGAATTGTTCTTGCAGAAGGGCTGTGTCATCTGGGGCGATAGAGTCGTTATCCCAGAATGACTCCAACAGACACTGCTAAGAACCTTGCACAATGGCCACCCTGGCATCATGCGCATGAAGGGCCTCGCACAAAATTATGCATGGTGGCCAGGCATCGACAGACAAATCGAATCGTCGGTTAAAACTTGCCAGAGATGCCAAGAAGTAAGCAACGCTCCATCAAGGGCAACCCCAACCGAATAGGAGACGCCGCGGGGACCCTGGTCCCGCATCCATCTGGACTTTGCTGGGCCAACCATGGTTTTTTCTAACCATCGACGCCTACTCGAATTGGCTCGAGATTCACTGAATGAGCAACACGACCACTGACGCGGTCATCAAAAGATTGGAAAGACTTTTTGCAACCCACGGATTACCAGACGTTCTGGTATCCGACAACGGGCCCCAATTTATTGCGCTGTCTTTTGAGCAGTACCTGGCTGACCGGGGTATTCGACATGTGCTCACTTTGCCTGTGCACCCTGCTGCCAATGGTAGGGCTGAGCGCATGGTACAATTTGTCAAAAAGACTCTCCAAAAGATAGACTACGACAACATCGACAAGAAAATCAACCGGATTCTTTTCCTGCAGCACATCACACCTCACAGCATAACCAACAAAACTCCCGCCGAGCTGTTAATGGGACGAAAGCTCCATTCCCACCTCGATCAGTTACACCCAGCCTACGAACCAGAAAAGCCACTCGGATCCAGCGGCCGATGCCGTACCTTCCAGGTAGACAATTTAGTATTCGCTAAAAACTTATCGGGCAATCCGCTGTGGGTAGAGGCAACTGTAATCCGCGTAACCGGCCCAAGATCATTCCTCATTCAGTGCCCTGACGACAGACTTTGGAAGCACCACATAGATCAACTACAATCGTGGCTACCATCTCACAATTCCGAACTCCCTTATGACCAAACTGAGGGGAGGGGAGATACAGAGGAAAGCGAATTACAATTAGAGGGAAACTTTTTCAAAGAGAGTGATAATGGAACTGAAACGCAGGAACAGGAACCAGGGACCGGAGTGAGTTCACCTCAGGGAGTGGCCAGTGATATTGGTGATGATGGGAACGTTAACTCAGAACCAGAGGCACCCCTACCGTTAAACAACGATCTACCTCAGCAGAAGTGCAGCCAACCACCAGGCACTTTGTGAAAATCGAAAAGACTAATAAAACAGCCGTCCTACCTGAAGGACTATGTAACCGTGCCCCGTGGGCAGAAGCTGGGGGAAAGGGGTGTTGTGAATAAATAATACCAATAAAGTTATTTTGAGCTTGAAGTCAAGTGCAGGGTTCTGGCCCTGCACTTCTGATTCGCTGTTAATGGCAGGATCGGATTGGTCCGTTCAGGAGCATCCGATTGGCCATAAACAGGCCATTCCCATTGGTTAATGGAGCTAGCACTCCAGGTTTGCTATTGGTTGAATAGTTAATAAGTTGCCTATATAAGGAAGGCTATAGCAGCCCTCCAGTTTGAGCTGTCACACCATGCAAATAAAGAGTTTGAAGTTCACTGTTCTACCGGCTTGTCTCCATCATTCGCACCCATGCTTCAGACTTAACAAGAAGCTTCTTGGATGAGAAACAAAACATCTTCAACAGAAAAACAAGTAAGTCCAGTTGCCTGTTAAAAAAACACTTTTGGGACTGGAGGGAATATACAGTATAAGTTCTCCGGCATGCTGCAACTAGTTTAACAACCAGTTCTGTGAGTGCATGCTTTGCCAGAACGACCGGTTCGATCGAACCAGTCTGAACTGGCAGAATCCTACCACTTTCAATATATGAAGCCTGAAAACTTTAGGCAAAGTTGACTGCAAATGCAATGAATATAACTTTTTAAAATCACTTATTGGTAGAATTAGATGCAATTTGCAGGGCTGGTTGACCTTTCAGAGAGACAGGTTTCAGCAAGAAAAATGTAGACATTTTGTCCAAGGCGCGCTTTTAAGGTTAAAAAGGGATTAAAATCAATTCCTTTCCCCACCTTTGTCATTTGGTGAGCAATTTTTATGAAAATGCGGCACAATATAATGATGCCAACAAGTAAATAACATGACTAAAAGAGAAGCACAAAGGCTGGTAAGGAGGTCTGCTGATTGCTTGTTTCTCTTCAAAATGAGCCCCATTGGAGTGGATAAATTATTTCTTTATTTGACTATTTGTCTAATCATGCCATCGTTACTTCTTCTTTCACATCCACACATGGTGTTTCTCAACTTGTTTTTCTGAGTTGAGAAGATGGGTCACTCAAATTCCAAGAATGTAGGTCTGTCTCCACGTGGTGGGCTGGTTTATGTGTTGGCTTGAGAGTAGGGAGTCATGGGTTCAAGCATATTCTCAGTCATGTAAACCTCTCAGAAGACTCCAACCCAGTCACACTCTGTCTCACTTTCATCAAGGTTATCATGAGCCAAAATGGAAGGAAGAACTATTACATAAAGGATCTTGAGCTTCTTGAAGGAAAGATCAGGTATTGAGTCAATAAAATACCCTTCCTTCCTTCCCTCCCTATGTCCCTCCCTCCCTTTTCTTCCATCTCCTTCCTTCTTTCCCCCTCTCCCTCCATTCCTCTCCCTCTTTCCCTCCCTCCCTTTTCTTTCATTTGTTTCTCATTCCTTCCTTCTTTCCTTCCTTCCTTCCTTCCTTCCTTCCTTCCTTCCTTCCTTCCTTCCTTCCTTCCTTCCTTCCTTCCCTCCTTCTCTTTTCTTCTCCTTCCTCTGTCCTCCCTCTCTCCCTCCCTTCCTTCCTTGTAGCTCACTTCAGGATCAACCTATCAACCCAACAGAAGGAGATGAATCAGATAGATCAACTTCAAACCACTGTAGAGAATGCTGTCTGGGACAACAGGGCAACTGAGTGGCCTGTTCCTAAGTACCAAGCCGACGAGATCCATGTTTTCCTCCCTTGCTCATAAATATGCTTGGTAGGTATTGAGATCTGGAAACAGAGAGAAGATGTGCCTGGCAGGGCATGGCATTAATTACTTTCCTCCACATGTTTCCCCAGTGCTTAGCTAAGTATTCCACAACTGCTGCTGTAACAATGTCTAATTTGCACAGTGTTCATTCGTGAGCAAAAGCAATTTGGCAAACCTTCCTTCTAATTAGTTTAGAGTCTGATTATCACATTTTTGCCTCTCACTCACACATGCAACATGCTGCAGCTGTTGTTTGTTTTTTCCCCAGGATTAAGCCAAGTTGTGGAAAGAAATAAAATGTGCTACTCTTTTTAAGCATTTCCTTCAATAATCCTTTCCCTTGAGCTTGACTTAGCTCTTATCAAAAGCTCACAAGCCCCCCTAAGCTTGCAGGCAAGGCGCCGTTAACCCCACATATCAATAACATCTATCAAAGGTTTGCCAAGTTGCTACTAACTGCCCAATGTGCAGGATCAGGGCTCTTAGATCCACCATGAAAATGTCACAGTTTCGAATGTATTATTTCTCAAGTCTTACGGCATCAGGTTTTTATTCACTGAATATTTCCTTTCGGATGTGTGCTTGCAATTCACCGGAAACTCAGTAGCTATTGTGCATGGCCAGCTGCTGCTTTGAAAAAACAAGTGTGCATTAGATCTGCCATGTAACTGCAAATTGATTTCATTCATTTGCCACCTTTCCTCCAGAAAAAAATAAATAAATCAAAATTTCTGATGTGTGCTGTCTTGGAGTTGAACAACTACAGACTGACCTGCATGGGCCCTGCTTCGAATGAGTCATGTAATAGCATAAAGACCATTTTAATGAGGTCTCCCTCCATCTCCCTCTCCCTCCCTCCTTCCCTTCCTCTCTCTCTCTCTCTCTCATAAATAGAGACAATTTAGATAGATGGATGGTGTTATGTTCTGTGTGTGGCACAAGAAGTGGAGACGAGTCGACGAACAGTGAACTTCAACTCTTTATTTAACATGGTGCAACAGCTCTCCGAACAGCCTCAACAGCCCCCTTTATATAGGCAAGCTCTTAGGGATTTAGCCAATGAGAACACAGGAATGTTAGCTCTTTTAACCAATGAGAAGGGCTCGTTAATAGCCAATCAGATTCTCCTGAACGGACCAATCCTATATCGCTATTATCAGACAATCAGAATTGCAGGGCCAGAACCCTGCACTTTGCTTTAAGGTTTCAACAAACTTTATTCAAGCACTTTTATTAATTCACAACACCCCTTCCCCCCGGGTTCCGTTTAAGGGGTGCGGTAACATAGTCTTTGAGATAGGCAGGTTGTTTTGATTGTCTATTTGATTTACGCTGTCCGGTATTTGTCTAGAGTCTTGGTGGGGTAGGACGTTATCTGGTGAACAGGGTGCTTCTGATTCTGTATCTAAACTTCCATTACCATTAATGTCCTCGATATCCCTTTGAGGTGAGTTAACCCCTGTCCCCGATCCTTCACATGTTGAGTCTGAGTGGTCATTTCTTCTGCTTGTGCCTTCCACCATTCCAAACTCAGCCTCCTCAGCGTCTCCTCCCCCCTCAGTTTGAAAATCACCAGAATCGCAGACCCCAGACTGCAGCCTTGAACACAGCTAATCAATATGGCGCTTCCATATTCTATCGTCGCGACATTTCACTCGGTACGATCTGGGTCCGGTAACTTGGATGACAGTTGCTTCGACCCACAATGGGTCACCATAAAAGTTTCTCGCGAAAACCAAGTCACCTACTTGGAAATTTCGGCATTTCCTGTTGGATCCGTGTGGTTTTTCAGGTTCGTACGATGGGTGTAGTTGGTCCAGGTGGGAGTGGAGTTTCCGTCCCATCAATAACTCAGCGGGAGTTTTGTTGGTGACGCTGTGTGGAGTGATGTGCTGCAAAAGGAGTATCCGGTTAATCTTGTCTTCAATATCGCCATAGTCCATTTTATGTAGAGTTCTTTTGACGAATTGTACCATGCGCTCGGCCCTTCCATTAGCCTCAGGATGTGCCAGTGAAGTTAGCGCATGGCGAATACCGCGGTCTGCCAGGTACTGTTCAAAAGAAAGCGCGGTAAACTGGGGCCCATTGTCGGATACCAGAACGTCCGGTAATCCATGTGTTGCAAATAATCTGTCCAATTTCCTGATGACTGATTCGGTTGTTGTATTTTTCATCTCATGGATTTCGAGCCAGTTTGAGTAGGCATCCACTGTTAATAAAAATGTGTGTCTATTCGTAGGTCCCACAAAGTCCAGATGAATGCAGGACCATGATCCCCTGGGTATTTCCCATTCTGTTGGGGTTGCTTTCGGTGGAGCATTGCTGACTTCCTGGCATTTGGAACAAGTCTTTACCCAGGCTTCGATCTGCTTGTCTATGCCTGGCCACCATGCATAGCTTCACACGAGTGCTTTCATGCGCACGATGCCAGGGTGTCCATCGTGCAAGGTTCTCAGTACCGCTCGCTGTAACCGCTCTGGGACAATGACTCTATCGCCCCAAATGATGCAGCCTTTCTGGGAAAACAGTTCCGTCTGTTGACTTTTGAAAGGGGCGTAATTGTCAGGGATTTGGTCCAATGGCCATCCATGTTCTACCCAGCTGAGGACACGTGCTAAAATGGAATCATGTTTAGTTTCAATCATGAGCTGTCAATGGCGGTTTTTTGCAGTGTCTCGATCTGCAGTGTTGTGATGGTCAGAGCAGGGTCGTCAACGGTTTCTGGAAGCGGTTCATGGCTTAATGCATCAGCGTGGGGAATGGCTTTCCCCGGGCGGTGTTGCAACTTATAATTATAGGCAGCCAAGAATTCTGACCAGTGAGTCATTCTGGGAGATAATTTTTAAGGGGTTGGTTTATCTTCCGCTATTATTCCCAGTAAGGGTTTGTGGTCAGTTATTATCGTGAAAGCCCGCCCATAGATATATTCATGAAATCGTTTTACAGCAGATACAATAGCAAGAGCTTCCTTATCAATTTGACTGTAATTGTGTTCTGCTTTTGCCAGCGTTTTTGCAAAATAGGCAACAGGGGCTTCACTTCCGTTTGATAAAACGTGGCTCAAAATGGCGCCCACTTCGAAGGGTGATGCATCACAAGTAACAGTTAAAGGCAAAGTTTCATTATACTGCATCAAAACAGTGTCGGAGGTCAATAAGATTTTTACTTGTCGAAACGCCTGTTCCTCTCGGTGCCCCCAAACCCAGGTTGCTTTTTTGTCAAATAAACGATGTAGGAGTTCAGCTACGGTTGCCTTGTGAGGCAGGAAGACGTTATAAAAATTGATAAGGCCTAGGAACGCTTGGAGATCTGCCTTATTGTGGGGTCTTGGGGCGTTTTTGATTGCCCTAAGTTTGCTATCGGTGGGGTGAATGCCCTGTTTATCTATTAAATATCCTAAAAATTCTACTCGATCAGTACATAGTTGACACTTGTTTTTCTTAACTTTGAGGTCCGAGTCTTTAAATCTCTAAAGAACCAACCCCAAGCGCTCCCTTAGTATTTCTTGAGTCGGAGCAGCAATTAAAACATCATCAAAATAGGGGACAGCGCCTTTTATCCCTTTCCATCAAACTTTGAAAGATTCCCAGGGCCACGCTTACTCCAAATTGGAGTCGGTTACATTTAAATGCACCTCGGGGCTAGATCTAGTTTAGTGAAGACTTTTCTGCCCCCCAGGGAATGGAGAAGGTGTTGCACCACTGGTACCGGGTAAGCGTTTTGCTGCAGGGTGTGAATCAGGGTGGCTCGGTAGTCCCCACAAATTCTTAACAATCCATCCGGCTTGATGGGTGTCACGATTGAGGTTTCCCAGGGAGAATGGTCGGTTGATTCTAACACCCCCTGGGCTTTTAATTTATCAAGCTGCTCATCAATCTTTGGTTTAAGGGCGAATGGGACTTGACGAGGCTTAAGGCGGATGGGAGCTATTTTGGGGTTGAGGTTAAATGATATCGGGGTCCCCTTGTACTCGCCTAGTTTGTCTGCAAAGATGTCCTGGAATTCTTGGACGAGATCCTCTTCCCAGTCATTGCTGCTGGTTCGGTGAATGCCGGCTACTTCAATTCCAAGTGGAGCGAACCATTGGAGGCCTAACAAGCTAGGCCGATCCCTGTCGACTACAGTCAAGGGTAGAGATGCAGTATGATTTTTAAAGGAGACGCGGACTTGGCTGGATCCAACGACTGGAATTCGATTTCCTTGATAATCTTTGAGTATGATTCTTTGGAATCGGAGGTCTTGTCGCCGGACGGTAGGAATGAGTTGCTTGAGGGTCTTCCAGGAAACCATCGAGAGGGACGATCCTGAATCGACTTCTATCATACAAGGTTGGTTTTCGATGGCCACCTTCATCCGGATCTTCTTGGCATCCAGTGATGAGGCATGACCAATCGAAATAGTTTGGTGTACCTCTTCTCGCTTCGTTGAGTGGTTTAGGGGTTTGTTTCTGTAGGAGTGGTTGTTCCATTAGTGGTTCAAGGGTTCTCGCTTTGCAGGATGGCTTCCTGTAGATTGGTGATAGTTAGCCCCCCTCGGGTTTTGGCTGGGTCCTTGCTTCTACAGACCTGTCCGATGTGGCCTCTTTTCCCGCATGGCAGAGCACGTCGAGGAATTTGCAGTCTGATCGGGGTGGTTTGCCCCACAACCAGCATATTGGTACTGCAATTTCTGGCATTGGTCTCGTTCAGACCGGAGCCGGCTGACTCTTCTTCATCGCTTTCGGATGACGATTCGAGGTCCTCATGATGGGCTGTCGTTGCCGATTCTTCTAAGTGAGGTGGAACTTCACTGGCTAGTTGGCGAAGTGGAGCGTGGATGCGGCGCATTCGAGCAGCTGACTTCCTGGTTGCTTCTGCTGCAGTAGCGTCAGTGATGGCATCTGTAAGGCTAATGTCGCCTTTCACCATCAGCTTACTCTGCACGCCTGGGGCATCTAATCCCAGAACTATTCTGTCTCTCAGGGCTTCTTCAAGGTCGGCAAACCCGCATAGGCCTCCTAGATTCCAGAGATCCGCTATGAAATCTGCAACGCTTTTGCCCTTCCGCTGATCTCTCTGGTAAAATTCATGCCTTCTCACGAGCGTTGGTATGGTTGGTGCATAGTGGGCCATTAGCAGGGGTTCGAGGACGTCCCAGTCCATGGACTTCACTTCTGCCGGTTTCGCTAGTGCTTTGGCCATCTTGAATACGGTTGGCCCACAATGAGTTAGGAATACCACCTGTTTCTTTCAGGTAGTGGCATCCTTCAAATTGTTGGTCTCCAGAAACATCTGGAAGTGATCCATATATGAGTCCCAGTCTTCTTATGCCGGGTCGAATGGATCGGGTGGTATGACGCTGCCGGACATGGTTCTGCCGTTGGTGCATTTCAGCCACATGCTCTGTTATCACTCTGTAGTGTTCAGTCAGCTCTGACGTCTCCACATCCCACCTTCGTTGCCAGTATTATGTTCTGTGCGTGGCGCAAGAAGCGGAGACTAGTCGACGAACAGTGAACTTCAACTCTTTATTTAACATGGTGCAACAGCTCTCCGAACGGCCTCAACAGCCCCCTTTATATAGGCAAGCTCTTGGGTATTTAGCCAATGAGAACACAGGAACGTTAGCTCTTTTAACCAATGAGAAAGGCTCATTAATAGCCAATCAGATTCTCCTGAACGGACCAATCCGATATCGCTATTATCGACCAATCAGAAGTGCAGGGCCAGAACCCTGCACTTTGCTTTAAGGTTTCAACAAACTTTATTCAAGCACTTTTATTAATTCACAACAGATGGATGGATGGATGGATAGATGGATAAATGGATAGATGGAAAGATAGATGACAGATAAACAGATGAACAAATAGACATAATAGATAGACAAAGACAGAAAAACAAATAATAGATTATAGCTAGCTAGCTAGTTAGTGAGATAGATAGATAGATAGATAGATAGATAGATAGATAGATAGATAGATAGATAGATAGATAGATAGATAGATAGACAGATAGATAGCAAATAGATATACAAATTAGACAGAGAGACAGATATATATGAGAGAGAGAGAGAGAGGGGGGGGGGGGGCATAGTCTCAATTTTAAAATTAGTTAATTCAGACATGGATATAGTAAGCATGATAACTAACTCATTTTATTTTATTTTATTTTCTCTCCAGCTTTGATTGAAATATCTTCTGGCAGAATTGCTTGACATTCTCCAAAATATTTACTTGGGAAGGGTAGGCATTATATAAATCCATGAATTATTAACAGGGTACAATTTCTTCTTATAACAGAGATAGCAACTGACAGTCAAAAAGTCAGCGCTTGCCTTTGGAACAAATCTCTCTGGCCTCTAGTAACTTAGTAAAGTTTAATCAAAGAACAATCAAAACTTTTGCTCACAGTTTCATTTGTAAGGAGAAAATAATGTTTTCAGGTTGTAACCAATGAAGGTGCTTTTTACACTTTAAAGTTATACCCACCTCCACTATTTATTACGGATGTGGCATGCAGATATCCAGCTTTTAACTGCTTTAAAATTCAGTTGTTGGCAACATATTTATCACAAAGATCTTAGTCATAAGGAAATCAGACCATTTTTGTAGCATCTTGTACCTCTAAATACAACAACAATAACAACAACTACACATGAAAAAGAATATTTCTTTAATCTGTCTAGGCTATAATTGTGCTTCCAAAAGTTGTGCCCATTTCTTCCAGGAAATTCTTAGAAAGAGTGTAGAACCAACAGTTGCAAAGGAGTGACTAGCCTGACTCACTCAATTGTTTTTAAGGAAGGACAAGGACTTTAGTTTCCATACTCTCTAACTCATCATTCATGCTGGCAAGCATTGTTATTATTGCTTTAGGCCAAAATATCGATAAATCAAAAGCAAAATCTCTCAAAATCCAAAAGGAAGCAAATATAAAGATTCTTTTGTTGTTTGAAACCCTCTACATTTTCAGATCCTTTTCAATCACTGGGGGTTGAACTGCATAAACATTCTCGGGATTAAATAAATAAATGTAAATATAATACTATTATGATTGAAATTTCTTGAAGAGATTGAAGACCCCTGGTGGCACAGTACTTAAATTGCAGTATTACAAGTAGACCCTGCCTATAGCATGGAGTTCGATCCTGACAGGGCTCAAGATTGACTTAGTCTTCAATCCTTTCCAGATTGGTAAAATGAGAACCCAGATCATTGGGGGCAAGATACAAATAATGCTGACATTGTAAATCACCCAAAGAGTGTAACTAAATCTAAAATCCTATTCCTATTGTTGATGAATGTGCAAAAAATATGCATAGAATTTTGTTTTTCTGTTGGAATACTTCCAAACATAAAGTCTTGCAATCTCAGGTGGGAATTAGATTTTTGTTTCAATGCATGTCTGCAAACAGAATAACAGAAACAGAATAATTGAGATGGAAGGTCATCTAGTCAAACCCCCACTCAAGCAGGAGACCCTACACCATTTTTGACAGATGGCAGTCCAGTCTCTTCTTTCAAGCTTCCAGTGAAGAAGCTCCCACAACTTCTGAAGACAAGCTGTTCCATTGGTTGATCGTTCTCATACTCAGAAAATTCTCCTTATTTCTAGATTGAATCTCTCCTTGATCAGTTTCCATCCACTGTTCCTTTTCTGGCCTTCAGGTGCCTTGGAAAATAGCTTGACTTCCTCTTCTCTTTGGCAGCCCCTCAAATCAATGATATCATATCTCCCCCTACTCCTTCTCTTCACTAGACTAGTCATGCCCAGGTCATGTAACCATTCTTCTCATTCAAAGATAGCTACATAGCTGTTGCATTTATATTTCTGAGAATGTTCATATTCTGCTTGGAAATGCTAAAACAACAACACAAGAGAAAATTTCCCTACAGGAAGATCAACCAAGAGTCAGAATGTGCATCTCCACACAACATGTAGTTGAGATTTGGGAGGTGTGCATATTGGCCTGTCTGCAACCCTACGCTTACCCCTTTGCAGTCTCCATATGAGTTTAAATCAAACTGAAGGATCTTTCAAATGTTTAGTTACAAGAAGAGTCAGCAAAGCAAGACTTGCATCGCTTCTTTAGCCAAAGAATGAGATCAATTTAGTCTCACTGCTTATCTTACAGTTGTAATATTAGGTCTGATGGATGATACCATTGCGTGCTGCTCTTCATCTAGAATAGGGGTGTCAAACTCAAGATCCAAGCCCAGATCCGGCCCATGAGGTGCTTAGATCTGGCCCATGGGGCCACCCTGGAAAAAGGAAAAGGACTGGCCTACGCTGATCCTGCCAACAAAAATACAGCCTGTGGGAATGTGGGTGGCCCTCAAGAGCTCCATTTTTGCTGGCAGAGGGTTTCAGGAGGCCATCACAGCCAGAAACAGAACTTGGTGACAAAGCTAGTTTGCAACAACAACAACAAAAACAACAACAACAACCACTGTGTCTTCTCTCTATAAGAGCAGAAATGGAGACAGAGGCAATAAAAAAAAAATAAGCAATTCAAAGGAGAAATGGGATAAAACTGGTGATCCATCACTAATCCTACTGACTGTGATCATTTGGAAGAAATCAAACTTGAACAGCTTTGCAAACAGGATTATTATTTTTAATTAGTAGTGGAAAGAAACTTTGCTGACCACACCATCCTTGTGAAGCAGAATACTTTGGCCATCAAGTAAGGTATTGCTTTTCTTCAGAGAAGTTAATGCTTTGAAATAAGATGTGGTAGAAGTGCTTCAGTTTTTCAGAAATGGGAGCCGACCCTGTGGTGGGATGCTGCAGGTTTAACACCTGGTTTGGTGAGTGTGTGCGCAGTGCTGAAAATGGGACATTTAAAAACTCAGCTGCTTACCTTCCAAGTCAGCAAAAGTAAGTAGACCACCAGGGAGGGGAAAATCAGCTGTGCCATGTGATTGAGATGACCTACAGAGCAGAAAATAAAGAACAGGAGAGGATGGGGATGGGAGAGCAGGGCCAGCTGATTGTTGGTGCTACCAGTTTGCCTGAACTGGTCAGAACCAGCAGCTTCCCACCACTGAGCCCAGCCCACATCTTCCATCTGTTCAGGAGGCCCAATTATCTTCAGACTTCTACACCAGCTTTCTCTTCTTTAAAGGCAAGATGGTCAGTTCTACTCAGTGCGATAGCATGGTATTAATTTCTGATAAGCTGATCGAAAGAACAAAGGGCTATGATGACCCACAGCACAAAGGCAACACAGTCACATAAGTAAGAAAAGTCCCTTTAATACTTTCAACTTTGCCCCCAATGTCCAGTTGCCTTCAGCTGGAGAAAAAACTCTCCCAAGAAGAGTCTTTAAGTAGAGGAAATTCAGTCCAAAAAACAAAATTCATACAAACTGTAAATAAAAATCCACACAAAGCATGCTGCAGCAATTAACTGGACAGGGCAGGAGAAGGAATTGCAGACTTCAAAGGCCAACAAAACACACACAGTTCGGGAGACTCCAGGAACCCAGATAAGCCTCAACAATAAAAGATAACTCACAATTTGCTTCCAACAAGTTGCTCTACACAAACTCCCCTTTTTTTAAAAAAAAACAAATTTTATTAATTTTTTACAGAAAACACAATACACAAACATACAAAACACAAAAACATAAACAAAACTAAAAGATCTTTTCTGAAGTTTGTCTGATCCCGGGTTAAAACTCTTCACACAGACACAAATTCAAACATCATATTCACTTTGTATATCCTTCCATATCTTATTATCATTTTCATTTTTTATATATATATATATATATATAAACCATTTTTATCAATTTTATAAAAACAATGCACAAAAAATCAAGGCATAACAGCTTATAAATTCTTTTCTAGGAAATAATAATAATAATAATAATAATAATAATAATAATAATAATAATAATAATAATAATAATAAAAAACCAATAGAACATAACAATTCCAAATTATAGTATCAATACTTTATCTATTTAACTTCATATCTTATCCCTACTTCTCCTTTTCATCCAAATTATTTCTTGTTAATTAAAATTTTATTGCCTTTTATCAATACACAAAATCCAAAAAAAAAAAAAACATAACAAAACCTTTATATATCCTTTCATATCTTATTACCATTTTCAATAACATTCTTTGTCTGTTCTATTTCCAACTATCTATTCATCTTTTTTCTTTTACTATACTTCTCCTATACACCAATTGGAGTAACGTCTATAACTCATTACCCTAACTTAAAAGTACTTCGTATAACAATTTTTCTTGGGATTCTGTTTAATAGATTCTAAAATTACACAATGAATTTTATACTCTAAATAAACATATAAAAAACACAATCTTATGTACCCTCCAGAATCCCTCTTTTATCCTAAATTAAATTCACCCATTGTCTCTAAATAAACTTTTTTTCTTTAGATCTTGCTTCCCCCCATTGAGGCTTCTCCTCCCCCCCTTTCTCTCTTGCTTATTCTTCTCCTTGCCCTTTTTACCCCTTTGTTTTTCCTCCTCCCTTTTCTTACTCCTTTTCCTTTGCTTTCTAACCTCGCCTCCACTTTTCCGCTCATTTTTCTCTTCTTTGGTTGTTTTTATAATTCTTAAAATCCCCTTTTTCTTATCCTTTTTCTCCTCCTCTCCGGAAAGGACCCATTGTTCATCAAAGATGGCTTCTTCTTCCTCTTCTTCCTTGTCCCAGTCCTTCTGCTGCGTAATCAACTTTTCATAAGTACATAACGCCATTTCTAAAAATTGAAACAAAGCGCCCAAAGTATCTTCCTTTTTATATTTTTGATATTCAGCCTTTAGTTCATCCACAAGCGATGCCATTATGAAAAGAGAAACTTTTCCCAAAACAACCACAAGTATTTTTAATCAAAAACAATTCAAAAAAAAGTTCCAAAAGTTAATACTTTTCTTCCTTCTTCTCTTTCTCTTTCTGGGGTTAATGTTTAATCAAAGAGGTCCAATTACCATATATCTTTCTTTAGGATTCTAGGCAATCTCCTTCTTTTTCAGCTTCTGCTCCAATTTTTTCTCCTCTCCCTTCCCACTTGTGATATCAATTTTAAATAATCAGAAATCCATACCTCCAACAAGGGTTTTCCAATTTCTTAAAATTTTCAATGTCCAAAAATCCTTTTGTCCCTTAGCTTCAACTCTCAAAACAATTCACTTTCAATGTCCAATATATCCAAACATTTCTGCTGTTTCCATGGGGTGGGAGAGTGAAGAAAAAAAGTTCCCCTTAACAGCTTCTCCGCCGCTTTCGCTCTTCTTAGGGATACAATGTATCCTCCAGCAATTCAAACAGCTCAGTTCCAGGCAACTTAAAGGATGTTACTTGACCCGGCTCAGACATCACTTTCACTCTTCTCCTCCAGCGCAATCTTACCCGGTTGCTGGCTTCTTCGTGGCAGCCATTGCTGACCGCCGCTCCACCGCCTTGGGAAAAAGGGGTTTTTCCGGCGAGGGGGGGGTCTGTGACACCCCCACCCCCCTATCCGACTCCCCTCTCTCTTCAGCTGTCCCTACAGGGCAGCCATATCCCCCTGACCCATCTGGATCGGGGGTACCTCGACGGCTAGCACAGCAGGAATCGCGAGCTGTCGCGAATTCCTGCTGCCCCGAAGCCACGCGAAACCGGAAACCACAAACTCCCCTTTTAAATACTGTGTTAATGAATACTGCAGCTAATGAAGGGAATCGGGGCCCTTTCCTCCCCCTTAAGCCACATAATGCACATTGCTCCCTTCTCTGTTTCTGCCTGCATGCCCTAGGATGAAGAGAGGGTGGGCCTGGGTCTTCCTCTGAATTCATTCTGCCTTGCTCTACCTCTCCCCTGCTATGCCCAGCCAGACTGTGCCCTTCCCCAGTTTCTTCCACAGCCAATGAAGCCACACTCCCACTCCCTGTCAGCTGCTCAACCTTCCCCTTGGAAGCAGATTCCGACAGGGGCATGACAGTTACAGCAAAAGCAATCAAGAAATCCAAGAGTTCTTCTGGATGTGCTGTTCAAGCCCTAATTTAACTTACTGCCTTACTTAATTTTGCCAATAAACTAGCTGACCCATACAAAGCAT
Organism: Hydrophis major; assembly: GCA_033807585.1. Lineage (NCBI taxonomy): Eukaryota > Metazoa > Chordata > Lepidosauria > Squamata > Elapidae > Hydrophis > Hydrophis major. Next base: position 8,959,809 of record CM066332.1, on the reverse strand, counting down.
CAAAAGTAAAGATTAGTTCAAAGATTTCATAGTCACAGGCCAGAGAAGACAGAATATGTGTCTACAAGCTTGAAATGCAAAAAAAATGTAAACATAGGACCAATAGATGGAAGAATAGATTAACAGAATTGGTCTTCTAGTCTAACCCCCTGCCCATGCAGGAGACCCTATGCGATTTCTGACAGACAGCAAGCCATTCTCTTCTTGAAAGCTCCCAGCGATGAAGCCTCCACAACTTCTGAAGGCAACTTATGTTCCCTGGGTTGATTGTTCTCATTGTCAGAAAATGTCCAATTATTTCTAGGTTGAATCTCTCCTTGATCAGTTTCCATCCATTATTCCTTTTCTAGCCTTACAGGTGCTTTAGAAAATAGCTTGACCCCTTCCTCCCTGTGGCAGCCCCTCAAATATTGGAAGACTGCTATCATGTCTTCCCTGGTCCTTCTCTTTACTAGATTAGCCATGTCCAGTTCCTGCAACCGTTCTTCATATGTTTTAGCCACCAATCCCCTAATCATCCTGGTTGCTTTTCTCTGCACTCTTTCTAGAGTCTCAATATCTTTTTTTATAGTATGGTGAAGATTGTGGATTCCATGGGGTTCTCTGAGCTTGGTTGTTTACCTGCAGACATTTAATTAGCTTACTAGATAACATCTACAGGGCTGTCAAAAGATGCTTTTTAAGGAGGAAATTGGACTTTTTTGTTTTTTTTTCTCTTTTGAAGATGTATTGCTTCTCATCCAAGAAGCTTCTTCAGTTCTGACAGGATAGTGGGGAATGGAAGGATTTTTTATTCTTTGCAGACAGCAGGTCATTTACATGTGAAGACACAGATAAATCTTCAAGTGCTTCAATGACCCTCTAAAAGGATGCAAATGACCAGCTGTCTGCAAGGAATATAAATCCTTTTACACACATACAAACACACATACACACATCTATCTATCTATCTATCTATCTATCTATCTATCTATCTATCTATCTATCTATCTATCTATCTATCTATCTAATCTATCTTTCTTCCTTCTCTCTCTCCTCTCTCTTCTCGCCTGTCTCTTTCCTTTCTTTTTCCCCGTCCTCTCTCTCTTCTCTCTCTTTCTTCTCTTTCTCTCCTCTCTCTTCTTTCTCTCCTCTCTCTCTTTCTTCTCTCTCTCTCTTTCTCCTCTCTCTCCTCTCTCTCTCTCTCCTCTCTCTTCTCTCCCCCCTCTCCTCTCTCTCTCTCTCTCCCCTCTCTCTTCTCCCTCTTGTTCTGCTCTTTCTGTCTTCTCTCTCTCTCTCTCTTTCTTCTCTCTCTCTGTCTCTCTCTATCTCTCGTCTCTGTCTCTCATCTGCAGAGTGATGGAAAAATATGGGTTTCTAAAAGGGTCCTCTACTCTCTATTTATTACAGAAGATGTCTCCCCAGTCCATCTCTTAACATTCTGGATTTCTACACTGTAGTTTCCAAAAAGATTGATAATAATAATAATCAAAGAAAACATGTACTAATCCAAGTGTAAATGCAAGAGTCACAATGACTTCTCCATTTTTATAAATAACGATATAAATACAGATTTCGCTTTGGGTTAGAGTGACTTGGTTTCAAAAAAGAATCCAATACTGATTTTCAGGTTCTTTTCCAGTACATGCCTTCTGGTATTTTTTTTTTTTTTTCACTTATTTTCACATGAAATCTGTCGAAAATTCTTTGTCACAAGTCCATGTTTTCCTTCACCCCTCTCCCTCCTACTATGTCTTCAATATGCCTCTTTTATTATTCAGAATCCTTGAAACATTTGGGACAGAAAACAGGCAAAAACAAAACCAGTCAGGTTGTTTGAAAAGTCAGAACTTCTGAATATTTTATTTTATTTTAAAACCATGCAGCACAGCTCCCTCCGTTAGATGCACTGTTGGTTTGATGATCCCTCCACTTAAAGAAAGTTATCCTTCTGATGTTAAAGCATAGATTTGAAAGAAGAGTCTGTGATCTGTTTTTTAAAAGCTTTTATGCTCTGAAAATAAGCCAGGAAAGCGATATGTGTCAATATGGCTGAGATTTAATGATAAGCTTAGGGGCAAAATTAATTTTAGATCGATACTAATAATATTATATGATTCTTTTCTCTTGTTTTTTTTTTTTGGGGGGGGAGTTAATCAGTTTCCCCCTCCTTCTTTTTAACACAGTTATTTTATTTTAATCACTGTCTAGGGTCTTTTCACCATAAAACCATTGTTAAATCCATATATATATATATATATATATATATATATATATATATATATATATATATATATATATATATATATATATATATATGGAGGCTGTGACGAGTGCTCTGCATTGGAGGCAGAGGTGGGGCCATGGCCATCTGACAGTTATCAGCTGCTTTCGGAGTCAGAGATCAGTGGGGCAGAAGAGCAACTGGAGCCTGTTTCCAATGTGAGCATGTGCAGAGCTGCCAGGAGAAAGGAACAGTTAAAGAACAAGGGTCGACTTGGGAGTCAAGCCACAGGTGGACAGTGAATGGCCCCTCCCACAGGGAATAAAGAGGAGAGAAAGAGGAGTGGGGTTTTGCAGGAGACAATTCATTCAATTCATTAGGACGAAGATCTGTTTCTGACTCCTGACCAAATATTATCTGATACAGAGTGGTGTTTGGAAGATATTGGCCTGGTAACTGTCCCAGTCTGATAAAGTTCTGTAGTTGTGCAATCTCTTAAAAGACCAATTGCTTCTTTGCATGCAGGTAACATTACACAATATCTTCAAAGGAATTTGATTGCTTTTAATGAACGAGGTTTTGACCACAACATCAATGACCATGCAAAGAAAAGAGCTGCAGCTTGTTGCATCTGATGAGCCCAAGGTTCAACTTTAGTAAAGATAAATGTCTTTATTTCATGGATAATCAAGGTATATTTCTTGATAGCCATATGGAACTAGAATTTCCTAGGCATCTAAGCGCTAACCAGATCCAACTGTGCTTAGCTTTTATAGATCAATTATTCCTAAGTAAGGTCAACCAAGCTGGATTAATAGAAACCACACCCAAAAAGGGCTGTTTGACATAACTTTAAATGTGTTGATAGATAGATACTGGTAGGTAGATGAAAGAGAGAGAGAGAAAGAGAGAGAGAGAAGGAAGGAGGGAGGGAGGGAGGATGGATGGGTAGGTTGGTAGATAGATAGATAGATAGATAGATAGATAGATAGATAGATAGATAGATAGATAGATAGATAGATAGACAGATAGATAGATGAAAAAGAGAGAGGATGGATGGATGGATGGATGGATAGATACGTGGGTAGGTAGGTAGGTAGGTAGGTAGGTAGGTAGGTAGGTAGATAGGTAGGTAGATAGATAGATAGATAGATAGATAGATAGATAGATAGATAGATAGATAGATAGATAGGCAGGCAGGCAGGCAGGCAGGCAGGCAGCAGGCAGGCATTGGAACTGAATTTCAAGAGGCCATTTTCAAAGGCTTTCATCTCCAGCAAGGTGGACATTCTCTTTGACATCCATTGAAATCCAGAGAACTTTGCCTCATGCTGATAGCTCCAGATTCATTTCAAAGGGATTTCTGAATGCTGGAGTTGACGTGAGGTGGTTGTTCTTCCTCCTCCTCCTCCTCCTCCTCCTCCTCCTCCTCCTCCTCCTCCTCCTCCTCCTCCTCCTCCTCCTCCTCCTCCTCCTCCTCCTCCTCCTCTTGTTTTCCACCCAATCCCTTTGATGCATTAATCTTGACATTTAACATTTGTTGAAATGCAGTGCAGCTCTTAAGAAATGATGTTAGGCTGTCCTTTCCTAATCAGGAGTGGCAGGCTAGAATGAATAGTTTGACAGGTAGGTTTCTTGTGCTGAGTTAAGCCCGCAGTGAAATCACGATGGGAGCAATATGGATTCATAGCTGGTTTCACACGCACACACACACACACACACACACACACACACACACACACACACACATATATATATATATATATATATATATATATATATATATATATATATATATATATAAAAACTTAGCGAGCACTTTTTTTTTCATTTATTTGGAGCCACTGGGAAAGCTGAAATTATTTCTGGTGATGTGTTTAACATCCATCTCCTCTCAGTTCGGGATGCCTGTTAAAAATATATTACTTCTCCCTTCAGTTATACTTCATTTCTACCAATGGTTAATATAACCTGGCATGGAGAGAAAGCAATATGGGTATGTTGCCCTGGAAGACAGAAAAGGCCTACTCCCTCAGCCCCAGTGGTATGAATTCCAACCTGGATTTTAAGCTTTTCAGACAAAGAAGAAATGCATGCCAATTAAAAGTAGAGGTTCAGATTTTAGGAACTTTGTTCTTTGTTGTGGTGGAATGATCTTTTCCTCAAGAGAGAGAGAGAAAAGAAAGAAATGCACTGTACAAAGTTTTTGTTTTATGAACAATGAACGTGGTAAAAAGACATTGGATGAGAAAACCAAATTTGGTCACTATCACAATTAAGAATAGATCCTTATATTTTCTCTGCTCCTCTCCTCCTCCTCCTCCTCCTCCTCCTCCTCCTCCTCCTCCTCCTCCTCCTCCTCCTCCTCCTCCTCCTCCTCCTCCTCCTCCTCCTCCTCCTCCTTTTCTTCTTCTTCTTCTTCTTCTTCTTCTTCTTCTTCTTCTTCTTCTTCTTCTTCTTCTTCTTCTTCTTCTTCTTCTTCTTCTTCCTCTTCTTCTTCCTCCTCCTCCTCCTCCTCTCTTCTTTTCTCCTTTCTCTGTCCCTCCTTACTCCTGCTCTTTTAGCCCTCATTCATTTCTAAAACTTATTTGCCTTCTTCCCTTCATTTTCCTCTTCCTCTTCCTCATTGGAAAGATCTGAAATAAACTTATGAATTAAGTTAGCTATGAACACTGGGATATTTAGATAGGGCATAGCTAAGTGGGTGATGCATGGTAGTTCTTATTTAACCAAAATATAACCTTACCCTTGTACTTCAGGCTACAGATGGCAGGTATTTTCCCTTGACTGCTGTCTATGAACATAAGTTATAGATGAAGATTGTAATCAAAGTCAGTTGACTTTGTGGAGAAGAGGCACCTGACAACACCTTGAATCAATAATGATCTTCTAGCTATACTATATGGGAAAGACTCTATCAGTTAAGGTTCCCAAACACACCTTTGTATTCCATACTTTTTTTCCCAAAAATATGGTTCCAGACAGCTGGAAGACCTAGAGAATAGATCCACTGATATAAAGCATGTGCAATTTTTGCTTAAAATGCCATGGAAGGATGAAGTGTTTGCCACTTGTTGACTTGACTGAATTTCTATTTACTTGCGAAGGCCCAAAGAGGAAGTGCCATGCATCTGCAATTACTCTAGCTGAAAAAGTCTTGAACAAATGCTATTGAAATTTGTTTCCTCACCAAATTGGCTGATCTTTTTTTTTTTTTTTTGTTAATTCCATAGAATAATTTCTTCATATAATTGCAAACCATGGGCAGGTGCTTCTGATGAAGATAACATATAACTCATTAGCTGACTAAATGCAGCAGAACAATTCGACTAAATGTGAAAATATGCTGCATAACAAACCAAGCATAAAATAATTTGGTCTGTATCGTGCAGCCTCTCTCTACCTAACAAAGTACTTTGGTGAGAATTGCAAGCATCCATTGATAGCTTATTCAAGGTCTGCCGAATAAGCTTTCCCTGCATTTGCTTGGATAACGGAGACATATTCACTGCTCAATGCTTGGAAGGCATTTGGAGAGAGAAAAAAATAACTCACTTTGATGGCTTTGATTAATCATTGGGAACAGGGAATGGGGCAATCAGCTTAGTCTACTTCTTATGCTCATAGTATGGCAATTTAGCTGTTCAGTTATATTTGGTGGAGAGAATAAATACTGCTATAAAAAAATAATGGCTGGAATCTCATGTGCGAAGTCCAACTGTAAACCTATTTGCAATGTAAAATCTCTTTGTAAACACACTCAAATGTATTGTGTTAGATACTGAGATGCAAATCAGAAACTATTTTCTTTGAATCATGTCTCTGCTCTGCACTTCTTTGGCATAGGTTTAGAGACTTAGACTTAGAATAATTCAAATGTACACTAATCAGCATACATTTAAATGAAATTTCATTGCATACAGATCTCAAAAGGTTACTGCCTCCAATATACACTACATAAAAATATAAATAAATAAATTATGCATTTATCCACATATATTATACAACAGAGAAACAACACAGTCTAATTTGGATGTATAAATATACATGGCGAGAAAAACAAATCTTGTGAGTTTACCAGATGGATGGCCTAGGGAACAAAACTGCTACAGAATCAGGTAGTCCTGCTAGAAATACTTTGAAACCTCCTTTCAGAGGGGAACAAACAGAAACAGACCCTGAAGTGGGTGTGTAGGGTCTCTAACAATGCTTTGTGCTCTAAGCACATAGCGCTAATAAGCAGTATCCGAAATAATGGAAAGTGAGCTTCCTATAATCTTCTCAGCTGTCCTCACCACTCCCTGTAAGAACTTTCTATCTGAACTTTCACCAAACCAAAGAATTGTGCCCCTGTAAAAAATAGCTAGGACAGAAGAAAAAAGAATGCAGGAAATTCAAATGCTGGTTTGCACCCTTCACTAAGGATGATGTGTGAAAAAACCAATTCAGATTGTTAATTATCTGCATCCCTAGATACTTAATACTGTTAACCACCCCTGCAGCTGCATTCTTGATACTGAGTGGAATATGACTATGCCGGCTCTTTCTAAAATCGGCCTAGAATCAAGCAGTTTTGATTCATGATGCTTAGGACATAGGATGCAATGACAGATGCAGTCCCATTATCAGACTTTGGAATGGCAAATTCATAGCCAATTTTCAGATTTTGTCACCATGGGTTGTATTGTATAAAAATGCATAAATTAGGTCGTCTATTTCTGATATACCTGAGACATGTTGACTGCAAAAAAGAGCCATTTGAAGAATAAATCTCCACATCTTTTAGATATGGATACCAGCAAGATGATGTTGCTTTGTAAAATAAACATTAGATTTGAGATCCTTACTCGACTGGAACAGTATCAACCCGCTTGAATAAAACTAGGAATTGCCTGTGCTTGTAGCACACTGGTCAAAATATGACAAAATATGGTTGCATTGGTCTTACCAATAGTGGGGTATGTTTATTATGTCAGGGGATGTGCAAAATAAATGTTTTAAGTAAGGCATGGGTGAAAAGAAATGGAATGCTTGGTACCAAAGGGAAAGTCAACTAAGTGTAATGAGTCTGTTTGATTTGATTTGATTGTTTGATTGTACTTATGTGTAAATGCACAAGAAACATTGATGTTAAAGTTGTGCTAGACAGTGCCTTTTATATGAGACAAGCAGCAATAAATCTAAGATGGAATGCACAATATATATAAAAAAGGGTGGATCAATGTATCAGTGACATACGACATTTTATGGGGAAAATACAGTGGATGGTTGCAAGCTACAAATACTCAACAGCAATTTAAAGGAAAGGCACATACAATATATCTTAGTAGAATATTTGCTAAATGAAATGTACTTGAATATTAGTAGCTCAGGTTGGTAGCTGGGCTGTTGGTTTGAGCTCCGTGCTTGGCAATTTGGTTGCAAACATTTCATTGCCAGTCAAGGAGATGCTGTCAGTGTCGTGTCCGCAAAAGACGCTCAGAGTCGGTGACTATCATTCAAGCTCTTTATTAAACAGTTGTGAACCGAACCAGCGAAAAGGAAAAAGCCCGCGGCTTTTATCCTTTTCGCTGCGGCGGCCGCGGCCAATGGCAGCGATTCAAATCTCCCGCTCTTGGAGTGAGCCAATCGCGGGAGACTTCAATCGGGCCAATCAGCGCGGCTCGCCTGGCCAATCAGAAATCCCCGCGCCTTAGCCAATCAAGGCGCGGGGATTTCGAGTATGCAAATTCAGGACAGAACACCCCTCCCCTCTTGGTATAGTCCATCACGTTGCGTAGTCACGCAGGTAGGCGGGGCTCCGTCTAGCCCTAGTTGACCTGCGCAACTCAGTTGCAAGCTGGATCTCGGCCGGAGCGGTCATCTTTTTGGCTGCTCCTCCTTCTGTGTGAACCGGCTGGATGATCGGGCCGGTTCGTTCTCCGTGGCTCCCGCCTGGGCCTACCGGGTCGGTTGAGCTACGGGTTTCGCCGCTCCCGCTTGGTTTCTCCGAGTCGGTTGAGCTGGCCAGGTGGTTCTTCTCCGGTGGGGACTCGCGATGGCTGCGTTCCGGTGAGTATTTTTGGATTATTTTTTCCTGCGCTTGTTTATTCGGGTATTCCCTCCCCCCTTGGTTCGTGTCTTGGGGGTTGAGGTCTGTTGCCGTTCGCGACCTGAGCTGGTCGATGTGTCGTTTCCAGGCTCGCCCATCGGTGGTTTGGAGCCGGTACGACCGTGGACCTGTGATTTGAGTGATGACGGCTGGGATCCATAGGGGGTCCCCCGTCAGGTTTTTCGCGTAAACTAAGTCACCGGGGGCAAATGTCCGGTATTTGGAACTGGAGTCTGGGGGCCGCTCCGGGTTGTATGTTGGGTGTAACCTGTCGAGTGGGGACCTCAGCTTCCTGCCCATTAGTAATTCGGCTGGGCTTTTGTTGGTAGTGGTGTTCGGGGTGATGTGTTGTATGAAGAGGAGTTTATTGATTTTGTCGCTGATCTCCCCATGGTCCATCTTCCAGAGGGTTTTTTTCGTAAACTGTACCATCCGTTCCGCCCTACCGTTCGCCGCCGGATGCGCCGGTGCTGTTAATGCGTGGCGGATGCCCCTCTCCGCCAAGAACCTCTCAAAATCGAGGGAAGTAAACTGGGGCCCGTTGTCTGAGACGACGACGTCTGGGAGGCCGTGCGTGGAAAACAGTTTACACAGTTCTTTGATGACGGCCTCCGTGGTAGTGGATTTCATGTCGCTTACCTCCAACCAATTGGAGTAAGTGTCAACTGTGATCAGAAAAGTATGCCCATTCGTTGGACCCGCAAAGTCTAAATGGATTCTGGACCAGGGCCCCCTTGGTGTTTCCCAGTCCCGGATGGGTGCTGCGGGTGGGCTTGGTCTGGTCTCCTGGCAACGTTGGCATTTGGCGACCCATGCCTCTATCTGTTTGTCCATCCCTGGCCACCAAGCGTAACTCCTGGCCAGGGCTTTAGTCCTGACGATGCCAGGATGACCTTCATGTAGCATCTCTAAGACCCTCCCTTGCAATCTGTCCGGGATGACCACCCTGTCACCCCACAAAATACATCCTTTAAGCAGTGAAAGTTCAGTCTGGCGGTTTCTGAATGTTTTAATGGATTCGTCATTGTCCCTTTCAGGCCAACCTTTTTCTAGCCAGTGTAGGATTCGCGCCAGACGCCTATCCTTAATAGTTTCCCTGGCAATGTCCGACGCGGTAATGGGTAGGTTCTCGATGCTAAGGGTGTTTGTCGTTGGTGCTGGGTCAGGATCAGAGTCTGGTAAAGGCGAACAGCTTAAGGCGTCCGCGTGCGAAATTTTCTTACCTGGCTTGTGTAACAGTTCGTAGCTGTAGGCTGCCAGGAACTCGGACCACCTTGTCATCCGGGGTGATAAAATGTTCGGGGTGGCTCGGTTTCCAGCGAGGATGCCCAGCAATGGCTTATGATCTGTCACAATGGTGAACGGGCGGCCATACAGGTATTCGTGGAATCGCTTAACGGCGGCAACTATAGCCAAAGCTTCTTTGTCCAGCTGGCTATAGTTCCGCTCCGGTTTAGTTAGAGTCCTGGAGAAAAAAGCGATGGGTGCTTCTCTTTTGTCGGGGAGGGTATGGCTGAGGACAGCGCCGACGCCGAAAGGTGATGCGTCGCAAGTGACAACTAAGGGCAAGGTTTCGCTGAATTGAATTAGGACGGCGTCGGAGGTGAGGAGGTCTTTGGTTTTTTGAAAGGCGGCTTGCTCTCGTCTCCCCCAAGTCCAGGTTGCCGCCTTATCCAGGAGTCTATGCAAAGGCTCCGCCACCGTAGCCTTTTGGGGTAGGAAAACATTATAAAAATTCAGCAACCCTAAGAACGCTTGTAGTTCCGTTTTAGACTTTGGGGTGGGGGCTTCTTTGATGGCTTTCACTTTTTTAATTGTAGGGTGAATGCCATGCCGGTCTAGAAGGTAGCCCAAGAATTCCACTTGCTCTGTGCATAGTTGGCATTTTTCTCGTTTAACTTTAAGTCCCGTCACTTTAAATTTTGTTAAGACCTGTCTGAGTCGGTTTTCTAATTCGGCTTTGTTTGGCGCCGCCACTAATACGTCATCAAAATAGGGCACCACCCCCTTGATGCCCTGTAGCAAACGTTCCATCAGGCTCTGAAAGATGCCTGGTGCCACGCTGACTCCGAATTGGAGTCGGTTACACTTGAAGGCCCCCCGATGGGTCATGATGGTCTGGGCTTCCGCCGTTTTCTCATCTACTGGCAACTGCTGATATGCCTGGGCAAGATCGAGCTTGGCAAAGACCTTGCCCCCTCCCAGTGAGTGCAGCAGATGTTGCACGATTGGGACTGGGTAGGCGCTTTGTTGCAATGCGCCATTTAGGGTGGCCTTATAGTCCCCGCAAATTCTCACGGACCCGTCTGGCTTTACTGGGGTCACTATAGGGGTCTCCCATTGGGCATGGTCTATCGGCTGCAACACCCCCTGTTTGACGAGCTTGTCGATCTGCTCGTCAATTTTAGGCTTCAGGGCGAATGGTACCCTCCTAGGTTTTAGCCGCTTGGGGGGAACCCTTGGGTCTAGGTCAAATGAGATAAGGGGCCCCTGGTACTTGCCCAAGCTTCCATCGAAGACCTCCCGGAATTCCTGGGCTAGCCGCTGTTCCCAACCGTCGTCGGCGACGTGGTTGACTCCTGTCAGCGCGATGTCAAGCGGGGCGAACCATTGTAAACCCAGTAGGCTTGGGCGGTCGCGATCGACGATAGTGAGTGGCAGTTGTTCGGTGCGGCCCTTGTAGGTTACATTAAAGCTCTTGGTGCCCACTACCGGGACGCGATTCCCTTGGTAGTCTTTTATAATGATTTTCTGGGCATGAATGTTCCTCTTATGGAGGGTGGGCACTAGCCGTTTAATCTCGCGCCATGCAATCATGGAGAGGTAGGACCCGGAGTCCACTTCCATCTTGCATGGTTGGCCTTCAATACGGACTTCTACGTGTACCTTTCTGGCGCCGTCGGAGATGGCGTGGCCGATGGTCACCGTCTGGTGAGTCTCTTCCTTTCGCCGACCGTCGCCGCCTCTTGAAGATCGTTGGGCACGGTCCCACCGACCGTCCGGTTGGCGCTCTCTGGTCCTGGGCGGGGGGCTTTCCTTCTTCCGGTCGTGTTGTTCCCATTTGGGCGGGCTGCGGGTCTTCTTTTGGCGGCAAACTCGAGCGATGTGACCCCGTCATTCACAATGCCTACAGATAGAGTCAAAAAATCGGCATTCTGACCTGGGGTGGTCGCCGCCGCACCCGGCACAGTTGGTCCTCGACCTACGACCTCTTCGATTCCGTTGGTCGCCGCGTCCCGTCTGCACGCGATGTATGTCCTCCTCGTCTTCCGACGTGCTGGAGGTTGACTGGAATTCTCCGTAGTGTGCGGTTGATTCGCTTCTAGGGTCGGCCGACCTTGCCGGGTTGTTGTTTCCGCCCTTCGCGTCAGATCTTCGCATGCTGTCAGCAGACGTGCGGGTTGCTTCTGCGGCTGCGGCTGCGGTGAGGGCGTCTGCTAGGCTGATGTCGCCCTTGGCCATAAGCCGGCTCTGGAGTGTAGGGTCCCATAGGCCGAGTACCAATCGGTCTCTTATGAGGCTGTTCAGACCTTCAAACTCGCAGAGTCCTCCTAGGCGCCGCAGCTCGGCGACGAAGTCGCTCAATTTTTCATCTGGTTTCTGATTTCGGCGGTAAAACTCGTTGCGCCGTATCAGGATGGGGACCTCGGGGGCGTAATGGCACCACAGTATAGGTTCGAGGACGTCCCAGTCCATGGCGGTTGCGTCTGCCGGCTTGGCCAATGCTTTGGCCATCTGGAAGACCTCTGGTCCGCAGTGAGTAAGGAAGACGGCGCGTTTTAGCGGGCCCGGGGCGTCCTTCATTCCGGCGCATTCAAGGTACATACGGAACCGGTCTGAGTACGATTCCCAGTCCTCAGTGGCGGGGTTGAAGGGGGCGGGCGGTGCGATCTTCGCCATCTCTGCGCTGGAACTGGCTCTTGTTGGACACGGGGTTCGGTTCAGGGTCGGGATCCCACCTTCGTCGCCAGTGTCGTGTCCGCAAAAGATGCTCAGAGTCGGTGACTATCATTCAAGCTCTTTATTAAACAGTTGTGAACCGAACGAGCGAAAAGGAAAAAGCCCGCGGCTTTTATTCTTTTCGCTGCGGCGGCCGCGGCCAATGGCAGCGATTCAAGTCTCCCGCTCTTGGAGTGAGCCAATCGCGGGAGACTTCAATCGGGCCAATCAGCGCGGCTCGCCTGGCCAATCAGAAATCCCCGCGCCTTAGCCAATCAAGGCGTGGGGATTTCGAGTATGCAAATTCAGGACAGAACAGTCAGTGTACTTCAAATTGTGCTCTTTCAATTGTGCTCTTTCAGACAATCTTCTATCTGAGCACTGGCCTTTAAATACATTTTATGATATGATGCAAATTAGTGTGGGTGTTGTTTGTCCAGCTACTTTTGAGTCATGGTCTGATTTCGGACTGTTTGATTGGCTGGCTGTTGTTGCTGAGGCTGAGTCCTTGGCTTTAAGTACTCTCTATGTGATGCAAATTAGTGTTAATATTATTCACACTATTTGCTAAATATTATGGGGTGGGGGGAGGATTTTAAGGTATGTGAAAGCTAGTGGGAAGATAGGCTCTTGGTGGTTTCTTGCAAATCTGTGGTGGTATTTTATTGGTTCGGCCCGGTTCAACTGAACTGGTAGCTCTAAGGATCATCTGTGAGCAAACTGGTTTACTTCAATGATCAGCTGCTGGGCCTTCCCACTTGCCCCAGTTCAATACTGACCTTTATTTCCTGATTTTGAAGCTCAGCTGCGTCGTACGACAGAGCAGATTCCCATGCATCAGCTGTTGAAGACACAGGGAGAGTGCAGGATTGCAAAAGGTCAGTATCAAACCCTCTGCATGCACAAAGCATATGTACATGTACAAAGCACCCCCACCAAGCCACGTCCAAAGAACCAGTGGTAAAAAAAGTTGAATCCCACCACTGTTGCAGATGTTTCTGTACCATACCAGGTAACATCATCAGCGCTAGAAAGGAGAAGGGTTTGCTTTTATTTTTAAATACTAGTGGCTTGCCCTGTCAGTGCAAGTGGGAATGATCTTGGTAGTTGCTTGATTAGGCTGTTTCCTTCAAACCAACCACCAAGTACTGAGAACACCAAGGATCCTACCTTTCAATCTTGAGCTACAAATCCATCATTAGTGGGAAGGTCTTGAGGTTCTGCAAGGAACAAATATAAAGAAGAAGAAGGAGGAGGAGGAGGAGGAATTATTTATTGTTATGGTGGTTAATCTTTGGTGAGATTCACTGCCTTTGGTGCTGGTTGGTAGCTCAACAGCTCGAGTCCTAACCAAGGACCTAGGAACTGCTAAGGTAGCATTGGAGGATATAAGCTGTTCCAAGTAGGGTGGTTTTTTGTAGAATCAGGATATTCAAGTCTGATAAATTCAGAATTTCCAAATAGTGAGATAGCCCATTATTATTATCATTATCATTAACATTATCATCATTATCATTATCGCTGTTGCTGTTGTTATTTGGATGATCTACCTACTTAGTCAAACAGAAGTTATATCTTTACATGTCAAGGTTAATATAAAAGGAAACTGTTGAAAATGCCACCAAATTTGTTGTAAAATCACAAGAGATAGGGTTAAAGTTTCATAGTGATGAATGCATGTGGCTTGAATACAAAAAAGGGAAGTGATCAATATAAAAGAAGTATCGGTAAAGCGATAGCATATTAAAAAAAATGAAAACCAAATTGCAAAACCGATATATAGGAAGGCAGAATTAATAAGCGGAGAGGAAGAAGAAAGACTAGAAAAGTTATGGTTGGATGGAGTTGAGGAGGACATAAAAACATAGATGTAAAGATTGCAGAATAAGAGGCAATATATTGAACAGTTCTTGGAGGTATTGGACACAAGGATAATTTGCAATCATGCAAAAGTATAGAGAAGAGTTTGATGTAAACTACATTCAGTTAATAATCTTTTTTTTTTTTTTTTACTTCTCATCTCCCACATTGAATTTCTTTGCTTACTATTCCTTACCCTTCCTCTGCACTTTGCATCATGTTGCTTAACCCAGGAGGGGAAAAATGTGATGGATATGTGTGCATTGTAAAACTTGCCTGCTGTACCCATTGCTAATTGTCAACTGGGTACAATATTTTTTCTTATTGTTTTTCTGTGTTGAAAGAAAAACTGGACAGGATAGGAAACAGGCACCTTTTCAAAAGTACTTCTCCCCACCAGCAACATGTGAAATCATGCATTACATTTGTTCCCTCTTTTTTCTTTATCTCATCTAAGGAGGATGGAACTTGTTTTTTGTCCTTATTTTGCTGAACTGTAGTGCAAAATATGATAGATAGATAGATAGATAGATAGATAGATAGATAGATAGATAGATAGATAGATAGATAGATAGATAGACAGGCAATCAGGCAGGCAGATGGAGAAATGGAGAGAGAGAAAAAGAGAGAATGAGTAGAGAGGAGAGAGAGGAGAGAGAGGCTCACAGACAGAAAGATAGACAGACAGATTGGCTCACAGTTGACTCAGCTTCCCATCCTTCTGAGGTTGGTAAAATGAGAGCCCAGATTGCTGGTTGAAATATGCTGACTCTATAAACTGCTTAGAGAGGGCTTTAAAGCAGAGAAGCAACCTAGAAGAGTTGGAGATTAGGAGAGATTTCCTAATGGCAAGAACAATCAACCAGTGGAATGTCTTGCCTTCTGAAGTTATGTGTCTTCCATCACTGGAGGCTTTCAAGTAGAGACTGGACAGCCATGAAATGGTATAGGGTCTCCTGCTTGACCAGAGGGTTGGATTAGATGACTTCCAAGGTCCCTTCCAACTCTGTTATTCTACGAATCTAGGAAGTTCAATAGATATAAGTCCAGCCAAGCTGGGAAAAATGCCATCCACTGAGGGAGAGTAATAAACTCAAACCAGTCACTGCACCTTTTATAATGATCTGAAATGCTGTTATTATATATTACTATACTGTATATTAATGCTTATTGGTAATTCAATCAGAGTGGCGTTTGCATCCCTATAAATAATGTACACTTCTGTTACTTATGAAAGAGGATAATTGCTTTCTGGCATAGAAGATTTCTCAGACTAATTGACTGTTTTTCATATCTCAGCCTCTTGTTCCAAGGGCAGTCCCCATTTTTTCTTATCTGCGAGTAGTGGATCTTTCTTGTTTTATGGCTATGAGATTTCATATGCTGCAGTTGTATGTTGATTATGCTGTTGAATTATAAGTTGAATTTAATTTGCATGGGAAGGAACAGCCCCTGTCGGTTTTGGCTTGGCTTCAGCAGAGCAGTGGTAGAAGAACATAGAGCATCAGAGGTGGCATTCAGCCGGCTCGGACCAGTTCCGGTGTACCGGTAGTGGAAATTTTGAGTAGTTTGGATAACCGGCAAATACCACCTCTGGCTGGCCCCGCCCACCCACCTCTGCTGGTACATCTCCTATATTCCCTTGTAGCATGCTTTCAGAACTGGTAGGAAAAAAAACTGGAAACCCACCACTGTAGAGCATGGTTCATCTCGGAAGTCAACTTTGTATCTGAAGCATAATCAAAACATTGCTTTTTTTTTTTTTCCCCTCGCTCAGCTGAGATTGAAAGAAATACACAAGTGGCTTCTCTTCCTCCACAATTACTTTAGCAAGTTGCTTTCTTAAGGGTGTGAGTGATCGCGGGTGTAAAACTGCAGCTGTGCTGATTGTAATCAGCCCCAAATAGATTGGTCGTATTGTACTAGCCTTGGTTCATCAGTTTCCATCAGCTGGGGTTCCATCATCAGGGGTTTTGTGCCATATCATCTTTTAGATAAAAATTCTTCTCTACATCTGCAACTTTGCTCTTCTCTTTCAGTTCTAAATATTTTCCCGGCCTCCTTTTTTTTTTTTTTTTTCTTTCTATGTCCTTGAACAGGGATATCAAACTCAAGGCTTGGGGGCCAGATCCAGCCTATCAAGTGCTTAGATCGGGCCCATAGCACTGCCCTGGAAACAGCAAAGGATTGGCCCGTGGTGACTCTGGCAGAGAAAAGGGCCCTCTGGACCTCCATTTTTGCTGGCAGAGGGTTGCAGGAGTCTGTCATACCCGAAAAAGGGAGCTTGGGAGCCTGTTTTTGCTGGAAGAGCACTCGGGCCACCATAGGCACCCCTGACATGAGTGACATCAAGTTGACTACACCCACTCCAGCCATGCCCCACACTCCCCTGAGATCAAACACCACCCTGATGCAGCCCTCAATCAAATCAAGTTTGACAACCCTGCCCTAGAAAATGTGAATGTATGGGATCGCTTTAGAATCGGATCAAATCGCATCGCATCGCATCGCATCGCATCGCATCGCATCGCATCGCATCGCATCGCATCGCATAGCATAGCATAGCATAGAATAGCATAGAATAGAATAGAGAATCCTTTATTGGCCAAGTGTGATTGGACACACAAGGAATTTGTCTTGATGCAAATACTCTCAGTATACAGAAAAGAAAAGATACATTTGTCAAGAGTCAAGAATCATCAGATACAACACCTGATGATAGTCATAGGATTATGTTGCTTCACGATAGGTCCAGAATATCCAGTTAGTGTTCTAGTGTAAACTGGAAAAAAAGAGAACACCCCCCCCCCACAAGTTCTAATAGATTACACCAACGTCCACCTCAATTTGCGCTGATTTATTGATTCAATTGAAATCTTCTCAAAGTCATAGAGAGGTGAGTCCAACTGAAGACACTGCAGTGCTTTTTTTGGCATGTATTTGACTGCATTTGTAATTTGAAATTTTGTTCACAGTATGATAAGCTGATAAGATATTTGGTATATAGGTAGTCCTCAACTTAACCATTGTTTAATGATGTTGTAAAGTCGATTTCATTGAGGGCCGCATCAAGGTTGTGTTTGACCTCGGGGGGTTAGGGGGGCATGGCTAGAGTGGGCGTAGCCAGCTCAATGTCACTCATTGAGGCTCTGTTTTCAGTTGTGATGGCCTCCTGCAGCCCTCTGTCAGCAAACAGGTGTTGTTTTTGTCAATGCCTCCTGAAGATCTTTGCCAGCAGAAAGGAAGCCCAGGTGGGCCATCTGCAGCCTCAGAGAGCTGCAGGTGGCCATTGAAGCCAAAAACAGAGCTCGGAAGGGCCATGCAGAAGGTTAGATACTTTTCTATTTCCAGCTCTGCAGGCTAGATCTAAGCACCCCATGGGCTGGATCTGGCCTTCAGGCCTTGAGTTTGACACCCCTGTTGTAATGTGCCTCTGATGTTGTCTCTCCATCTTTTCTGCCTTGTGTTCTTTGACCTTTTTCTCTTCTTATACACATCTTGTATGGTGTAGAATCCCAAGACATCTTCTCCAAGTGAGCAAAACACTTTATTTGCTGTTTTTGTGTGTAGTTTACGATTGGTTCTATGCCAACTCTTTCTCTTATGATTTCATTCCTGAAATTATCTCTTCGGATCACTCCATCAAACATCTCCACCACTTCCATGGTGACTAACTTTGATTTATGAGGGCACCAGAAGAGTAAGAATCTGTACCTCCCTCGATGCAGCAAAAGAGGAAGTAAAGAAGAAGGAATCTCAACTGATAAATATTTGTTTAATGATTGTTCAATGTTACAACAGAATTGAAAAACTAAATTTGGCTGTTTTTCACATGAACATTACTTTATCTGCATGGCCACTTGATCAAACTCTGGCAAATTCTAGCAACTGGCTCATATTTATGACTGTTACTCTGTCTCAAAGTCACAAGATTACCCTTTGTGACCTTCTGACAAGCAAAATCAATAGGGGAAGGCAGATTCACTTAACAACTATGCTGCTAACTGAAAAACTGCCGTGATTCACTTATCAACAGTGGCAAGATAGTTTGTAAAATGGAACAAAATTCAATTAATGACTGTCTTGCTTTGTCATGGAAATTTGGGCTCAACTGTGGTTGAAAAGAGAGGACTAGCTATATCAGCCATAATTTTATATTTCGTGTTCACAAAACATCCTGAGCCTAGAACCATTCAGTCTTTGCATTGAACAGACAAGGAAATTTGACCCAAATATCCCTTAACAATCCTTTTTACTTTCTTTAAATGTGTTATTATGCATCTACCATCAGAGAAATAAATAAAATAGGACTCTGAACCTTTTTATGAAATAAGCCATACCCAGAACATGCAATTTTTTAAATTACAGTTAGTATCTTCTGTGCAAGCACACAGGATCATATTCCACATTGCTGTTTAAAATGATTTTATAAACTTAATATTAGTTCTGCATCATAGGCCATGCAATAATGTGAACCATATGTACTGTTTTATTAGATATGACACCTCTATGTAAAAATGCAAAACTGTACTTGTCTGATTCAAGACTAATAGCTGCAATGGAGATGATCTTCTACTGAAATTGTGTCCATTTTCCACTGAAAACAATCCAGTTGCTTTACACTAATTTAAGCCTGTAGTGTACATAAAATACAGTTTTTCTACCCATAGATAAAGCCGGCTTGATGAGTGGGGCTGAAAACTTCAGTAAAATGCTCATACACCTACACTAATGGATTTGTAGCTCCAAGGTAAATTGAATAAATTATCCAAGGTCACAGAATAGTTGAGAAGTGTATTTAACCTAGATTTCCTAGAGCAGCTCCAATGGAACAACTGGGGAAAATATCTCCTTCTGTTGTTTGGTCAAATTAAGTTTAAGTGTACAGGCACTTTCCTCCTCTCCCTCCTCCTCCTCTGATTATATCTCAAAAGGGATTGAAAAATGTGGATGTCAGAGCCATTGCTTCAAATAATCAAATGGTAGCATAAAACAGGTGTTTGGAACATTCTCAGAAACAATGCTTAACAAAAAAGATTATTTACTCATTCATTCATTTATTTGTTCATTCATTCATTCACTTTTCTAAAAAAGCAAAGTTACCTGCATATAATGTTTAACCTATAGGAAAGTGTCTATAAGTAATAGCAGTAGCAACAGTGTTCAGACTTATACACTGCTTCATGGTGCTTTATAGCACTCTCTAAGTCAGGGGTTCTGCCAATGTAGCAGTTTGAAAGCTTATAAAAATGCAAGTAGAAAAATAGGGACCCCTTTGGTGGGAAGGTAAGAGCGTTCCGTGTGCCTTCAGCATTTAATCATGCTGGCACCATGACCACGGAGACGTCTTTGGACAGCACTGGCTCTTCAGCTTTGTAATGGAGATGAGCACCGCCCCCTAGATTCAGAAATGACTAGCACATATGTGCAAGGTGTGATGACCCAGAGTGCATCAGAAATATAACAAAAAACAAAACAAAATGTAAATAAAAGTCCTTTAATGCCTTCAACTTGGCTTCACTGTTTAATTGTTCATAGTTGAAGATTAAACTATTTTCAAAATAACATTCCAAATGAAAGAAACACAGTTTAAATTCAAAGAGCTGATAACAAAGCAAAAACAAAAACAAACCGCACTGAGTAAAGTTCCACGACAGACCAGGATAAATAATTGCCAACTTCAGGAAGATAACCTGGTACAGTCCGTTGGAAGAATGCCAACCAAGATAAACCTCCTCTTGAAATAAAACACTAATTTGTCTCCAGTGTCTGTTAGCACTGTCATAGATTCAGGCATGGGTAGAATGAATAGAGACAGTCTTAGTTGGTGAACTTTCAACTCTTTATTGCATAGTGACTTCTAACTTGTATAACAACAACTCTGCTTTATATAGGCAATGCTAATGTGAAATAACCAATAGGAGCTGTGAAACGCTAGCTCCAGTACCAATAAGAGTCCTTCGTTAAGGGCCAATCAGATTCTCAGAACCCGACCAATCCAATCTAGCTGCTTAACACCTAATCAGAAGTGCAGGGCCTGAACCCTGCACTTTACCCCAAGTTTGCCTTTATTCAACTATTTACATACATAACACCCCTTCCCCCTGGCTTCACAATTAGTTTGTGACTATGTAGTCCTTTAAATAGGACGGTTGTCTCTTGGGTCTGTCAGATTTTCTTTGGACTGGCTGCGTGCAGTCCCGTTGAGGTAGGGTGTTGTTTTGTAGTGGCTCAGCTTCTCGTTCTGGTGTGATTTCCCTTGGAGCGTATGATTCTTCTTCCTGCTCCATTTTCTGGGTTTCACTTGATTCATCGCTTTCCTGGAACAGGTTTCCTGGCATATCGTCATCTTATCTTTCTCCCCCCCCCTCAGTTTGGTCGTTGGGAAGTTGTTGGCTAGCAGTTATAAGTCGTGACCGTAATTGGTCAATATGTCTTTTCCATAGTCTTTCATCAATACATTTTACAATATAGGATCTGGGCCCAGTCTCGCGTATTACCGTTGCTTCAATCCAAACTGGGTCGCCCGATAAATTTCTTGCATAAACGGGGTCGCCTACCTTGAAGGTACGGTAGCGTCCGCTGGATCCTGGAGGTTTTTCTGGCTCATAAGCAGGGTGCAGTCGGTCGAGGCGGGAACGGAGTTTTCTCCCCATGAGAAGTTCAACAGGAGTTCTGCCGGTTTCGCTGTGCAGAGTGATGTGTTGTAGAAGTAGAATGCGGTTTATTTTTTCGTCAAGATTATCATAGTCCATCTTTTGTAAAGTCTTTTTTACAAATTGTAACATGCATTCCGCTCGGCCGTTGGTAGCAGGATGCGCCGGCGAGGTGAGCGCATGGCGGATGCTGTTGTCAGCAAGGTACTGTTCAAACATTAGCGCTGTAAACTGTGGTCCGTTATCGGACACCAGGACGTCCGGCAATCCATGAGTTACAAAGAGTCTATTGAGGACTTTAATGACTGCCTCGGAGGCTGTATTGGCCATTCGATGAATTTCTAACCAATTAGAGTATGCATCGACAGTCAACAGCAATGTCTGTCCTTTGATCGGCCCTGCGAAATCAAGGTGGATTCTGGACCAGGGTCCACGTGGCGTCTCCCATTCGGTCGGTGCAGCTTTTGGCGATGCGTTGTTGGTTTGTTGGCACTTGGTGCAGGCCTTGACCCATTGCTCGATGTGTCGGTCCATGCCTGGCCACCAAGCGTAGCTCCGTGCGAGTGCCTTCATTCGCACGATCCCAGGATGTCCATCGTGCAAGATTTGTAACAGCGTCTTTTGGAGTCGTTCTGGGACGACGACTCTATCGCCCCAGATAACGCAGCCTTTTTGAGAAAAAAGTTCAGTCTGTCTTGTTTTAAATGGCGCGAAGTCATCTGGGATCTGGTCCAATGGCCATCCACGCTCTACCCAGCCTAGGACTCATGCTAGGGTGTGGTCTCGTCTGGTCTCCCTCACGATATCTCGAGCGGTCATAGGAGGCAAGTTGAGTGTTTTGATTTGTAACGCCGATACTGTTGGTGCCGGATTGTCGAGGGTCTCTGGTAGCGGTGCTCTGCTGAGTGCGTCGGCATGGGGAATGGCTTTCCCCGGTCGATGTAACAATTGATAATTATAAGCAGCTAGAAACTCTGACCATCGAGTCATTCTTGGGGAAAATATATAGGGAGTTGGTTTGTCCCCAGCGATTATCCCCAATAAAGGTTTGTGGTCGGTTACAATTGTAAATGTCCTTCCATATACATACTCATGGAATTTTTTTACGGCTGACACAATTGCAAGAGCCTCCTTGTCTATTTGTCCATAGTTACATTCTGCCTGGGATAGAGTCTTCGAAAAGTATGCAACGGGAGCCTCATTTCCATTAGGTAGCACATGGCTCAAAATAGCGCCCACCCCAAATGGTGAGGCATCACAAGTTATAACCAAGGGTAATGTTTCATTATATTGCATAAGTACAGAATCAGATGTAAGTAAATCTTTTACATTTCTAAACGCTGTTTCTTCTCGGTAACCCCAAACCCATAATGCTTTCTTATCTAATAACCGGTGTAATGGTTCAGCCACAGTCGCCTTATGCAGTAAAAACATATTGTAGAAATTGATAAGGCCTAAAAATGCTTGAAGATCAGTTTTGTTACGAGGTCTGGGAGCATTTCTAATCGCCCTTAATTTACTCTCAGTTGGGTAAATACCCTGACTATCAATGCGATAACCTAGAAATTCAACACTGTCGGTATACAGATGACATTTATCCCTTTTTACTTTCAATCCCGCTTCTTGGAATTTTTTAAACACACATTTTAAACGATTCTGCAAAATTTTTTTACTAGGAGCTGCAATCAATACATCATCAAAATACGGAACCACACCCTTGATTCCCTGTAACAATCGTTCTATTAAACTTTGGAATATTCCCGGGGCCACACTCACCCCGAACTGCAATCGGGTACATTTAAAAGCACCTCTGTGCATTACTATCGTTTGGGCTTGGGCTGTTTTATCGTCCATGGGCAATTGTTGATAGGCTTGAGTTAAATCTAGCTTAGCGAAAACCTTTCCACCTCCCAGGGAATGAAGGAGGTGCTGCACCACCGGCACTGGACACGCGTTCTGTTGGAGGGCGTGGTTTAGAGTGGCCCGGGAGTCCCCACAGATTTGGATTGACCCATCTGGTTTAATGGGGGTTACAATAGGAGTTTCCCATGGGGAATGATCAATGGGTTGCAGTACCCCTTGTTTAATTAGTTTGTCAAGTTGTTCATCTATCTTGGCCTTAAGGGCGAACGGAACTTGACAGGGCTTTAAACGGATCGGGGCGACCTTAGGGTCGAAGCTGAATGAAATTGGGGTCCCTTATACTCGCCCAGACGATCTGCGAAGACATCGCTGAATTCAGACATAAGATCCTCCTCCCACTCGCAATCACCGACTCGGTTCACGCCGGCTAGTTCGATGCCGAGTGGCGCAAACCATTGGAGGCCCAACAAATTAGGCCTGTCCCTATCGATGATCGTTAGAATTAAGTATGCCGTATGCTTTGTAAACGAGACGCGGACTCGACAAGACCCGACCACAGGGATCCGATTCCCTTGGTAATCTTTAAGGATAAGGCGTTGCATTCGAAGGTCTTGGCGTTGGATGGTAGGAATGAGCTGCTTTAATGTCTTCCACTACACCATCGAGAGGGACGATCCCGAATCGACCTCCATGTGGCAGGGTTGGTTCTCTATGGTTACTGTAACTCGAATCTTCTTAGCGTCCAGGGCCAAGGCGTGACCTATAGTGATAGTATGGTGAGCCTCTTCTTTCTGCAACGCTCGATATCTGTAGGAGTGGTTTGCTGGATCTCGCCTTACAGGACAGTTTCCTGCCGATTGGCGAAAGTTGGTTCCCTTTGAGGCCGGGCTTGGTCCCGGTAAACTGCGACAGATTCGACCGATGTGGCCTCGTTTCCCGCACTCGTGGCAGAGTGCGTTGCGGAATTTGCAGTCTGCCCTGGGATGGTTTGCCCCGCAGCCAGCGCAAGGGCATGAGGTTTTAGGACGAGGGTCCCGGTCGGAACACAGTCGATGGACCCCTTCTTCGTTGCTGTCTGACGACGAAGAGAGGTCCTCGTAATGCATTGTTGCCAACTGCCCTTCTGAGCTGGGTGAGATGTTGCCTGTCGGTGGGTTTGTGGGGTTTCGGCTTCGCCGTAGCTGTGCCGCTGACTTTTTGGTTGCCTCAGCGGCGGTGGCTTCGGCGATGGCGTCAACAAGGCCGATGTTGCCCTTTGCCATCAGCTTGCTCTGCACGTTTAGTGCATCTAATCCCAGAATTAGGCGGTCTCTCAATGTTTCATCTAAGTCTGCGAACCCTCAGAGGCCTCCCAAGTGCCGGAGGTCTGCCACGAAGTCAGCCACACTCTCTCCTTTTCGTTGGCTTCGTTGATAGAACTCGTGGCGTCTCACGAGTGTGGGTACGGTTGGCGCGTAATGGTCTCTCAGGAGAGGTTCGAGGTCGTCCCAGCTTATTGCTTTCACTTCTCGAGGCTTTGCGAGGGCTTTAGCCATTTTAAAGACAGCCGGGCCGCAGTACGTCAGGAACAGCGCCCGCTTCTTGGCTGGTGTAGCGTCCTTCAGGTTGTTCGTTTCGAGGAACATCTGAAAGCGATCCATGTAGGATTCCCAATCCTCTTGGGATGGATCGTACGGAGCGGGTGGTACGATGCCGCCGGACATGGCTTCCGTTGGTGGCGCCGTTTTTTACACATGCTCTGTTTTTCTTCCAAATTCCTTAAGATCAGATGTCTCCAAATCCCATCCTCGTCACCAGTGTCATAGATTCAGGCATGGGTAGAATGAATGGAGATAGTCTTAGTTGGTGAACTTTCAACTCTTTATTGCATAGTGACTTCTAACTTGTATAGCAACAACTCTGCTTTATATAGGCAATGCTAATGTGAAATAACCAATAGGAGCTTTTTGTGAAACGCTAGCTCCAGTACCAATAAGAGTCCTTCGTTAAGGGCCAATCAGATTTCAGAACCCGACCAATCCGATCAAGCCGCTTAACACCCAATCAGAAGTGCAGGGCCAGAACCCTGCACTTTACCCCAAATTTGCCTTTATTCAACTATTTACATACATAACAAGCACGCAGGTCCAGACTCTTATGCAGATCTCACACCTGCAACCCATGAAGAGGATCATGACCCTCTCTTCCCGAGTAGACCACATTTGACCCTGATCCTGTCCTCCCTGGATGCCCTAGGATGGATAGGGGATGGGCCTGGGTCCTCCTCTGACTGCTCAGAATCAGTCTTCACCAAGGGCATGGCACAAGGGGAACTTTTGCCTTTACCTAAGTCAGGGGTATCAAACTTGATTTCATTTAGGGCCACATCAGGGTTGTATTTGACCCTAGGAGGCATGGACAGGGGGGCATGGACAGTTTGACATCACTCATGTTGGGGACGCTTGTGGCCAGAGCTCAGTTTTCAGCTGCAATGGCCTCCTGTAACCCGCTGCCAACAAAAATGGGAGGGCCATACATGACCCTCTCAAGCTCCATTTTCACTGACAGAGGCACTGGGGGCCAGACTTTTTCTGTTTCCAGGGTGTCTCCATGGGCCAGATCTAAATACTCCATGGGCAGGATCAGGTCCATAAGCCTTAAGTTTGACACCCCTATTCTAAGTGGTTTACAGAGTCAGCCTATTGCCCTCAACAATCCAAGTCCTCATTTTACTAACCTCAGAAGGATGGAAAGCTGAGTCAACCTTGAGCCGGTCAGGATTGAACTCCTAGTTGTAGGCAGAGTAAGCCTGCAATACTGCATTCTAACCACTAGGCCATAATGGCTCCTAAAATAATTTAAGTTATAAGTAAGTCAGCCAGCCTGCCAGCCAGCAAGAACCAAAAAAAAAAAAAGAAAGAAAAAGAAAGCTTGAAATCATAGTTGTCATTTTTTTTTTTCAAAGTCTATCCAGATGGTTCTGTGCCAGTTTGGTCTCCAATCTATTTGTCCTCTTCAACCTTACAGGAACCCTAATTGTTCCTGGAATTCAATAATTGGATCCAGCAAAATTTATGTAACCCTTGTAAAGCAGCTCCTGGCAATTCCAATTTATGAAATTCAAATCATGCAAAATCAGCTTCCATCTGTTTGGGCAAAGAGAAAGCTGTGGTGAAAGCACTATGAGTGTCAAGAGGACCCAAGCCAACTTTCCATTGAGTTTAAGATTCAAGTTTCCCATTCCTAGAGAGGCTTTTATTTCAATAAAGAAGAGAGAGCATACATGGTATAAACTTAATCTTCAAGTAAAGTTTATCTAAATATCGAGGAATAGTTAACTCTGGCTTCCATATTATAGAGTAGCAAGCAAATGGAAACCTGATACACCTTCTACAACAGGGGTGTCAAATGCTATTTTATTGAGGGCCACATCAAGGTTTTGTTTGACCTTGAGGGGCTGGGGTGGGCATGGCCAGCTCAACATCACTTGTGTCAGGGACTCCTATGGCATCCCGAGTGCTCTGCCAGTGAAAATGGGCTCCTGAGCTCCATTTTCAGTTGCGACTGCCTCCTGCAGCACTCTGTGGGTCAAAACAGAGCTTGGGAAGGCCACACACAGCTCTCCCGAGCTCTGTTTTCACTGGCAGAGACACTGTGCGTCAGTCCTTCACTGTTTTGTTCCACAGGCCAGATCGAAGCACCTCATGGGTTGGATCCGGCCCGTGGGCCTTGAGTTTGGCAACCCTGTTCTACAACATTTCCAAAAATGTTTTCTTAGAACATGGGAAGGATTTTTTCCCCCCATTCCCTATTAAGAGAAAATGGCACAGGCATGTGGAGAAGAATATGCTAAAATGCATTTTAATAAGGAAGAAAAATTAAAATTAAAATTAAATTGCATCATACCCATGTCCAAAGCACCAAAGTGCTTCTGGATTGAAAGGATTGCATATTTGCACCATTGTCCATTGAGGGACACAATTGTGGGTTCCTTCCCTGTCCCCAGGAGGAACTGGAGTGAAGGACAGAAGCTCATCCTGGCCCACAGTAGCACTTGGGTCTCAAACATGGGGTTGCCTTCAGAGCAGAGGTTCTACGAGACTTGATGGAATCAAACATGGCAAGAAAGAAGAGAAATATGTGCATGGACAAAAGAGGTACGACTTTGATCAAGATACCATGCTTGTCATCCTGCTGATTTGATTCCCTTCCAATGGAGATCTTGAAGAGACTCTGAAGGGTGGCTAGTGGCCCATCTCAAGCTAAATTTGGGAGCACATTGTAGAACTACCGAATGGAGTCCCAACTTATTTAGTCAATATGAAGGTTCTTCTCTCAGGGAAGAGGAGTGAACAAAAATTGTACAGTTCTTAGACAAGGGAGTATCCTAAAGAAGGATCATAAAGCATCTTCGGTGGAAAACTTTATTTATTTATTTATTTATTTTTAGAAAATTTTATTGAATAAACATTAAAACAGCTGAACACAGTGCAATTTTCCTGGCAGTTATTTTGCCATACATGCTATAACAGAAAAACCACATATAACAATTGATCTCTTCCTTATTCTACATTACTAAGTTGATTCTATTTACATACATATTTTCTTATTTACAACATAATTTCCTTGCATGTTCTTTTTACATAGTCATTTATATTCACTATCTTACATTGATGTAGCTTAAAAATCTTTCACCTTCAGTCTTATAAAGCGTTGCAATTTGTTTGTTTGTTTTGTTCCAACTTCTTTTCTTCGAGTCTAACCATTGGTACATTTTGTTCCAGACTTCATAATATTCTGCCACACCCTTATCTTTAATGTCTAATGTTAGCCTGACCATCTCTGCACAGACCAAAATTTTCTTTATCATTTCAATTTTCTCGGGGATATTCCCATTCTTCCATTCAGTGGAAAACTTTAGAAGAATAAAACAACAGGTGTTAGGTTGTGTCTGAGTCACAACCAGAATTGCATCTCCTCCTCCTCCTCTTCCTCCTGCACACCACATTTATTTGCTATCCATCTCATGGTTCAAGATGACTGGGCATATAACATCATATCCACTGGCAGTTTCTAACCCCTGTTTTTTCTTTTCTCTCAACAACTGGTCCTGCCACTAACATATAACCCACTTGGGCTTAGTCCCTGTAAGTTACCAGCTGGATTGCAATAAAGCTCAATCTACAATGCCAAGTCCCTTCCCCTCTTCCCCAAAGCCTCTAAGCTAGCTCCTAGATTCTTCAGAGATGCTTAGAAATGCCTCCAATTTGTTTTAATTAAAACCGCATATTTGTGTACACATTTTAATCAAACTATTTTTTTAATAAAATGAGAAAACATACACCCCCGAGTGTTTATTAATCAGCCGAATGCACTTATAAAAGGACACCAATGTTATGAGAGAGCTGACAACCAGAGACAATTGCTTTCTTGCTGAGCAATTAGTCGAAAGCTCTTCTACTTTTTTTTTTTTCCTTGTTGACATCTTCCAAAGGCAAGTATGTTTTGGATTTTAATCGAGATTCAACTTTCAAGAAATCCTCTTGCAACATGTTAGCATTACATACCTTGGGGTGGGGGCCCGTGACAAAGCACTCTATATCAAGATAAAATAGTTGATCCACAAATAAATATGAATGGATGCTTTTTCTCAGAGAAGAGAGGAAGAAGTCAAAGCGGCAATTAGAAAAAAAAGTTTGGACCCAAGTTCTAAGTATATGCTGGGCTGGAAATATTAACCATAAAGGTAAAGGTACCCCTCGCACATACGGGCTAGTTTAGGGGGCGGTGCTCATTTCCATTACAAAGCCGAAGAGCCAGTGCTGTCTGAAGATGTTTCTGTGGTCATGTGGCTGGCATGACAAAATGACAAAGGTGCACAGAACACTGTTACCTTTCCACCAAAGTGGTCCTTATTTTTCTGCTTGCATTTATATGTGCTTTCAAACTGCTAGGTTGGCAGAATCCGGGACAAGTAATGGGAGCTCACTCCGTTATGCAGTGCTAGGGATTCTTACTGCTGAACTGCCAACTTTTCTGGTAGTCAAGTTCAGCTTCTTATCCACTGAGCCACCATGTCCCTTTATAGTTAAGTCTTACCTAGGGATAAACACCCAAGAAGAACTGTGGCTATACCTTTGGGCTAGCATTTAGGACCCATAGGACAAAGAAAGTTTTTAATTGTATGTTGCATTCGGAGGTTCAACATCAATCTACATTTGTCCCAAAGGTACCCATTTACCCATTTGTTATGTACATTACCCAATTCCTCTAAAAATACATCCTTTCATTTTTTTTATTTTATTTTTTGGCATACCACTTGCTTTACAAATTACAGATCGAAAGGAACTTGGCTGTAATTGGATTCTCTCTTTAATGTGTTTTAATTGCAATGGGAGTTTGGAAATGTCTCCTCCGATTCACAAGTACTTAAAAACCGCTTCAGTTCAATGCAGCATTAATAACCACCGTCCCATAAAGGAAACACTATCTGGTTATCTAAGTCCTGTTTTTTTTGCCAACCCTTGGGCTTGTCTAGGAAATGAAGCCAATAGGCTGTCATTTGAGAACATACAGGATATGCTTTGATTCCAACCAGTTGCAAAAACAAAGCTTTCAAAGGAGGTGATGTGAACCTAGTTGTGGTTTGGTTAGCTTTGATCAGAGAGGCAAGAAGAATGAAGGCCCTGCCTTTTTCACAGACCTTGTTAATAAAGTGCAACAAAGTTTAGGATTTCATAGAATATCATAAGGCAAGCTATCAAAACAAGCATCCACCCTATTACACTGTATGGCACTGAATTCTGGGCAGCAACTACAGAGACCGAAAGCTATCTCCATGCCATGGAAATGTGAATGATATCGGGCAACTCCCTTCTTGACCATATCACATTCAAGGAATGGATATGTCCTGAAAGCAGTCTCTTCCACCATGCCAAGACTGCCTACCAACTAGAAGTCAATGGCCGGTGACCTTGTAAGCATACAAAACAGACATGGTGAGACACCATCAGGCTGCAGGCCTGTGCCCTGGAGACACATCTGACCATATATAGTGGCATTCAATGATCTGAAGAAGAAGAAGAAGAAGAAGAAGAAGAAGAAGAAGAAGAAGAAGAAGAAGAAGAAGAAGAAGAAGAAGAAGAAGAAGAAGAAGAAGAAGAAGAAGAGGAAGAGGAAGAGGAAAAGGAAGAAGAAGTCAACCCAAGTAAAAGGAATGACTTCAGTTGCATTATTCTCAGCAGAGAACCAAGGGAGCAAGAACTGATTTTTCTTGAATGTCATCTGGTCAACCTTGCCTAATCTGAAAAAGCGAAGCAGGGTTGGCCCTAGTTAATATCTGGGTTGAAAATGGGAAGGCAATCTAAGCACTGTAGGACGCAAAGCAACTCTGGAAAAAATAAACTACACTTTAATAAATATCCATTTCCACATTATTGCCAAGAAAATTGAACAAATATATACATGGAACCCCTACAAAGCTTCCATAACTTTCGATAAAGAGATATGACATGAGTTTTGGGAAGAATTGATTAAAGCCATGTATGCTGATAAAGAATCAAACAGCATGAATCAAATTCAGTGTGCCTATATATTCCATTGATATGCCAATTTGACCTTGTTTGGATGGAAAATTAAGCAAGGTTGGGGTGTGGCTAAATCTTGAAAGAGAGACCACTATAAAATAACAAGTTGCCAGATAATTCAAATACACTGTCTAGCACTGATGATGTCACATAGTTTGATAATGAAATGTTGGCAAGAAAAAAAAAAACCCAAGCTCTGAGAGCATCCAGGACCCCACAATTCAAACACATCCTGACAGAAAAGAACAGCAAACTTTTAATATGATTGCCAATAAAGTAACATTAATGTATGCAGGAAATCATTAAATTTGAAATCAGTTTTACTTTTTTCTTAATGGAATATATACATGTATATGATGGCATCCCACTGCACTCCCAATTTCTCTACCAATCTGCCAAAATCAGAAAATAAGTTCTTTGTGGATGAAAACAACAATTTTGAATGTGAGGAATAGCTTCAAACCATCTCCTCCTCCATGATGAAGTGGGCAAAATGTTACCGCATTGATTAATAGGCTGATGATGTGAATAAGCGACATGATTCAACTCACCAACTGTCACTTTAATTAATTCTCAGGTTTGTGTTTACCAATTCTAAAAATGGTATCTACATCATCTGTATCTCTCTGTCTCTCTCTCATCATCATCATCCT
Organism: Hydrophis major; assembly: GCA_033807585.1. Taxonomy (NCBI): domain Eukaryota; kingdom Metazoa; phylum Chordata; class Lepidosauria; order Squamata; family Elapidae; genus Hydrophis; species Hydrophis major. Next base: position 8,928,979 of record CM066332.1, on the reverse strand, counting down.
GCTGCATCTCTCTCTGTGTGTCTTTATCTCTTTCTGTATTCAGCATCTATCATCTATCAATCATCCGTCCACCTACCTGTCAACTCTACCTCTATCATCATCATCAATCTGCTGCCTACCTCTCTCTTCTCTCTAACTCTCTCTATCCATCTATTATCTATTCCCCCCCCCCTCTCTCTCTTTCTTCATCTATCTATCTATCTATCTATCTATCTATCTATCTATCTATCTATCTATGGGCTTCAACAAATTAGCAAAGGGTTCGCTTCCCAGTTTCTGGGTGGGCGTGGTCATAATGGCCACAGCCTAGTCGGCCTCCTGCACCAAGGTGGCCCTGCTCGGGCTCTGGAGACTTTCCTCAAGCCTTCGGGAGGGTGAAAACAGCCTCCCCGGACTCCAGAGGTTCTCTGGAAGCTGGAAATGGGCCCATTTCCAGCCTTCCCACACTTCCAGGAGGCCATTTTTCACCCTCACTGAGCCTCCGCCTGTGCACTGCACTTACCTGCTTCCAAAATGGGCTATGTGGGGATTCCTGGGAGGGACAGGATGGGTGTATGTGGAGCCAGCCAGAAGTGGATTTGGGGGTTCTCCAAACTGCACAGAATCTTAGCTAGGGACTCCCCAAACCCTGTGAACCCCCAGGAGCCCATCCCTCTATCTATCTATCTATCTATCTATCTATCTATCTATCTATCTATCTATCTATCTATCTTCATCATCATCATCATCATCATCATCATCATCATCATCATCATCATCATCATCGCTGCCTATTTCTTTCTCTTCTTTTTTTAATCTCTCTCTTTCTCTATACATCATCTATTATCTGTCTCTCGAACTACCTACTCATATCATCATCATCAATCTGCTGCTCTCTCTCCCTCTCTCTCTATCCATCATCTATTATCTATCCCTGTCTCTCTTCTCTCTCTCTCTCTCTCCCCCACACACTATTATCATCATCATCAATCTGCTGCCTCTTTCCATGTCTCTTCTTTCTTTACTTCTGTCTCCATTGTCTTATCCATTATCTATCTCTGTGTTTCTAGCTAGCTAGCTAGCTCACTCTATTATCTAAAATGGAAATTAGGTTAATTCAGTTAATTAGGGAATTAGGTTAATTTCAGCTACATGGTTCCTCTTCTAGAATATGGGTGGCTACAACGAAGAGTTGGATCTGGCCTCTTTGCTGCTCTTTCCTTTCTCTGCAAATATCAAGGAGAAGAAAAAAGAGTGCCTGCTGTCTGTTAATTACTGTTGGCTTGGAAAAGTCAGGAAATAAAAGCAAATTAGCTGCAACTGCAAGGGAAGGGGAAAAAACACACACACATACATACACACTTCCTGTAGCATTTAAATGTCAGCATTAAATGTAGTAGCTGTCAGCTGGCAAAGGTTGACAATGTTGCAGCATTCATTGACATCAAAAAAGGGAGCCTGTTTCAGGAATCAGATTGAGTATTTAGATAGTGCACTTTATTTACTCATTTAGCAAATCTAAGAAGATCCTGTCAACTATCCAAGTCTCCTGGCTCCTGGGAAGGAAACCAGACTATCAGAATGGAAACCTGAGACATTAAAAACATTTCAAACCACTGAAGTAAGTAATGGAACTCCCTTTTTTGCCTTCGTGCCTTGATATGTATCGGTCCATAAAACATTGATACAATTTGATGGTCTATATACTGAAATACAAATTCTCTTGTTCTTATGATTTGCCTTCTCCCTTCTAGCCAGCTTTTCCATTCTCTTGGCCAAGTCCCCAAAACTTCCCATGCAGTCAGAGAAATAGGGAAAGCTCAATACATAGTAGGAAAGAAAAAAATCCCATATGTTTGAGCTTCTGGAAGTCCATGGTGAAATCAGAAGCTAGTGGTCACCAGAGTAAATACTTGGCTTGTGGAGATGGAGCCAAGCAAGCTGATTTGAAGGCATGACAGAGGAGCTATAGGAAAAGTTACTTCTTCAGATTATTTAGGCTGCTCCAAAAAAATCTGACAACAGACAAGTCCTTCTGAATTGCTCACTGCTCTAGATGTCTATCTTCAGTTGGAAGAGGTCACATCCATCAACTCTTTCTTAATACAGGCTTAAAAGCAGAATAACAAGAGTTGAAACACTCCTTGAAGGTCTTCTAGTCCACTGCCTTCTCAGGCAGGAAACACTATAACATTTCAGACAAATGTCATCCAATCTGTTCTTAAATGACACCATTGATATAGCACCCAACACTTCTGAAGGCAAATTGTTCTCATGATTAATTGTTGTAATGGTCAGGAAATTTCTCCTTAGTTCTAGGTTGCTTCTCTCCTTGATTAATTTCTATCAGTTGCTTCTTATCCTGCCTTCAGATGCTTTGGGTAATAAATTGATCCCCTCTTCCTTCTGGCACAACCCCTTAGATATTAGGACACTACTATAATATCATCCCTAGACCTTCTTTTCATTAGATTAGACATATCCAATTCCGCAATTGTTCTTCAGATGTTATAGCCTCCAGTCCCCTAATCATCTTTGTTAGATTAATGAAGCAATGGATCATGACCAGAGAATTCCTGAATTTCTCTTTCACCTACACAACAGTCTTAAATAAATACAAAAACTTTCAAAACAGTAGGTCCACCATTTTAGGATTTTACAATTGCAAAGTAAGTGTGCCACCTCTGAATTCAAGAGTTTTCAATGGGTTTTTTTCTAGAATTTTCTAGATGCAGATAATGGGCAAAATGACATACAGCGTATGTATTATAGAGAGAATCTACCTTATCTACATATTCTGGCAAAATACATGGGAAATCTCATTCACAGAAAATTCACTTAGGGCTACAGTTAGGTCTCCATTAATTTGGAGAGCAAAACAGACATCACCAGTGGATTTGGTATGGTTAGGAGGGTGCACATTTTTTGAGCCTGCCTTATCTATATTTCCTGGCAAAATACATGGGAAAATCCCATTCGCAGAAAATCCACTTAGGGTTAGGTCTCCATCCATTCACAAGGCAGAACACAGGATTCCTATTCCAAACTTCACCTGATATTTACAAAAGTGGAGTCAAGCTTTTGTTCTGCGTAGTGGTAGAATTAATTTTTTTTTTTTTGCTACGGGTTCTGTGGGCTGGCTTGGTGAGCGTGGAAGGGGACTGTAAAATCTCCAGTCAGAGGTAGGATTTGCCGGTTCTCCAAACTACTCAAAATTTCCACTACTGGTACTTTAGAACTGGTCAGAATCTGTTGAACACCATCTCTGGTTCCGTGCTACGCAATATTCAGCATCCATCAAATTCTTACTCTCAGTCCCTTTTTAGGCTTGATTGGTTCTTGCTTGTATTAATGCTGTGTGTGGAAAACTCAATGGCTGAGTCCAAAGAAGCCTACCTTTTAATCTTTATTGGGGGGACACTGAGAAAAATTCAGACATTTTTACCGTTCAGCCAATCTCCACACTAATATAGGATTTCTCAGGATCCTTGCAATAGCTGTTGTTGGGTCTCCTCGTAAAAGCCTTATAATAGCCATAAATATTCCTCAGGAGGGCTAGAGAGATTCTGCAAGGATCATAATAGCTATCATGAATGAATAATACAACATATAAAAGGGCAAGCTGCACTAAAATGGTGAATGAATAGGATGACATGGGTGCATGGATTTGGGGTTAATTTGCCTGTTTTATTATGATTTTCAGAAATTTCCAGTTGCTTCTGAAACTTCAGCAGGTTCAAAACAAGCTCATTGGGTACTGGCATGAAAAGCGATGCTGCAAAATATCTTGAGAGGATTGATATCAGAAGCCAAATCAAAAGCTATACCATTTTAGAATTTTACTCGTCACAGTGTCTCTATTTATGCTGAATTTTATTCTTCACAATCATCTCTATTCATGCAGAAGAGTTTTCACTCCCTTTCCCCCTTGTGCATTATTATTATGATTGGGTGAGCAGTCAGCCAGATGTTGAGACTAGATTTGGGTTTTTTTTGTCTACCTATTGAGTCCTTCCCAAAGAACTTGAATTGCATTGTTGTTCAATAGGGTTAAAATACCATTGTAGAAAATAAGCAATTCTGGATAAACTGCCTTTTGCAATTGACTGATATTGTTAATGCCAATGCTGTTCAAGTGGTATTATTGTTATTATTATTGTTGTTGATAAAGTTGTTGTTTGCACAGTCAGCCAGATGTTCAGATTGGATTTGGTATTCTTATTCACTTATCAAGTTCTTTCCAAGCCCCTGAGACTGGCAGATGTTGTAGTTTGATAGTTAAAGGTATTGTTGAGGATTTAAGCCATTCCAAGTAAAGTTGCTTTTGCAATTGATTGATGGAGAAATGTCTACGGAAATTTTCAGTCATGGATGAGAAACAAAATATCTTCAAAGAGAAAACAGAAAGTCCAATTGAATCTTGAATGATGACTGATGGAGATTTTGTCAATGCTGATGGTATTCAAAGCTGCTCCAGATGTATAACTTAGAATAGAATAGTAACAGTAAGATGCTATTACTACTACTATAATAAGTGTTATCACTCAACAAAGGCTAGCCGTAAGCTGAATTGCCTGGGCTTTGAAGTTAAACTGATCAAGTCTAGTTTGTACTTGGGTAGGACATAACAAGGAAATTCCAGGAATGAAAGTTAGATTAGAAATCAGAATCTTCTTGGATGAAGGTATCATATTATGGGAAGGAAAATGGCACTGATGGGTTAACTTGACCTTCAATCAAGACTTCTAACTTAAAAAACAACAACATTCCATTTATATACTAAGTTCTTATTAAAACTAAAGTTAGCCAGAATTGATGCAAAAAAAATAAATAAATAACATTTTTATATATGTATGTATGTATGTATTGTGGTATGTATGTATGTAAGTATGTATATATGTATGGTATTCAGCTTTGTTCGGATATTTTCCCACATCATTGTAGTTGTGCTTTTAAAGTTGTAGCAACGTATCGGCAGAATCTCATCTGCCATCATCAGGCTTCTGTATTGTGTTCGTCCCTCACAGACGAACACAATACAGAAGCCTGATGATGGTAGATGAGATTCTGCCGAAAAGTTGCTACAACTTTAAAAGCACAACAACAATGACGTGGGAAAATACCCGAACAATAGGCAACGTTTCGATGAAGTCTCATTCATCATCTTCAGGCTTGGTCTTCAGCTCTGTGCTTCTCAGAGTGATGTGAGCTTGCAGCTGCTTCTTCCTTTTAACTGCTAATGGGGGTGTGACTTGATTGGGTGGGGGCTTGGCTATATATATATATATATATATTTATTATATATATATATATATATATATTTGTTTTATAAATATATACATATATTTTCTTAAGTTTTCGCGGGTACTTACATGTATGACATTCAGCTTAGTTTGGGTATTTTCCCACGTCATAGTAGTTGAGCTTTTAAAGTTGTAGCAACGTTTCAGCAGAATCTCATCTGCCATCATCAGGCTTCTGTATAGTGTTCATCTGTGAGTCAGACTTTTACAGTGGTTTCAGATTTAAATTTGGGGCAGCCTATTGCTGTGCCAGAATGGTTTTTTCTTCATCCTGATTGGTTGGGAGTCTTGGTCTGTGTTTATTGGTCTTGGAGTTTGCTGTGTTCTGCTTGATTGGTGTTTCTAATATCTTCTGTCTGTTTTTGGCTCTTTTTGTATCTTGATTGGCTGGCAACATTGTGTTACTTTATTGGAGGCCTTTAGTGCAGCTTGGCTCCGGGTAAACGGATGGCTATCATTAGTTAGGAAGCTAGGTTTTATCTGGGTGCCTGGTTGGGGTGTGTTTGAGCTGGAGGTATCAGGGGGATCTGTTTGTGCCCAGGTGTTTGCCTGGCTTGTGGTGTGGAGATTTTTTTGTTTGTGAGTGCAGGCTTCCAAATGATTGACAGCCTGGTGGAATCATCTCTTCTGTTCATGCTTTCTGGTCTTTTTTTAATCTCTATGGCTTCTCTGATGATTCTGTGGCTGGGATTTTCTATGGTGGCTAGGGTTTTGGTGCCATTGAAGTTGATGTTATGACCTGTGGCTTCCATGTGTTGGACTAGTGAGGAAGTGTGTTCCAGCTTTTTGACTGCATTTTTGTGTTCATCCAGGCGGATACTTATTCTTCTATTGGTCTGTCCAATATATGTGGCAGGGCATGATGCACAGGGGACTTTATATATGCTTTGGTTTTCCAGGTCAATTTTATCTTTGGGGTTTCTTAGGATGGCTGCTATTTTTCTATCTGTTTTGAAGGCAGTCTTGATATGATGTCTGTGTAGTACCTTACTAATTTTTTCTGAAGTACTTCTTATGTAGGGTAGGACAGCTGTTCCATAGGTCTGTTCATCTTCTGGGTCTCTATTATGTCTCAGTGTGTTTTTGTGGATCAAGTTGGTGATTTTGCTTTTGTGGAAGCCGTTGGCTGTCAGTACTTTAGTCAGGGTGCATAGTTCAGTCTCTGCCAGCGTTTGGTTCCAGTAATTAGTGTTTTAGCCACAGAGTTTATCTGTGCTGGGTGGTGGTGGGATTGGGCGTTGAGGTAGCGGTTAGTGTGTGTTTTCTTCTGGTATACCCTAGTGTGTTCTGGTATGTCCTAGTGTGCCATCTGTTTTTTTGTAGATTAGTACATCTAGGAATGGTAGTTGTTTGTTTGTTTCTGTTTCCATGGTGAACTTGATTTTGGAGTGTGCGCTGTTTAGATGTGTTAGGAAATTGTTTAGGTTTTCTTGTCCATGGGGCCAAATCACAAATGTGTCTTCAATGTATCTTAACCATAGTTTGGGTTTGAGGATGTCATTGGCCAGGGCTCTGGATTCGAATTCTTCCATGAACAGGTTTGCAATGATGGGTGACAGTGGTGATCCCATAGGGGCTCCTTCAATTTGTTTGTATCTTTGTCCTTTGTATATGAAATATGTGTTGGTTAAGCAGTGTTCTGTTAGTTCCATGAGGTGTTTAGCTGGTTGGTATTTATTTTTGATGATTTCAAGGGTCTTCTTTATCGGGACTTGAGTGAATAGTGAAACCACGTCGAAACTTACAAGCAGATTTTTTTGCTCCACATGTAGATCTTTGATCATTTCCAAGAAGTGGTATGAGTTTTGTACATGTGAAGCTGCTGTTTCAGCATGGGGCTGTAGCTGTTTTGCTAAGTGTTTAGCTAGGTTTTGTAGTGGTGCTCCTCTGGAGCTGACTATGGATCTGAGAGGTATGCCTTCTTTGTGTATTTTTGGGAGGCCGTATAGTTTGGGGCATCTGGAAGATTTTTTTCTTGGGATGATCATCTGTTGGATCTCTTTGCTCATGTGGCTGGTTATAATTTTCTTCTTGGTTAATTTTTCCAGATATGTGGTTGGGTTTGTGTTTATGGGTTTGTATGTGGGGTCTTGGAATAGGTCTGTTAATTTTGTTTCATAGTCTTTTCTGTCCATTACTACTGTGGCATTCCCTTTGTCTGCTGGGAGGATGATTATGCTGCTATCTCTTTTCAGGGTTTGTAGTGCTTTAATTTCTTCTTTCTGCAAGTTGTTTTTGGGTGGTTTGCTTGTGCATAGGATGTTGGTAACTCGGTGTCTTATTTTATCAGCTTCATCTGTATTTAATTTGGTTAGGCTGGATTCTACTGCACATATGATGGATTCTGTGGGGATTTTTTTGGGTGCTATAGCATAATTGAATCCTTTGGTTAGGACATCTGTTTCTGTTTTGGTGAGTTCTCTGTTGGAAACGTTGTACACTAATTGTTTCAGGTGTTGTTGTGAGTTGTTGGGGGTTTTCTTGTCATGTTCTAATTTCTTTAATTTTTTCAAGAGTTTTTCCTGTTTGTAAGTGTTTTGAGATTCAGCTCTCCAAGTTGTAAGTTGTTTTATCTTGTCCCAAAGTAGAGGGTGGATTTTGCTGCTCAATTCCAGGTGTAGTGCTAGCAAATCTTTGTTTAACTGATCTAATTGGAATCTCTTACTGTGGAGCTCATTCCTTAGTAGAGCCATTTCAGTTCTTTTCAGGATACGTTTAGTGGCTGCTGTGCTTTGATGAAATGTTAATTTGAAGCAGGTTGGTGTAGTATTGTTGTCTCTGCAGCTGCGTAGGAATTGGAGGTCACATAGTATTCCTGCTCTTTTAATTTCCAGTTTCTTGTAGGTTTTGATCTGGCTGTTTATTTCCTCCCCGTAGAGGTTTCATCAAAGCACAGCAGCCACTAAAGGTATCCTGAAAAGGCCACACATGGAATACTGAATCCAATTCTAGTCACCATGATACAAAAAAAAAAAAAAAAAAGGTGAGAAAGAGAAGAACAAAGATGATTAGCAGTTGTTGTTAGTTGCAAAGTCATGTCCAAGCCATCGCGACCCTATGGACAATATTCCTCCAGTCCTCCCTGTCTTCTACCATCTTTTGGAGTCCATTTAAGCTCACACTGACTGCTTCAGTGACTCCATCCAGCCACCTCATTCTCTGCCATCTCTTTCTTCTTCTTTTGCCCTCAACCATTCTCAGCATTCAGCTGTTCTCCAGGGAATCCTTCCTTCTCATTAGGTGGCCGAAGTATTTGACTTTCATCTTTAGGATCTGGCCTTCTAAAAAACAGTCAGGGTTGGCCTCCTGTATGACTGACTGGTTTGATCACTTTTCAGTCTTCTCCAGCACCATAGTTCAAAGGCTTCAATGATAAGGGGACTGGCGACTAAATCATATGATGAATTATTGAAGGAGCTATATATGTCTAGTCTAAGAAAGAGAAGGACTAGGATTGATATGGTAGTAGTCTTCAAGTCCTTGATGGGCTATTGCAGTGAAGAGGTGGTTGACCTATTCACCAAAGAACCTGAAGGCAGGACAAGAGGCTATGAGTGGAAGATCATTAAAAAGACATCCAACCTAGAACCAACAAGAAATTTCCTGACAGTGAAAACAATTAACCAATGGAACAACTTGCCTTCAGAAGTTGTGGGTTCTCCTTCACTGGTGGTTTTTAAGAAGAGATTGGACAGCCATTTGTCTGGAATGGCATAAAATCTCCTGCTTGAGGAGGGGGTTGGACTAGAAGGCCTCCATGGCCCCTTTCAACCCTACTATGTTCTAAAGCTTGTTTGAATTTAATTCAATGTCCAGTGACTTCATTGGCATATTCATTGCTACTTTCAGGGAAACAGTGTGAAAATGGGTTGCCATTGCCTTTTTCATGGATATTTTTCAAGTTCCCAGTCTATTCCACCAGCTATGGTAGTCTAACAGTCTCTTAGCAAGTTTGGCATTACTTAGCTTTTTGTTTGTTTGCAAAAATAAGCATGAATAGCCATGATTAGTCAGGCATAATTGGTTGCTGTAGTTTAAAGAAATCCAAGGGACAAGGAGAAGAACATCCTTTGTATATGCAATAATCTCACCCATCTGAATGTTTCTTGGTAGGTAGCTGGAGAGGAAAAATAAGGATATCTACCCTGGATTCCTTTTTAAAGAAGTAGTGATTCAAACAGCAACATAATACTTTCTTTCAAGCGGGCTTCATGTGGATACCTGTGTAGTCAGCACGATTGTTCACAGTGAAGCTGCAGCAACTGACTTTGATTTCTTTTAAAAAAAATGCATTGCAGGAACATACTAGCAAATAAGAAAAACCCAACAGGATAAAAAGATCTGAAGAAGTTGCAGGCCTGTCTCTGTTCATTGCTTTTCTCAGTACCCATGTTTTTAGTCTCATACCTATCCTTAAAATCTTATTGTTGAACCTTCGGGGGGAGGGGGGGACGACACTGTGACAAAGTTACCTAGTTGTTTTTCATGCCTCAGATGGTATTAAAAACACTCCCATTTATTCTTTCCCTTCCCTTTCTCTTTTATCTTCCCTTCCTCTTTTATCTTTCCTTTTCTTTTCTTTCCTTCCCTTCCTCTTTTATCTTCCCTTCCCTTCCTCCTTTATCTTTCCTTTCCTTCTCTTCCCTTCCTGTTTTTCCTTTCCTTTCCTTTCCTTTCCTTTCCTTTCCTTTCCTTTCCTTTCCTTTCCTTTCCTTTCTTCCTGTCCTGTCCTGTCCTGTCCCCTACCCTACCCTATCCAGGGATGTGATTTTACCGGTTTGGACCAGTTTGGGAGAACTGGTAATTCCGGTGATCATTTGGCCTTGCCCACTTACCCCTGCCCTTTTCCTGTGCTTTATGTCCTTGGTTTTGAGCCTAGCTGATTCATGCGGCAAAGCGGTTTGCCACACATCAGCTGTTTTACTCACTGGGACTGCAGCAGAAGTGAAGTATTATAGATAAAAAATGTCTTTTCTAAATGCTGTGCATGCACACAAAGCATGTGTTTGGCACATGTGCACACCGAACTAGTTGTTACACCAGTTGAATCCCACCACTGACCCTACCCTACCTTTCTCTTCTATCTTCCCTTCCCTTCCTCTTTTATCTTTCCTTTCCTTTCTTCCTGTCCTCTACCCTACCCTACCTTTCTCTTCTATCTTCCCTTCCCTTCCTCTTTTATCTTTCCTTTCCTTTCTTCCTGTCCTCTACCCTTCCCTTCCCTTCCTCTTTTATCTTTCCTTTCCTTTCTTCCTGTCCTCTACCCTTCCCTTCCCTTCCTCTTTTATCTTTCCTTTCCTTTCTTCCTGTCCTCTAACCTACCCTACCTTACCCTACTCTACTGTACCCTCTTCTACTCTCACATTTAGTCATTACAACAAATTAGCTGTTTAGAAGTAGGAATTAGAGGAATCCTGAGAGATCTGGCCATCTTATTTTATACAAACAATGCAATTTCAAGATTGTGTTCATTTGCTTGCATCTTTCATCTAGTAGCTTCTGAATAGGAGGTGTGCAAATGTGGCTTGTTTCAAGCCTCTAAATCAAGCAAAAGGAATTGATTCTATTCAGTTGTCCCAACCTTTCAATTAACCTTGTTTTGATATAGACCAATGCACACCATTAAAATATACACATACAACAGGCATCCCAATAGATTTGGGTATATATGATTTGAAGAACAGATTCTTCATTTCTTCATTTGATTGATTTTTGAGCCATGAATATATGCATAGGGCTCATCCTGTAACAAAGAGTTTTCTCTAATTCCTTACTTTTCTGAGATTTTTTTTAAGAAAAAAAAAACACTATATAGAATTAAAATATAAGTGTATAAGCAAAACTGTCCACATGATTTTTAAAAGTTGTGAATTCCAAGTCAATATAGTGTACTGAAATGTTGAATTGCACACTGGTGACACTATATTTATATGCAGTTGTGTGTTCTACAATCAATTTTCTTCATCTTAGCAGCAAAATTAAATTAATACTAATTGTGATGCAAGGGTCTTTTTAGTAATGCAATATAACCCCAATGCATCTTAGTTTCTAAGATCATGGATTTCTTCTTTTCCTAACAAGGACAAAGAAATTCCCCATTCATTTTCCTGCCATTGGCCCAGATGTTTCTTTCTTCTGGTCTCCACTCCATGAATGAGAAGCTGCACCACTGTTAAAGCAGAAACTTTTTAAAAAAAAATTTCAACACCATCGAAAGTCAGACTCAAGAGGTGTGTAATGTTTGTCAGCCACAAATATTTGAATCTCTCAGCCCAAAGCTTAAGCTGATGCAATTGTATATCTGATTCAACTTGCCCTTTCAGCCTTCTTCCTCCTGAGTATATGATTGAGAAGATCTTACTTTGCTGAAATGCATTCCTATCATATGGTAGATACTGGATGCAAGCATAGAATTCACTGGTTCTTATGTTACATTCTAATACTATGATTAAAGTACTAATTATTATTACTATGATTTATTTATTATGCTTTTAAACAGAAGCTTGGTGACTCATATGGAATAGTGCGGTGGCCTAGAGGTGGAACTCTCACCTCACAATCAGGAGGTTGTGAGTTCGATCCTAGGTAGATACAGATATTTCTCTTGCTGGGCACACTGAGAATATATCTGCTGGAAAACAAAAACAAAAAACTCTGCGTTGGCAACAGGAAGGGCATCTGGCCATTAGAAACACTCTGCTAGCTCCATTCAGTTGCTCAGACTCCACCCTGCACGGGATTATGGGGTCATTAAAAAGGATGATGATGATGGTTGTGGTGACTCATCAGGTTAGGATGCTGGGTTGGAGGTTAACAAGCCTACCTTCAAGACCTGAGTGCTGCCATGGGGCATGAAAAGAGCCCCCAACTGGGCAACAGTGATGTCATCAGCTAATCCTTTCAACCTGGAAGCTCCTTGATGCCTGACACCAGTGCAATGTGATGTTTTAAAACCCCGTATCTCCCTCACATATAATTATTCTAAGAAATTATTTTAAAGACCGTCAATAAGATATACAACATCTATACAATGTTGCCCACCCACACTTTTTCATTTTATTTTTGGTGCAAGAAAGTTTGGATCATCCATTGTGAGTAAATCATTTGACAACTTTATGAACATTTGAACAAAGTTAGAATATTTTGAACATGTGATGATGCAACACCCAGAAATATATGGCATCCTTTGCTTAATCCTCCAGGGAAAGATTGAAGGCAATCAAGGTCCAGGCAGAAGAAGAGGAACATAATGGCTTCAAAATCTTAGGGGCTGGTTTGGAAAAAAAACTCAGCAGGACTTTTTCATGTGGCTGTTGATAAAAAACAGGATCTCCAACGTGATCACCAATGTCCAATGATGGATATGGCACAAGAAGAATGAACATTTGAGGAGTTTTCAGGGGGATAAATATAATTCTGTGTCATACATTACATCTTAAAACTGTATCTGTTTTGTTTTTAATTTAAAATAAAAACTTTTTTTTTAATTTTATTTTTAATACAAACAATCCATCATTCATTAAACAGTGTGTCATCTGGGTACAAATGTTTTGTGCAATGACAATTAAAATTTCCAGCCATAATCATTACATTGATATTAATTCTTTAATTATTGCAAATATACATAATATGTCTGATTTTTATAAAAGTTCTCTTCTTAACATTCACTTCTATAATCATATTTTCTATTTGCTAATCTCTAATTTTCATATTTTTTTCTCTAACTATCGATAAAATGATTCCTATGTTATGTTATGTTATGTTATGTTATGTTATGTTATGTTATGTTATGTTATGTTATGTTATGTTATGTTATGTTATTTGGTTTGTTCCTTCTTTTTAATTACAAGTGTTAACCTGTTCATTTCTGCACATTCTAATATTTTCCTGATCACACTTTCATTATTAGGAATCTTTTCACTTTTCCAATTTTGTGCAAATACAATTCTAGCTGTGATTAAAACATGAATACATTCTCTTTACTATAAATTTCACTTAAGATCCCCAACAAGAATATTTCAGGTTTTAAATCAATATGCTATTGTATCATCTTTTCCAACCATGTGTATATTTTTGCTCAATGTTTTTGGCTTCTACACATGTCCACCACATATGATAATATGATCTGGGTGCCTGTTGGCATTTCCAACATTTATCAGAGTTTTTAAATTAAAAAAAAAAAATTAAATTATAGCTTTAATAAGATCTGGAAATAAACCATAAAGTCTTATTTTATTGACAGCAAGAAAGAAAACTGTAGCACACAATGCCAATAAGATTACAATGTTTATTTCTTTATTTCCAAGATGTTATGATCTCTTTTACTTTCCAACTGAAATAAAACAAGCATTTGAAGGTACTCCAGAGGTGAGTGACTTTAGCTTTTCAGTTTCATGGAAAGGAGCCGGCAGCTACTGATCCACATGATGAGAGAAAGGTTGGCTGTATGACAACCTTTCAGGTAGTCAAATGTTAAAACTGTCTCCCCTGAAGACCAAGGGGATGTTTGCTTGACTGACCTGCTCATAATTTTAGGATTCTTCACATCTCTATGGGATTACTGTAAGAGGAAAATACACCAAGCAATGAATTACAAACAAGGTATTTGGAGAAGGCAAGTAAGAACTAAAAATAAGGAAAAGGTGAGATTGCACTGCACAAAGAGAGAAGGGAAGGGAAAGGAGAAAAGAGAGGAGAGGAGAGATAAGGAAATGGTTAGGGTTAAAGATGAGATTGCACTGCACAAAGAAGGAAAGAGAGGGATGGAGGGAAAGGAAAGAGATGGGAAGAAAAAGAAAGGCAGAAAGGGATAGGGAAAGAGAAAGGGAAGGGAAGGGAAAGGCAGAAAGGGAAGGGAAGGAAAGGGAAAGGAAGGAAAGAAAAGAAAAGGAAGGGAAGGGAAGGGAAGGGAAGAGAAAGGCAGAAAGGGAAAGGGAAAGGAAGAGGAGGGAAGGCCCAACAATGTCAAAGAGAAATCAGAGACAAATCTCTTGTTCTGCTTTGAATGGACTTGTGTCATCCAGACAATGGATTTCTCTAACCACAGCTAATAATGCACAACATTGTTAAGTATGGAGCATGGGCGAGAAAGAATGGAGACGAGCCTCTGGAACGGTGAACTTCAATTCTTTATTTACATAGTGACTGCTCAAACTCAATGGCAGTTATAGCCCTCCTTATATAGGCAACCCAATAACTATTAACCAATAACAATCTAGGAGCGCTAGCTCCCTTAACGAATAAGAACGCTCCGTTAATGGCCAATCGGATTCCCCGGAACGGGCCAATCCAATCCTGCCGTTAACAGCCAATCAGAAGTGCAGGGCCAGAACCCTGCACTTGACTCCAAGCTTAAGATATCTTTATTAAGGCCTATGCATTCACAACACCCCTTCCCCCTGGCTTCTGTTTACAGGGCGCAGTTACATAGTACTTTAGGTAGGACGGTTGCTTTATTAGTCTTTTTTATTTTCGCTGTATGTTTTGCATTTGGCTGCAATCTTGCTGAGGTAGATCGTTGTTTGTTGACGGGGTTTCCTCTGGTTCAGAGTTCACGTTTCCGTCATCACGAATATCTTCGGCAACTCCCTGAGGTGAATCTATTCCCTTCTCTAGTTCCAATTCCTGTGTCTCTATTCCGCCATCGTTCCCTTCGAACAGGTTTTCTTCTAATTGAAATTCGTCTTCTTCGTATCTCCCCCCCCTCAGTTTGGTCATAAGGGAGTTCAGAATTGCCCGACCGGAGCCGTGATCGTAATTGATCGATATGGCATTTCCATAGTCTATCGTCAAGGCATTGTACAAGGTAGGATCTCAGGCCGGTTACATGAACTACTGTCGCCTCTACCCACAGCAGATCACCCGATAGGTTTTTTGCATATACCAAATCGCCTACCTGGAAGGTACGACATCGGCCGCTGGATCCTAGTGGTTTTTCCGGTTCATAAGCTGGGTATAACCGGTCGAGGTGGGAGCGGAGTTTTCGTCCCATTAGCAGTTCGGCGGGAGTTTTGTTGGTGACGCTATGAGGTGTGATGTGTTGTAGAAAAAGGATTCGGTTGATTTTGTCGTCGATGTTATCGTAGTCTAATTTCTGCAAGGTTTTCTTAACAAATTAGACCATGCGCTCAGCCCTGCCATTGGTCGCAGGGTGCACAGGCGAGGTGAGCGCATGTCGGATGCCGTGGTCAGCCAGGTACTGCTCGAAGGAAAGCGCGGTAAATTGGGGCCCGTTGTCGGATACCAGAACGTCTGGTAATCCGTGGGTTGCAAACAGTCTTTCCAATTTTTTGATAACCACTTCAGTGGTTGTGTTCGTCATGCGGTGAATCTCGAGCCAATTCGAGTAGGCATCAACGGTTAGAAGAAAGGTGTGGCCTTTGGTCGGCCCTGCAAAATCCAGGTGAATACGGGACCAGGGTCCCCGTGGTGTCTCCCATTCGGTAGGGATGGCTTTTGGTGGGGTGTTGCTCACTTCCTGGCATCTATGACAAGCTTTAACCCAATTTTCAATTTGCTTGTCGATGTCTGGCCACCATGCATAGCTTCGTGCGAGGGCTTTCATCCGCACGATACTGGGGTGGCCATCGTGCAAGATTCTCAGTACTGCTTTTGGGAGTCATTCTGGGATAACGACTATCACCCCAGATGACACAGCCTTTTTGAGAGAACAACTCCGTTTGTCGAGTCTTGAATGGTGTGAAGTCATCTGATAATTGGTCCAATGGCCATCCGCATTCTACCCAGCCTAGGATTCGCGCCAAGGTGGGGTCACGTCTGGTTTCTCTCGCGATATCTCGAGCGGTTAATGGTGGAGAGTGGAGTGTTTCAATTTGTAATGTGGTTACCATTGGTGCGGGATTGTCGAGAGTCTCTGGAAGCGGTGCTCGGCTCAATGCGTCGGCGTGGGGAATGGCTTTCCCCGGGTGGTATTGCATCCGATAATTATAAGCAGCCAAAAATTCTGACCAGCGAGTCATCCTGGGGGATAATATGTAGGGAGTTGGCTTATCTCCAGCTATTATCCCCAATAACGGTTTATGGTCAGTCACGATAGTAAAAGCCCGACCATACACGTACTTGTGAAATCTTTTAATGGCCGATACAATTGTGAGGGTTTCTTTATCGATTTGGCCATAATTTCGCTCAGTTTTTGAAAGTGTCTTTGAAAAATATGCAACAGGGGCCTTGTTCCCATTAGGCAGTACATGGCTCAGAATGGCGCCCACTCCGAAGGGCGAAGCATCACATGTGATATTTAACGGCAAAGTCTCATTGTGCTGCCTGAGTACAGAGTCAGAAGTCAGTAGTTTTTTTACATTACGGAACGCCTGTTCTTCTTTATGACCCCATAACCAATTTGCTTTCTTGTCTAGCAAATGATGTAACGGCTCAGCGACAGTTGCTTTATGTGGTAGAAATACATTATAAAAGTTGATGAGGCCTAGGAATGCCTGGAGATCAGCCTTGTTCCGAGGCCTGGGAATGTTTTTATTGCTCTTAATTTACTGTCGGTAGGGTGAATACCCTGACTGTCAATTAGGTACCCTAAAAACTATCTGTACACAATTTACACTTATTCTTTTTCACCTTAAGACCGGCATCTTGGAATTTTTGTAGGACCAACTTTAAACGATCCTGTAAGATTTTTTTTGTAGTTGCAGCAATTAATACATCGTCAAAGTAGGGGACCACACTTTTAATCCCTTGTAGTAGCTTCTCCATAAGGCTCTGAAATATCCCCGGGGCTTCACTTACTCCGAATTGGAGCCGGGTACATTTAAAGGCACCTCGGTGCATCACAATTGTTTGTGCCTATGCCGTCTTTTCATCAACAGGTAATTGCTGATATGCCTGAGCTAAGTCTAAATTGGCAAAGACTTTTCCGCCCCCCAGGGAATGGAGGAGATGCTGCACCACCGGCACCAGACATGCATTTTGCTATAGGGTGTGGTTCAGGGTGGCCTGGTAGTCCCCACAAATTCGGATTGAACCATCCGGCTTAATGGGTGTTACGATTGGGGTTTCCCAGGGGGAGTGATCGGTAGGTTCTATCACCCCCTGAGCTATTAGTTTATCGAGTTGTTCATCAATTTTCGGCTTTAAGGCAAACGGAACTTGACGAGGCTTAAGGCGGATGGGAGCTATCTTTGGATTAAGGCTGAAGGATATTGGGGTCCCCTTGTACTCACCTAATTTGTCCGCGAATATGTCCTTGAATTCATGGATGAGGTCCTCCTCCCAGTCACTTCCGCTGACTCGGTTTATGCCTGCCACTTCAATGCCAAATGGCGTGAACCATTGGAGACCTAGCAGACTAGGCCGATCTTTGTCGATCACAGTTAGTGGTAAGTACGCTGTGTGCTTCTTGAATGAGACCCGGACTCGGCAGGAACCAACAACAGGGATTCGATTCCCTTGATAGTCCTTAAGAATAAGTTTTTGGAAGCGGAGGTCTTGGCGCTGGATCATGGGGATGAGTTGCTTGAGGGTCTTCCAGGACACCATCGAGAGGGACGATCCCGAGTCGACTTCCATGTGGCAAGGCTGGTTCTCGATGGCCACTGTAATTCAGATTTTCTTGGCATCCAAGGCAGAGGCGTGACTGATAGTGATAGTATGGTGAGACTCTTCTCACTCCAAAACTCGGTTTCTGTAGGAGTGGTTTACTGGTTCTTGCCTTACAGGATGGTTTTCTATCAATTGGCGATAGTTAGCCCCTTTTGAGGCCTGGCTGAGTCATTGTAAACTTCGGCAGACCCGTCCGATGTGGCCTCCCTTCCCGCACTCATGGCAGAGCACGTCACAGAATTTGCATCCGGACCTGGCATGGTTGGCTCCACAGCCAGCGCAAGGGTGTAGGGACTTCGGGTGGTGGTCCCGGTTGGACCGCAGTCGATGGACCTCTTCTTTGTCACTGTCTGACGACAAAGAGAGGTCCTCGTGGTGTGTCGTTGAAAGCTGCCCTTCTGACTTGGGTAAAATTTCGCTTATCGGTTGGTGTACTGGAGCGCGGTTGCGGCGTAATTGTGCAGCCGACTTCCTGGTTGCTTCTGCTGCAGTAGCATCAGCGATGGCATCAGCAAGGCTGATGTCACCTTTCGCCATCAGTTTGCTCTGCACTCCTGGTGCATCTAATCCCAGAACTATTCAATCTCTCAGTGCCTCTTCCAAATCGGCGAATCCGCAGAGGCCTCCCAGGTTTTGGAGGTCTGCTATGAAGTCAGCGATGCTTTCTCCTTTTCACTGGTTTCTCTGATAGAACTCGTGCCGTCTCACGAGTGTGGGCACGGTTGGTGCGTAATGAGCTCTTAGTAGGGGTTCAAGGTCGTCCCAGTCCATAGTCTTCACTTTGGTAGGTTTGGCTAGTGCTTTAGCCATCTTAAATACGGTTGGACCGTAATGCGTTAGGAATACCGCCCATTTCTTCCCGGCTGTGGCATCCTTTAAATTGTTAGTTTCCAAAAACATTTGGAAATGATCCATGTAGGACTCCCAGTCCTCTTGCACTGGATCGAATGGAGCAGGTGGTATGACGACGCCGGACATGGTTCCATTGTCTGGTGTCGTCAGCCACGTGCTCAGTGTTTCTTCTTAGTTCAGTCGGCTCAGACGTCTCCATATCCCACTCTCATTGCCAGTGTTAAGTATGGAGCATGGGCGAGAAAGAATGGAGACAAGCCTCGGGAACGGTGAACTTCAGCTCTTTATTTACATAGTGACTTCTCAACTCAATGGCAGTTATAACCCTCCTTACATAGGCAACCCAATAACTATTAACCAATAACAATCTAGGAGTGCTAGCTCCCTTAACCAATAAGAACGCTCCGTTAATGGCCAATCAGATTTCTCGGAATGGGCCAATCTGATCCTGCCATTAACAGCCAATCAGAAGTGCAGGGCCAGAACCCTGCACTTCACTCCAAGCTTAAGATATCTTTATTAAGGCCTATGCATTCACAACAAACATGCTGCCTTGAAAAGGAACATATGGGATATTGATAAATACAAACAGATACTTCAGCAACCTGCCCCATTCTAACTGCAATGGTCATCTGGTTTCTTCTGATTGAGGCTCTCTCACTTTTGTGCGTGTTTGTTGGTAGAAGTAGTACAGTACTGGTGAACAGAAAATGATAAACTGATACAAAGATCAATTCTATAAACAAGAGTCAAAATGTCCTGCCAACTACAGTGTCTTAAGTGCTTCAATTCAGAGGCAGAAATTTTACTCACTTGCTACTAGTACAAGGACTGTACCAGGCATTACGTGTTTTAAATGTACCCTTTTAACAAATGCGCTTGGAACTATGAGAGCGTTACTGAGAAAGGTTGAATGTTTCCTTGATGGAAGACACTTGTATTATCTGCTGCTCTTAAGTAACCTGTCAATTCTATAGAAAGGATTATCTCAAGATGGGTAAGTGTACCAAAAAAGTGTAATCCACATACTTCTGACAAAAAAGAAACACTGAAATATATGCCATTGAATTGCATGTTTTCATTTAGAGCATTCAGAGCAGAAGTGATATTCAGCTGGTTTGGACTGGTCCTGGCATACTGGTAGCGGAAATTTTGAGTAGTTCATAGTATTAGCAAATACCACCTCTGGCTGGCCCCACCCTGCCATTACCTCTCCTATATTCCCTTGTTTTTTAGCCCAGCTGATTCGTGGGGCAGAGTGGATTACCGTGCCTCAGCTGAGCTAAAAAACAACTCAGCTCACCAACGTTGACACAGAAGACGGTCTTTGAGCCCTGCACGCACACACAAAGCACAAAGTGAACTGGTAGGAAAAAAAATGGAAACCCACCACTGATTTAGAGGCTGGGAAAGGTGGAAGGAAAGAGAAAAAGAGGTTGACTAGCAGTAAGGTGGATGGAGTCAGTTTCAGTGCCAATGAGTGCCCCATTGGAGGATTTGAAGGATCATTTCATTGACTTTGTGCCATAGTTATATGCTCTTATTTTGGATAGTGCATGAATTTTATGAAGTCGCAATTCAGCTCTAACTGCTACTGCAGATGTTCTTAAATCTACACCCAAAATACATCTCAAATGCATTTGCTCTAGGGCTATGATTGAGTACAGACCCCAAACGTCTGCTCCATACAAGAGCATAGGGGTAACTTTATATATTTTAATTAATGGGGTATACTTTAATGAATGGGCTTGAAGGACCAGATTATGGACAGATTACCATGCAGAAAATATGTGGTTGTTACGAATTAACAATAACTTGATAGCCCATAATCAATCAACAAATTAACCTTATGTGCTGTATAAGTGAAAATGTAAATCAATCAAGAAAAATAGCAATAGCACTCAGACTTATATACCACTTTACAATGTTTTATAGCCTTCTCTAAGCAGTTTACACAGTCAGCACATTGCCCCCGACAATCTGGATCCTCATTTTTATCAACCTCAGAAGGATGGAAGGGCTGAGTCAACCTTGAGCCGGTCAGGATCGAACTGATGGCAGTTGGCAGAAGTAGCCTGCAGTACTGCATTCTAACCACTGCAACACCACAGCTGTTAATATTTGTAGTTCAGGGTTGAAATGATGGGTCCTTTGAGCTTTCTGAGCTTGGTTGTTTCATTGCAGATATTTCATTACCCAAACTAGATAACACCATCCATGTACTAGATTTTGTGATGGGTTTCTGCATATCCTACAAGATTTGATAATCTGGAAATATTTGAATCAATTTGTCATGAAAAAAAAAGTTGAGCATAAATTAATGGCACTGGTCTCTGAAACTGTTACTAATGAGAGAGCATTACTGAGCATCACAACTGACAGATACGTAGATACCTGATGTGTTTTCTCTGTCTGAATGATCTGTTTAGACAAGTGTATAATCCGAAGAAGCATAGCAGATATGCAAAGGAGATGCCTGAATTGATTTGTCCATCATAATTAGAGTCCTCCACTTCCCTCCTCTTTAAAACAAAATTAAACAAAAACCAAATCTTTATAATCAGTTCCTCTCCATTAGATTCTTAATGGAAAGAGGTGTTCCCTGTGGGAACAATAGATAACATGAAGTTTTCAAATTTCATTCAACCAAAATATGTGCATAGAGAGATAGAAAGTCCAAACTTCTGGATTCAGTACCTCCCATTCCTTTCTCTAACATAAATTACTGATATCCACATCCACTTTGGGTATTATTGAACATGATACGAATACTAAGATTTGTGTAGCATTATTTATCAAGGAAACCCTAAAAGATAATAGTAGTTTACTGTGGAGATCAGAACGAAGGCTGAGAAAATATCTACAAACCCATTGCATCCTGGACATAAACTGTTTAAACTCCTCCGCTCAGCATGCCACTATAGAGCATTGCATGCCAAAACAACAAGACATAAAAACAGTTTCTTCCATCGTGTCATCACTCTGCCAAACACTTAATCCACACAGTATTGTTTTATGTCTAAGTATATTTACCCACATTGTATGGCTATGGTATTATTAATATCCTTCTCGTCTTCTCTACTACCTCATCTTATGGGTATCACATTATGATTATTATTAGTCTGTTGCTTTGTCTGCACAGTGAAAGCTTCTACAATGGAGACAAATTCCTTGTGTGTCCAATCACACTTGGCCAATAAAGAATATTCTATTCTATTCTATTCTATTCTATTCTATTCTATTCTATTCTATTCTATTCTATTCTATTCCATTCCGTTCCGTTCCATTCTGTTCCATTCTATTTTCTCCTCTCCTTCCCTCCTCTCCCTCCCTCTTCCCTCTTCTTCCCTTCCCTTCTCCTCCCAATATATTCTGTTGCTATTGCTATTGCTATTGCTATTGCTATTCCTACTCTACTCCACTCCACTCCATTCTATTCTTCTCTCCTCTCCTCTCCTCCCTCTTTTTCCCTCCTCTTCCTTTCCTTTCCCCTCCCATTGTGTGGAGTGTGAAGGATGTGTCTTTATGTTTATTTTCATGGTCAAGATGTGCACTGAAGATGGTGTTTGATTTCATTGTACAAGGTGCAATGACAATAAACTAAACTAAACTAAACTAAACTAAGACATTCCATTCCATTGCTATTGCTATTGCTACTGCTATTTTATTCTATTTTCTATTCTATTCTAGTTTTGATTTAATAAAAGAGCTGGAACAGACTACTTATCTGTATTGATCGTTCAGTCTCTGTGGCAACAGAGTGAAGAAGTGAATATAAAGGCATAGCAGTCCATGGACTTTGTTAGCAAAGCTATGTAGAGTTTTAATAAATCTGCATTTCAACATGACTATTCATCCTAGAATGTCCAAACATTGTGGACAGCCTGGTTTGTGGGTCTGTGAGTCAGTTTAAGATCAAAACAATTTCCATTTGAAATAAACAGTAGGAGAATCATAAGAAACCCAACAACTGTTGGGCATGCGTAAGCGCACCAATGGGCCTACTGTCCCTGTCCTATTGTTTATTTATTTTTTCTTATATGTATCCATGTATTCATAACTATGTTTTTACTTATGCCTATTATTTTGTAAGCAATTGACATAAATAAATAAACAAAATATCATAATTTAATCCCTGTCATTTTCCCAATAACTAGAAAACATTCCATTTGAAACCTTTTTAAAAAAATAAAAACCACTGCCACTCAGTTTGGAAAATATTGGGAAAGCTGCTGTGATGTTCTGCACTTTCTTGCATTTCATTAAATCATAATTTCCTGACTGGAACTAAAAAATTGATTTCTAAAATCATTTATTTTTTTGCAGTCTAAATGAAATAATCAATTTCAGCTCTAATGAGAGATCCAGTGTGATGCCCTTTCGCCCAGAGAAAAGACAGCCATTTGGTTCATATTTTAATGAAAAAAACATTTAGTATTTCACTGACTCAGAAGTATTATATTAGGGGAAATTATATGGGAAAATGGATACATCTGGGGGAAAAAAATGTGTATCAAGGTGTGAGAAGAAATGCCCCACAAATGAAGATGAATCTTTATTTAAACTTGGGAAAAAAAAAGAGAATGAAATTGATACAGGAAATGAAACAAACCAAAGAATGGAAAAATGAGATTCAGAAACAGAACTTGAAAAGATAAATCTATTCTTATTTGTCTTTTCCACTTCAGTTCTTTATTTTAAGACATTGCAGCATTAAGCAACACTTGCTCATGGAGTTGTGCTGTGCTCAGAAATCCAGACACATGAATAAAACATTGTTGATGACTGAGGTACACACACAAACTCACACACACCCAAACACATACACCCATACAAACACACAACCGTTTCTCCAGGGTAGTTGTAATATTTGTTTTTTATCCTGGAGAATCTTCTTGGTTATCTCTTATTTCTCCACCAAAAATATAGAATAATCTCTTTACCTACCAGTCATTCTACATCCAATAAATGTGTATGCATGGACACAGGTACACTGACACAAATATGCCCACGGCGAAAAATGCTACATTTTAAAAAAGAGTGGAATGAATTCAATGAAGGTCATTAACCAAGCCATAAACAAAAAGAACATCAATTCCGAGACAGCAAGTAAAACCCCCCGACACACACACACACTCACGCTAATTCTTAGTAATGATAACACTGAGAGGGCCAAAGTACGGTGAATTTTTACCAAAAGCAAAGCAAAGCATAGTCAGATTTGGAGAAATTAAATCAGAGGGATCTGAGAGTAGGAGTTTAAAGAACCCTGCCATTTTAAATGTTTGCAGAATTTTTAACATATCATTTGTTAGATCTGGGAGAGTGGGCGCAAGAACGGAGACGAGGCATCAAATAGTGACTCCAACTCTTTATTAGTGACTTCAGAACAGAGCAAAAAATTAGGGCAGCAGCAGCTCCTTTTATAGAGTTGGCTGCTGTCACAACATCCAATGATTTGAGTTTGCCGTGCTGGAAAGCATCCAATCAGTGGCGACCCACTAACAGCCAATCAGATCAACCAACAATAACCAATCACGATCCACTATCAGCGAGCCAATCAGAAGTGCAGGTTTACGAGCCTGCTGTGAAAGTAAAACGATTAGAATCGCAAGCTAACAAGTTTGCTTAGTTCAGAACACCCCTCCCCCCTAGGTTCCGTCTCAAGGGTGGGGTGATATATTCTCACAGGTAGGCAGGTCGTCTCACCTGTCTACCTGATCTATGTTGCTCCACCAGTCTTTGCCTGGACTCTGGTTCCGGTGGGCTGTTTGTTGAACTCAGTGGTAATGGTGATCTGACTTCTCCGATGGGTGACTCGGGGTTGTCATCTCTACTCCTGTCAAGGCTGTCATCTGGATTCTCTGGGGTTGCTGATGCCGCCGTGCTGCTTCGTGGAGAGATGGCCATCTGCCCCGGCTCTTCTTCGGAAGGTGAATAATGCAGGTTTGGTTGCGCTGATTGCTGGTTTTCGAGTACTGGGTTAGGTACTAGTTTGTTTTCGGCCCCTTCGATTTCCCTTCCCCCTCTGGTTTGGAGTTCAGGACTTGTGAAGGGGTTAGGTGCCAGCCTGGAGTGTAGCTGGTCGATGTGGCGCTTCCACAGTTCCCATCAGTAGTTTGTAAGCGGTAGGATCAGGGACCCGTAAGTTGAGTTATGGTAGCGGGGACCCACAATAGGTCACTGGTAAGGTTTTTTGCAAAAACCAGGTCGCCTACCTTGAACGTGCAATACTTGCTGCTGGGCCCCAGGGGCTTTTCCAGCGTGTAGGCAGGGTGTAGTCGGTTAAGATGTGATTGAAGTTTCCTGTCCATCAGGAGTTCGGCTGGGATTTTGTTTGTGGTGATGTTTGGGGTAATATGTTGGAGGAGAAGCATCCTGGTCACCTTACTGTGGATGTTCCCTTGTTCCATCTTGTGTAAGGTTTTCTTTATGAACTGGACCATTTGTTCAGCCCTACCGTTGGCCGCATGCTAAGGCATATGTTAAGGCATGGCGTATCCCCCAGTCTGCTAGGTACTGCTCAAATGCCAAGACGGTGAATTGTGGGCCATTGTCTGAAACCAAGACATCTGGCAAGCCACGTGTAGCAAATAGTCTGTTTACTTTTTTAACGACTGTCTCTGTGGTGGTGCTCTTCATTTTGTTGACCTCAAGCCAGTTGGAATAGGCATCCACTGTTATGAGAAATGTATGCCCCTTGGTGGGCCCCACAAAATCGATGTGGATACGGGACCAGGGACCTCGGGGTGCTTACCATTCAGTTGGTGGTGTTTTTGGTGGAGCTGAGCATGTTTCCTGACATTTGTTGCAGGCAGCGACCCAGGTTTCTATTTGCTTATCTATGCCTGGCCACCAAGCATAGCTCCTTGCTAGTGCCTTCATTCGCACAATGCCCGGGTGTCCATCATGCAATAGTTTTAGGACCTTATGCTGCAGTCTTTCTGGGATGATGACTCTGTCTCCCCATAAAACACCTCCTTTTTGGGAGAAAAGTTCTGTCTGCCTGTGTTTGAAAGGCTTGAAGGTGTCGTTGAATTCGTTGTCAGGCCACCCAGCTGAGGACTCATGCTAAACAAGGGTCCTTCCTTGTTTCTGATGCGATGTCTTGTGCAGTCAGTGGTGGTGATGGAAGTGTCTCGATTTGTAGTGTAGCTAGGGTTGGAGCTGGGTCGTCCAGGACTTCTGGTAGCGGAGAGTGGCTCAGGGTGTCAGCGTAGGGAATGGCTTTCCCCGGTCGGTGTCGCAGTTGGTAATCGTATGCGGCTAAAAACTCTGACCAGCATGTCATTCTTGGCAATAAGATATGGGGAGTTGGTTTATCCCCCACCAAGATGCCAAGTAGTGGTTTGTGATCGGTGATTATAGAAAAGGATCTTCCATATACATACTCATGGAATCATTTGATCGCAGACACAATAGCGAGAGACTCTTTATCTAGTTGGCTATAGTTTCTCTCAGTTTTAGATAAAGTTCTGGAAAAAAATGCAATGGGCGCCTCAGTACCGTTTGGCAGGATGTGGCTCAGGATGGCTCCTACTCCAAACAGTGAGGCGTCACAGGTGAAAGTTAAGGGTAAAGTCTTGTTATATTGTATTAGTACAGCATCTGATGTTAAAAGGTCTTTTACTTGCTGAAAGGCTTGCTCTTCTCGATGTCCCCAGACCCAGGAAGCTTTCTTGTCGAGGAGCCTATGCAGGGGTTCAGCAACAGTTGCCTTCTGGGATAGGAAGATGTTATAAAAGTTAATGAGTCCCAGGAAGGCTTGGAGATCTGTTTTGTTCCTAGGACTCGGGGCGTTTTTTTATTGCAGCCAATTTTTTCTCAGTAGGGTGAATTCCCTGTTTGTCAAGAAGGTAACCAAGGAATTCAACCCTCTCCGTACATAGTTGGCACTTGTCCTTCTTGAACCTTCAGGCCAGTGTCTTTAAATTTTTGGAGGACCATTCTTAGTCGTTTTTCTAGTATACTTCTAGTGGGAGCAGCTATCAGGACATCATTGAATATGGCACGACCCCTTTTTTGCCTTGTAGCAATCTCTCCATCAGACTTTGGAAGATGCCAGGTGCTACGCTCACTCCGAACTGGAGTCTATTACACTTGAATGCACCTCTGTGTGTAACTATAGTTTGGGCTTCTGCAGTCTCTGCATTTATGGGCAGCTGCTGGTACACCTGGGCTAAGTCCAATTTTGTGAATATTTTTCCTCCCCCAAGGAATGAAGGAGGTGTTGGACCACACGCATGGGGTAAGTGCTCCGCTGAAGTGCGTGGTTTAGGGTTGCCTTGTAATCCTCACAAATTCTCAAAGATCTGTCAGGTTTTATGGGGGTTACAATTGGGGTCTCCCATCGGGCGTGGTCAATCGGTTCCAACATGCCTTGGGCTATTAATTTGTCCAATTGTTCGTCAATCTTTGGTTTGAGTGCAAAGGGCACTCGATGAGGCTTAAGGTGGATGGGCACAATATTAGGGCAGAGATTAAATGATATGGGGGATCCCTTGTACTTCTCTAGCTTCTCGGTGAAAACTTCCTGGAATTCCTGGACAAGGGCTGTTTCCCAGTCATCACCTTCGGTCTGGTTGATGCCTGCCAGTTCGATTCCCAGTGGCGTGAACCACTGTAAGCCTAGTAAGCTGGGTCAATCTCTATCAATGACGGTAAGAGGTAGGGTTGCGGTGTGCTCCTTGAAAGAGACTTGGACATGGCTGAACCGGCGACTGGGATTCTATTCCCCTGGTAGTCCTTCAATATAAATTTCTGAGTGCTGAGGTCCTGGTGGCAGATGTCAGGGATCAGCTGTTTGAGGGTTTTCCAGGAAACCATCAATAGGGACGACCCGGAGTCAACTTCCATAATGCATGGTCACTTCTCAATGATGACCTTTACTCAGATTTTCCTTGCATCAAGGGATGAAGCGTGGCCGATGGTGATGGTTTGGTGTGCCTCTTCTCGTCTGGTAGAAGTGGCTGGTGCTCGGTTTCTGTAGTAGTGGTTCCATTGGTTGCTTAGGCGGTCCCGATTTACTGGTGGGGTGCCTGTTGTCTGTCGGAAATTATTTTCTCTTCGATTTGGGCTGGAACCTCATTTGCCTCTACAGACTTTTGCAATGTGGCCCCTCTTTCCACAGGAACGGCAGAGGGCATCTAGGAATTTGCAGTCTGATCGTGGGTGGTTTCCCCTGCAACCAGCACACTGGAATGAGGGCTTACGACTCCGTTGATCTCACTGATCACGTTCTGACTGGAGTCTGTTGACCTCCTCTCCCTCGCTTTCTGATGAGGATTCGAGGTCTTCATGGTGGGTGGTTGTTGCGTGCCTCTCGGGACAAGGCGTAGTATTAGTGGTGAGTTGGCGGTGCGGTCTGTTTGCTTGGCGCATTTGAGCGGCCGACTTCCTGGTTGCTTCTGCTGCAGTAGCATCAGCGATGACATCTGCGAGGCCGATGTCTCCCTTCGCCATAATCTTGCTCTGGGTTGTGGGGTCTTTTAGACCCAGAACAATTCGATCTCTCATGGCTTCTTCGAGATCGGCGAAGCCACAGAGTCCCCCCAGGTTTCTGAGGTCCACGATGAAGTCTCCAACACTCTCGCTCTCCTGCTGGTCCCTCTTGTAAAATGCATGTCTTCTGATGAGTGTTGGCACCGCTGGGGCATAATGGGCCTGGAGAATTGGGGCGAGAGTGTCCCAGTCCATCGTCTTGACTTCCGCTGGTTTTGTGAGTACCTTTGCCATCTTAAAGATGGTGGGCCCACAATGGGTCAGGAATACAGCTCGTTTCTTGCCAGGCGTAGCATCCTTCAAGTTGTTGGTTTCCAGGAACATCTGAAACCTGTCCATATACGAGTCCCAGTCTTCATTAGCCGGGTCAAATGGAGCAGGTGGTATGGCACTGCTGGTCATGTTGCCGCGATTGGTGTGCTCTCAGCCACATGCTCTCTTATTATTCAATGAGTGATCAGTCAGCTCTATCGTCTCCGCATCCCACCTTCGTCGCCAGTGTTAGATCTGGCAGAGTGGGCGCAAGAACGGAGATGAGGCATCGAATAGTGACTCCAACTCTTCATTAGTGACTTCAGAACAGAGCAAAAAACTAGGGCAGCAGCAGCTCCTTTTATAGAGCTGGCTGCTGTCACAACATCCAATGATTTGAGTTTGCTGCGCTGGAAAGTGTCCAATCAGCGGTGACCCACTAACAGCCAATCAGATCAGCTGACAACGACCAATCATGATCCGCTATCAGCGGGCTAATCAGAAGTGCAGGTTTACGAGCTTGCTGTGAAAGTAAAACTATTAGAATCGCAAGCTAACGAGTTTGCTTAGTTCAGAACATCATTAATGAACTTTTTTACATTTTACTGTGTTACAAAAAAGCAAATTTAGGCTGGTTTACAGATCCTACAGCATTATTATTTTTTCCTGTAGTTCTAAGCTATGGAATGGCATAGCCTTTAGCTCTGGAACTCCTTCCTTCCTTCTTTCCTTCCTTCTTCCTCCATCCACCTTTCTTTACCTTCCTTCCTTTCTTCCACTTCCTTCCTTTCCCCCTCCCTCCTTCCCTCCATCCCTTCTTCCATCCATCTTTCTTTCCCTTCCTTCCTCTCTTTCTTTCTTTCTTTCTTTCTTTCTTTCTTTCTTTCTTTCTTTCTTTCTTTCTTTCTTTCTTTCTTTCTTTCTTTCTTTCTTTCTTTCTTTCCTTCCTTCCTTCCTTCCTTCCTTCCTTCCTTCCTTCCTTCCTTCCTTCCTTCCTTCCTTTCTAACTCTTCCTTCCTTCCTCCATCCCTTTCTTTCCCTTCCTTCCTTCTTTCCTTCCTTCCTTCCTCTTCCTTCCTTCCCCACTCTCTCCCTTCCTTTCCCAAAACCAACCAACCTATCTTCCTTTCCCCCCTCTCCCCCTTTCTCCCTCTCTTCCTCCATCCACCTTTCTTTCCCTCCCTCCCTCCCTTTCTTCCTCTTCCTTCCTTCCCCTTCCTTTCCCAAAATAAACCTTCCTTCCTTCCTTCCCCTGTTCCTTTTTACTGTGGGGGAAAAGTGTATTCTCAGTTAGTAGATACCTTTTTTCAGCCCTTTCTGTTTTTCTGGGTGGGGAATTATATAATAGACAAAATTAAAAGTATTGGATAGTCTAAACTATGATGTTCACTCCAGGACTTGTCCAGTTTGTTCATTAATTTGTTTTAAATGGCATTTACACTATATAACAATCATAGGATGCAGTTTGAAAGGCAATCAGAATGCAAACAAATTTAGGCCCAGAATCAACAGAGCACTGAAATTCAAGGTCAGGTCAGTGTTAGCTCATGGACAGTAATTGCCAACATGAGACAAGCTGCAACTCCTAACAAGCTAGCTTTGTTGACTATTAGCAGAGATAAAAATAAATTCATGCAGAAGACTTTTATGGGGATAACAAAACCTGTTTATTTTCCAATCTCTTATAGAATACTAGATTTTGTCCTCCAATGGTGTTTAGTAAAATGGTTTTCTTTTCCCAATGCCTGAAAAACAGAATAGTCTGAGGAACAAATCAAGGTGACTCTTTAGAGAAATAAATCTGGTTATTAATCCACCATTGATACAAATCCATTATTTTAGAGCACATGGTACAAGTTCTAAGACACTTCCCTGCTTCTTAGCTTCTCAGAAAATCTGAAACCATGAAAGTTGGTTGTCCACAGAAACAGTTCTATCCATTTGCAATCTTTTGCTTGGTCTCTAAGCTTGGCTTGTTTTCTTGTACAGGTTTCATTACCTCAAAGAATACATATGGCCAGTTGCCTGCAAGGAATATAAATCCTTCCATTCCCCCACCATCCAGTCTGAGCTGAAGAAACTTCTTGGATGAGAAGCGAAACATCTTCAAATAAAAACAACAAAATCCAGTTATCTCTTGAAGAAGAAAAAAAAGCACATTTGGAGGCACTGCACAGAAGGTTCCATTAAGAAGCAAGATTCAGATAATAGTTCTTTTTTTCAAGTTTTATTAGATTTTTATCTATATATATGAAAGTGAAATACCTGTCATGCATCATCACAAAATCTCTAGAACCGTAAAACCTAGAAACTTGAAATTTGGCATGTATGTTCCTCTTGGCTTCTAGGGGCTCACTAAGAAAAGATTTTTCAAAATGACCAGCAGAGCATTAGTATTTCCTATATTATTATTAACACGCTCTGATGCTAAGGAGTTCTACTCCCCCTCCCCACCTGAAAAGAAATCTCTTCCAAAGGCAAAACACAAGTAATGGAGAGGAGTTTTTCAGTTTCACACCAGCAAGCAGCTTTAGTACAGAACAGTTGAGCTAAGCCATGCCAAAGCTCCTTGCTGTCTCCTTCTTGCTCACACAGCAAATACTCTTTCAGTTTCCAAGTAGCCTTCAACTCTCTCACACACTCACAGGACGCTAGCCAGATGAATACTGATGGATGCTGGTGGACAGAGGCGCAATTTTTTCCTCTTATTTTTATCAAGCTAGTTTTTAAATAAACATCAATATCACTACATGAACAGTGTGGCCCCTGGATATAATTCATTTTGATACAAAACATCAATAATGATATTCATAATGGTTGTTATATTAATCAACCTATATAATCCTAGCAGTGGTGGACTGCAACCAGTTTAACAACCGGTTCTGGGAACATCCACCTTGCGTGTGTGCATCATTCAAAAAACACCAATTTGAACCTCTACAGGGCAGTCCCAGTGAGTAGAAAAGCTGATCTACTGAGCTGCATGAATCAGCTGAGCTGAAAAATAAATATAGGACAGGATAGGGTGGGAGTGGATGGGTGAAACCAGCTTACTGTTGGAACTACCGGTTCTCTAGAACCTATCCAAACCAGCAACAGCTCACCACTGAATCCTAGTATTAATATACATGGTTTTTTTAAAGTAGTTATTCAATATTATATTCCATTTTAATGCCAATGATGTTATAAGCATATATAATAATACCATCTTTCAACCTCTAATCTTTTCCATCAAATTATTACTTGTATTCTATTGTATAAAGATTATATCTGCTAATATTCCCCCTGTTTCTTATTTCTAGCCCTATTCTAACTTCTAGTCAGGTCACCCTAGCTAATCCTAATATTAGTGAAGATATTTATACAAGGCACTCAGAAAAGAAGTTCAGAGTTCTGGTCTTGCGATTCTACAGCTTTGGGTAGGAGCACTTTCCATATTATTTTTCCCCCCCAGGAAACTTCTGTGACATAAAGTTCCTTTCAAGCCCTCAATCTCAGTCTGATACAGTTCGTCTTATTGGATACCACTGGAGGAGACCATCATTATAACATTGGATAGTTTTGCATCGTGTTATTTGGCGCCTATTTTCAATGCAGGCATTCACCTGATAGACCATTTAATTTAATGCAAGCCTCTTTCCCTTCTGGAGAATATTGACTCTGCTGCCAACATGAATGAAAAAGAAAACTGTGGCTAGTTCCTTGCAGTTCTGTTTGAAAGATATCAGAACGGTCCTTAGGGAAAACTGAATGTGAGCTAGCTGGCTGAGTCCGAACTGACTTACTATTGTGCCTCTGGGCTGGTGTAAGTTAAATGGCTGACTTCCTATTCCTCCAGCTTTTGTGTCTAGGCAGCCTCCGGGAAAATAATTCCGCAGCCTTTGAACTTGAACTTTCCGAGACGGATAGGCTGCTTAAATTAGACTATTAAAATGGAAATTAAATTTATCATTGTTATTTTCTTTCTCAATAGTGGATCAGAAGGCATCGTTGGCTTGGAAACATTCATTGCCAGTATAAATAAAACATACATTTTTAAAACAATATATTTCCTGAGATAAGTCCAGGATAGGGTCAATGTTAGACAAGTCCAACTATATGGACTTCTGATCTGTATAATTTTGGAGTGTCCATTCTTCCCTCTTGTCCAGCAACACCAAGGCAAGATGATCTTCCAAGATGACCATAATAATAACTACAACAATAACAATATCTCAGTGTATTGGAAACTGAAATTATTCACAATCTTTTGTGTTTTTTTATTGACCTCCTCCTCCTTCTTCCTCTTCCTCCTCCTTCTCCTCCTCCTTCTTCTCTGGACTGTTGTGAGCTATCCAGGGTCATTGAGACTTGGACAGCATCAAGTTTAATAAGTTAACATTTTTGTTGCCAATTTTCAGCATAGATTATTCTTAATTATCTCATATTATAAAGCTATCATTGCTTATTCATTGCTAATTTATTTATTTTTTATTTATTCATCAGAGCATAGGCTTCCTGACTCCAGGTTGATTCTGGGCAGCTTACACTAGAAATACCAACAATAAATAGTAAACAGGAAGGGCGTATATATCCAGTAGTAAACAGTAAAGTTATACATTGACTAATTTCAAACCCCCATAAAATATACTCAACAGATATGTAGCAATATGGCAGAAAACAATAAATCCAAAGAGATAAAAATGATTCCCACCAGCACACCAAAATGCACAAATGTTCCTAAATGCAATTAAGAATAGTATTTCTTTTACTCTCTTTCTTAAAATGTGCAAGAATGAAAGACAATGAAGCTGAGTTCTAACCTTGTGACAACATAATGAGATATTAGTCCATTTCTGACCTATCCACGCCATCTGGGATTTTGCTACTTTGAAAGTGTCTCAAAGGTGCTTTTTCAAGAGGCAACTGGACTGTTTCTTTTTCCTTGAGGAAAAAGAAGAAGACATTTTGCTTCTCACCCAAGGAGCTTCATCAGTTGTGATGGTGGGGGAATGGAAGGACATCTTCATCACAATTGATGAAGCTTCTTGGCTGAGAAGCAAAATGTTTTATTCTTCCTCAAAGGAAAAAAAAAAAAAAACCAATCTAATTGCCTTTTGAAAAAACACTTGTGAGACAACTATGACTTGGATAACTGAGAATCTCCATCGAACAAATAGTTGAATAGTGCTTATACTATACACTGCATGACTAGCTGAAGGCACTGACTCTGGTGAAGGACTGGCCACTACGCAAACAGTGATTTAAAGCCATGATTTGACAATTGGTTTCAGAGATGGTATTAGGGGGTTTGTATTTGGGGAAATCAACATTTATGTTAAAACTATCTTGGAACAGGATTCAGTGATTTTGCAGCTACGTGGTCTTTATCCATATGATTTCAAAATCTGCCTGAGATGCAGACCACATGATTCATCGAATTGTCGGATTTATTGCTTTCTAGCTAATCTAAATCACTGTTGTACTTTTCCCAGGAGGCTTCCCTGAGGCCCAGTCAGGGGTGGTATTCAGGGGCTTGGGTGTGGGGGAGAAGTGGCCTGAGTGCAGAGCTTCCTTCGGACTGAAGCTTCTATTTTTTTCAGTGCAGACTCAGACAGCAGATTACAGAAAGGTAGATCTGTGTGTGACTGTATGATTCTGCAAGCAACTCAATCTGTCTGCCTGCTTTGCCTGATTTTGGGTAAAAGCTGCTCTTTTTCAAATAAAAAAATTCAATATTTACACAAATATTTACAATATTTACATACAAGTCATGCCCAGACAGCCACATGACCACCAAGCCATGCCCAGTCAGCAAGCCATGCCCATCCAGTCACATGACTATCAAGCCACACCCACAAATTAGGCCACGCCCATGTAACTGGTTTTTAAGAAATTTGAATCTCATGCTGGAGTAGTCCTTCTACAGGGGTTCCAGAAACATTACCCTGCCCAGATTAATATGGTCTGACCTCAGAACCCAATGTATCCTGTTGGGTTTCCAATAATTCTGGGGGAAAGTTTTATAGCATCTGACTAATAAATTACTTTATCTTTGAGCAGTAGATTAACAAAGACTCCCATGATTTGATTTGAAGGTAGTTGTTATGGAGCTCTTCCCAGAGGATGGACCCAAGGAAGAATAGTGAAGGAACAGTTGCTTCTATAAAAGTTATTGGTTATTCCACACACTAACAACACCAACAATAATGCTATCTAAACTTGAGCTGCGATTCTTCTTCCACTACACTGTGTTTTGCTTTTCAATTTTTCCCCACTCTGAGCTGTGGGAATTTGGACCGCATATAATTTGTCACAAAGAACAGTTGTTTGCATAAACCACATTACTATTCCAGACAAACTGTCTCTGCTGATGCTGCTGAAAGTCAACAGAACTGCAAAAAGAATTGCAACTTGATTATCAACCTGCAAATAGAACTGTATAGATCACTCTAGCTGAGATCTATTTCATTTGCATTATTCAACCTGTGCCAATTTTCCCATTCTTTTAGGCATTTAAAAAGAAAAGAAAAAGCAAGAATATTTCCATTTATTTTGCTTGCAGGTTTCCATAATGTACTTTTGTCTCCCTTAGCTTTGAAATATATACAATGATCCTTAAAAATCTTTGTCAAATTTTTTCTTTCCTTTCCAGGAATGTCACAAGAACATCAAAATATAATATTTACTGTTGAACCTCTTATAAGTGATGCAAAAAAAAAAAAGTCATTTGCATAGGAAAGAATGAGCAACCTGTGGATCTTCTCAGTTGTATCCTGCCAGCTTTCTAGAAACCCTAACACCCAAAGCATATACCTGATGCCTTCTATAATATTTTGTATTTCTTTGCTCCTCACCAAAATCAGAATAAGGAAAAGTTCTACCAACTCACACAGAGTTCTAGCGAAAATGAAAGACGGATGGTAGGAATATCCTCCTTCAAGTTAATAAGTCTGTCATAAGTTTGAAATACAAGCAAGTATCCCTATGATCCCAAGAGAAGAGGAAACTATTGGCATCATTCAAAGTCAAGGTTCATGAGTCTTTATTATAGATAGATAGATAGATAGATAGATAGATAGATAGATAGAGTTTATTTGTCATTACACACGCAAGCGGGTGCAACGAAATGAGGTGCTCTTCTACAAGTAAAAACTGGACAAACACCACTAAAAGAAAAAATAAATAAATTAAATTAAAACTAAACACAGCCGACCATACAATGATCTCTATGCAATTTAAAAATGTAAAACCCCATTACTCTCATTCACTTCCACATAAATCTTATGACCCTGCATTCAAACTCAAAACTGCACTTGGATAAAAACTGTTCTTAAATCTGGTCGTCCTTGTTCTTAATACCCTAAATCTCCTTCTCGATGGTAATAGTTCAAAGAGCTGATGTCCCGGATGAGAGGAGTCATTCAATATATTAAGTATCTTCCTCCTACATCTATTCCTATACAGTTCTTCCAAAGAGGGAAGTGAGCAGCCAATGATGTTTTGGGCCATCTTAATCACCCTCTGAATTGCCTTTTTCTCTGCCACTGTGCAGCTCAAGAACCATACACAGAGACAGTAGGATAATATACTCTCAATTGAACTCCGATAGAAAGTAGTCAATAGACTCTCCGCCAGTTGTTGTTTCCTAAGAATCCTTAGTAAATACAACCGTTGTTGTGCCTTTTTAATTAAAGCAGCGGTGTTTGCACCCCAGGTCAGGTTATTTGTAATGATGGTCCCGAGAAACTTACATTCAACCACCTGTTCCACACGAACTCCCTCTATATACAGTGGCTGAATGTCTGCTCTTTTTTTCCTATAGTCCACTATAACCTCCTTGGTCTTCTTGATATTAAATAGAAGATTATTATTTTTGCACCAACGGGATAGCTGTAATACCTCATCCCGATATGCAGACTCATCATCCCCCGAAATAAGTCCTACAAGCATAGTATCGTCTGCAAATTTCATTATCCTATTGTTGGGATGTTTATTTGTGCAATCAGATGAATAGATGGAGAACAAAAGTGGACTAAGGACACAATCTTGTGGAGTGCCAATGCTAAGTGTCTTGACAGTAGAAATATAGTCATTCAATTTAACTCTTTGTGGACGATTTGATAAAAAGTCCAATATCCATAAGCAAATAGAATCTGGAAAATCTAGATCTTTAAGCTTAGCTATTAATCTGTGCGGCATGATGGTATTAAAAGCAGAACTAAAATCTGCGAACAACATTCTTTCATAATTCCCCGGTGTTTCCAAATGGGATAAGGCCATGTGAAGCACAGTGATAATTGCATCCTCGGTTGATCTATTTTTTTTGTAAGCAAACTGAATCCCATCAAAAAAATCGGGAAGGCAGGAGATAATATAATTTCGAACTAGCTGCTCAAAGCACTTCATTAAGATAGAAGTTAGTGCCACCGGCCTATCGTCGCTCGGACCATTTGTGGGCAACTTTTTAGGCAGTGGAACGATGGTGGAAGCCTTGAGACAAACAGGAACCACACATTGTGTCAAGGATCGATTAAAAATTCCGGTCCATACCCCAGCTAACTGTTCAGCACAATCTTTTACCACCCGACCAGGAATTAAGTCGGGCCCAGCTGACTTTCTGGAATTAACCGCCTTCATTGTCTGCCTCACATCCTGCTCATTCACAATGAAGGGGAGGCTCTGCTGAGTAAATGATGGCAAAGGGACAGTTTCGGTTTGATGGATTTCAAATCGAGCAAAAAAGTTGTTCAACTCCTCAACCACCGCCGCACTACCATCCGCAGAGACCTTTTTTGCGTTATAGTTCGTTAGTTGTTGAACCCCCTGCCAAACCTGCCTCATGTCATTACTGAGAAAGCAATCTTCAATTCTCCTCTTGTATTCGGCCTTAGCCTGCTTAATGCCTCTCCTCAAGTTCGTTCTTGCATTATATATTATGGTACAAATCCAATAATCTCTAGAGGCAAGAGACTGTGTTGCAATCACAAGTCTGAAGGATGACAGATCCATTGTCATGGTAGTCATCATGATGCTTCACCAGTTGGGAGTATTTCATACTTCCTTTTGGGAGTGTTATTTTATTTTATTTTATTTTATTTTACTTTTTATTTTATTTTATTATTGTCTCTTCTCTATTATTCTATCTACTCTACTCTACTCTGCTCTGCTCTGCTCTGCTCTGCTCTACTCTGCTCTACTCTACTCTACTCTACTCTATTCCTATCCTATCCTATTCTATATTCTACATTTTATTTTATTCATTTTATTTTAAATTTATTATTTTATTTTGGCAGAAAATGATAGAAAGTACCCAATGAAAAACTTAAAAGTTCTTGATTTTTCTTCCCAAAATTCCAGTCGGATGCTTATATACTTGAATTATGCATATAATTCAGAAATTATGTATATAATTCAAGTATATAAGCATATAGATACTTGAAACCATTTAATATCTTCACTCTGTTAATATGTGCAGTAAGACATATACTTTACTCAACCCTGAAAGTATCTGTAAAGTAAGATGTGACATTATATAGTGATATTTATAGAAATTCTACCAAAAGCTTCCAGGACTGGGCAAGAATGTCTGTTTTCAAAATATTTAGTTTCTTTGAAAAGAGAAATAAAGGGAAAAATATGACAGTTCTTAAATTAGCAAAGATCACACAAAGACTTTATTTACTTCGAATACCCTTTAATCACAACTCCTTTCAACTCAATATCATGTATACAGTAAATGGCTACTAGGTTGGGATTTTATTCTTTTCTTGATGTTCCTTAGAATGCCTTCCAAAAACAACTCTGTAGTCTGAATTACCATTATTGCACTCAAAAGAAGTGGGCAGCTTTTTCCTTTTTATTGGTTGATTTGTAGTATTCTTCAAATATTTCCTCAGCATTCCAGAGGAAAGAACAGAGAGAAATGCAGGGGGGCCAAGGCATGCCAGAAACTAATGTGCATAGGATGATCAAACTGAAAAAAAAAAGGAAGCGAAAGAGTAACATAATGAATGAACAGTCTTAAGGAATCACATGACTGCAACCTATCGTTGGCGTGTTAGGCCAATGATATGAAATATATGTTTGTCATTGGATAATGGCACAAATAAAAGCTGTTCTACTCCCTGTCTTTTTTGGGTTTGATCCAACAATCCCTGCCAATTCTCCCTGTTATCTCCTGTATATTTTACAAAGCTGAATACACACCTGGACAAAAAGATTTGTTCTCATTGTAAACTATATCTTAGGAGAGCATATTAAACTAAGACATTATAATGGCCAGGAGTTACAAGGACTGATCTGATGCTCCAGAAATTATGCTAAGTAGTCACACACACAAAAACCCAACTAGTCTCATTACTGCAGTGCCAACATTTTATAGAGCAGGAGGGTTGACAAGGACATGGTTTTGATAAACACCGCATCATTTCTCAATTTCTAGGGACTTGGGTTTTTTTTAAAAAAATGTTTAATTTGCAATGGGCACTTTCATTCTGAAACCACCCGAAGAATTTTTAGAAAGTGGAAAATTTGTGCCCCGATATTTGAATATTGAATATTTGAATACAGAATATTTAAATCTATATGTATAAAAATGGATTTGTGTGTGTGTGTGTGTGTGTGTGTGTTTGTTTGTTTGTTTGTGTGTATATGTTCCAGCATAACTCTGGAACAAATCGAGCAATTTCAACCAAACTTGGTACACAGATGACTTACCCTCTGGAAGCAAATGTGAGGTAAGACACCCATAACATCTCTTCAGGGTGGTGCCTTAAAATGACTTCTACTGTACAGCATAGTGCACTTGCCATGGTAATAGCTTCACAGTACTCCAGTACTCCACAAGGTGTGCACAGTACTTCCTTCCAACCCTCCAAGGAAATGTCAGGCGATTGACCAAGTGCAATAAACCACTACAAAAATGAAACACCAGCATATATAAGAAACTTGCGAGGAAAGGAATAGAAGACTTGCAACACTGCGCGAGAGACAATACAACAGCATGAGTCCTGTCTACAGGATTTTCCTGTCTAATACAGGATTGGGATAAATAAATATTCAGCAATGCTGGGTTATCATCTGGTGTTGAATATTTGAAGTCTTAAAATGTACTGATTCATTGGAAATATTTCCACAATGCCTGTTTGCTGTTCTCTGTCTTCCCTTTTCCCACCACATTTGGTGAGCATCCATTAGACTAAAAATTGATTTATCATAAATATATTTTTGTCAACTTCGGACTGAACCTGGCTGCAGCCATCTTTCTTTTCCTCAGTTGCCACACAGAGGAAGGGGGAAAGAAGGTTGGAATGCATTACTAGGTACAACAAAGAGCTTTCTCTTGAGAACCAAGGTGATCTCTACTGGCAATGGATAAGGCTAGGGAAGGAGTGCCTGAACAGCCTGCCAATTAAGCCAGTTGGCCAACATGACCAGTGACCCTTGGGGATGGGGTTATTTAGAATAGAATAGGGATAGAATAGAATAGAATAGAATAGAATAGAATAGAATAGAATAGAATAGAATAGAATAGAATAGAATAGAATAGAATAGAAAAGCAAAGTTGGAAAGGACCTTGGAGGTCTCCTAGTCCAACCCCCTGCTCAGGCAGGAAAACCTATACTATTTCAGACAAACGGTTATCCAATCTCCTCTTAAAAGCCTCCAGTGTTGGAGAATTCACAACTTCTGGAGGCAAGTTGTTCCACTGATTAATTATTCTAACTGTCAGGAATTTTTTTTGTTAGTTCTAGGTTGCTTCTCTCCTTGATTAGTTTCCAATCATTGCTTCTTGTCCTGCCCTCAGGTGCTTTGGAGAATAAGCAATGGATGGAAACTGATCAAGGAGAGAAGCAACCTAGAACTAAGAAGAAATTTCCTGAAAGTTACAATTTCCTAGTTTAATTATACTGATACCGTGGGAAATTTAAAATTGGTTTTCCATTGAAGCTGTGCTGATATGATATGCTCAATAAACAGGGCCTTTGAGAAGGAGCCCAGTCTGAGAGTTCTGATTTGCTTGGGTTCATTAATTGGACCCTTGGCAATTTTATTATAATTAATAAAAAAAAATATTAACTTCCCTTTTGTTTCTGTTTCATCTTCCCTGCAAAACTTCAAGGAGATCTTGATTGTGCAAGGATGTGTGTGCAGTTCTGTCCTGCAGTGAGTTGTCCTATGGTGAGTTGGCCGTGGTGAGTTGTCCTGCAGTAAATTGGACATGGTGAGTTGGCTGCAGTGAGTTGGCCATGGCAAGTTGGCCGCAGTGAGTTGCTGTGGTGAGTATCCTCATTCTGATTCAAAGGACAATTGAGCATTTTCCATAAAGAGTTTATCAATATTCTTTATGTATGGCAATGAAGCTAAAGATAATCCCAAGAATATTTTGGCTTGTTTCCATACACTCCCACTTACTGGATCATTGACTTCAATAGAACAATCCTACAAGTCCTCTTCCTCCTTAAAAAAAGGGGGAAAATATACATTAGATGCAATGAGAAGAGGAATCGTGTTGCTAATTGAGCATGTTTCTCTAGCATCTCAGATTTCAATGGATGTCAGAACAAGAGTATAACAAAATAAAGAGAACAACAGAACAACAGGGGTGGAATGGATATCTTCTAGTCTAGAAACCTTATTTCATTTCAACCAAATGGCTGTCCAGTCTCTTCTTAAAAGCCTCCAGTGATGGATCAATCACAACTTATGGAGGCAAGTCATTTCATTGATTAATTGTTCTGACTGTCTGGAAATTTCTTCACTGTCCTGAAGAATTAGCAAAGAAGGGCCAGAATTTCCCTTTTTTAAGGCTAGCAAGATATTTATATTCTACAACTGTCCCTAAACTCAACAGAGTTTTAACATTATTGTGCTTTGATATCCAGCCATTATTGAATTCCAGATGAGCTAGGGCTGAGCCTTTGTGGAGAAGAATCTATTAAATAGATGGGCCATGATGCCACACACTTTTTTTCAAATAAAGTAACAAATCCTTATTTAACAAAGTTTTCTTCTCTTTCTTTTTTTTCTTTTATTAAATTGTTATAAATCTTAATACATTGTTTTATTTCAATACATTGATGTTTGCATAGGAGGCAACACTGCAACAGAAAAAAGAAAGAGAAGAAATTCTATCAATGTTAATTACAATTTAGGGTGTCAATATTACAAACAATTATTTAGGGTTTTTTTTTCATTCAAAGTTGGATATAACATTGAGAAAAAATAACTACAATTCACATCAATATGAATGTTATATAGGAGAAGTTTCGATCTTAAGTTCATTACTTATTGAAGTCTCCCTTGTATTGTGATTTAGTATATAAAATATGTCTATGTGTGGGTAGAAATTCTGATTTATTCTGTGTACAACTGTCATTAGTAGGCCAGTATGACTTAGGTCAAATTTTGCTATACACTACTGTTTCTAAAATCAAATGATCTACCATAAATTATATTGCTTTTTTGTACATCAAATGCTGATAATTTTTCCTTTAAATTCTGACTAGTAGCCATCAGAAATTGGCTAGGATTTTCATGCAATACAGCCCTAACCCTAATCTGATCATGAAGCAAAAGCAGAGTGAAAGCTGGCTTGTATCTGAAAAAGGAGGCATTCCAAGGTTGAAGGCCATATTTGGACATTGTACAAATATCTGGGAATAAAACAGGAAATAGAGTGGACATATCCATGTAATCATCAGGATGCATGTCAACGAAGACTCAATCATTCAGGCTAAAGGTGTCTAACTGTTGAATCATGGCAACTGGATGAACTTACCAAAGTAGTCACCAGGGCCACAGTATGAGAAAAACTATCATTAGTAGTTCATCATAGCTGCTTAACATCTAGATGACCTTGAGTGGTCTTAGGGCACTGGCATGAAAGTGTCAAAATCTGTAAGAAGCCAGGTATGGCATTATAGTTGATCTGTATATGCATGCAACAATGATACACATACAAAATGGGCAGGTTTAACACTGCAGAATCTCCAGGTTGTTATTCTACTATAGAAAGTTAGCACGTACCCCTCTCCTAGAAGAATGAAATATTCTAGGAAATATTAAAAAGGCAGAACATTATACCTTCCTGGATGAGAAAAGGAGAAATATGCTCTTTGAAATCAGCTCCCACTTTTGTTAATAGCCCCAGAAAGATAGCCATCTACAAGACAAAAGATGTTTAACTCCAGGGTGATGGGATTCAGATCCAAGCCGTTAAGCCATAATAGGAATTGACCAAACCCCCTTCATTGCATCACCCAGCAAGATTCAACCAAGCTTGGGACTCAAGACAACCTATAAAGTTACCCCTGCAGCCCTACGGGAGTCTGACAACCAATCAGAGTACATTTCTTGCCACAGGAACAGGAAGCAAGTTCAAAGCCAATCAGGGAGTATAAATCTCCCTCCCTCTCTCATCCATGTGCTCTTTTTTCCCAGGATTTCAATGTGATCCTGTCCACCATTAAACCATATTTCTACACAGTCTTCATGTTTCCAGTATCTTTCTTCCTACTTGGAACTGAACCTAGATGGACATTTCTTCCAAGACTGCTCAATATGAATACAACTCCTAGTTGTGGATGGAAAGG
Organism: Hydrophis major; assembly: GCA_033807585.1. Taxonomy (NCBI): domain Eukaryota; kingdom Metazoa; phylum Chordata; class Lepidosauria; order Squamata; family Elapidae; genus Hydrophis; species Hydrophis major. The sequence continues at coordinate 8,885,946 of CM066332.1, read as the reverse complement.
TATATTTTTGACAAATGGGAAAAAAACTGGAGGAATTTTTGAAAAGAACAAACCTATGGGTGACCACTAAGAATTTTCAAAGAGATTTTGCTGGTTAATTGTTCATTTTTCAAAATTAGAGTTTTACTCTTTTAAAATCCTTCTTGATTTAAATGCAAAAATATCACAATAATTTAAATTTTAACACAAACATGGCTTCTATTTTTAACCGCTCAATTTCCAAGGGGGAAAAAAAGCAGATGCTGTAGATCTTGATAATGTCACAATTTAAACTCATTTTAAACACAATTCAATCAAAAATATTCATGTCTAAACCCCACCAGTTCTGTGCATGAGATTTGAGTTTGTGCTTAATTCTTTCATTGACATAAATAGGCTTGAAAAGTGTTGCACTGCTAGTGTAGTAATTCAGTGGAACAGCAGGTTTTATTTTTCTGGTCTCTTTGGAAAGTTAAAGATCTTTTTTGAGAAAAAGAAGGAGCTATGTGTTGCTGATGAATCTCATTCCTGGAAAAAAGTATAATTCTCCCTGATTTTAGCTTTAATGCTTATTTGATGTTTATTATTATTATTGCTGTTGCTGCTGCTGCTGCTGCTATTATTATTGTTATTGTTCTTATTTCATTTTATTCCCATAAATTTTCCTTCAATAAGTTTGGATATCCTCTAATTCAATAACATCTCACTTTCACCTCTGGTTAGTTTCATGTGGATTACAAAAAAATTGCAGAACAAGACTGAAGTCTTCAACGTGAATGGTGACTACAGACAGACAATGCAGAAAGACTCTTTCAACGCTCTTGTATTTTTGGAAGGAAGGAAGGAAAGAAAGAAAGAAAGGGAGGGAGGGAGGAAAGGAAGGGAGGGAGGCCGGGAGAGGGGGGGAGAAGAAAGAAAGAAAGAAAGAAAGAAAGAAAGAAAGAAAGAAAGAAAGAAAGAAAGAAAGAAAGAAAGAAAGAAAGAGGAGGAAGGAAGGAATGAAAGAGCGGGGAAGAAAAAGAAAGAAAGAAAGAAAGAAAGAAAGAAAGAAAGAAAGAAAGAAAGAAAGAAAGAAAGAAAGAAAGAAAGAAAGAAAGAAAGAAAGAAAGATTGACAAGAGTAATTTTGACCTCAAAGAGTCCAAAAACAGTTTCAAATGAGTGCAGATAAAACCAAACCATGTAGCAATAATGAAATAATTAGGATTTCAACAACTTGCATAAACAATATGGCAGTGTAATTGGACTTTAAGAAGACTGCATAACCATACTTGGATACTGCCAATTAGAAACAGGTTTTTTTTTTCTTTAAATCAATAAACAGTGAAAAACACAGACTGGCAAGCACCCTGAAGATCTCATTGATTTCAATGGATAAATAGGTGTGTAATTCTCCCCCTGTTATCAATGCCACGCTTCTTATTTCTCCTTGCCTGGAATATGCCTTCGCTCCTTGCCCTGCATCCAACAGAGGAAATAATTTCCATTCATTTTCTTATGCTACGATCATGTGCAGATACAATCTTTCAGACTGCCAATCTCTTCTCCCTCATATAACACTCAGGGAGGACCTGATATAAAAGGACTTGGGTATCAACAAGTTACTTGAATAGGAGCGTAAACTAAAAAGAAAAACAAGAAAAGCTACTGTCTTCTTATCTTCACTTCCCATGGAGAGAGGGAGAGAGAGAGGGAGACAGAGACAGAGACTGAAACAGAGAGAGACAAACAGACAGACAGATAGACAGGGATAGACAGAGAGAATCAGAGGGAGATAGAGATAGAGACAGGAACAAAGAGAGAGGGAGAGGGAGGGAGAGAAAGAGAGAGATGTGTCATTTCGACATTTTTAACACTGTAAACGGAGAGAGAGATGTGGGTATTTTTAACACTGTAAATGGAGGTGTTTGTTTATGTTTGTTTAGAAATAGTGTAAGGTCTCCTGCTTGGGTGGGGAGGTTGGACTAGATGACCTACCAGCTCCCTTCCAAGTCTTTTAATCTGTTAATGTTAAAGAGATGTGAGACAGCTTAGAGGCCTAGAAGATCATAAAAGAAGAAACAAAATAAAAGTTTCTTGTCTGCTCCTTTTAATTAAAGAAGGTTAACTACTCAAATTTAGTTGAGAAGGCCACTCTGTTTAATGACAGAGTTTTGCTGTAGAAAGGAAGGAGGTAGCTGGACCAGCTGCCTCTGATCAGGGACTGAACCATCTCACCTTCCTTGCATTATTTCTGAGATGACAGCAGTGGTTTGCAAAGGCTTCTCAAAATAGAGAAAGTATTTATTTTTTTCCCGGTTGCTTTTGTGCAAAGCCACAATGGGAATCACGGCTGCAAATGTTGAATTGCCGAATGATTTCCTCTGCAGACGGGGATTCAAATCCACCTTCCTCAGCTTCAAGGGAGGGTGGAAAGCTTGTGCATTGTGCTCTGAACACAAATATTTGTGCTTGGAGGTTTTCATTTGTCCCTGCAAGCTGAGTGTGTTCCAACAGACTCTGCCACATTCAGCTAGATTCAGTAGAATAATGGGCCCATATATCTGTACATATTTGCCAATCTCCACAGGAAAAAAAATTAAAGGAAAATATGTATTCTATAACTGTCTTGTTTGGTACAGCAACCAAACAGAACAGATACAGACTTCAATGAATAATTAGAACTGCAGAGAAAATAATAATTGCAACCAACCAGCCTTTTAAGGATCTATATACTGAACAAATAAGAAAGAGATCTGAGAAAATATCTAGAAACCCCTCAAATCCTGGAAATAAATTATTTCAATTTCTCCCCTCAGATGCCACTACAGGGCAATTGCATGCCAAAACAACTAGACAGAAAGCTAGCTTTTTCACCTATGCCATCACTCTTCTAAACATCTAATTCCCACAGCATGGTCTTATGACTAAGGATATCTACCCATGTATTAGGGATGCTTTACTATTATCCTTCTTATCTTTCCTATTTCATTGTCCTACTGGTATCTTATGAATTATCACTTGGTTGTTTGTATGAGAGCTTATGGACTGGAGGCAAATTCCTTGTTCGTCCAATCACACTGGGCAAACAAGATTATTCTAGTCTATTTCTATTTCTATTTCTATTCTATTCCTATTCTATTTTTATTCTCTATTCCACTCCATTGCATTGCACTGAATTCCGTTCCATTCTGTTCCATTCCATTCTGTCCTGCTCCATTCCGTTCCATTCTGTTCCATTCCATTTTATTCCATTCCAGTCACTCCACTCCACTGAATTCCATTCCATGGAATTCCATTGGATCCCATCCTGTCCCATACTACTCTACTCTACTCTACTCTACTCTACTCTACTCTACTCTACTCTACTCTACTCTACTCTACTCTACTCCACTCCACTCCACTCCACTCCACTCCACTCCACTCCACTCCACCCCACTCTTATTCTATTCTATTCTATTCTATTCTATTCTATTCTATTCTATTCTATTCTATTCTATTCTATTCTATTCTATTCTATTCTCTAGTTCAATATCCACACATCATTTCCAACCCCCCAAATTCTTTTGAATCCACTGCTTTGGTTCTACTGCAAAATATTCCACTTGCATTCACATCCCGTTTAGTGGAGATCTACTGCAGACATAGGAAAATTCAGAAGTAAGAAGGGAAATCCAATTAAGACAGTTAGGGCATGGGTTACTGCCTGCAATTCCTTTTAGTCTCATTAGTGTAATATATCTCAGAAGGTTTTCTGCCTTCACCCTATTTTTTTTTTCCTTCGCCAAATTAGCTCTAAAACAATAGTTATTTGAAAGGGCTTTCAAACTTTATGAAACAATTTATGTATGTTTGGCTTTCCTTTCCCTTTGGAAATCTTAGTACATTTGCAAGTCAGGAGGAGCCTGCAGCATCCATCTTTGAAAAACTATGTGTAAATACTATGAAAAAGAAGGAATCTTTTGAGAGACATGATTTCATTTGTAAGTAATATATTTAATTGTATATATTAATTGTATATTTTGTACTATCAAGCTATATTTGGGAAACCTCAATGTGTTTCATTTCTATTCCAGTGAAAGCAATTTCTCATGCATGGTAGCAAGTTTCAGAAATCTCTTTATATATATTATTTTTATTGTATATTTTCCTTATACATCATATTTCCATTTCTGCAACAACCGTGTACATTATATTATACACCCTAATTATAATCATTATTCTCATAAGTATACAATGTAATCCTTTTTAGATAGACATAATATACATAATATTGTACGCCATAATTATAACTATTATTCTAATAGTTATACCATATAGTCTTCACTTCTAGTTGCTCTATACACTTTGATCTATAGTCAAGTACAGTCCAGCAATGATATTACTTATAGCGTATATGCTTATCTATATCATACCAGAAAAGATAACTCCTCCTTGCTTCAAAGTCTGTGCTGACTAACTGGCTCCCATCTTCACCCGAATCTTCAATAGATTGCTAGAGATGTGCTATGTTCCTTCCTGCTTCAAACGTTCCACCATCATCCCAGTGCCAAAGAAGCCCTCCATCAAGGAACTGAATGACTACAGACCAGTTGTTCTAACTGAAAATCTTTGAAAGGCTTGTGCTGTTCCACCTGAAAACCATCACAGATCCGCTGTTAGATCCCATGCAGTTTGCATACTGAGCAAATAGATCGACAGATGATGCTGTTAACATGGCTCTGCATTACATCCTACAACACCTTGAATCTCCAAATACCGACTCAAGTCCTTTTTGTAGACTTCAGTTCAGCGTTCAATACCATCATTCCAGACACTCTTCTATGTAAATTAAACCAACTAGTGGTACCTGAACACACTTGTAAGTGGATCATAAGCTTCCTAACAGACAGGAAGCAGCAGGTGAAGCTAGGCAGAATCACATCCGATACCTGTACAATTAGCACAGGGCCCCCCAAAGGCTGTGTGCTATCTCCACTTCTCTTCACCCTATATACCAATGACTGCATCTCAAATGATCCTTCTGTTAAAATACTGAAGTTTGCTGATGACACAACAGAGATTGGTCTCATTTGAGACAATGATGAATCTGCATACAGATAGGAGGTTGTACAACTTGCTTCATCATGTAACCAGAACAATCTGGAACTGAACACACTCAAAACTGTAGAAATGGTGGTAGACTTTAGAAGAAACCCTCCCATACTACCACCTCTTACAATTCTAAACAACACAGTATCAACAGTAGAGACCTTCAAATTTCTAGGTTCTACTGTATCACATGACCTAAAATGGACACCTAACTTCAAAAACATCATCAAAAAAGCACAACAAAGAATGTACTTTCTGTGCCAACTCAGAAAGCTCAAACTGCCCAAGAAGCTGCTGATCCAGTTCTACAGAGGAATTATTGAGTCTATCATCTGCACCTCTATAACCATCTGGTTTGGTTCTGCAACCCAACAGGACAGACACAGACTTCAGAGAGTAATTAGGACTGAAGAAATAACAATTACTACCCACCTGCTTTCCATTGAGGACCTGTATTCTGCATGAGTCAAAAAGAGGGCTGTGAAAATATTTACAGACCCCTCACATCCTGGACATAAACTGTTTCAACTCCTTCCCTCAAAACGATGCTATAGAGCACTGCACACCAGAACAACTAGACACAAGAACAGTTTTTTTCCCGAAAGCCATCACTCTGCTAAACAAATAATTCCCTCAACATTGTTCAACTATTTACAAAGTGTACACTAGTATTACTGTTAATATTCTCACCACTCCTTTTCACCCATCCCCTCCCACTTGTGATTGTAGGACTGTAACTTTGTTGCTTGTATCCTTATGATTTATATTGACTGTTTCCTAGTATGATTTGATTGTTGATTGTATCCTATGACTAATATTAAGTGTTGTACATTATGATTCTTGATTCTTAACGAATGTATCTTTTTCTTTATGTAAACTGAGAGTATTTACACCAAGACAAATTCCTTTTGTGTCCAATCACACTTGCCCAATAAAGTATTCTATTCTATCTATATACATGTATTTACTTCGATTTTGTTAATCTTCTTTCATTATGAAATTACTAACTTCTGCATCTGCTTTCTAACATTTGTTCAATAAGCCCAATGTTGAATAATACTCTGTTTTCTCTTTATCCTTAATTTCCATCATCAACCTTTCCATTTTGGCACATTCTAATATTTTCTATATTACCTTTTCATCTATAGGTATACTTTCATTTTTTTTTCAATTTTGTGCATATGTGATCTGTCATTACATGTAATAGCAGTAAGTTTTAGAAATCTCAATGCAACCATCCCCTCCCCCAAAATCCTACAACATTGTTAATTTTATTGTATACTCAGATCCTGTTTAATTATAAGGTATTTGATGACTGGATCTTTACTGGCATGTCATTTAACTCTAAATTAAAGGCCATGGTTTTCCAATTCTACAATATATGATGTGGAAAACTGGACCATCAGAAAAGCTTAAGCAATAAAATTTGATCCCATGACAACATGGGTAAAAAAATAATTGGGAGCACCTTTACGGGAGTACCGTAAAACGAACAAATTCAGTACTAGTATAACTAAAAGTGCAGTGCTCACTAGAAATACTAATTAGTAAAGCTAACGCTGAAAATTTTTGCATAAAACATAGGAAGGCTAGAGTCCTTGGAGAAGATGCTGATGCACAGAAGACAAGGTGGCTTGATGCTATCACTAATGATGGGTGTTACCAGCCTTGTTTCAAATTCTTTGCCATTATAAGCCAGCACAACTTTCCTCCTACCCTAATGACACAAGAACTGGAAACAGTTACTGATAGACAATCTTGGCAAAATGAGGCCCACTGGGACCCACAGAATCAGAAAACACCAAATTGCTGAACAACAACCGAAGAGAGAAAAGCTTCAAAACTCCAGGTGGGTTGTAGCATACATAGTATCTTGCCAATTGAACTTTGACATCCCAGGTCTTCCTGGTAAATGCAAGAACTACAGTATATAGAAGGGAGCAATTATATCAGCTGCAATTATATCAGCTTCAATTTTATCAGTCATATCCATCTAGAAGGAATGTGAAAATGCAGACATATAGTCCATAAACACAGGAAATATAGCTGCATGACAGAATAACAATATAACAGAGTTGGAAGGGACATTGGGGTCTTCTAATCCAACCCCCTACTCAAGCAGGAGACCCTATACCACTTCAGAGAAATGGCTGTCCAATCTCTTCTTAAAAACATCCAGTGATGAAATACCCACAAGATCTGGAGGCAAGTTGTTCAAAGGATTAGTTGTTCTCACTGTCACAAAGTTTCTCCTTAATTCTAGGTTGCTTCTTTCCTTCATTACTTTCCATCCATTGCTTCTTTTTTTGCCTTTAGGTGCTTTCAAGAATAGGTTGTCCCTTTGCAGCAGCCTCTTAGATATTGGAAGATTGCTTTATCATGTCACTCCTAGTCTTTCTCTTCATTAGATTAGGTAAACTCAGTTCCTGCAATTGTTCTTCATATGTTTTTAGCCTCCAGCCCTCTAATCATCTTTGTTGTTTCGTCTCTGCACTCTTTCTAGAGCCTCAACATCTTTTTTATATCATGGCAACACTATGTATAATGTCCTGTGCATGCAAATATACATCCATGTATAAAGCACATGATAGGATAAAGCATGGGTGTTTGATAGTCATTTTTTTATTATTATTATTTTAAACTTTTATACAGTTGCTCTTCTTATATCAAAGTCTGGACAGCTCCCAATCAGAAATTAAAACAAAGTTTAAAAAAATACTAAAGCTATAAACTGATTGGCAATTGCTATGAAGTTTAAAGTCTGTTTCAATTTGCCCCAAAGGTGGTTTTTCAAGAGGCAACTGGGGTTTCTTTGTTTTTCCTTGAAGACCTTTCACTTCTCATCCAAGAAGCTTCTTCAGTTCTTCTATAAAATTTTTTTGGATGAGAAGCAAAACATCTTCAAATCATGACCTGGATGACTGAGAATCTCCATAGATACTCATTTCAACGTGCTAGCAATTCTTTAGCATCACATACTGTGTTAATGTGTTAGCCAGTACTGTTTGAGGAAGAGAAAGCAAATAACTAGAGCACCTTATTTAATGAAAGAGTGAGGAATATATATAAGGGTTTCCATCAAACCACTCAAGTTTAGCATTTGAAGAATCATATGCTTTCTTCTTGAGTTCTGACATCTCAAAAAACCACTGTACTTGGTTCCAGAGAATTCTAGGAATCCACTCTTTTTGTTATATTCAATTGTTCATGTATTCATTAGGACTTACAAGGATTGTATTGTCACGCTCATTATAGCAAGGCCAAAAGGACTCACTTTTATCTGTAAAATATTCTGCTAGACATCAAGATGGAATATTTCTGTTTGAAAATGCAAACATGGGTTCTAAAATCTATGTTAGAGCAAGAGAAAAAAAAACAATTTAATAGCAATCTTTTAGTTTTTAGAGAAGCCCCGTATCTCCACTGTATCATATCTTCTGGTCTTCTGTGAGGAAAAAGGACACCCTTTGCATTGAAAATACTAAAATTCACTATCAGACAATGCTTTCATTAGATCAATGAAATACCTCATACAATAGAGAAGCTTTTGATACTACTAAACCTCTTAACTGGGCAAAGTATAGAAAGGCTGACTCAGAGTTAAAATTCTAGCATCTACATGGGAAGCTGAGGGACAAAGCATAACAGGCTTAAATAGAGTAAGCTCTGCTAAAATGCTTACTTAAAACTAAACTTTTCAGGTTAGTTGCAGAATTGGCAGAGAAAGTATGAATACTGGAGGATTGTTTCCTAGTGTTGGAAATATACATTCTAGAAGTTATCAGGATTTATTTATTTTTTGTAGAGTTGGGAAAGACACAGAGATTGGTAAAGAAAAAAAAAGAAACTAAAACCACAACTGTTCATATTATTATTATGTGGTGTTTAGGCATTTTGTTTCTTGCTGGCATAACAAAACAAAATCAAATTGAACCTAATTTAACTACTGTGTGGATAAATGGGAGAGATTCTTTAAAGGTTGAAAATCCATCTTCTTTCAGTCCTTTTGGCCTAGAGGTTAAGGTACTGGGCTAGAAAACACTCACACTCACTCAGCCACTCTCACAGGGTTGTTGTTGTGAGGAAAATAGGAAGAAGAAGGTATGTTTGGATATGTTCACCACTTTGTGTGATTTGTAAAAAAAAAAAAATAAAAGCAAGAGACAAACAACTCAATTAAAACACTTAGTAAATATACATTTGCAGATACCTATGGAGATTTTCAGCCATCTAGGTCATGGTTATCCCAAAGTTGCTTCTTTTTCAGTCAAAACTGAAGAAGCTTCTTGGATGAAAAAGCCAAACATCTTCAAGGAAAAACAAAGTCCAGTCCCCTTTTGAAAAAGCACCTTTGGGATATACTTAATGTAGGTATTATTTTAAATATACCAATTGGAAGAGAAGTTCTGCTAAAGAAAGATATGCAATTGATATCTTTGGATTTATGGATATTCTCCCTCCCTCAGAATCTATAATTAAAATCTGGGCTGATCTATCAGTAGATATAGAGATTTATATAGAGTAGCTCCAAAAATCCATAAATGCAATGAAATAACCCTATCAAAAGGAGAAAAAGAATGACGAAAAGGGATAAGGAGAGGTGTTTTTTTTTTAGATACTTCAATACCCAGAATATATCCTTCTTGAATCATTATTTTTAGTAAGCAGGCAAACATCCTCTGGTCTGCTTACCTTATGTTTTTCCTTCAGGATGTATAGTAACCTCCCAAAGGAACAATGAAATGATGTATCTGGAATGAAGGAGGAACTGGGACTTTCCTCCCAGATTAAAGCAATTAAATATCCATCCATTTCCCAAACACAAACCCATTGTTTAGCTTCTATAAACGGATCTGCAGATGGTTAAGCACTCAAGTGTACTGACGACCTAACAATATACATGAAGTTAGTCATTTTGGGATAAATGACCCAAATCTTTCTGATCCCCCACCTCTGCCATGAATAAAAGTAGATGCAAATTGCATCTACTTTTCCTATTTCTTATTCTATTCCTATTCACAATTTCCTATTCTAACAAATTCATTCATTAATAAATATAGATACAAAATTGAAACTCTCGTATTAGTTATAGTTATTAAGGAATCTCATAAGGAAACATCCAACAGCTAATTCATGATGAAATGAAATAATGATGGGGAAAAAATGGCTCTTTATTTAAATAGCTTCAAGCCTGCAGAATGAGTGGTATGGTGGCCTAGAGGTGGAACTCTCACCTCATAATCAGGAGGCTGTGAGTTGGATCCTAGGTAGAGGCAGATATTCTTCTCTCTGGGCACAGAGAGAGTATATCTGCTGAATAAAAACTCTGCATTGGTGACAGGAAGGGCATCCAGCCAATAAACACTCAGCTCCATTCAGTTGCCTAGAGTCCACCCTGCAAGGGATTATGCGGTCATTAAAAGAAGACGATTTAAGCCTACAGAATGTTGATCAATTTTATTTAGGAAAAAAGACAGACAAAGCAAAAGAGTAAGAGCATGTGCTATGGGATTTTCCATGTCATTTTGTCACTCATGTTGGCAATGCTCTTAGGGGCTGCTAAAGGACCATTTTCGGTGATAAAAACCACTGTTTTCCTCTCTATCAGTGACAATGGAAACACAACAGTTTATTTCTTCCTCTGCTAGAGATAGAAAGGGATGACAGTCACTAATTATCACTGTATTTGCTTTTAGTATCAAGATAAAGCCATGAGCTATTAGTGAGGGAGAAAAAAGAAGAGATGCAGTAATACTCAAATGTCAAAAACAATAGCCTCAACAAAAATAGCAGTAATGGACACTTTGGAAGAATTACTTTACTGGACAAAGCTGTGAATGGATGGATTTCTTTAACTAAGTAATGACCAATCAGTAAATATGCCCCATGTTAAAATAAAATATTCATAGCTGATACTCTTATGAAACTATCTGTGACCATTCCCTTTTCCTCCATATTTAAATTGGCATTACAACAAGCAAAGTAAAAAGGCTTCCTAAATTTACCTTAATCAAAGGTAGGGTTAGCCCTCAGCCACAATAGAAATTGCCCAACAAGCCCCTTATTCCATCAGTCCAAATGTCAACCAAAGTTAGTTCAGACAAACTCCTAGGATTTGTACATGGCACCACGAGAGTCTGGCAACAGTCAATAGAATACATGTTGTTGCACAGAAACAGGAAGCTCAAGTTCAAAGCCCAAGAAAAGGTATAAAAAAACCCTCACTCTCAGCTCCATGTGGTCAGCTACATTCTCCATTTTATCCATTTTATCATTTTATAAGCTCCCCAGAACCCATGTGGTTCTGCTTCATCATTGAACCATCTTTCCAATCAGCCTCCATGTTTCCAGTATCTTTCTCCTGGCTTGGAACTCAACCAGATGGATATTTCTTCTAACACAAAATCAGTAGGGAATCCAGATTCACTTAACAACTGTGTTACTAAGTTAACTGCAGGAATTCACTTAACAAATCTGGTAAGAAAGGTCACAACATTCACTTAACACAAAGGTCTTCAAACTTGGAAAGTTTAAGACTTTTGGACCAACTCCCAGAAATCCGGAGCTAACATGACTGGAGGAATTCGGGGAATTGAAGTGCGCAAATCTTAAAGCTGTCAAGTTTAACAAATGTTTCACTCAGCAACAAAAACTTTGGGCTCCATTGTGGCTATAAGTTGAGGACTATCTGTATTAATTCTGTAGGTTGGGTAAATGTCAATCAACTACATTTGCTATAGGTTGCAAGCAGTATGATTCAAGGAGCTTCTGGTCTCCAGCAGCATGCAAAGCAATACATATTTCACATGGAATAACATACATTTCAGATAGGAAAAAATCCCCTGCTATAGAATTGCCACTCCTCATAAGCTGCAGATGAAAAATGAAAACAGGATATGAAACTTATCTCTGTTTCCTGCAAAATGAAGGATTCCCTCTACCAATCATGGCTGTTTAAGGATGCTTTCATTTATATTATATTTTGCTTGACATATTTTGCTGGCATCTTATTTTAAAAAGAAAAGAATGTTCTATTAATTATCTTTCAAAACCTTTTCAAATCTGAAGTGTCACATCCTCACAGACAGATTATTAGTAGCCCTCTTGAAGACTCTAAATCTGTATCCTAAACAAATGACAAGGCCTTTCTCACTGTCCCTTCCTTTCTCTGTAAAAATAACAAATTTAAAATGATAAATGTCAGAGGCAGCCTCTATCAAGCAACCAGACATACATCTGTGAAGTTCTTGGCAATTCTTTTTCCTCTTATCATCCACCCATGGGAAAGAGGAGGGGATACACACTTCCAGGATTTACTCTTTGGATTTCAAAATCACCCTTCAAATTGGCACTCTTGTCGGCCAGGATCACAAAGCAATACTATCACATCGAGAGGAGCGCGGAGAAACTCCGAACTTAGGTGATAAGGCACTTGAAATTCAAAAAGTCCTCTTAATGTTCTCTTCATGCTTGGAACAGGGAGCCTAGTGAAAATGCCTCCTCTTACTTGCTATCTAATAATGTCCAAGATGCCAAATGGATAGATGTAATCAACCCTTCTCAGAGTTACATAACAGGCTCAATATTTGGTAATCCCTCAGGAGGTTAGAGAAGTAAAACTGATCTCACTGATGAAGTGGAGAGGAAAAGAAAAGAGACAACTATGTCAAGTTCTTGCATGAGAGTATGTCCTTCCTTCCTTCCCTCCCCCTCCCTCTTCCTTCCTTCAATCTCTCCTTCCTTCTTCCCTCCTTCCTTCAATCTTTCCTTCCTTTTTTCCTTCCTTTAATCTTTCCTTCCTTCCCTCCCTCCTTCCCTCCTTCCTTCCATCCATCCTTCCTTCAATCAATCCTTCCTTCCTTCCCTCCCTCCCTCTTCCTTCCTTCAATCTCTCCTTCCTTCTTCCCTCCTTCCTTCAATCTTTCCTTCCTTTTTTCCTTCCTTTAATCTTTCCTTCCTCCCTCCCTCCCTCTTCCTTCCTTCAATCTCTCCTTCCTTCTTTCCTCCTTCCTTCAATCTTTCCTTCCTTTTTTCCTTCCTTTAATCTTTCCTTCCTTCCCTCCCTTCCTCCTTCCATCCTTCCTCCCTTCCTTCCAATGTTTGTCCTTCAACCCCACTCAGAAGTTATAGATTTCGAAATTAATATTTTGTTTAGACTCTCTGCTTTTCAGGCTTTTTGAGAAAGAACCTAGACTCTCCCTTTGCTTACTACTTCTCGGATTTTTGTTTGTTTGTTTATTTACTTATTTGCTTTTGAGGAACTTTGCCTTCGTTCTTTTATGGCTTGCCCTTTCACTCGGCTACTCCCTTCTAGCTGAATTCTTACATTTTGGGCTCAGTTGTGGTCATAACTCAAGGACTCTCAGTACAGAATATGCCCTCTCTGTGTGTGTATTTTTCTCTTTCCGTGTGTTTGGAAGAAAAGAAAGCTCTACACCTGACTTGCCTACAACCTCATTGCTTGATTCTGATCCACTGCTTCCCAACTGAGACTTTTCCTCATCGCTCAGCAGTTTTTCTAGCACTCAACAATATAGGCAGTTTCTCTCCTAGGACGGCTTGCTTGCTTTTGTATTATTATTTTTTTACTGATCACCCTCGTTCCTCTCTTTCATCAACTGCTTGGCCATAAACCAATTTAGGAATAGGATCTCACCATCTCCCCTTCCCCCATTGCTTGCTTTGGATCTTTTATTTATTTTTATTTATTTATTTTTATTTGTCAATCGCTTACAAGATAATAGGTATAAGTAAAAACATAGTTATGAATACATGGATACATGTAAGAAAAAATAAAAGAAACGATAGGGACGAGAGGCACGTTGGCGTGCTTATGCACGGCCCCTACAGACCTCTTAGGAAAGGGGTGAGGTCAATAGTAGAAAATCTAAGGTTAAAGTTTTTGGGGTTTGGGGAAGAAACCACAGAGTCAGGTAGAGTATTCCAGACATTGTCCACTCTGTTGCTGAAGTTGTATTTCCTGCAATCAAGTTTGGTGCGATTAACCTTGAGATTGTATCTATTGTGTGCTCTTGTATTGTTATGGTTGAAGCTGAAGTATTTATTAACAGGTAGGACATTGCAAATGTATGATTTTATATACTATACTTAGATCAGACCGAAGGCAGGCTAGTTTTAGTTTTCTAGGTCTAGAATTTCAAGTCTCGTGGCATAAGGTATTCTACAACGAGTAGACTAGTGGAGAACTCTTCTTGTGAAATATTTCTGGACTTTCTCAACTATACTAATATCAGATACGTAATGTGGATTCCAGACTGATGAGCTGTATTCGAGTATTGGTCTAGCAAAAATTTTGTATGCTCTAGTTATTAGTATGATATTACCAGAGAAAAAGCTACGTAGGATTAGGTTAACAACTCTAAATGCCTTTTTGGTTATGTAGTGATTAATTGTTCTCACTGTCAGGAAATTTCTCCTTTGCTCTAGGTTGCTTCTCTCCTTGATTAGTTTCCACCCATTGCTTCTGTCCTACCTTCAGGTGCTTTGGAGAATAGCTGGACTCCCTCTTCTTTGGGGCAGCCCCTGATATATTGTTGGAACATTGCTATCATGTCACCCCAGTCCTTCTTTTCATCAAATCTTCTGGGCAACCTTGGATTTCTTATAGACACCCAGTTATCTGCTCATAATACTTTCCTTTCCAACTGAGCTAGATGTCTAATTGATTGTCTCTATTGTCTTCCCCAGTTTGAAAGCCTCCAAAAGTTTTTGATTACAGAGATGTGACACTTTGGTGAAAATAACTATCCCATCTTCGAATGGGATTCACTCCTATTCCTACGTCCTCTTCTTCTCCATCTCTTTTCTAACATATTAGATTGAATTAAAGAAAGAAAGAAAGAAAGAAAGAAAGAAAGAAAGAAAGAAAGAAAGAAAGAAAAAGAAATCACCCTTTTTTGCAGCAAACCAATGTAACCTTTTGAGAAATCCACAGCCATGTTATTAAACATCCCACATTCAACACAATAAATAAAGAAATGAATTGGTGGCTACATTTTTCTATTGCCCTTAAAAGACCTGTGAAATATTAATATAACACTATGGAGGAAACTTGTAATCTTTAAGAGATAAAGCCTCTTTTTAATCTACAAGCCTGCCCAAGTGTTGCAAGAGGTTGTCTTTTGATGGTAGGATATCACTAGAAGTAACATAATCCCAATAAAGGAGAGGATTTGTATCTCAGAGTTGAAATGAGGGGTCTTTGATGCTCTCTGAGCTTAGTTGTTTTCTTGCAGATGTTTCATTACCGAACTAGGTAACACCATCAGTGCTGGGTAATGAAATGTCTGCAATAAAGCAAGCTCAGAGAGCATAAAGGATCCTTTAGGAACATGATCATTTATTGCTTATTTTTAGGAGGATGGATTTGAGGCATTCATGTCATTTGGGACTTGGAAAAGAAGTTGTCAGGAAGACAAATAGAGCTCTTTACTAATATTAAGGACAAAAGGAGATGAAATTACATACCACTCTTATTTATGGCTATGAAGGCTATAGGGGGAAGTGTTCCCATCAGTGGTGCGATTCAAATTGTTTTATCACTGGTTCAGTAGGCGTGGCTTGGTGGATGCGTTTTGCGTGCACACATGCACTTTGCATGTTTGTGCAGCAAACACATGCTTTGCACACACAGAGGATTTCCTCCTGATCTTCTCCTATACTCCTGCAGTCTCCCTGTATCTTCAACAGCTGACGTGCAGCAATCTGCTGTGCCATGCGATGCAGCTGAGCTTCAAAAGCAGGAAGTAAAGGTCAGTATGAATCCAGGGTGGGCGTGTGGGCCTAGCAGCTGATCGTCGAAATGAACCAGTTCTCTCCCAGATGATCTTTGGAGCTACCGGTTTGGCTGAACCAGGTCAAATCAGGAGAATTTCCCTCCAATACGAAAAAGGGGAAGCTGATAAACTCCATAGATCTTCAGCATTTTAGAGAAAGAGCACATTTGGGGCAATTTCAGATATATCACTGCTCGACCAGCAGCAGATCCAATCCTAGTATCATGCCTCCATCGGAGCCTGAATCTGTGGAGGAGGATGAGCTGGAGCTAGAGTCAACAGAAATGGAGGGAGTGGCTTTGTTGGCTTTGGAGGAATGTGGGGAGGAGCAGGCTGAGGCATCCCAGGGCCTCTCAGGATTGGGACAGTTTGTTAGCAGGTAGGAATGGGGGCAGAATGACTGAGAAAACAAGCAGTGGACAGGAGGAGCAAAAGAGATTAGGCAATGAACAAGGCACCTTGATCCCTGAGAATGAGGAATGGAGACAAGGTGAGAACAACACAGGCCGACCCGACAACTTGGGAGGAGAGCGCCCTACCCATCTTCACAAGGCACACCTGGGGACTGAGATTTAAGGAGACAATGGTGGGGAGGGGCGTTTGCTGGGAACAAATGTTGAATTGGTGGAGTTGGGTGTGTTGGTGCAGACATTTGGAGTTTGCAGGACTGCTTGCTTTGTGGACTCAGTGCCTTGTTCCTGACTTTGTGGGTTCATTGTTTGCTCCTTGGTTCATGGACTCACTGTTTGTTCTTTCTTCTGTGGGCTCCTTTCCCTATTCCTTTGCTTTGTTGGACTGGGTACAGACAGAGGCTGCCGTGTGTGTGTTTCCAACTCACCTCCTGCAATCCTACACTCTCCCTGTTGCTTCAGCAGCTGATGCATGGCAATCTGCTATGCCACGGAAAGCAGCTGCACTTCAAAAGCAGGGAATAAAAGTTAATATGGGATCTGGGGTGGGCAGATGGGCCCAACAACAGAGCGTTGGAGAGAACCGGTTTGGTCTATGCTGTTCATTGGTGCTACCAGCTCGGCAGAACCAGGACGAACCGGTGGAATACCACCAATGTTCTTGAGAAAAGGAGAGTTAGGGGCAACATGATAGCAGTATTCCAGTATCTGAGGAGCCACCACAAAGAAGAGGGGGGATCAAATTGTTCTCCAAAGCACCAGAGGGCAGGACAGGAAACAACGGTTGGAAACTAACAGAAGACAGAAGCAACCTGGAATTAAGGAGAAACTTCCTAACAGTGAAGACAATTAACCAGTGGAACAGCTTGCCTTCAGAAGTCATGGATGCTCCATCACTGGAGACTTTTAAGAAGAGATTAGACAGTCATTTATCTGAAATAGTAAAGGTTCTCCTGCTTGAGCGTAGGGCTGAACTAGATCTCCAAGGTCCCTTCTATTCTATTCTATTCTATTCTATTCTATTCTATTCTATTCTATTCTATTCTATTCTATTCTATTCTATTCTATTCTATTCTATTTTATTATTTTAAACTAGTTTGGGTCATGGAAACCTCTACAAGAAAATAACCAAGTTCAGAGAGCCCCAAGGATTCCTCATTTGAATCCTGAGCTGCAAATCTTTTCCATTGTTGGTTAACACAGCATTTTCACCCAGCCTGTAGCCTTCAACAGGCACCTGGCTCTCTAAAGAAACCGAAATGAGAAGGAATCTGGATCCCTTCCAGCAAGGAAATTTTCATCATCCTAAAAAGAAATGGATGGTATTTCAGCCTCAGTGAAAATAAACACACTTGGAGCCAGAATTAGTCAAGCTTAAAGCAGACCTAAAGAAAAGTTAAGGCATGCCTAATTAAGTTCAGTGGGCATTCTAAGCATGACTGAGCCCTATCATGATGCAGAGAGGAGAAAAAGCATTTTAGTGGAAGTAGGTAATAGGTACATAAAGGAGATGGAGCAAACATGCTCCCTTTCTCTAAATTAGGAAAGTTATACATTGTGCTTTATGTCCTATTAAAAAAATCAAAATATATGTATTTGCATTTTGGCAAAACTGTTCAATTCTAATTAAGAAGGAATGGCTTCTAGTCAAATATTATGTTCTAGTCAAACTTCAATTTACTGGTATCATTAACGTGCAGCTTCATATCCTGTGTTCCAGAAGGTATATATCTCTCTCATGTGGGAAGAATTAATAACTGTTGTTGGGTTTGTTTGTTTTTTCATGTGGCATGTGATTTAAAAAAAAAAAATGAAATGAAACATCCTTAGCAATACCTTGCAGAAGGATATACAACTCAGAAAGTAATTTTCCTGTAATTCTAATTTTGATGATCTAGTTCTCACCTGACAGATGTATTAAAGTGCCATTAAAATGAATATTTGAGGTGCAAATAAGATGCATTTGGAAACTCACAGACAGACGCATATTTGAGATAAGATATTTTCAAAAATTGAAAGTTGTAGATGCTATATTGTATATGGAATTTTATTTTGGGGGAGGGATGCTGCAGTATATATCTGATCATCATTTTAATGCAGAATTTGTATTAATCTAACTTTCCCCCAGATTAAAGATACCAATGTTCAATTTAGACTTGACATCTCATCCCAATCTCTTAAAGATAGGTTGGTGCTCTTCTTGGGTTAAATTGATGCCCTTCCTACTGTATTTCTACAAGCAATTTTGATATTTTAGTTAAGATTTTTGCCCCTATGGTGAAGAGACTATTGAAATATTGAAATAAATTTTCTTTCTTTCTTTCTTTCTTTCTTTCTTTCTTTCTTTCTTTCTTTCTTTCTTTCTTTCTTTCTTTCTTTCTTTCTTTCTCTCCCTCTCTCTCTCTCTCTCTCTCTCTCTCTCTCTCTCTCTCATATATGTATGACTCTGAGTTGCTAATAAATCTTTGAGAAAATAGAAAGAAGGTAAAACACATCTCATGCTTAAAGACAACAAAGAAATAACATAAGACATGTAAAGTAGAAGCTGAGAATAATCAAATATCATGCAATCAATATAACTATTTATCCTAGTGCACAGTCAGAATGGATAAGCCACATTTAAGCAATTTCATGGTCAATAGTATCAATTTTACTCACACTCCATATTTTCAGAGATTCATCACTCCATTACTCTAAACAGAGATAAATTCTGATATGTCATATGCAAAGTGTACAGCTTGCTGATATATAGGTATAGATATAAAGTAAATATAGATATAGATAATATACAATAGATGAGACAGATACTGTACATTATCTCCTGTTGGGTTGGTCTTTCCCAACATTTGATTTGACAACTATGACATTGAAAATATGGAAGTAAAGGGGGAGAAGGCGGAGCTTCGTTCCGGTGATACAGCTGCGATCTCGGGGCTCTGAGATCGCAGCTGATATTTTTGCCCCTGGTCGGTTCTAACGGACCTAAATCGTCCCGGAGAGACGGTGATCGTGAAGGGCACTGTTCCAGGATCCCAGAGACATCACAAAATCTCTGGTTAGATTCGGAAGAAGCCCTTTTGCTGGCGGCGAAGAGGCAGCCTCCATAGCTGCTGAAGTCGGGACAGCTCCGGAAAGAAAGTGATTGGATTGAAGTGTGTCGGCTGGGTGAGAAAAACTCTTTAGTGTTGAAAATTCGCTGAGGTTGGAAAGTTCATTCTGAAGAGAGGAGGAAGCTGTGAGATTTTTTTTTTTGATTGAAATTGTTTGAGCGGCGTTTTTAAAGTGCTGTCAAATTGAGGCTTGGGTTTTTTTTTTTCTCTTTTCTCTATATTCTTTAGGAAAGATTTTATTGTGACTTAGGTAACTGGATTGAAGAAATGCTAGAAAGCAATATAACAATGATGGAATTAAATGAAGCATTTAAGAGACAAAATAATGGGAAAGCACCGGGTCCAGATGGGCTTCCAGCAGAATTCTATAAAACATTTCAAGAATCATTGAGTATTCCATTGTTAGAAGTCATGAATGAAGTTATGTTAAAAAAGATAATACCTAAAACATGGTCAGAGGCTTATATTACACTTATACCGAAGGAAGAGGCTGACCCATTGCAAATCAAGAATTATAGACCTATTTCCTTATTGAATGCAGACTATAAATTTTTTGCTTCAATCTTAGCAGAAAGACTTAAAAAATATTTAAATAATTTTATTCACCCAGATCAAAATGGATTTCTGCCAAAGAGACAAATTAGAGACAATATGAGAGTAATCTTGGACACTTTGGAATACTATGAGGCTCATCCTGAAAAACAAATGGCTTTGATATTCCTAGATGCTCAAAAAGCATTTGACAACGTGAACTGGAGATTCATGTTATTATTATTGGAGCAGATGGGTTTTGCTAAAAAATTTATTCAAGCAATAGAAGCCATATATAATAAACAGACAGCAAGGGTAATGATGGAGGGGGAACTTACAGATTTTATTAATATAAGGAAAGGCACAAGACAAGGATGCCCCCTATCTCCTTTGTTATTTGTGCTGACCTTGGAAGTGTTGAATAGAAATATTAGGGATGATAAAAACATAAAAGGTATGAAAATTAAGAAGGAAGAATTTAAGCTACAAGCTTTTGCTGATGATTTAGCTTTTATTTTGGAAGATCCGCTAGAAACAGCTCCAAAGTTATTGGAAAGGATAGAGGCATATGGAGAGGTGGCTGGTTTGAAAATAAATAAAGATAAAACAAAGATCTTGACAAAGAATATGCTATCGAGACAGAGAGAAGAATTGGCAGACCTTTTGAAAATTCAAGTTACAAATAAGGTTAAGTATCTGGGGATATATTTGACAACAAGATGTAGCACATTAAAGGAGAATAATTATATTAGACTTAAACAACAGATAACTGCAGATTTGAAGAAGTGGGAAAACTTGCAATTGTCATTAATAGGGAGAATTTCAACAATTAAGATGAATATCCTACCTAGAATTTTATTTTTGTTTCAAACAATACCAATTAGGCTTGGAAAAGATTATTTTGAAGATTTAAATAAAATTATGTTGAAGTTTATATGGCAAGGTAAAAAAGCGAGAATAAAGTTAAAGCTTCTGCAAGATGCTAGAATTAGAGGAGGTTTTGGCCTGCCTAATTGGGAATTGTATTATCAAGCTGCAAGTTTGATGTGGGTGAAAGAATGGATAACATTAAGGAAACATAGGTTGTTGACATTAGAAGGGCATGACTTGTTGCTGGGCTGGCATGCTTTTTTATGGTATAAGGGAACTAAAACACAGGGTTATTTTAGAAGACATTATGTACGGGAGTCTTTGTGGTTGAATTGGGAGAAGATAAAAAGACAATGTTATTTGAAAATTCCAGTTTGGTTATCGACCATTGAAGCATTTTCCTATCCTATAATTTATAAGAAGGAACAAACAGTTAGATATGGGGAACTTTTAAATGAAAAGGGTGAACTTAAATCGATCCAAAACTTAGAGGAACAAGGTATAAAGATGAATTGGTTTTCATATGCACAAATACATTCAAGGTATGATGAAGATTCTAAAAAGGAGGGATTTTATGATAAACAGACTGATTTAGATAAGATTTTGATGGGTACTGATGAGAAGGTGATTAAAAAACTATATGGTTATTTATTGGGAATTAAATTAGAGGAAGAACAAGTTAAAGAAACTATGATTGTTTGGGGGAAGAATTTTGGATATGGGATTGATTTAGAGAAATGGCAGAAATTGTGGTCTCAAAATTATAAAATGACAATGTCAACAGCATATAAAGAAAACTTGTATAAGATGTTTTACAGGTGACACTTTCCTCCGACAAGAATAGCAAGAATGTTCAAGAACAAATCTGAAAAATGTTGGAAATGTCATCAGATACCCGGCTCGTATTACCATATGTGGTGGACTTGTGAGGATGCTAGAAAATATTGGACTATAATTCACATGTGGTTGGAAAAAATGACAAAGAAACATATAGACTTGAAACCGGAGATCTTCTTATTGGGAATTTTACCTGATATATATAGTAAAGATTTGAAATACCTGATTGTAAATGTATTAACAGCGGCTAGGATTGTATTTGCTAAAAATTGGAAAAATGAGAAAATACCATTACAGGAAGAAATTATTAAGAAAATATTGGAATGTGCTGAGATGAGCAGATTGACATTTGAAATTAGAGAGCAAGAGGATAAACAATTTTATGAAATTTGGGATCTTTTTTATAAATGGCTAGATGATAAAATACGACAATAGAATATTTAGAATGTTAGAATGTCTTGTTATTATCTTGTTATTTGACATTATATTTATAAAAGGTTTTTTAAGGATTGATATGATATGAGGATAGGATTTGTTATAGAATAAATTGGTTTAAGGTATTGTTAGCTCATAAAGCATGAATGATTAAAAATATAGTCAAAAACTTCTTTTTTTAGTGATATTGGGATATATAAGTTTGGATTGACAATATGAGTTGTTATGTAACATAATTGTAATTGAGACTACAGAATGAATGCACAAAAATGATGAACCAACTGACACACTTGATGTACATATGAGAGTTGATGTTTTTATGTTTTGTTTGTTTTGTTTGTCTGTAGAAAATTAATAAAATATTTTTCAAAAAAAAAAAGAAAATATGGAAGTAAAAAGGAATTGCTTAGGGTTAGAAAAATGATATTACTTTGGAAACAGATGAGTATCTGTTTCAGAACGACAGACAACTCACTTAGGAGAAAAGAGTTAGGAGTAATGACTCTTAATGACTCTCTGGCTACTCTCCTAACAAGCTTATTTAGATTAGGTGAGAAAGGAAACTACCTAGACAACATATATGGAGTCAGGAATGACAGGATAGCCATGTTCCAATAATTGAAGGGCTGTCAAAGAGAGGAAGGGGTCAAGCTATTTTCCAAAGCACCTGAACGCCAAACAAACAATAATGGATGGAAACTGAACAAGGAGAGATTCAACCTTGAAAGAAGGAGGAATTTTCTGACAGTGAGAGCAATCAACCCATGGAAGAGAAATTGCCCTCGGAAGTTGTGGGAGCTTCACCACTGGAGGCTTTCAAGAAGAGATTGGACAGCCATCTGTCAGAAATGGTGTAGGGTCTCCTGTTTGGGCAGGGGGTTGGCCTACAAGGTCTTTTTGAACTCTGTTATTCTGAGTTCCCCTGAGCAACTTGCACAGAAGAAGAAACTGCTTGGCAAACATTTGAAGGCAAAAAGAAAGGAAGTTCAATTGCCATGATTCAACTTTTAGATAACTCCCCAGGAATGACTATTCAGTGACATACATTTTTTTACAATTGTACATATAGAAGTAGTCCAACTTTAATATTCACTCACTTAATATATTATTTCAGCTATCTTTGTCCATTCTGAATCATTCCACTTTGCCTTGACATTCCCCTGCTGTCTTGCAGTTGGAAGGATTTAGCAGAAGCATTAGCACTTAGATTTATATACCACTTTACAGTGATTTACAGCCCCTTCTAAGCAGTTTATAGAGAGTCAGCTAATTGCCCCCAATAATCTGGGTCCTCCTTTTACCCATCTCAGAAGGATGGAAGACTGAGTCAACCTTGAGCCTGGCAAGATCCGAACTGCCAAATTGCAGGCAGCTGGCAGTCACAGAAGAAGACTGCAGTACTGCACTCTAACCACTGCACCACCGTGGCTCATTTACCTATTTGGTCCTGAAAATAGAAACAAGTTTATAAATAAGTTGCTACTGGATATTCTTGATATTGGAGAAGCTTCCTTCCCTTCAGTCATTTATCTCATTCACCCATTTTTTTTTCCTTCCCTTTCAGGAATCTGAGTTCTGAATATCATCTCTATTGATTTGCTTCCTGTATCAAGACAGAGCCATGGACTACAGCAAGGAGGTAAAAAAAAACCCAAAACAAATGAGAACAAATTCAATTAGAGTGCTGTAATACTCAGAAGGGAGAACAAGTAAGTCTTAATAAAAAAAAAAATACCAGAGACAGAGACAGGGAATATTCTTTTTCATTTAAATTTGTATCCTGACCAATTTTCTTTTCCCAAAGCATGAATCAAACATTTCTAAAAGACAACATGACATAAAAAAGAAGCTGTGTTGGTGCATTGCATCTATCAAGAAAACTGATCAAACACCAATATGTATATAACATTGGGAACATATGACGGAATCCTTAAAGTTTGCCATGACTATGACTTAACATCGCCAAGAAAATGCAAAGAAAACTATTAATCATGGCAGAAAAGAAGGTGATGTTGACATTTAGTGATACCACAGTAAATAAAGTTTTGTACTCGAGAAATTCCTTCCAGGCAAAATGAAGGGACAGATGACAGAGAGGGAGAGACAGATTATTATATAAAAATAACCCACGCATAAATAAACCGCTGTAATGCTCATTGAGTAATAATGTAAGATTATTCTCAGTTTTGTGAGAAGTTTTGTTTCTAATTTCTATTTAAGGTTGATCATAAATGGAATCTCAGAAAAAGGAACTCCCCAGGATGAAATAAGGATATGATTTTTATTAAGTACTCCCAATTTATTTCTCATTTTATGCAATAAGTGTCTTTTTTAAATAAAAAAAAAGTTTGATTTTGTATTTTGTCTTTTAAATCATTCTGCAACTGACTGTAGGTTTCTGGGAACCCAAGTAAGATTATAATTCTAATAAAGAATTTTAGCCTCCAGTCCCCTAATCATCTTTGTTGATCTTTTCTGAGTCTTTCTACAGTCTCAGCATCTTTTTATATATATATATATATAAATATATATATATCATGGTGACCAAAACTGGAGGCAGAACTTATGATAGAACTAAGATGAAACAATTCATGTATTTATAATTTTAAATTATTTTGATAGTA
The DNA here is from genome assembly GCA_033807585.1 of Hydrophis major. Lineage (NCBI taxonomy): Eukaryota > Metazoa > Chordata > Lepidosauria > Squamata > Elapidae > Hydrophis > Hydrophis major. Next base: position 8,861,285 of record CM066332.1, on the reverse strand, counting down.
CTTCAGTCATTCGGATCATTAAGAAAGGAGTTACTTTTGCAATTCAATTATATTTTACTCATTCTCTTTCTTACTGAATACCTTTCCTTCTGTCAGTGTCAAACATAACGGGAAGGCCTTTGTTAAAAATGGAAGAGATTTACTTTTATCTTCATAAAAGCTTTGAAATTCAGATTTTTTTTTCTCTTTTCCTTCTTGAACTAGGAAGCATAATGAATTGCATGGGAGGTATGTATGATTAATGATGTATTAAATATTTTTTTTTGCTTCCCCCCCCCTTCCAAATATTTCATGATGATTAAAATTGATACTGGAAATTTAATTTCTCCCTAAAAATTTGACTGACCTTTAAGAACACTTTAATTGCTAACTCACCATTTTTAACTTTTGCAAATCTGTCAACTTCACTCTATGGAATGAGGGAAGTTTCTTCAAAGAATTTCATGCATATGTGATTTGGCATACATTTCCCCCCAATATCTGTTTGCACTTGTAAATTATCTCCAACATATTCTATTTTTTCTAAATGTTTCCCCTCTAACATAATGGATTTTATATTAGGTTCTTTAATATTTGTAATACTTGATCTCATGCCCCTGTCGGAGTCTAAATCCAAGGAGGAAGCCGGACAGCTGACAGGGATTGGGAGTGTGGCTTTGTTGGCTGTGGAGGAGGCTGGGGAAGGGCAAAGTCCGGCAAGGCAGAGAAGAGAAGAGATAGAACAAGGGAGATGGAGTTCAGAGGAAGATCCAGACCCACCCCTTCTTCATCCTAGGGCATTCAGGGAGGAACAGAGAAGAGAGCAATGTGGGTTGCATGGCTTACGAAGGAGGAGAGGACCTTGATTCCCTTCATTAGCTACAACTGGGAAGACAGTTGATAAGAAAGGCAGGCTGCGTGCAGCAGGCTGCTAGGAGCAAACATGACTTTATCCTGTGTTGTCATGGCTTATCTGCGCTCCTGGCATCTTCCCAACCATGTTGAGTTTTGCCATGCCTTCAAGCCTGAAATTCTTGCTTCTGCCTTGCCAAACTAATTTTCAGTTTGGCTTGTTTGGACTCTAAGTTACATTTTATGTTGCTTGTGTTTTGGATTTAATTTTCTGCATTCAAAGGATGTTCCTGGGAAAGTTTTCCTCCACCCAGAAGGTAACCAGGACATTGGGAGCAAAGTTGGACCTAATAAAGGGACTCTTATTGATTATCTGACTATGTTGCCTTTGTGCCATGCCCTGGGTCATCACACTTGCTGTACATAAAACAGGCATAGGAATGTTTTATGAGTTGATGCAGCCACAATTGAGCCCAGTATTTGTCCCACTAAGCAAAACAATTGTTAAGTGAGTTTTGCTCCATTTTATGACCATTCATGTTACAGTTGTTAAGGATAGTAATGCCACTGTTACGTGAATCTGGCTTCCTCATTGACTTTGCTTGTCAGAAGGTCACAAACTCTGATCCCATGACTCCAGAACACTAAAATCCTAGTAAATACATATTGCCAACCTCCTGGATTTTGTTCATGTGACCATGAGGATAGTGCAATCATCATAAGTGTGAAAAATGGTCATCAGTCACTTACTTTTAGTGCTATGATAACTTCGAACAGTCACTAAACTAACTATTGTAAATTGAGGACGACTTGTTTCTACATGTTCAAACTAATATGTCCCTAACATACAAGTAGTTATTGTTAGCAAACTGCCAGGTGTTGTGGCCTGTCAACTGGCAGCCCATTGAACAGCTGAATCAGAAGAGGAAGAGGGAATGGGAGTCAGAGCCAGCATCCAGGCAACCTGAGAGCTCCAAGGGGGAAGAGAGATTGGGGGTGGCAGAGAGAGAGAGAGAGAAAGAGGGAGACAGACAGACAGACAGAGGCAGAGCCTGGGCTATCTGTCAGCCCTCATATGGAGAGTCAACAGCTCCCAGGTCTGGAGGTGGCTGATGAGGAAGAGGAAGAACATCTGGGTCCAGTGCCTGATGTGCGCAGAAGGCAGAGGAGAGGAGAGCAGTGGAAATCTATGGGCCGGTCCTTGGGATGGAAGAGCCACCGCTGCTAGTGAAGGCCCCATCCTAGCTCTGGGGATAAAGGGCAGGGGGTGGAAATGAATAGTTGTGGCAGACAACTATTCATCTTCCAGCTGGATGGATTTGTTAGCCTGCAGTGAGAGAGAAACTTTTTTTTACTGGCGCTGCCGGCACTCCTAATGAAGGAATCTTGAGTTCACTTCAGAGGGTTTATTGTGTTTAGGAAACTGGGTCAGAACATCAGTTTTCATTCATAAAATGGTAAAAAAAAAAAATACGTTAAAGCAATTTAACTTTTAAAATGATAAACTACTCCTAAAACTAAAAACTTATGGTATCTCTGGACACCTGCATAACTGGATAGAAGCATTCCTGTCAAATAGACAACAAATGGTCAAAATTGGGAGCATCCTATCAAATTCTGTACCTGTCAACAGTGGTGTCCCCCAAGGAAGTGTTCTAGGACCAACTCTTTTCATACTCTACATAAATGACCTCTGTGATCATATCAAGAGCAACTGTGTTCTCTTCGCTGATGATGTAAAGCTATTCAGCACCACAGACAATACTGCTACCCTTCAAAAAAGACCTTGGCTATGTATCAGAATGGTCAAACAAATGGAAATTTCAAATCTCAACAAATAAATGCTCTGTCTTACATACTGGCAAAAAAATAAATAAATCAGAAAATAAAATAAAAGCGAAATAGTCAAGACCTTGTTGATGATCCAAACTGTCAAGGACCTTGGAGTACTTATCTCTAATGATCTAAGTGCTAGAGCCCACTGTAACTACATAGCCAAAAAGGCATTAAGAGTTGTTAATCTAATCCTACATAGCTTTTTCTCTGGTAATATCACACTACTAACTAGAGCATACAAAACATTTGCTAGACCTATACTTGAATACAGTTCATCTGTCTGGAACCCACATTATGTATCTGATATTAACACAGTTGAGGAAAGTCCAGAAATATTTCACAAGAAGAGTTCTCCACTCCTCTATTCGTTGCAGAATACCTTATGCCACCAGACTTGAAATTCTAGACCTAGAAAACCTTGAATTATGCCATCTTCAGTCCAATCTAAGTATAGTATATAAAATCATATATTGCAATGTCCTACCTGTTAATGAATACTTCAGCTTCAACCATAACAATACAAGAGCACACAATAGATACAAACTCAAGGTTAACTGCACCAAACTTGATTGCAGGAAATACAATTTCAGCAACAGAGTGGTCAATGTCTGGAATACTCTACCTGACTCTGTGGTTTCTTCCCCAAACCCAAAAAACTTTAACCTTAGACTTTCTACTATTGACCTCACCCGTTTCCTAAGAGGTCTGTAGGGGACGTGCATAAGCACACCAATCGTGCCTATAGTCCCTGTCCTATTATTTATTTTTATTTTTCTTATATGTATCCATTTCATGTATTCATAACTATGTTTATACTTATACCTGTTATCTTGTAAGCAATTGACAAATCAAATAAATAAATAAAAATAAAATAAATTTCTGTTCTTGCATTAGGTCAAAAACATGAAATTCCATAAACTTGGATTCTGGTATTATCTAAATGAATGTGTGCCTCACCTCTCCCGATTGTATATTAAAAGTGATCTCATAAATTATAAGATGTGGTTTAAAACATTGGAATACACTATTGAATATGCTTCCTATATAATATTTCACATGTTGAACTCTGTAAGAAGTGTGCAAATATTTCCTGCATATTGTGCTGCAGACTGGAAAACTGAGAAACGTGAAGGGCAGGAGGTGTTTATTTTTTTGGTGCTATACCTAATAGAAGAAGTTCAGATTTAAAATCTATATGTTTTCCTCTACTTTTTCTAATCTCTTATGTATTTTTGCCCCCTTTTTTTGCTTTAGCACAGGTCCACCATATGTGGTAATATTGTATGTGCCCATTTTTCATTACATTGCCAACATTTGCGAGACATGTTTTTAAACATTTTAGCTAACCTAACAGGTGGTAAGTGCCATCTACAAAATATTTTATATATATTTGCATTATAAGATTTTGCAATTGTTAATTTGTAGTTTTGTTCATTTCATGTTTGATGCGCAAGATTTTTAAGAACATCTCTTCCCCTCCTTGAGCAACTGTTGAACATCAGAATTTTCAGTTGCTGAACTGTTTAGAAATGTGGTCTCTCTTTGCAATTATGTGTGTTTAATCTTCCTAAGGATTAAGACATTGGGGGATTTCTTTTCTTTTCTGAAGTTAGGTAATTGAATTCAATGTAAACAAATTCACTGCACAGTACAATATATGAGAACTAATTGGATAAATTGGGAGTGATTAATTTCTCCTTTTTTTTTTTTTTTTGGTAGTTGAAAGCATTAGTGTGGAAAAAATAGGAAAAGGGAGTTTTACATACACTGCTTTGAGTTATGTAAAAAAATAAGTCATATTATATTAGTCCTTGACTTATGACCATAATTGAGCCCAACATTGCTTAGCAAGACAGTTGTTGAGTGGATTTTGCTCAAATTTATGACCCTTCTTGACACAGCTGTGAAGTGATTCACTGCTATTAAGTTAGTAACACAATGTTGTAGGTCACCAGCAGAGTTGGTGGCATATTCAGACAGTGAGGAGATTGGAGAGGAACATGGGGGGGGGGGGGCAGCAGCAAGTGGGTGGGGCTTCACTGTATAAGATGCACAGACATTTGCACCCACTTTTGGAGGTGGAAAAAGTGTGTCATACAGTATATGCTATGTTCTGGATAGAAGGGAGTGAACTACCCAATCATCTTCTCTGCCTTCCTCACCACTCTCTGCATGCCTTCCTGTCCAAAGAGGTAATGCTTAAACCAGAGTGTAATGCAATATGACAGGATGCTCTCAGTGATCCCTCTAGTGGTAAGGACAAGTGGTAGGGACAAGGGGAGGAAGATGTGCTTTTCTCATGTGACGTAGAAAATTCACAATATCAATCTTTGTCCTGTTGAACCAATCTCTAGCACCAACCTGAAGTGGACTTAGCCATTGCTTTTCCCAAGATGCACACATTCAGAATATATGATCACGCTATCTATTTATTTGCATTTTTTTAAAAGAATTCCATTATGGAAAAAAAAAAAATCCTTTGAGTTGTTCAGTAAGGATTCGTTTGTGCATGTGCGTGTATAGACTTGTATCCTTGCTTTCCTAATGATGCTTCTTTCATTTTTTAAAATCTGTATTTCAGTCCCACTTTTTCTTTCCAACCTTGCTTTCTTAATTTGCAAGCTTCTCATCACCTGTTTTACTTTCAGATCAGGTTTTAAAATATGAATACACCTTTATCATTTGGCAAACCAGAATATCGTTCTTCAAAACCACCTTTTGTATGCAAACACTTGGAAACAAGAAACAAAAACCCAAATTTCTAACAGGAATGTGAAACAGTTATGGATGAATGCAGACAATATGGATCAGATCAGAAACGGGATGTTACTAATGAACTGATTCAAAAAGAATCTCTAATTATCTTGGACAGCTGGGCCTTTTCCAAGTTATACCACCTCGAATTTTGCAGGATGTGTGCTTACCCGAGTTTTTTATTTATTTATTTATTCATCTCTTTATTGTTTTGTTAGTGCACTGAAAGAAAGAAAAGAAAAAATACCTGCAAGTTGTGCGTTGCCCTTGTTTTCTCCCAAGGTGCTTTTCAACAGCACTGGAATAATCTGGTGATCTCTAATCTAAATAGTTTTCTCACATGATCCCACTTCGTTTCCCCAACAAAATAAGGTAGGTGCCATAATCTGATAAGCTGCTTATTAAGAAAATGCATATTATTCTCTCCTTTCTGTGAGTTGTGGTATCCATCCCATGGTGTAGTTTATCCATTGTTCCAAATTTATGTCTGGTTTCTTTGTAGTCATTCTTTGTAGTCATTCAATAATATGCAATTTATGAAACAGTGCATCAGCCGAGTCTGAACACATATTTCTCCCAGAGGTTCAGCCGTGAGACAAAGCAGAGCTGATGTATTGTATTTCATTGGATGACCAAAAGAAGAATTCCCAGTTAACAATGGGATTTTTTTTTTTAAAAAAAATAATAATCACCTTTCAATGGTCTTTCATTCACTTTATTCTGAACACATTCTTCATCTCATACATAAACGGAGGCCAATATGATGTAGTAGTATTGGGATAGGTTCTCGGGCCCTTGTAAATTTACTGTCCTCTGTCAAGGAAACTCACTAGGTGACTTTTGTCCAATCATTCTCTCTCAATGTAACCTATTTCACAATGTCTGTGGAGATTCTCAATCATCCAGGTCAGTGGTGGGCTGCAAATTTTTTAACAACTGGTTCTCTGGCTAGGTAGGTGTAGCTGGTTGGTCATGTGACTGGGTGGGGGATGTCACTCACCACACCCAGCCCTGCCTCCCAGCCACTCACCTCAAAGGAATAGGTAGGATTCAGCCGGCTGGGGCTAATCTCATCACATGCTGGCCCCACCCCGCCCATTATTCAGCCTGGTTTGGGGTCATTTTCAGGCCATCTTTCACCCAAAAAACATCCAAAAATAGCCCAAAAAACAGGTATGGGTGGTGTCAGCCAGTAGTCCAATTTGCCAGTTCTCTAAACCATCCAGATTCAGAACAAGGGATTTGGGTAAACCCATCCAAACATGTAGCAGCCCACCTCTATCATGATTGTCCTAAAGGTATGAAAAGCATATTTGGGACCATTTCACAATGAAAATGTTTTGAGAATATGTATATACATTAGGTGGAATTCTGGATAAAAAGCTTTTGCTATGCAGAGAAAGTAAAGATTTCAGTAGCTGTGTACAAAATGCATTGACTGAGGACGATTTTTAATCCTTTTTTGTTCTGTCTACCTTAGACGATGAGTTCATCAGATTCAAATATTTCTCTTACTTTTTATTTATATCCTGCCATAATTATAGATGACTTGTTGTGGTTATATGAAACTTTGGAGAATGTATTCACTGGTTAAATTTGTATTTCATCTTGTCACTTCCTATCAACAAGGGACAGTATCTGGCCCATCTCATCATAGCTTGAAACTAGGCAGGATCAGTATTTGGATGGGACATTATCAGAGAACAGAATCCCAGGGACGTGGCATGGGTTGGACATTCAAACATACTCCAGGAAGAAGACTATGGTAAATCATTTCCATATTATTAAGAAATTAAGAATACTACATGAACGTCTCCATGAAGCTGGGAGGAATTGACTTTTCTTCTTCCATCTAGGAATTCAGCCATTATTTCAAGGTTTTCATGGTTAACGGAATATGGATCTTCAGTGCATCACTATAGCTCCTATGCTCTCCCACTGACCAATAGATTTTGTGGTTGTTGGTTTTTTGTCTGTCTGTTTCTATGTATCTCTAACCTATCTAGATTGTGTGATGACCTGGGGCATGGCACAAAGGCAACACAGTCAGACAATCAGTAGAAGTCCCTTTATTATCTCCAACTTTGCCCCCAATGTCCAGGTTACCTTCTGGCTGGAGAAAAATATCTCCCAGGAACAGCCTTTGACTGCAGAAAATTAAGTCTAAAACAGGGTAAACACAAACTGTAACTTAAAATCCAAACAAGCCAAACTGAAGTAATTAGTTTGGCAGGGCAGACATGAAAATATAGCAGACATGAAAGTATAGCAAAACTCACACAGTTGGGAAGATACCAGGAATACAGATAAGCCATGACGATGCAAGATAAAGTCATGTTTGCTCCCGACAGCTTGCAGCACGCAGCTTGCCTTTTTTATACACTGTGTTCCCAGCTGCAGTTAACGAAGGGAATCAGGGCCCTTTCCTTCCCATAAGCCATTGCTCTCTTTTCCATTCCTCCCTGCATTCCCTAGGATGAAGAGGGGCTTGGCCTGTGTTTTCCTCTGAATTCCCTCTCCCTTGTTCTACCTTTTCCCTGCTCTGTCCAGCCAGACTTTGCCCTTCCCCAGTTTCCTCCACAGCCAATGAAGCCACACTCCCACTCCCTGTCAGCTGTTCTGCTTCCTCCTTGGATTCAGACTCTGACAGGGGCAGGACAGATTGCTTCAACCAATCTGGACCTAAAGCAAGCAAGCAAACAAATAACAAGACTGAGTCCAAAGGTCACTTGGGAACACTGTTTAAGTATTACCTTAATTTTCAAGAGATTGAAATATCCAGGTCCTGTGTAAAAAGTGCTAAATATTTTCAGATATGAATGGATGGTGTTTTATCTGTGTTGTTAGCAATATCTCTTGCTTCTTCTACCAGGAACATTTTTACCATTGGCAGAGTTGGCCAAGAAAGATTTATTATAATGGGCATGTGATACCTTGGTCTCTTCCATCAAATCTGTTAGAATAGAATAACAGAGTTGGAAGGGACCTTGGAGGTCTTCTAATCCAATCCCCTGCTCAGGCAGGAAACCCTATACGATGTCAGACAAAATGGTTGTCCAATCTCTTCTTTAAAACTTTTAGTGTTGGAGAATTTACAATTTCTGGGGGAAAGTTCCACTGAATAATTGTTCTAACTGTCAGGAAATTCTTTCTCAGTTCTAGGTTGCTTCTTTCCTTGATTAGTTTCCATCCATTGCTTCTTGTCCTGCCTTCTGCAGGTCTGGAAAGTCAGTTGACCCTCTAGTCTTTATTACCTGCTATCATGTCACCCCTAGTCCTTCTTTTCATTAAACTAGACATGCTCAATTCCAGCAACCATTTTATATGTCTGATTAGTTTCTCACTATCTCTTTTTTTAACTGAATACTTCTGTTTTAACCACTATTATTGGACTTCATCACATTTGTTGCAATGTTGCAGAGGAAGTTGATGACCTTCCTCTCCGACACCTCTTTCAAAACCTACCTCTTAATTCCCCAGAATTTTCTTGCCCCATAAAAACAGTTTCTGCTTTTCTATTGCATCCTTGTAGATTTCTTTAAAATATCTTTGGGTTAGTGGCCCACAGCTTACTTTATGTTACAACAGGGAAGAAGAAATAAAAGTGCTGATGGTAAGCATTTCCTGATCTATACATTTCTCCATTACTCTGCAACCTCCTTTGTGTCTGTGCTAAAAAGCCTTTATGGCAATTTGTCAACCTTTCAAGGCAGATTAGACTGGAAAACCAGTACCAGGTAGGGCAGTACTACTATTATTGTACAGCTATCTTAACAAAATCCTTCCTGTATGTACAAAACCAGGCTACGACCATGTGTAACTGCTGCCAGAACTTCAGAATAAAAATTACTAAACTTACAGCATAGCATGCTGAAATAATGACAGATAAAGAGATGTTGAGTTTACAAGAAGGTGCTGGTTAATCACTCAACCTTCTTTTTCAAACAAGATTAATGAATGCCAAACATAAAACTTCACCAACCAAACCATTATAAAACTTCATCAACCAAACCGTTGTCATGTATTGTTGTCCATCAGAGGGATTGTATGCTTACTCATGTAAATATTTAGCTTTGATAAAGCTTGTGATGATCACGCTGGTTTTCAGCTCCTCTTCCTTAGAAATATCTTATGGGAAGGGAAGGGAAGTGGGATACAAGACAAGGGAAGGGAAAGGAAAGCTTTGCCATTTGCACAGTTCACTGACTTAGAGAAGGGTGAATTAATATCAGCATGAAGTACTGGGTACTTTGCAGATTATTTTAGTTCTGATAGTCTTATAAGTTTAATAATGTAAAAAATAAGTTAAAAGATCTTGCAAGAATGCAGAAACTTTGAGGACTCTTCTGGAGGAAAATAGTTTTCTTATAAAAGATCTCTGGGGATTTGGTAATGTTCATTTTTTAGAAGCAACTTGTATTAATTGTTTAAACTTATTCTAATTTGCAGGGAACTATTTGAATTATTTTTGTGTGTGTATGGAACAAGAAAGGTAATTATGATCAAAGGTGGTATTCAGCAGGTTCTGACCAGTTCTGGAGAACCGGTAGCAGAAATTTTGAATAGTTTGGAGAACTAGCAAATACCACCTCTGGCTGTCCCCACCCCATCTATTCTCTGCCTCCCAAGTCCCAAATGATTGGCTGGATCTTCTTTTGGAATGGAGATTTTGCAGTATCCTTCCCCTGCCATGCCCACCAAGCCATACACAAGAATGGTTACAGGAATTGGGCATGGCTAGTCTAGTGAAGAGAAGGATCAGGGGAGACATGATAGCAGTCTTCCAGTATTTGAGGAGCTGCCCCAGAGAGGAAGAGGCTAAGCTATTTTCTAAAGCAGCCGAAGGTCAGACAAGGAACAATGGATGGAAACTGAACAAGGATAGATTTAACCTGGAAATAAAGAGAAACTTTCTGACAGTGAGAACAATCAACCAATGGAACAGAAGTTGCCCTCGGAGGTTGTGGGAGCGTCATCACTTGAGACTTTCAAGTAGAGATTGGACTGATGTTTGTCAGAAATGGTGTAGGGTTTCCCACTTTGGGAGACCCTACAAGGTCCCTTCCAACTCTGATTATCTGTTATCTGAGACACCCACCAAGCAATGCCATGCCCACCAAGCCATGCCCACAGAACCGGTAGTAAAAAAAAATTGAATCCCACCACTGGACTGCCCCATGGGCCAGATTTAAGCACCCTTCAGGCCAGATCCGGTCCCCAGGCCTTGAGTTTGTTACCCCGTTTTAGACAATGGACATGCACTATTTTCAATAATGAAATGGGTCTATTGTTTATTTTGATAATGTCCCTTGGTTCAAGAAACTTGGACATGTTTACTCAGAAGAATCAACCAGGCTGGTAAAATTCACTTGTGAACAATTGTAGAACAGGAGCTTAAAATCCAACAATGAGCAAACTATGAAGAAGTTGACTATAAACAACTCCTTCTTTTCCTTTGCAATGGCTACAGAAAGTTCCATGTTCTTTTTGGCTCAACTTCAATATGGAGAAAACTGGGGGAGACTCTAAGAGAAAGCCCAGAAACTGAAAAGCAGCTTTTGAGCAAGGGAAGAACCAAGAGTCCATTCATGAAACATCAATGCTGCAATACTGTAAACATTTTCTGTTAGCTTAGAAGGCTCTCAAACTTTTCAATTAAAGTCTTCCAAATTTAATTAGGTGGTGCCACGGAGGCTGTACCATTAAAAGTACCAGCCAGTATTCAAAAAGGTTAATCCTAATCCCACCATTCGAAAGCCAAAGAAAATGAAAGCTTTTGTGGGTAGCTCTCAGCTTCTTCTACATTTCAGGATTTAAATGGATCTTTCAAAAGCTGACAATAATCCTATATAACCCCCTTTTGTAGAGTATTAGAAAGAATCCAAAATACTATATTAAGGGAAGAAAAGGTAAACATAACAATTACAGTTTAATCTCTCTGGCTACAGACCTCCTGTTTACTTACTTATTCACACAGTATCATGGTCCATAACATGCTGTCCCTTTCAGAGCCACAATAGGGATAAATGAAAAATGTTATACAAATGGTTTTAACAGGTTTAAGCATTTCCAAAATTTTATAAAAGATCAGGAGTGGGGGAAATATGTTGGCTGACACTGTGTGTGGTTCTTTCTTTCTTGAAGAAAATAAAATGCAAATATTATGTTGTCTCCCTCCCTCCCTCCCTCCCTTTCCCTCTCCCTCTCTCTCCCTCTCTTCCTCCCTCCATCCCCCTCTGTCTCTCACTGTCTCACTCTCTTCCTCCTTCCCTTTGTGTGTGGTTTTTTTTTTCCTTGAAGGAAATGAAATGTAAATGTCATGCCGTCTCTCTCTCCCTCCTTCCCTCTCTCCTTTTCTCTCCATCTCTCTCTCCCTCTCCCTCTCCTTTTCTATTCCTTTGTCCCTCGATCCCTCTCTATCTCCCATTCTCTCCCTCTCTCCCTTTGTGTGTGTCTCTTTCTTTCTTGAAGAAAACGAAATGCAAATATTTGGCTCTCTCTTTCTTTCCCTCCCTCTGCCTCCTCTCCCTCTCCCTCTTTCCCTTTCTCCCCCTTCTTTTTCTCCTTCTCTTTCCCTTCCCCTCTCTCTTCTCCCGCCATACTGAGTGCTGTGTTGATAGTGAGCAGATTATTGATTTTCAGTAAGAAAAAATTGTATCAAAACCCCTTATCCCATGCTTTCTGGATCAGTGTCACCTAACAATAAGCCTGTCAGGATGACATTTATTTGAATCTGGTAGCCCCTGCTAAGTTACAAAGGTTGATGCTGAGCTTGCAAGGGGCCTCAGAGCCCTCAGCTAATGCAAAAGGCCAAAGCCATTTTCTTAAAATCAATTCTGAGAGCAAAGGAACCCAAACAGAAAGCAAACAAACAAGATCTCATTATGGGAAAATGGAATTTTCATTTGTCAGGTTCCAAAAAGAGTTTATATCCTCCATAATGCAATTGTTTTCATTTAAACTGCTCATCCCAGGGCTGTTATATATTTATTTTAAAAAAATCTGCTCCCAGTCCAGATCAGTTCCTCAGAGCAATTACACACACATGTCAAAGTATTTTTCTTTGCAACAAAATAGAAATGGAATCTTGGGGGAAAATTCAGGACAAGAAGAGAGTTTAGGTTCTGGAAGAAGATAACTGATTCAGATTTCAAATAGTTTTCATCTCAAAGGTCTTTGAGACAAAAATGGGCTAGATAATTGAAAATAATTGATTGGAGATAAGAACTGTCTTTCAATTCTGAATTAAGATACTAGGAGAAAATTCTGCCCCAGGTCAAATGCTTCTGTCCCCAAAGAGTACAGTTTCCTTTAATTTCCTCATAGTACCTGGGCATATCCAAATAATTTCCTTGGTATCAGGACAAAGTGTCTGATTCTTCTAGGATGGCCCACCCACCATTTCTTAATCTACAAACCTGGGTTTTTCTGGTTTCCCATCCAAATATTAAGCCAGTCTGATTTAGTTACTAAGTCAATCTTAGTTAGATTACTAACCCAATCCTACCTCTTGGTGAATATATACAATTATCAGGTGTCATGGCAACAATATGAATGGGATAACAGAATAGCACAATAACCAAGTTGAAAGAGACCCTGGAGGCCTTCTAGTCCAGCCCCATGTGCAAGCAGGAAATCCTACATCAAATAGTTGTCCAATCTCTTCATAAAAGCCTCCAGTGATGGAGCACCCACAACTTCTAGAGGCAAGCTGTTCCACTGGTTAACTGTTCTCACTGTCAGGAAATTTCTGCTTAATTCTAGGTTGCTTCTCTCCTTAGTTAGTTTCCATCCACTGTTTTCTATCTCTTCGTCTGGTGCTTTGAAAAATAGCTTGACTTAGTTATTGACTTGCCAGCCTAGCCTATACTCTGAGATTTTCTGGTAATCTCCCATTGAATAATTCCTGGTTTAAGAAAGCGCCATGGAAGGAATTATATCTTGACAGCCTTCTTTGGTTAGCAGTGTTTTGCTCCTTCTTCATGGAGAAGACAGATTTGCATATGTCATCATTTCCACGTTTTAAATCCCATAGCAAAGCTTATTTCCTTACTTGGCAGTTAGTTGCCAAGTTTGATCTTGGAATGTTCCTGCTTTACATAGACTCTTTCACTTAATGACTGAATTACAGTAAGCTTACATCATCCATACTGGATATATATAACCTCTGTTCTTAGTAGAGTGCTCAATGATGTCTATCCATTTGTCAAACCTTGAATTAAACAGCTCAAATAAGGTTTCTGCCAGCATGTTGTTTGCTTCTTTCTTCTGTTCCACAAAGTTCAGATGGCTTCCTTTAGTTTCTATACTAAGTGTAATAGCTGCCAGGAGTTGAAGAGGTGTTGTAAACAAAGAGAGTCCAAGCCAAAAGGACAAGGGACTCCTGAAAGAAAATTATCCTTCGAACAGGATACATTTTTACCTCATAATTTAAAACATCACTAAAACAATTACTACTATTTCTTGACTATTATAATGAAAGGAATGGCCAGAATAAATGTTCTACCATTTTGGCAAATTTTTAACCAAAAAGAAAGTCAGAATTCATTCATTCTTTATTTTCCTATTCTATTTCTGCTCCTCTTCTTAAGGGAGGGAGGAGGGGAGAATGGGGGATGGGGAGAATGGGAAGGGAAAATAGAAGGGGAGAGGAGGGGAGAGGAGAAAGAGGAAGGGAAGAAGGAAGGAAGAAAGAAAGGAAAGAAGGAAGGGAAAAGGAAGGAAGGAAGGAAGGAAGGAAGGAAGGAAGGAAGGAAGGAAGGAAGGAAGGAAGGAAGGAAGGAAGGAAGGAAGGAAGAATCCATAATCTTGAAACATTTAAAACATGTTCTTAGTAGAGCAAAGAGGTACAGAAAACAGTGCTCAATGTTAACTGAATAAAGATGGCTCTTTCTCCATCTCAGACATCCCAATGGAAGTCTGAGTTTTCCTGAAGGGAAGCTTAAATCACAGAGAAAGAAAAAAAAATCATAAATCTTGATTTGAATGAAAGCGCTCACCCAAGAACAACCTGTGTGCTAAATTCTTTGGCCAACACTGAAAAGCAAATGGACAACCACAAATATCTGACTGATGATATGTACTTTCTACAGACAAATGATGGAATTCATAGAGCTTCTGGCTTTTGGGGAATAACTATATGGAACATTGATTGTAATGATTCAAGGCTCTATTCAAGGCTCTTCTCGGCCTTTTGGCTAAGATCAAGTGTAGCATCTGTTCTTATCAGTTTAAAATCTTGTGAGTTATCTGACAATGTGAGCTTTCTGCCATTACCTTCACACCCCATTGCTGCCACTCTCTGTCTTAGAAACTCTGATTATTTTTGTCTATTTCTATTTCTACAGCAACAATGAAGCATATTTGATGGTCAGATGGTCACTTAACATCAACAAGTTTTTTTTTCAGTTCTTGGAATTCTTGATTTGGGAAATTTTATCATTCTGAGGAGAATGTTTCTATCTTTATAGACTTACATTTTCAACAATGTTAAGCCTATTTTGGGGATTTATTCTACTGTCTTTGAGGGTATTTCTTATCTCAAAATGGTGGGAAAGGATGCCATAAATATTCAGCAACTGTGGCCAAGGTAGACCTCAATATTCAGCATTTCAAGTGCCTCCATTCTCTAACAAAGTGAGACCCCTTAGATTGCAGTGGAGAATGTGATTGTCAATTATTTCACTGACAATCAGCAAAGAATCGTCTACAGTGCATCAACTTTTGTTGGAATGAACTGCAGCAAATAATTACCATGACAATTAAAATAATTGTTACAGGAATCAGGAGGGGGAACCCTTGTAGAAATTATTTGGAGAAACTTGCATTTCATTGAAAACAAAGAAATGACTTATTATCCCAAAACATATTTTTTCTTCAAAACTAATTACGGTAGCTTGTCATTCACATTTCCTTGAACAACATTTAAAAAGTGCCTCTGCAATTCTGGAATAAATGCTGCAGTTTCAATTCTGAATAAATACTAGAATTTCAATTCTAGCTGTGTTTTTTTTTTTTTCCCATTTCCTTTTTTCTTTCTTTCTTTCTTTCTTTTCTTTTTTTTTGTTATACGTATATGATTGAGAAGGAAAATTGATATTTTGTTATATTACTGTGCTATATGTCTTCCATATCACTCATCCTATCACCGTGAAGAAAAAAAAAGACACAGCTGCTCCATATTTTATCCTAGTTGATATCTAGTTCTGTGCATTGTGCAGAAATTTCCTTTTTCTAATCTACCTTATAAATGGATTGGATTCTATTACCTATCAGTCAGAAAGTTCAAGAGTTAAGGATGGTGACATTTAAAGAAGGAAGGCTGGTCTAATCTAAGAATGACAGCTGTGAACTGTGAAGTGGCCACATGAAATCTTGTTAGAGCTTGAACATTTTGGACAATCCTTTATTTTATTTTATTTTTTATCCTCAGGCTACATCCAAAATGCTAAAGTGACAATCTGTTCTTCCAGCTGCCATTTCAAAAGAATCCCTATAATATTTTGATGTAGTATCTAGACCTGTAAATAGTCTGGAAAATCTTCTAAAGCCTATAGGTGATATTGAAGAATGAGCAAATTGCCAGCAAAAGTCAAGCAAAATGGCAAATCCAGAAAATGAAACCCAAGACGTTTTAAAGAAAGATGGATCATTTTTTTTAAAATAATAATTTTATGAAGGATTGCAATTTATAATAATAAAAGCTAATAAACTTTTTTTTTTAAATGAAAGAGAAAAGAAACATATAAAAAGGATACAGTGAAGAAAGAAAAAAGGATGTAGTAAAGAAAAAAGAAGTGACTTTCCCCTTTATCGCAAGTAAAACAATTTTCATTAACTTATCACCTTTTCTTGAAATACAACAAATGAGCTTTTCTTCACCTATCCCATCTCTTATATATAATTATCCCTCTGTCATCTTAGTCCTGATCTCAGCAAAAGTCCACTAAGATTTACCAAAGATAACAAGGCTACACTTTATCATCTTAATAATTATTAATAATATTATTATTATCAATTTAACCTTGAAGAAATAAACCCATTTTATATTCCTTTCTCTTAGCTGTTGCAATCTTGATCTTTAGTCTCTTCAAATAATGTCCCCTCCTTTTAATATTTTGGGTTCCTTCTTACAAAATTGTTCAAAGATTTAAATTTCAATACATGAAAATTATCCAGATCACTGTCTTGGTTTGTAATTTGCATATCTCTTTCAATCATGAAGACATCAGTTGGTTTTATTTGTATGTCCAATGTAATATCTTTCTGCATTTCATTCGTATAGCCTCTTGTCTATGGAGATTGTCAGTTTTCCAGGTCATGGTTGTTCCAAAGGTGCTTTTTCAAAAGGTTCTTGGTTTTTCCTTGGGTTTTTCCTTGGTTTTTCACTTTTCACCCAAGAAGCTTCTTCAGTTCAGTTCAACAGAAAAAACTTCTTGGATGAATAGGGAAACATCTTCAGAGAAAAACAAAGTCCAGTTTTCCTTTGAAAAATCATATTTGGGACATCTTATAGTCTATCTTTTTTAAATTCTCTTGTAAATTGGTCACTAATTTGTCAGTTAAAATTGGTTTCTCTTCCACAACGACATTTAAACATGGTGTAGCTATTCCATCAGACTACTTTGTCTGAAATTCTGATCAGGAAATCCTCAATTAGTTGCCTAAAATAGGAAGAAATGCTGTAGTTATTCAGAATTTGTTTAGAAAAAAAAATGTGATCATTCTAATCCTTGGTAAATGATCTCTCCTATATACTTAGTTTGGCTCACTATTCAAAATATTTCCCTCCTATATATGGTATTCTTTAGATTATTACAATAATTTGGAGCCACCTTGACAGCCCAAAGGATAAATTAACCCAAGTTATAACAGTAGAGCCTTTTAATGTAATGTAATGAAGTCAATTCTCTTTATTTGGAAAGTCATTCAAGTGATGGGTCCAATATAATGTAGTTTTACAGTATTTTCACCAATGGCTTATAGTAAACTTGCAAAAGAGACAGAAGGAAGGAGAGAGGGAGGGAAGGAGGGAGAAGGGGGAAGGAGAGAGAGAGAGAGAGAGAGGTACGTACCTCTGAAAGTTCATGTCAGCCACCAAAGGTCCATATCAAGTTAGTTAACCAGATGTGTGCTGTTTCATTCTGGAAAAGAACAATTCAGAAGTCATAGCTTAAATGTTACCTGGGAAAGGTCCATTTTAGATGAAAAAGAAACATCACATATCATGTCACCAGAACACATCATTATCTTAAATATTCTATGGCCATGTCATGCCTTTTTGAGGTGGAAGGAACTCAGAAAATTCATGTTATATACCAGATCAAGGGTACGGTGTGATGTACAAAGCTGCTTATTTACTTAATTATCAATCAATCAGTTAAATTTATACAGAAGCCCATTGCACCAAAGGAGATCCTGGGTGGCACAAAACAAACATTTAAAGCCACATATAAAAGAGCAACAAACATAATGACATACAAAAACTTTAAAAGCAGATATTATTTAAAAGAACATAAATGCAAACTCAACAAAGGATATGAATAACCAGCTGAGCATTGGAGGCATCTAAGCAGGTCTCCATTTTCTAGAAGACCCAGATCTTATAACATAACCAGGTCGGTAGGCCTTTGAGAAGGTTGGAAGAATGGAAGAATGTCCCATAAGGTAGATAGCACAGCACAGAAATCCTGGGTCCCATCCAGTGATAGGATTCATTTTTTTTTTACTACCAGTTCAGTGGCCATGGCTTGGTGGGCCTGGCATTGCTTGGTGGCATGGCTTAGTGGGTGTGGCAGGGGAAGGATACTGCAAAATCTCCATTCCCTCCCCAGTCCTGGGGGAAGGTTACTCCAAAATCCCATAACCTCCCCACACCACTAATCTGCTTTCCAGCTCCGTTCTCCTGTGCAGGGCAACCAAAGGAGACCCAGCCAATCAGTTGGGATTTGGGAGGTTGAGGTGGAGTCAGTCAGAGGTGGGATTGGCCAGTTCTCCAGACTACTCAAAAGTTCCACTACTGGTTCTCCAGAACTGGTCAGAACCTGCTGAATACCACCTCTGGTGCCATCAAATGCAGGTTCCTAGCTGATGGTGCTCACAGTGTGTTTTCTCTGCCAGACCTAATAGGAAAGTTTGATATAACTTAACCCCCTTACATAACTCAGAGCATTATGGAGTTAGGGAAAGACTTAATTCTGTCCCTATACATTTGTTTGATAAGCCGATCTTTATTGATTGTCATCTCACTGTAACATTTTCTATAAATTCTGAAACACATACATTATTAGGTATTACCCAGATGGGAAACAAGTCATTATATACATTAAACAATGCACTGTATGCAATGTTTTGAAATGATTAATACTCCACCAACCTGCTGCATACTTTCAGAGGCACAACTTTGAGCCATACCATTATAAAGGCAATACATGTGTGTAATAAACTATACTGCAATTTGCAGGAAGTGGACGAAGATTTGAAATACAGTGGCATGCTGTAGCAGGGTCCATCCAATTGAAGCTTATTTTCACTCAGGTCATTTCGATCTGTGCACATAACTCCCAATGCACAGAGCAAGACTCGAGTCCACAAAGGAGAGACAGAAGATTAAGTGCCCAAAGAAGCAAGGGATAAAAAAAAAAGAGAGGAGAGGATGTTCCAGTGAAAAATAAGCTGTCTGCACCAAATATGTGAAGCTTGACTTAACTAGGGTGTATTGTCCAAGCACTACCTATCCGCCTTCCTAAGACATATTGATTTTGGCAGCATGTACAGGGCCACTGACCTGTGGGATGCTAATCAGTGGAATTTCTTGGTTGACTGTTCAAAGAACTGGAAGTTTTAATGGAGAAAACAGCCCTGTATATCTTTCCCTTTAAAAAGGCAGCACCTGCAGCCAAGGAAAATGATTTGCTCAGATTGCTTGATTTCCTAGAATTACAGAAGCAATTGACGGTATCCGTATGGCTATTCACTACATCCGGTGCGCAAATACACAGGAGTTGCAAGATGGTCCATTCAATAAAAAGAAAGACAAAATATGATTCATTCCTTCAAATGTAAATTGGTTGTGGCAGAATCAGGGGGAAAAAATGCTGTTTCCAAAAACTGCACTTTAGCTAGACATGTAAGGTACTTCTTTTTAACAGTTCGGGTCTGGAGAAGATGCAGCATAAGAACATTGTGTTGAAATTCTGTTTCTGTGATAGATGTAGATTAACTGTTGTTGTTGTTTTTTTGTCTGAATGGCAAAGTGCAGCCTTCTCTGCAGGAGATGGTAGCTGTGCCCAAGCAAGCTAAATCATCATTTCCAGCTTGGTGAACTTCTTGAGATAAAGATGTAACCCATTTAAATAAATGTAATAAATAAAACATGGATGTTACTTCCAAAAGCTTGTCTTAAATTCATGCAGGTGAAATGAAAAATGTAGGAATAACTCTTGCAAGACTTTTTATTTTATTCAAAAGCTACAAGTACTGTTCAGAATGAAAACACAGCATGCTAATAGAAAAAAAAATATGGTTATGTTCTTTATTTTTCTCTTTTTCCTAGAAAACTCTAATTAATGAGAAAGTTTAACAAGTTACAAGTAATGTTCAGAATGAAAATACAGTATGTTAATAAAATATGATTATGTTCTTTATTTTTTTTCCTTTTCCCTGGAAAAATCTAATTAATGAGAACATTTAGGAAGTTACAAGTAATGTTCAGAATGAAAATACAGTATGCTAATAGAATAAAAATATGGTTGTTATGAACTAATAAAACGCTTAAATAAAGTTTAATCAAACCTTTAGAAAAAGCAGGGTTCTAATCCTGCACTTCTGATTGGCTGATAACAGCGTTATCGGATTGGTCCGTTCAGGAGAATCTGATTGGCTGTTAACAAGCCACTCTCATTGGTTCAAGGGGTTAACACTCCACGTTTCTCACTGGTTACTAGATCAGCAGCCTGCCATATAAAAGGGCTGCTGTTGCCCTAGGTTTTTGCTCTGTTCACGATGGTTAATAAAGAGTTGAAGTTCACTGTTCACTGTTCACCTTGTCTCTGTTCCTTGCACCCATGCGCAGAACTTAACACTGGTGACGAAGATGGGATGCGGAGACATCAGAGCTGACTGAATACTACACAGCACCAAACAGAGCACGTGGCTGAAGGCACATCAACAATGGAACCATGTCCGGAGGCGCCATACCACCCGCTCCATTTGACCCGGCACAAGAAGATTGGGACTCGTACATGGACCGGTTCCAGATGTTTCTGGAGACCAACAACTTGAAGGATGCCACTATGGGAAAAAGCGAGTGGTATTCCTGTCCTACTGTGGACCTGCCATTTTTAAGATGGCCAAGGCACTGGCGAAACCGGCTGAGATGAAATACATGGACTGGGACGTCCTCGAGCCCCTCCTATGGGCTCACTATGCACCTACCATAAAAACACTTGTCCAAAGACATGAATTTTACCAGAGAGACCAGCGGAAAGGAGAGAGCATTGCAGATTTCATCACGGATCTCTGGAACCTGGGAGGCCTCTGTGGATTTGCTGAACTCGAAGAAGCTCTGAGAGACCAAATAGTTCTGGGATTAGATGCACCACATGTGCAAAGTAAGCTGATGGCGAAAGGCAACATCAGCCTTGCAGATACCATCGCTGATGCTACTGTAGCAGAAGCAACCAGGAATTCAGTTGCCTGAATGCACCACACCAACGCACCGCTCCGCCAACTCACCAGCGAAACCTCACCTCACCTAGAGAGAGACACAACGGCAACCCACCACGAGGAACTCGAATCGTCATCAGAAAATGATGAGGAGGAGGTCAACCGGCTCCGGTCTGAACGTGACCAACACCACCAGCATAATCAAAGACTACAGTATCAATGCGCAGATTGTGGGGCAAACCACCTGCGATCAGACTGCAAATTCCTCGACGTGCTCTGCCACTTTTGTGGGAAAAGAGTCCACATCGGAAAGGTCTGTAGAAGCAAGCAAGGATCCAGCCCACTTCAGAGGGGGACCAACTCCTGCCAAACCACAGGGAATCATCCTGTAAGTCGGGAACATTTGAACCACCAATGGAACAACCACTCCTACAGAAATAAACTACTGGCCAATTCAACGAAATGAGAAGAGGCACACCAAACCATTACAATTGGTCACGCCTCATCACTAGATGCAAAGAAGATCCGAGTGAAGGTCACCATCGAAAACCAGCCCTGCATGATGGAAGTCAATTCAGGATCATCCCTCTCAATGGTTTCCTGGAAGACCCTTAAACAATTAATCCCTGTCATCCAGCGGCAAGACCTCAGAACCCAAAGAATCATACTCAAGGATTATCAGGGAAACCGAATTCCAGTCGTTGGATCCAGCCTAGTCCAGGTCTCATTCAAAAATCATACTGCATCTTTTCCATTGACCGTCATTGACCGTGATCGGCCTAGCTTGTTAAGCCTTCAATGGTTCACCCCAGTCAGGATCGAGGTAGCCGGCATTCACCAAACCAGAAGCGATGACTGGGAGGAGGCCCTCGTCCAAGAATTCCAGGACGTCTTTGCAGACAAACTAGGCGAGTACAAAGGGACCCCGATATAATTTAACCTTAACCCTGAAGTAGCCCCCAACCACCTTAAGCCTCGTCGGGTACCTTTTGCCCTTAAACCAAAGATCGATGAGCAGCTTGATACATTAATAGCCCAGGGTGTTTTAGAACCAACAGACCACACTCATTGGGAAACCCCAACCATAACACCCATCAAACCGGATGGATCGTTAAGGATTTGTGGGGACTACCGAGCCACCCTGAATCACGCCCTTCAACAGAATGCTTACCCGGTGCCAGTGGTACAACACCTTCTCCATTCCCTGGTGGGTGGAAAACTCTTCGCTAAACTGGATTTAGCACAGGCGTACCAACAACTGCCCATAGATAAAAAAACAGCAGAGGCACAAACGATTGTTACACACTGAGGCGCCTTTAAGTGCAACCGACTCCAATTCGGAGTTAGCGTAGCCCCAGGGATTTTTCAAAGTTTGATGGAGAGACTCTTGCAGGGGATCAAAGGGGTCGTACCATACTTTGATGATGTTTTAATTGCTGCCCCGAACAGAGAAATACTAGAAGAGCGTCTTAAATTGGTTCTCCAGAAATTTAAAGACTCCGGCCTTCAGGTTAAAAAAAATAAATGTCAACTGTGTAAGATAAAGTAGAGTTCCTGGGGTACCTGATCGATAAACAAGGCATTCACCCCACCAATAGCAAACTAAAAGCAATCAAGAATGCCCCAAGACCCAGAAATAAGACTGATCTCCAAGCTTTTCTGGGGTTCATTAATTTTTACAATATCTTCCTGCCCCACAAAGCGACCGTAGCTGAGCCCCTACATAGACTTCTCGACAAAAAAGCAGCCTGGGTCTGGGGGCACCGAGAGGAGCACACGTTCCGACAAGTGAAAAACTTATTTACCTCAGATGCTGTTTTAATGCAGTATAACGAGACTTTGCCTTCAACAATTACATGTGACGTGTCACCGTTTGGAGTAGGAGCCATTTTGAGCCATGTGTTACCAAACTGTTGTGAGGCCCCTATTGCCTATTTTTCAAGGACCCTATCAAAGGCTGAACGTAACTATAGTCAAATCGATAAAGAGGCTCTTGCTGTTGTATCTGCTGTGAAACGGTTTCATGAATATGTATATGGACGAGTTTTTACTATCGTTACCGACCACAAACCTTTGCTGGGAATTATAGCGGGAGACAAGCCAACCCCCTATATATTATCACCTAGAATGACTCTCTGGTCAGAGTTTTTGGCTGCGTACAACTATAGACTGCAACACCGCCTGGGGAAAGCCATTCCCCACGCTGACACACTGAGCCGTGCACCACTTACGGAAACCGTCGACGACCCAGCTCCAACCCTTATGACACTCAAGATTGAAATGTTACATTCACCGCCGCTAACAGCTGGAGACATTGCAATCGAAACAAAATGTGATCCTGTCTTAGCGCAAGTTCTTAGCTGGGTCGAACGGGGATGGCCAGTAGAACAAACCCCTGACGACTTCACCCCCTTCAAGAACCGGCAAAAAGAACTTTTTTCACAAAAAGGCTGCATCCTATGGGCGGATAGAGTCGTTGTCCCAGAGTGATTACAATGAGCAGTATTAAAAACACTGCATGAGGGTCAACCCAGCATCGTGCATATGAAAGCGCTCGCACGAAGCTACACGTGGTGGCCGGGCATTGACAAACAGATCGAAGCCTGGGTAAAAACTTGTTTCAAATGCCAAGAATTTAGTAGTGCCCCATCTAAAGCAACTCCAACAGAATGGGAAATACCCCAGGGATCGTGGTTCCGCATCCACATTGACTTTGCGGGACCTACCAAGGGACATACGTTCCTCCTAACAGTGGATGCCTATTCCAACTGGCTCGAGATCCATGAAATGAAGAGGACTACAACTGAGTCCGTCATCTAAAAATTGAACAGGCTATTCGCGACGCATGGACTGCCAGACGTTCTGGTCTCCGAGAACGGACCCCAGTTTACCGCTCTACCCTTTGAACAATACTTAGCGGACTAGGGTATTCACCATGCGCTAACTTTGCCAGTGCATCCTGTGGCTAATGGAAGAGCCGAGCGCATGGTACAATTTGTTAAAAAAAAACCTCTACAAAGTGGACTATGGGGACATTGAAGATAAAATAAATAGAATACTCCTTCTCCAACACATCACTCTGCACAGCGTCACCAACAAGACTCCAGCTGAACTATTAATGGGACGCAAACTCCGTTCCCACCTTGACCAGCTTCACCCGTCTTACGAGCCAGAGAAACTGTGGATCTAGCGGAAAATGCCACGAGTTCAAGATAGACAACTTAGTTTTCGCCAGAAACCTTTCCGGCAAACCGTTGTGAGTCGAGGCAACCATAAGCCACCGGACCCAGGTCGTACTGTGTGAAAACCTGCGATGGAAAAATATGGAAACGCCATATAGATCAGCTTCGCTCGAGGCTACAACCCAGTTTCTGCGAATCCTGTAACTCCCAAACTGAGGGGGGAGGGGATGTCAAAGAAACCGAATTCGAGATGGTGGAAAGCAGGAGCGAAAGAAGTCAGCAATCGGGCATGACAAATGAAGAAGAATCAGGGAGGGGAGTGTCCTCGCCACAGAGGAACACCTCAACAGAAGCAAGCCCGCAAAGATCGGAGGACAACAACGAGAACATTAGTGGCACCAAGTCATCCAATGAGGATCCGGAACCACTGGTACCTGATTTGCCCAAAAACGTCCCGCCGAAACCGGATTACAGACAGGAACCGGTGGGACAGTGTAAATCTAATAGATAGTCAAAACAACCTTCATATCTCAGGGATTACGTCACCGCACCCCTTAAACAGAACCCGGGGGGAAGGGGTGTTATGAACTAATAAAACGCTTAAATAAAATTTTATCAAACCTTTAGAAAAAACAGGGTTCTAATCCTGCATTTCTGATTGGCCAATAATAGCGATATCGGATTGGTCCAGTCTGGGGAATCTGATTGGCTGTTAACGAGCCACTCTCATTGGTTCTGTTAGGGATAACATTGTTTACCCTAACTGGTTTAGGTAAAATAATAAATATGTTATCATGGTTTGTTAGTTAAAGTGTCTGTAACTTTAACTGTAAGAATGTAATTAAGGGAGTGGTTGTAAAAGCACCAGAAAAGAAGCAAGACATGGCAGCTTTCTCTCTCTGGCTTTATGATCCCTAATTACTGGATAGACTGAAGACTGTGTTTTTTCCCCTACTGGAATAGGAGAGAGAAAGGACTGTTGATTTATCAACTGTGAGAGGACTGATTTATTGTAAGTGAACTGATATTGGATATTCTACACGGGCTTTGCTAATTGAATATCCTTGAATGGACTGACTAAAATGATACATGACTAATGGACTGTTATTTTGACTATGTTATAAAACTCTAAGTGGAATAAACTATATTTTTGATAACACAAGCGTATCTGTTATTTTTACTGTATGTTAACTAACATACAAACTTATCTCACACATTTATCTGTATACCTATCTGACTAACGCTGCACATTCTGTTTAGCTTGTCTCCTTAACCCTGGTTGGGGAACACAGGCTTAACAGGTTCAGGGGTTAACACTCCACGTTTCTCATTGGTTACTAGATCAGCAGCCTGCCCTATAAAAGGGCGGCTGCTGCCCTAGGTTTTTGCTCTGTTCACGATGGTTAGTAAAGAATTGAAGTTCACTTGTTCACTGCCTCGTCTCCGTTCCTTGCATCCATGCGCAGAACTTAACAATGGTTATGTTCTTTATATTTTCTCTTTTCCTTGGAAAATTCTAATGAACAAGAAAGTTTAGGATTGCCAGACTAATCCAGGAAGAGACCTTCAGATCTGCTGTCTTGCAAAATATTTTCTAAAGTCCACAAAAAAGAATTCTGATTTTTTATGTATATCTTGTATAAATTCTGTGACACTGCAGTTTTTTTCTTTTATCCTGAAACTAGCTGTCATATGTCAACAATTAATTTCAGTTTTAACCTAAAGACCTATCCCATCAGTAGACTGAAAGAAGATGGAGGGATATTTTTCTTTGTAGTAGTTATTATTTCCACTTTTTTAAAGAAAGAAAGAAAAACTCAAATTCAGCAGAGCTCCCATATAAAATTTGATGATATAGTGTAGCTTGAAAAATTCCAGCTTTATTCTCTTTGTTCATGCAGCTACCAGATTGTTGGCTATTAATAATAATAATAAAAAAAAAATGACGTAGATCTATATATCTTAGTTACTTCATAGATGGGATCAATGTTTTTCATAAATACTTCTTCATTATTAGGACTTGACCCCTTGGATTTATTGTCAGTTGCTGCTGGAAAAGGAGGAAGGCAAAAGATGGCTAGATAGTATCATTGATTCAATGAACATGAATTTGGAAAACCTCCAGGAGACACAGGTGGACAGGGGTGGGTGGTCCCATGAGTTGTGAAGAGTGGGACACAAGTTAGCAGCTGAGCCAGTGGTAGGATTATTATTTTTTTACTACCGGTTCTGTGAGTGTGGGTATGGTGTGACTTGGTGTGTGTGCTTTGGTGGGCATGGCAGGAGAAGGATACTGCAAAATCTCATTCCCATTCCACTCCAGGGGAAGCTTATTGTAAAAATCTCCATTCCCTCCCCACTCCAGGGGAAAGGTTACTGCCAAATCCCCATTCCCTCCCCATCCCACTAACCTGCTTTCCAGCTCCATTCTCCTGTGCAAAGAAGACCCAGCAAATCAGCTGGGACTCAGGAGGCAGAGAATAGATGGGGGTTGGGCCAGTCAGAGGTGGGATTTGCCGGTTCTCTGAACTACTCAAAATTTCCGCTACCGGTTCTCCAGAACTGGTCAGAACCTGCTGCATACCACCTCTGAACTGATCAATAAAAATACTTCACACATCATCTGTGGTCTCTAAATCCTATTAGGAGAAAGCACTCTTTGGAAAAATAGTTCCATTCTTTGCTATTGGACGGTGGCAATTCAGCATAATATTTCATAACGCCTTTAGACAAAACTCCCCAATTTGACTATTAGTAGATAATATATGTGTGTCATTTCCGTATCACCATCTATGTGCAACCAATGCAATACCATACAGCAGCTGCATTTAAAAGCTGCAGCAGTGCAGTGGTTACAATGCAATATTGCAGATTAAATCTGACCACTTCCAGGAGTTCAATCCTGACTGGCTCAAGGTGACTCAGCCTTCCATTCTTCAGAGACTGGTAAAATGAGGACCCAGATTGTTGGGGGCAAGATGTGGACTCTGTAAATTGCTTAGAGAGGACTGTAAGGCACTGAACTGAATATTAAAATTGACAAACTTATATTCTTGATAGACCTGAAGAGTGCTATTTTTTTTAAAATAGTAAAGCAACTAAATGAGCTGTGTTTATCCAACATGATAAGCTATGGAGAGAAAAAAAAAACTTAGCAAACTTTGTCTACGCAGCAAGTTATGACAGCTGGTTATGCATAAACAGACATTCTCAAACTATTAGTTGGATAGAAAATTTTGAAGATCTCAAGGAGAAAGCATAATATAGTTGTTCTGGATAAAATCCTACTAGTCTTCTTTTTTTTAAAGAAGGAAAGAAGAGAATCTGAAATACAACCTTGCACATCCTTAAAAGGTTATGAATTAAGTTGGTTAACTTGATTATATAACATGGCATTACTAGCTGTGTGATTTTTCCTTTGGAAAATTCGGCAGGGCTACGTCTTTTTGAGCTGTTTCCAGAAAGCTGGTCCAGCATGCTTCTTCTTCTAATAAATTATCAACCTGCCATACAGTAATGAAAGCCAAAATCTTGAAGTAATTTCCTTTTTGTAAAAAAAAAAAATGTTTTTTGTAAGTCATCCAAAACCCTGATGAGATCCAAGGTGCTATTCTGAACTTCTGAGTCCCTAAGAAAAGGGGGGAAAGAGAAAGAAAACTCATAATACCAGTAGCAATATCCACCTGAAAGTTCTCATTTCATATCTGGCTGTGCCAAGTTTAATTTTAATCATGAACACATGGCATGCAGAGACCTCATTGTCCTCCTAACAAATAAAGAAGATTGGTCTTCTACCACTGAGCATTCAGTATACAAAACAACCCCTTTAGTATCTCTTTCCATGTCTAACAGCTGGCTGTATTAAAGCTTCACCTTACACCTTTTTCAGAAGACTATTGTAAAGTGTTACCTTGAGTGCTAAAGAACTAACAGCAGTTTGTTTGTTTTTTTAAATAGCACCGTGCAGGTCTATCAAGAATATAAGTTTGTCATGCAGCCCGTCTTCAATCAGTAAAGAGTTGAAAATCAAGAGGAAAAAAAAAAGGTCATTTCAAATTGTAGGCCTTCCAATTCTCATTGGAAGAGAGGAGAAGGAGGGAGATTGGACATCCACCTTCTGGGAAAGGTTGTACATCAATGATAGATTCTCCAGGATCTCCAGAAAGTATGAATCCATATTTCTCTCTGTCTCCAGTTTTGGTCACTGCATTACAAAAAAAAGATGTTGAGACTTTGGAAAAAAATGCAAAGAAGAGCAACTAACATGGTTAAAGGCCTGGAGACTAAAACATATGAAGAACCGTTGCAGGATTTGGGTTTGGCTAGCCTAGAGAAAAGAAGGTCTAGAGGGGCAATGATAATAGTATTCCAGCATTTGAGGGGCTGCCACAAAGAAGACAGGAACAATTTATTTTCCAAAGCACCAAAGAAGGCAAGACAAGGAACAATGGATGGAAACTAATCAAGGAGGGAAGCAACCTGGAATTGAGGAGAAACTTCCTAACAGTGAGGACAATTAACCAGTGGAACAGCTTGCCTCCAGACATTGTGGATGTTCTATCACTGGAGGGTTTTTGGAAGAGACTAGACCAGGGATCTTCAAACTTGACAGCTTTAAGACTTGTAGACTTCAACTCCCAGAATTCCTCCTCCAGTCATGTTAGCTCAGGATTTCTGGGAGTTGAAGTCCACAAGTCTTAAACTTGCCAAGTTTGAAGACCCTTGGATATGAAGTTACTTGTCTGAAATGGTATAGGATTTCCTACTTGAGCAGGGGGCTGGACTAGAAGATCTCCAAGGTCCCTGCCAGCTCTATTTTGATTCCCCTCCCCCCTGTGTATGTTTATATATGTGTATCTCCAGCTTTGTGGTCTAGAGTGTTGCTGCCAGTTGATCAATTGGTGTCTAAAGGGTTTATTATGCTTGGGAAATATTAATACAATATAATTTCCAGCTCAAAAGTTTGGCAAGAAATTGCTTACCCATCAAACAGTCAGCAGCCAGGTAACAAATTCCTTCATTTATAAGCTTCGTTCCAGTGTGCTGTTTTTAAAGCAAGCACAACAGTACTTCTAAAAGCATCAATATTAGAAATGGAACTGAGAAAGTTGACTCCTGTGCAAAATTAAATTGAATTTTATTTTATTTTTTCAAAAAAAAAAATCTTGATCATAGTTTGTGTTATGTCTTATATTGGCAAGACATATTTACAAAATGTAGAATATATATGTGTGTGTGTGTATGTGTGTGTACACACACACACACATATATATCTCAAAATTGAACTCTTGGAGGAAAGGAGATTACACTCTCATAATACAAGGTAACTCGAAGTTAGAAATTCCCTTGACAATTTAAGGAACAGCTAAGGAAAGATTCAGCAATCTGAATATTTACTATGTCATCTCCTATCTGATCTTGGCATTGTTTACAAAGTATCTAAAGACACATCTCTTTCAACAGGCTTTTAATCAACAATATTCCTTTTATTCTTCCTTTTCATCTGTATCTTTCAGGTTTCTTTCAGTCATAATTTTTTCAGGGTCTTTGAATGCTCGCCAGAGTGAAAAGGTTATAAATCAAATAAATTAGAGGAACTATAAGTCAAAACTCTGAAAATTCCTAGACTAAGCCATAGGCTAGTGGTCAAATAATATAAAGTATAAGATGATAGTAGCTTGCAGCTTTATGTTAATTTTTTAGTTTCTGAGCTCACCCCTGGATTAGCCTCCAGTCAAGGACGGAGAAGATTTAAACCTTTCTTTACTGTCCATCACTTAGTCAAGCTTCAAAGCACACCAGTGGAGATTGGGAGACATGACGAAGGTGCCATAAGAGGCATTTACAACATGCAAAAATTAGTTTGCACTGGCAAGACTGGCAAGGATGTTTAAAGATAAATCAGCTAAATGCTGGAAATGTCACCAGACACCAGGAACATATTACCATATGGGGTGGACATGTGTAGAAGCTAGAAGATACTGGACAAAAATACATACATGGTTGGAACAGATGATACAGCAACATATTGATTTAAAACCTGAAATATTTCTGTTGGAGTTTACTATAATCTGAAAATTATAGTAAAGAGAATGTATATTTAATTATCCAAGTACTAACTTCAGGTAGAATTATATTTGCACAAAATTGGAAAAGTGAAGTGATTCCGAATTAAGAAAACTTGATTAGAAAAATACTAGACTGTGCAGAAATGAATAGGTTAACATTAACAATCCAAGAGAAAGAACAAACTGAATATTATATGATACGGCATTCATTTTATCAATGGTTGGAAAATAAATATGGAAATTAGAAACTAGAGAAGACTAACATAAAACAGTAAAAATATGGTAAGAATTAAAAATGTTAAGATGGAGAATGTTAGAAGAATTAGGTATATGATGTAGATTACCGTAGTATGATGTAAGAATATAGTATTAAAGTAAAAGCAATGAATATGTATAAACTATAATAATTATTGCACAAGTTATGCGTACTCATATGCCACTATTCAAATGAAAGATGGAATGTTTGTATAAATAAAAAAAAAAAAATAAAAAAAAACATGCAAAAATTGGTTCCTGGATCCAATAGGATTGGAATTGGCATATTTAACAGGAATTAAAAAAGGGGAGTCTTGCAGATTTAATTATACTTGGTTAGATTGGCTTCAGGAGAGCAATTTGTACCATAGAGGAGACACGATTTGCTTCACAACAGCAAAGAGAATGCCCAATTTGCCTAGACAAGCCATGAAGGCGATTTCCAGGACATTTGCTTTCAGGATAGATGGAATCAGAATGGCTCATGGTTAAGATATATTTAATTTAATAGCTGGAACAATAAAGTATATAATGGACCAGAACACACTATTGTGGTTGATTGATTGAAGAGTGTGGGCTCCCGAATGAGGCAATTTACATTATGATTGGTGAGAAGGGGGAGTTTCCTTTTCTCCCGCCTTTTTTCTTCAGTGAGCTTTACATGCTATTCTGTGATTTACTTGATGATTTACCTCATGGTTAGGTGCCTGACTATCTCATTTAATGTAAATATGAATGTTAAATATGTTTATTTATATAACACTACTAGTCTGTGTCAGCATCTCTGACTGCATAAATTAAGGAATAAAATCAAGATCACATGAAGTGTTAATATCACTTTATAATGTCTTGGTAAGACCACACTTGGAATACTGCATCCAGTTTTGGTCACCACAATGTAGAAAAAGATGTGGAGACTAGAAAGAGTGCAGAAAAGAGCAACAAAGATGAATAGGGGACTGGAGGCTAAAACATATAAAGAACGGTTGTTGGAATTGGGTACATCCAGTTTAATGAAAAGAAGGACTGGGGGACATGACAGCAGTGTTCCAATATTTGAGGGGCAGCCACAAAGAAGAGGGAGTCAAGCTACTCTCCAAAGCACCTGAATGGCAGGACAAGAAGCAATGGATGGAAACTAATCAAGGAGAGAAGCAACCTAGAACTAAGGATGAATTTCCTGAAAGTTAGAACAGTTAATCAGAGGAACAACTTGCCTGCAGAATTGTAAATGCTTCCACACTAGTTGTTTTTGAAAAGAGATTGGTTTGCCATTTGTATGAAATGGTGTAGGGTTTCCTGCCTAAGCAAGAGGTTGGACTAGAAGACCTCCAAGATCCCTTCTAATTCTGTTATTCTATTCTATTCTATTCTATTCTATTCTATTCTATTCTATTCTATTCTATTCTATTCTATTCCATTCCATTCCATTCCATTCCATTCCATTCTGCATTCTACTCTACTCTACTTTACTGTATTCTACTCTACTCTACTCTACTCTACTCTATTGAATTCTATTCTATACTACTCTACTCAGTTCTACTCTGCTCTGCTCTGCTCTGTTCTGTTCTACTCTACTCTGTTCTGTTCTGTACTATTCTATTCTTTTGGACATTTGTTGAGCAATTCCCTGATATTCACATTATATACCAAAACTTTTTCAGCCTGCAATTCATTGAGTACATTTTTATCTGGAAGAGACTCCAGAATGGCCCACCAAGTTTAGAGAAGCTTGTGCTCCCTCATGCTTTTTCTAGCCCTGAAGGTCCCAGACCTGTATGGAGGGGGGAAAGGGATATTTCTTTCTGCCTTCTCTCTTAGCTTCGAGTCTGTGGGAGGTTCTCAAAAGCAGAACAAAGTGAAGCATCAGAGTAACTCTGTGAAGCTGTTTTTCAAGGTCTGCTTTAGTGAAAAGTGAAGCATGCCTTTGAAGCTTCATAAGGAACCATTACATACTATAAAAGGCTAATGTGCTGAAAAAAGTGGAAGCCACTACAAATGGCAACAAGTTAAATAAATGAGTTTCTTCTGGGCAGCACCCACTGACAAAAGGACTAAATATGTTGCTTCCATACAACCTGTGAGCCTGAGTGTTCATTTGAGTTAAAAATGCATCAAAACATATGTCAACTCAAAGAGAGCAAAAAACACTATTTGGGCTACACCTTATTGCAGGTAGTCCTCGACTTACCATCACAATTCAGCCCAAAATTTCTGTTGTTCAGTGAGACAAGTGTCTCAGTGAGACATTTGTTAAGTGAGTTTTCCCCCCTTCCCTTTTACGACCTTTCTTGCCACCGTTGTCAAGTGAATTGCCACAGTTGTTAAGTTAGTGACATGGTTGTTAAGTGAATCTGGCTTCCACATTGATTTTGCTTCTCAAAAGGTCACATGACCTTTATAACACCACAAGCATTGAGTCAGTTGCCAATCATCTGAATTTTGATCACATGATCATGGGGATGCTACAAAGGTTGTAAGCGTGAAAAATAGTTGAAAGACACATTTTCCAACACTGTTGTAACTTTGAATGGTCACTAAATGAAAAATTGTAAATCTAGGACTACCTGTACTTATGGGTTATGGCAGATCCAAGTAAGTACATGGATCTCATATCAGGTTGTAAAGCACCTCCAGTGTTATTTATTTATTCAGAGACACAAGATACTGGTGTTCTGTTGCAGATTTAGAACCGTTATTGTTCACTTTTTGAATCAGAAGTTCATTCACTCATAGTTATACTCAACTCAAAGTTTAGCTGGATTTGGATTTCAGAAGACTTGAGGTAGGACACTTAACTTATGTGGTACTTTATTCTATGTGGTGACTCTGAGGCTCTATAGTTCTCATTTATAAATTGCCTTGCAAGGACAATGCTTAGCTGTTCTTCTCATAGAGGACCAGTGGTTAATGGCACCAAGTTAGAAACCAGGACAACATGAGTTCTAGACCAGTGGTGGGATTCTACCAATTTCCTTACCAGTTCAGTGATCACCAGGGGTGGGTTTCTACTGGTTCTGTCCACCTCTGTAGAACCGGTAGCTCTGAAGAGCAGCAGACATAGAACCGGTTCTATGTCTATGGATGTTTTTGCCCACCTGCCCACCCGGGCTCTTCTTACCCGATCTTTATTTGCTGATTTTTCAACTTCAGTTGCCATGTGAGGCACAGCTAAAGTTTAAAAAGCAGGAAAAGAGGGCTGTTTCAAAGGCTGCTTCTCTGCACCCAGCGTGCTGATGACGATTTACAGGCGCACCCAGAGGGAAGCACATCATAAATCACCAAACTTCATAAATCCCGAACCGGTAGTTAACCCTGTCATATCCTACCCCTGGTGATAGCGTACTTTGTGCGTGCATGTGCACAGATTTCCAAACACCAGCTAAGGCTCTGCTGCACCAATCAGAGAGAATAAGCTTTTATCTCCTTTCTCTTCTCACTGATCGTTGGAGCTTTTTTTAAATTACCAGTTCAGCCGAACCTGTAGTAAAAATTGCTACTAATTCGGGTGAACCGGGGTGAATCGGTAGCATTTCACCACATGATGGCAAACCAATAGTGAAATCTTGCCAAAAGACTTATAGGAAGTTTCTAGGCTGTCATTAGGAGTCAAGACTGACTGGAAGGTACAAAACAAACAAACTCAAATTCTTCTCATCACTCGAGGTAGTTTTTCACCATCACCTTATCAAATTCACATGGGAATCTTATCTGTTGTTTGCAAAACCATCTCTTGTGGGATCTTATCAATGTTCATCCTGGCATTTTTCAATTCCTGCAGAAATTATTATCATTTAACATATATTATGACTGTCATATCCAGAAGACTGTGGGTAGTATGTACTGCCTTTCCAAGTAGGTCTCATCTCTGCAGTAAAATTTCAAATTGTAGGCCTTCCAGTTCCAGAAGAGGGAAGGGGAAGGGGAAGAAGATGAAGAAGAAGACTAGGAAAAGGAAAAGGAAGAGGAGGAGGGGGGAAGAAGAAGAAGAAGAAGAAGAAGAAGAAGAAGAAGAAGAAGAAGAAGAAGAAGAAGAAGAAGAAGAAGAAGAAGAAGAAGAAGAAGAAGAATGCCTGATCATCCATAGCTTCAGAAAATACATGGCATCCCATTTCATATTAGCATTGCGTGACCAACATGATTAAAAATAATAACAACCTGGCATTATGCAAGATAATATAGTATGCCGATACTACATGCATACTGTAGTAAGAATATACTAGTATTACATGCTGTTGGACTGAAAGTAATTTCATGCTAATATTACAAAATAAATAAATAAATAAATAAATTCTGGAGTGAGCAAAAATAAATGCATCAGCCAGAGGAGGTAAATAAGATCACAATGGCCTGAGGAACTGAACTAATTCCTCCCCCATATGTATATTTTTTGGCTTGTACTTACATCAATTTTATTTAAGCACTTCAAGGTTCATTTTAGGATACAGACACTTCCTACACTCCAGCTTGAATCTGCTGGGGACAACTGCATATAAAACTGCAAAGACCTTGTCAATGGGTGTGAACAGCTATTTTAGCTTTGTGTTACACTAGTCAAAAGATTAGCTGGCAGTCAGCTGTAATTACAAACAGCTGTTCTGTTTGAGGATCAATGGTCTAGCACCAAAGGGTTAGGGTTTCTCAAAGAAATTGAGCTGAAAAGCATCCATTTTCATATTAACAAGAGAGGTTTAAGTATTAAGAAAGAAGCATCTAGAGGATCAAAAAGATTGGGAGGAGGTAGTCTCGTGTGCTTTTAATGACTGCTTGGGAATATTTGCAGGTAAGGCAAATATTTTATTGAAATATTGACGCCTGGGGAATTGTCCATTGTCAGTCAATAGGAGTGCTGATTAAGTACCAGCTTATCAAGTACTTAGGAGCCAGGACTTGGAAGCACACGGAAATAACAGCTAATCGCTGGCCATCAACACACCGATCAATCAATAGGAAGGTATCACATAAATACGACTCACAGAACAGTGCAAAGTATATATTCAGCACAAGTCTGAAAGCTTGGAAGAACAAACTTCTGGTTTGGTGACCAACCCAGATTTGATCTTGCAACATGATCCTGGGACATGCATATTCGCCTTTATTTTATGTTCCATTTAATTGTATCCAATTCTCAGATTGGACCTGTGGTTTTCTTGGCAAGGGTTTTCACAAATGGTTTACCATTGCCTCTTTCCTGGGACCGAGAGAAAGTAACTGGCCAAAAGTCACTCAGTTGGCTTCAAGCCTAAGCTGGGACTAGAATTCATGGCCTTCTGGTTTCTAGCCTGAGGCCCTCACCATCAGACAGAACTGGCTTTCTAGCACTAAATGCACAGTTTCTAGTGTCATAAATACTATATGCACTTACACACAAAGGCCACACATACCTAAAATGTTGACCACATGTGAAGTTTAGAAGATCAAGAGTGAGTTACAAGTGAAATTCAGAAGATGAAGAGGTGAATCACTGCAGATGGACATCAGGCTCAGATTTTATTGCTACCCACTGGGTTTTGTAGGGCTTCTGTCAGGATTCTGGCAGTTACCCCAATTAAATTATGAGTCTTGAGCCAAACTTCCAAAACTTAAAAAGGATTTATTGGGAATTAACATATCCAGCACTGCCTGGGTGTAGCTGACTCTGAGACACATAATTCATTGTCACCTCTGATCCTGGTTTTCCTCCCACTCCCTGGGTGTATCATAATTAATATTCTCCAATGAGACACATCCATAGCCAAGAGTCAGCAATCATGCTCTCCAGTTAGAATTTTGCATGACAGAAACTTCAATCACGTAGTTACTATCTTTGAAAACTATTTATGGAATGCACTTTTGATTTCCAAGCAAACCCCGTTCTCCCTTCCCTTTCTGTTGGCAACTCTAAAAAGACCATAAAAATATTTTATGAGTTGACAGCTGAACTCTAGGATAACTCAGGAGAAGAACCTTTACTCCGTGAACTGGACTATTTGGGAATAATCTAGCCCCAAATCCAATGAGATCTAAAATGTAAATCTTTATATAGATTCTCAGTCATCCAGGTCACAGTTGTCCCAAAAGGTACTTTTCCAAGAAGCAACTGGACTTTATGGTTTTACTTTGAAGACCTTTCACTTCTCATCCATTCTTCGGCTCAATGTGAGTCCTATTTTGATTCCACCAAAAGGTGGTTTTTGTTTTTTGTTTTTTTTTAAGCACCTTTTTTCATCTGCAGGTAGTTCTTGGATTACAAGCACAATTGGGACAAGAATTTCCATTGCTATGCAAGGCAGCTGTTATGTGGGTCATGGATATTCTAATCTTTTTTTTTTGGGGGGGGGTGCATGGCTGTATAGCAAATCATTGCATTTGTTAAGTGAATCAGGTGATTGTTAAATGAATCCAGCTTCCCCTCCAGTCAGTTTGTTTGGCAGAAGCTTGCTGAGAATGTCACAAATGGTGATCACATGACCTCAGAATGTTGCAATCATATATGTGTGTATGTGTATCTGTGTGCGGGCAGGCAAGTGTCCAAATTTTGATCATGTGATCCTGGGGATGCTGTGACAGTCATAACTACAACTGGGTCATGTTCTAAGTACCCAGCCCCAGAAACAGCACAACACACAGTTGGAAGCAAGAACCACTTGAGTGCAAGCTGGAATTTCAGCATGAAATGAAATGGAAGTTAACTCAGCACTCTTCACTCCCGCCACACAGCTGATTTTAATGGGGCAGACCACCCCACACCTTCTCCAGCAGCTTCTAAACACTGTGGCTTCTCCGCCTTTCTGTTGGCATGCCTCCTTCCAGATCCACCTCCCCAGCTGGGCTTCATGTTCCCCATTTCTCTGTCCTTGCCGATCGCACACCCGTCCAGACATTCACATCTGGTTCATATTTCAAGTCCGGTGCAAAGCCAACCTGTGAGTCCCATCATTGTGTAAGCAATCCCTCCCGACTGGCAGGGCTTTCTCCTTCTCCCTCTGGTTTTCTCCCTCACTATGTATGGCAACCCTGAGATGGCATGCCAGACGCTTTCCATTACAAACTGATTGTAACTCACTTTTTTCAGGGCTCATTGTAACTTCAAACAGTCCCTAAGTGAATGGTTGTAAGTCAAGGACTCTCTATTTGACTTTGTACTAGTTTGGGTTATTTTACCAACGGAAGCTATCGGGCAACACAGCTCATTTTTCCAACAGCCATAAAAGGATGCATGAGAGGCAGCTCACATTTTGCAAGGGAGTCAGAAGAAGCATGCTTGTAATTTTAAAACAAACTTCAAGACAAAACAGAACATCATCTGGAAAGGAGGCACAAGAGGAGAGGGGAGAAGGGTAAAAACAAAGAAAAAGAGAGAGGGGGGGGGACAAGAACACCCAGAGGCAGAATTTGATCTGAACTTTCTCAAGCATCACAGCAGAACGAAAAATCTAAGATGTCTTTCTGTTAACATACGCTGGAATTAAACAGCTGAACGTGGGTGATTCCTGAAGTTTGATGTCTCTGGATGCCTAACTACGGGTAGTGGTAGCCCTCAACTTATGATCACAATTGAGCCCACAATTTCTCTTTCTAAGCAGTTGGTAAATAGTGGTGGGATTCAAATATTTTTACCACCTGTTCTGTGGGTGTCGCAGAGGGTTTGCTACTGACCTTCTTTTGCAATCTTGCACTCCTTATGTCTTCAATAGCTGACACGTTGTGCTGTCTGAAGCAGTTGAGTTTCAAAACCAAGAAATAAAGGTCAGAATAGAGCTGGGGCGGGCAGGTGGACCCAATAGCTGATCGTCAGAGCAAACCAGTTCATTCTTAGATGATCCTCGGAGCTACCAGTTCAGCCGAACCATCACTGTTGTTAAGAGAATTGTCAAGCCCGAAATTGACGAATGTTTAGTCGGTTTAGTTAGGCTTAGTATGTATTCTTTTTCTTACATTCTCATTGGCAGTCATGGAGAAAGGGTTTTGGGCTTGCCACATTCCTAAAGGGGGAGGAGTATTCTCGTAAATAGGCAGGTCGCTTCACCTGTCTGCTTGACCTGTGCTGTTCCATTGGTTTCTGTCCTGGCTCTGGTTCCGGTGGGCTGCTAGCTGGGTTGGATGGTGAAAATTGTGGCTCTGGGCTACTTTCCCTGCTTACACCAGTGCTGTCTTCCGGGTTCCCTGGATCTGTTTCCATCGCAGTGCTGTCATGTAGCAAGGTCACTCCACTCCACTGGTTGGTTGTGTAGACTGTTGGGTTTCGATTGTTATTTCTTTTTTGGCCTCCTCAATGTTCCTTCCCTCCCCCCCAGCTAGAGATTCCGGGGCTGAGATAGGACTAGGTGCTAATCTGGAATGGAGTTGGTCTATGTGGCGTTTCCACATCTTACTCTCTGCAGTGTGTAGGTGATAGGATCAGGGTCCCATAAGTTGCGTTATGGTAGCGGGGACCCACAATGGGTCACCCGAGAAGTTTTTCGCAAACACGAGGTCACCTTCCTGGAATGCCCGACACTTGCTGTTGGATCCTGGGGGTTGTTACAGCATGTAGTTTGGGTGGAGGCGATCGAGATGCGAGCGAAGTTTCCGGCCCATCAGG
Source organism: Hydrophis major (assembly GCA_033807585.1). Taxonomy (NCBI): domain Eukaryota; kingdom Metazoa; phylum Chordata; class Lepidosauria; order Squamata; family Elapidae; genus Hydrophis; species Hydrophis major. The sequence goes on along the minus strand of CM066332.1, from coordinate 8,822,130 downwards.
AGTTCAGCTGGGGTTTTGTTCGTGGTACTGTTTGGGGTTATGTGCTGGAGGAGAAGCATCCGGTTTATTTTGTCGTCAATGTTGCCGTGGTCCATTTTGTGCAAAGTCTTTTTTTACAAATTGAACCATTCACTCAGCCCTACCATTGGCCGCAGGGTGAGCTGGCGATGTTAAAGCATGGCGGATGCCCCAATCTGCCAGGTACTGTTCGAATGGCAGGGCAGTGAATTGGGGGCCATTATCGGAGACCAGGACATCCGGCAATCTGTGGGAAGCGAATAGCTTATTCAGCTTTTTAGTGACTGCCTCTGTGGTGGTGCTTTTCATCTTGTGGACTTTGAGCCAGTTTGAATAGGCATCCACTGTGAGGAGGAAAGTGTGTCCTCTTGTGGGTCCCGCAAAATCGATGTGGATATGGGACCAAAGACCTTTAGGCATTTCCCACTGAGTTGGGGGAGTTTTTGAAGAATTGGAGCGAGTTTCCTGGCATTTGCTGCACTTTGCTATCCAGGTCTCTATCTGTTTGTCTAACCCAGGCCACCATGCGTAACTCCTGGCCAATGCCTTTATCCGCACGATGCCTGGATGTCCATCGTGCAACATTTTTAATACCCTATATTGCAATTTCTCCGGGATTACGACTGTCTCCCCACACTATGCAGCCCTTTTGGGAGAATAGCTCTGTTTGATGATTCCTAAATGGCTTGAACATGTCATTGGTTGCGCTGACCGGCCAACCGGTTCAACCTAGCTGAGGACTCGTGCCAAAACAGGGTCCTTTTTTGTTTCTAAGGCGATGTCTTGAGCAGTCAGCGATGGTGATTTGAGAGTTTCTATTTGCAATATGGCTAAGGTTGGAGCTGGGTCCTCTATGACGTCTGTAGTGGAGAGCGACTCAAAGCATCAGCGTGGGGAATGGTTTTCCCTGGGCAGTGTTGCAATCGGTAATCGTAGGCGGTTAAAAATTCTGACCAATGTGTCATTCTTGGTGATAAGATATGGGGAGTTGGTTTGTTTCCCACCAAGATACCAAGTAGCGGCTTGTGGTCTGTAATTATGGCAAAGGTTCTCCCATACACATATTCATGGAAACGTTTAATTGCGGATACAATAGCGAGAGCCTCTTTATCAAGTTGACTATAATTCCTTTCGGTCTTAGACAAAGTTCTCGAAAAGAATGCAATAGGTGCCTCATTCCCATTTGGTAGGACATGGCTTAAAATGGCTCCCACTCCAAATGGTGAAGCGTCACAGGTAACCGTCAAAGGTCTCGTTGTATTGCATTAATACAGCATCGGAGGTTAAGAGGTCTTTTACTTGTTGGAATGCCCTTTCTTCACACCGTCCCCAGATCCAGGAAGCCTTTTTGTCGAGAAGTCTATGTAGGGACTTGACTACGGTCACCTTCTGGGACAAGAAGATGTTATAAAAGTTAATGAGTCCCAGGAAGGCTTGGAGGTCTGCCTTATTCCTAGGTCTCGGGTTGTTTTTGATTGCGGTTAGTTTTTTTTCGGTGGGGTGGATTCCTTGTCTGTCAAGAAGGTATCCCAGGAACTTCACTCTCTCCATACAAAGTTGACACTTGTCCCTTTTTACCTTCAGACTAGCGTCTTTAAATTTCTGATTTGTACAAATAACTCTTTAGTGGGGGCAGCTATTAGGACGTCGTCAAAAATAAGGCACGATGCCTTTTATGCCTTGTAATAGTCTCTCCATTAAACTTTGGAAAATGCCAGGTGCCACACTTACTCCGAATTGGAGTCTATTGCACTTGAAGGTGCCTCTATGTGTAACTATAGTCTGGGCTTTTGCAGTTGTCCCGTCTACAGGTAGTTGCTGGTACGCCTGAGCTACGTCCAATTTTTGCAAATATTTTTCCACCACCCAGGGAATGAAGAAGGTGTTGGACCACCAGTACTGGGTAAGCGCTCTGTTGAAGAGCATGATTTAGGGTGGCCCGGTAATCCCCACAAATTCTTAATGAACCATCTGGCTTCATGGGCATTACTATTGGAGTTTCCCAGCGGGCATGGTCAATCGGTTCCAATACGCCCTGGGCTATCAGTTTATCTAGCTGTTCGTCGATCTTCGGCTTTAAGGACTTAAGCCGAATGGGAGCTACATCAGGGCTGAGATTAAATGATATAGGGGTCCCCTTGTACTTGCCCAATGTTCCTGTGAACAAGTCCTGGAATTCCTGGATGAGAGCCTCTTCCCAGTCATCGCTTCTGGTTTGGTGTATACCAGCTAGTTCAATCCCGAGTGGGGCGAACCACTGTAACCCTAACAAACTGGGTTGGTCACAATCGATGACAGTCAGTGGAAGCATCGCGGTACAGTCCTTGAAGGATACTTGGACGTGGCTGGAACTGACAACTGGAATTCTGTTTCCCTGGTAGTCTTTTAGGATGATTCGTTGAATGCTGAGGTCTTGGTGGCAGATGGCAGGGATCAGCTGTTTGAAGGTTTTCCAGGATACCATTGATAGGGATGATCCCGAATCGACTTCCATGATACACGGTCGATTCTCAATAGTAACCCTTACGTGGATCTTTCTTGCATCGAACGATGAAGCATGGCCGATAATAATGGTTTGGTGGGCCTCTTCTCATCTCATTGAAGAGGCAGGTGCTCGATTTCTGTAGTAGTAGTGGTTGTTCCATTGGTGGTTCAGACGGTCCCGATTCTCAGGACTTTTGCCTGTCTCCCGATGGAGGTTGCTCTCCCTTTGGCTGGGACTGGACTCTTGCTTGTTTCTGCAGACTTTTGCAATGTGGCCTCTTTTCCCGCAAGTACAGCAGAGTGCGTCGAGGAATTTGCAGTCCGATCACGGGTGGTTTGCCCCGCAATCAGCAAAATTGGTGTGGATGTGTCTGGTTCCTTTGCTCTCATTCCGAGCGGAGCCAGTTGACCTCCTCTTCCTCACTGTCTGAGGATGATTCAAGGTCTTTGTGGTGGGTGGTGATAGTGTGCTTCTCAGCGGCAAGTGGACTCTCGTTAGCCAGTTGCCGAAGTGGTGCGTTCGCTCGGCACATTCGACCGGCTGACTTCCTGGTTGCTTCTGCAGCAGTAGCGTCGGCCATGACATCTGTAAGGCTGATGTCTCCTTTTGCCATAAGTTTACTCTGCACTTGTGGTACATTTAATCCCAGAACTATGTGGTCTCTTAGGGCTTCCTTGAAGTTTGCAAAACTACAAAGGCCTCCTAGGTTCCGGAGGTCGGCTACGAAATCCCCAAGGCTCTCGTCCTTCCATTGGTCCCTCTGGTAAAACTCGTGTCTTCGTATCAGTGTAGGTACTGTGGGTGCGTAATGGGCCCGGAGGATTGGGGCGAGGGTATCCTAATCCATGGTCTTCACTTCTGCTGGTTTTGCCAGTGCTTTAGCCATTTTGAAAATGGTGGGGCCGCAATGAGTCAGGAACACCACTCGTTTCTTGCCAGGTGTAGCATCTTTTAAATTGTTCATCTCTAGAAACATCTGGAAGCGATCTATATATGAGTCCCAGTCTTCGGTTGCTGGGTCGAATGGTGTGGGTGGTATGGCGCCGCTCATCATCTTGCCGTTTGCTGAGTGTGCTCTTCAGCCATGTGCTCTGTCTTGTTCGATGCGTACTTAGTCAGCTCTATCGTCTCTGCATCCCATCCTCATCGCCAGTGTTAAGTCCTGATCATGGGCGCAAGGAACGGAGACGAGACATCGAACAGTGACTTCAACTCTTTATTGTAAAATAAGAACAGAGCAAATATTTGGGCAGCAGCAGCTCTTTTATAGAGCTGGCTGCTGTCAAAACAACCAATGATTTGAGTTTACCGCTTTCACAAGCATCCAATCAGAGGGGCCCGTTAACAGCCAATCAGACTGGCCAAAAACCACCAATCATGATTCGCTATTTGCAGGCCAATGAGAAGTGCAGGATTACAAGCCTGCTGTAAAATAAAGCTGTTTAGGGTTGTATCGCTGCATTGGCTTAGTCCATAACAGATCCCATCCCTGATTGAGCTATTTAATGATGTGTAGAGGAACAAGATAGAGTTGCCATCTTGGATGATTTTGTGTCCAATTGACTCTGCAAGGAGTGAACAATGAAGTCAAGATGGAATGGAAGCTCCATCCAATTTCTGCAGTGACATAAAATGGCTGCAATTTTGATTGCGCTACTAAGTCTGCCGTCTTGATTTTTTTTTTTTAATCTGTGCCTTGTGGATGTCCTTGTTGTCCCATTTGTCAGTTAAACATGGGGAAAGAAACCCTCCATATAAGAAGATGATGTGCATAAGAGTTTCAATACACTTGAAGACCCGGATCACAAAAGATCCTGGTTTTGTAGAAGTGAACATACAATTTTATGAGAAAATAGAGATTACACTTCACAATGAACAGACACACAGGGACATGATATCCCAATCATTCTTATATGTCGTTTATAATGTTTTTTTTAAAAAAAAATGAAGGAAAAACTTCAAATTAATACAGAACTGGGACAGAACAGAATTATTGCTTTAAAAAGAAACTACACAGAACTTGCCATAGTATAATGAAAACCATTTATATACTTAGCATTTATTTGCAAAGGTAAAGTCTACTTGTATTCGCAAAGAGTCCGTTAAAACAAGAGTTTCAAACTCAGTGGAAATTATTTTAAATTTTATTATGCAAAAGAGGGACAGCTTCATCATTTTATTTTAAAGCTATAGCAGAGCAAGATTTTACGACAGATATTATACAGATGTGATGTTTGGGCTAGGGGGGGAAAAAAGTCATGTCTTCTATTTTCTGGAAGTATTTTTAAAAATGGCTTTCAGTGAAGAACTACAGACTCACTTCTTATTTCAGCAAGAGCTCAGATATTCAACTCTTTTGATCAACTTCCGAAGAAGATACCAACTCTCTGTTTTACTACTGGTTTGAAGTTTCAAAGGACAGAAAGACAAGAAGATAGATATTGAAGAGTCTAGTCTAAGAAACTCCTCTACTCTGATGACTTCCCTTGGAGGGCTCAGAGGCTGGAAATTTAGAATATATAAAGCTGGCAACCAAGTCCACTATGTCTCCATGGTATGGCTGATTGAAAAAAAGCCTAACAGGCAACATATTCCTCAGTGAATATAAAAGTGAGGTCACCTTCAAGTTGAACTCAGCTCCTGGAGATGTCATAGACACATACCAAGCTGAACTTCACAGATATTTCACAAGTTTTCAGACTTGCAAGATTCATGGCTTTTTTTTCACAGATTTTCAAACTCGCAACATCCTGTGAATGTAGCCTTACCATAAAGTAAGAATTAGTTCATCCGGTCTTGTGTCCTGTCTGGTTTGCCTGGGAGGGATGATATCAATCTTGTAAGATTGAAAGTACAAACTTCCTGCTGCTATTTTTAACTGCTTGATTAATTAGAGTGAGGCCAACCTATGGCTCTTTCTGTGACCATTAAGCTACTGGGGGCTCCTCTGTTTATTGTTTGATTGTTTCCTAGGCAGCATCTCTTCCCCACATCCCCCAAGGTCCCCCTCACAACACATTACATATATGTTCATTCTGTTCATTATTTTCATTCTGTTCCCCATACCAGCTTTGGAAGCCATATTAGAACCAGAAGCTTCCGCGCTGCCACATTCTTGAGCTTGGGAATTTGGGGGGAGGGATTTAGTACAGCATATGTAGTTAGACATATTAGCATTCTTCTTGTGGATCAGGGTCATATTGTTCCTGCACTTGGAAGAGGTGTAGTTGAAGGGATGTCTCAAGTTGGGACGAAACGTGATTGGGTCATGTGATGGACTGATGGGTGCAGGGATTGGGTTTGTCTTTTTGAATTACTGAGGGGAAAACCCAGAACTCTCATATTTGAGTTTTCCCAGATGGGCAGGTGTTGTGGCTCCAAGTCCTGAGCCTGCATTCTTAGAGGAAGAAGATTCGGAAGATGAGGAGGAATTGGGAATGCCTTCCTCCTTAGGACCTTCCTCTTCGGCAATGCCTTTCTCCCTGATTGTGCCTCATGTGTCAGCAGATAACCGAGAGGAACAGACTGAGGCTAATCAGGAGAAGGAGGAGGGCATATTGGAGCAACCTTTGACAGGGGATCAAGCAGACGAATGCTGGCTTGATGCGAGGCAGCGTCGCAGGCAAAAGTGTGGGCTGCAGTGCAGGAGGTGTGGATGAATGAGAGAGTGAGCCGAATTAGTGACACGCCCCACAGGGAATAAAAGTGGGTGTGTTTGCTCTGGAATCTTCGTACGGGACAACGTGTGACTTATTCAGAGGAGCTTCGGAGTATTCTGTGTTGTGACAGCTTGTGTGATTTATATTCCTGTTTTCTTGTCGGACTTGGCAGACAAGCGTGTATGAGACTGCCAAGAACTTTATCGGCTCAAGGAATTAACTCTATAATTACTGGATTTGCTTGCCTGTTTGTATTCAGTTGGAGTTTGGACTTCTCACCTCCTTTGTAAACATGAGACATAACAGGCAGGTATACCTACTCTAAGAAAATGAGCTTTTGAGAAAATGTCTGTCTCAGAGTTTTTGATTGGAACTGGGTTTTTCTGGAATGCTGACATCTCACTTTCTAACACCCTCCTCCTCCTCCTCCTCCTCCTCCTCCTCCTCCTCCTCCTCCTCCACCTCCTCCTCCTCCTCCTCCTCCTCCTCCTCCTTTTAATGTCAGCACATTGTATTTTCTTTACATCATGCCAGGTTGTTATTTTTAAACTTGTTGGTCATGTGATGGTAATATGAAATAGGATGCCATGTATTTTTCTGAAGTTATGGATGATCAGGCATAAATATTTCTTCTTCTTCTTCTTCTTCTTCTTCTTCTTCTTCTTCTTCTTCTTCTTCTTCTTCTTCTTCTTCTTCTTCTTCTTTTTCCTCCTCCTCCTCCTCCTCCTCCTCCTCCTCCTCCTCCTCCTCCTCCTCCTCCTCCTCCTCCTCCTCCTCCTCCTCCAGGGGAAGCTTTGATCATTTATGGACAAGTTGTCTGAAAGTCATGACTTTATAAGATTATAAGAAGAAGATTATAAGAAGACGTTCCTACTGTGAATATGCCATATTGATTCACAAAACAGTATTTTATGTAATGACCAATGGATAACTTCTGGGAAACACATTTGGTGGAATGGAAATGAAGCTGGCAGGGTCTGGATGTGGACCAATTTAGCAACACTCTCTGAATGTTGTGTCCGCGAAATGATGCCAGGAGTCGGTGACTTAGTGCAAAGCTCTTTATTGATCTGCGGGAACCGAACTGGCGAAAGGAAAAAAGCCCGCGGCTTTTATTCCTTTCGCCACGGCGGCTGCGGCCAATGGCACCGCTTTGAATCTCCCGCAGTCTGAACGGACCAATCGCGGGAGATTCTTAGCGAGCCAATCGGCGCGGCTCACCTGACCAATCGGAGAGCCCCGCGCTTTGGCCAATCAAAGCGCGGGGATCTCGAGTATGTTAATGAAGGACAGAACACCCCTCCCCTCTTGGTTCAGTCCTTACGTTGCGTAGTCACGTAGGTAGGCGGGGCTCCGTCTGGTCCTACTTGATCTGCGCAACTCAGTTGTAGGCTGGATCCCGGCCGGTTCGGTCAGGATCTCTGTTGCTCCTGCTGCTGTCGTGGGAACCGGCTGGTCGATCGGGCCGGTCCTTTCTCCGTAGCTCCCTCCTGGGCCTTCCGGGTTGGTTGAGCTATGGGTTTCGCCGCTCCCGCTCGGTCTTTCCAGGTCAGTTGAGCTGGCTTGGCTGTTCCTTTCTGGTGAGGGGTCGTGATGGCTGCGTTCCGGTGAGTACTGCTGGTTTATTTTTCTTTGGATTCGGTCCCCTGGGTATTCCCTCCCCCCTTGGTTTGCGTTGCGGGGGTTGGGTTTGTTTGTTTGTGCGTCGGCGGTTTGTTGGTTTGCAGTTCTCGACCTAAGTTGGTCGATGTGGCGTTTCCACGCTCGTCCGTCTGCTGTTTGTAGCCAGTACGAGTGTGGGCCTGTTGCTTGGGTGATGACGGCTGGGATCCATAGAGGGTCTCCCGTCAGGTTTTTTGCATATACGGGGTCCCCGGGTGCGAAAGTTCGGTGTTTGGTGCTTGAGTCTGGGGGCCTCTCCGGGTTATACGTAGGGTGTAACCTGTAGAATGGGGACCTTAGCTTTCTACCCATTAGTAGTTCGGCTGGGCTTTTATTGGTTGTGGTATTCGGGGTTATGTGTTGGGTGAAGAGTAGTCTGTTGATTTTCTCTTGGATCTCCCCGTGGTCTATTTTCCGGATGGTCTTTTTAGTGAATTGGACCATCTGTTCTGCCCTACCGTTCGCCGCCGGGTGCGCCGGTGCTGTCAGCGCGTGGCGGATGCCCCTTTCCACTAGGAATTTTTCAAATTCCAGCGAGGTGAACTGGGGCCCGTTGTCGGAGATGACGACGTCTGGGAGGCCGTGTGTTGCAAAGAGTTTGCAGAGTTCCTTGATCACGGCCTCCGTGGTTGTCGTCTTCATGTTGCTTACCTCCAGCCAGTTGGAGTAAGCATCAACTGTTATGAGGAAGGTGTGTCCTTTTGTGGGCCCGGCGAAGTCTATATGGATTCTAGACCAAGGTCCCCTTGGGATTTCCCACTCTAGGACGGGTGCTGTGGGTGGGCTGGGCCTCGTTTCCTGGCATCGTTGGCACCTAGCTACCCAGGCCTCTATTTGTTTGTCCATCCCTGGCCACCAAGCGTAATTTCTGGCCAGGGCTTTAGTCCTCACGATGCCAGGGTGCCCCTCGTGTAGCATTTCCAAAACCTTCCCCTGTAGCTTTTCCGGAATGACCACCCTGTCCCCCCATAGTATGCACCCTTTTAACAACGAGAGCTCCGTTTGGTGGTTTCGGAACGTTTTGACCGACTCGTCATTGTCCCTTTCCGGCCACCCTTTCTCCACCCAATGCAACACCCGCGCCAGACGTTTGTCTTTATTAGTCTCTCGGGCAATGTCTGACGCGGTTATGGGCAGGTTGGGTAGAGTCTCTATGCTGAGGGTGGTCGTTGTGGGTGCTGGGTCGGTGTCGGGTTCCGGTAGTGGCGAGCGGCTTAAGACGTCTGCATGGGAGATCGTCTTACCCGGTCTGTGTATGAGTTCGTAGTTGTAGGCTGCCAGGAACTCGGACCACCTTGTCATTCGGGGAGACAGAATGTTCGGGGTGGCCCAGTTCCCTGCAAGGATTCCCAGCAGCGGCTTGTGGTCCGTTATGATGGTGAAAGTCCGGCCGTAGAGGTATTCGTGGAATCGTTTTATGGCGGCAACTATAGCCAGAGCCTCTTTGTCCAGTTGGCTATAGTTCCGCTCCGGTTTGGTGAGGGTCCTTGAAAAGAACGGCGCCGACGCCGAAGGGTGATGCGTCGCATGTGACGGCCAGAGGTAGGGTCTCATTGAATTGTATGAGGACGGCGTCGGAGGTGAGGAGGTCCTTCGTTCTTTGGAAGGCGGCTTGCTCCTGTTTCCCCCAAGTCCAGGTCACCGCCTTGTCCAGGAGCCTATGCAAGGGCTCCGCTGCCGTCGCCTTTTGGGGTAGGAAAACATTGTAAAAATTCAGTAACCCCAAGAATGCTTGTAGCTCAGTCTTTGATTTGGGGGTGGGGGCTTCTTTGATGGCCTTGATTTTTTTGCTTGTGGGGTGAATGCCGTGCCGGTCTAGGAGGTAGCCCAGGAATTCCACTCGTTCCGTGCAAAGCTGGCATTTTTCCCTCTTTACTTTTAGCCCCGTCTCCTTAAATTTAGTTAGGACCTCCCTTAGTCGACCTTCTAGTTCAGCTTGGTTGGCTGCCGACACTAGGACGTCGTCGAAATAAGGTACCACCCCCTTGATACCTTGCAATAGCCTCTCCATTAGGCTCTGGAATATGCCCGGTGCCACGCTGACTCCGAATTGGAGTCGGTTGCATTTGAATGCTCCCCGGTGGGTAACGATGGTCTGCGCTTCTGCCGTTTGCTCGTCGACCAGCAACTGTTGGTATGCCTGGGCGAGATCGAGCTTGGCGAAAACCTTGCCCCCTCCCAGTGAGTGCAGTAGGTGTTGCACTACTGGGACGGGGTAGGCGCTTTGTTGCAGCGCGCCATTTAGGGTGGCCTTATAGTCCCCACAGATTCTCACCGACCCATCGGGCTTGATCGGGGTGACTATGGGGGTCTCCCACCGGGCGTGGTCTATGGGCTGCAGGACCCCTTGTTTGACGAGCTTATCAATTTGCTCGTCTATTTTGGGTTTCAGTGCGAATGGCACCCGCCTTGGTTTCAGGCGTTTGGGGGGGACGTTAGGGTCTAGGTCGAACGAGATAAGGGGCCCTCGGTACTTGCCTAGGTTTCCGTCGAAGACCTCTTGGAACTCCCGGGCTAGTTGCTGCTCCCAGCCGTCGTCGGTGACGTGGTCGACTCCCGTGAGGGCGATGTCGAGCGGGGCGAACCATTGCAGTCCCAGTGGGCTTGGGCGGTCGCGGTCGAGTGGAAATCGCCCTGGTGTGTTGTCGTCTCGGTTTTTGGCTCGGTCGACCTCGCCGGGTTGTTGTTTCCACCGCAGTCCCTCGTGTCCGGTCTGCGCATGCTGTCGGCGGAAGTTCGGGTTGCTTCTGCGGCTGCGGCTGCGGTGAGGATGTCTGCTAGGCTGATGTTGCCCTGAGCCATCAGCCAGCTCTGGAGGGCGGGGTCCCACAGACCGAGCACGATTCGGTCTCTCAGAGCGTTGTTTAGGTTATCGAATTCGCAGAGCCCCCCTAGGCGCCGCAGCTCGGCAACGAAGTCGCTGAAACTCTCACCCGATCTCTGGTCCCGCCGGTAGAACTCGTTGCGCCGGATCAGGATGGGTACCTCTGGGGCATAGTGTCACCGAAGGATGGGTTCGAGGACGTCCCAGTCCATGGTGGTCACATCGGCGGACTTGGCCAACGCTTTGGCCATCTGGAAGACCTCGGTCCCGCAGTGGGTGAGGAAGACAGCACGTTTCAGTGGGCCGGAGGCATCCTTCATGCCGGTGCACTCGAGGTACATGCGGAATCGGTCGGAGAATGATTCCCAGTCCTCGGGGGCGGGGTTGAAGGGGGCGGGCGGTGCGATTTTTGCCATCTCGGTGCTTTGTCTGGCTTCCGTCGGACACGTGGTTCGGTTCAGGGTCTGGATCCCACCTTCGTCGCCAGTGTTGTGTCCGCGAAATGATGCCAGGAGTCGGTGACTTAGTGCAAAGCTCTTTATTGATCTGCGGGAACCGAACTGGCGAAAGGAAAAAAGCCCGCGGCTTTTATTCCTTTCGCCGCGGCGGCCGCGGCCAATGGCACCGCTTTGAATCTCCCGCGGTCTAAATGGACCAATCGCGGGAGATTCTTAGCGAGCCAATCGGCGCGGCTCGCCTGACCAATCGGAGAGCCACGCGCTTTGGCCAATCAAAGCGCGGGGATCTCGAGTATGTTAATGAAGGACAGAACACTGAATGTGTAATGAGATTTGAGAAATATCTTGAGGAACAGGAAGAACCAAAGATTATACAAGAGTCTGATAAGAGAAATCTTGAGCCAAAGCAGGAATGGAAGTGGGAAAAGGATCCAATAATTGACCTTTAGGTTTACTGATGACTTCACAAAAAAGTTAGGGGGAGTTTTGATGGTACCTCCAAGCTATGATTTTCATTACTAGATTTAACAAAAAAAAAAAAAAAACCAAGTGGAAAGTTCAGAAAGAATAGAGAATGCAAATCTATGTAAGCATAGCAATAAACTAAAATAATAAAATGTGATATGAAATTGCAGTAAAAGGTAGAACAAATGATAAATTTGTGAAAAGCAAGAGGCCATTGAAGGAGAGAAAGCAAGAGGTCATTGAAAAGCAAGAGGTCATTGAAGGAGAGAAAGGTTTTCAAAGTAAAAAAAAAAAAAACTGAGTAATTTACTACCCCAGAGGCAGACTTTGCTAAAATGCAATGCAATGAATTATTTCCCTCTGTTTATACCACAAGAAATCTGAGGGACAGATGTCAGCAACAGGCATAAATTTCCCAGGAGATACAAGGGAGAGGAGGAATATAAAAAAGAGATTCAAGGCAGATAGATTCATGCCAGAACAGGTGATAAAACATGTGAGCACCTGAATCCTAGCAGATTTTCAGAGCTTTGAGGGGAAAATATGTATAGTCCCCACAGGGATTCAGAAAGAAAAGACTAGATGGCATTGAAAAGATATTCCAGAGAGATTTGAAAGCCTTGGAGAAAACAGAAAATAGGAATCTGAACAGCAATCCCAAAGAATAGAATTGAGATAATCTAGTCTGCCAAGACAAAAATTCACCAATGCTCTTTGAGGTCCACCTATAGCACAGGAAGTGGAAGAATAAGCAATAACAAATCATGAATCAAGATTAAATATACGGCCATAAGCCAATACTTGCCTTTAGAAGCTGAGATTCCCAGTCATCCAGGTCATGTTTGTCCCGAAGGTGCTTTTTCAGGAGCTAACTGGACTTTCTTGTTTTGTTTTTGTTTTGTTTTGAAGACGTTTTGCTTCTCATTCAAAAAGTTTTGAAGCACTTGCAGGTTTAAGCATTGGAATCATTCAACAACAAAGAAATGGACACTTGATGCTACAAATTACTCCAGCATTCATACAATAAGTGTAATTTTCAGTCCCATAAACAATATTGTTGTGGCAGGCAACAACAATAATAAAACTTGGAAAAACAGAGACACCCCCTTAGAAAGAGAGATAATAAAGAAGCTCCTAGTTGGTGCAGAAATGGACAGACTGACGTTAGAACTTAAAAATAAAGAAGAGAGAGAATATCATGATCTATGGAATAAATTTTATCAATGGTTGGAATTGAGAAGAAGGTGCTGGAACAGAAAATAACATAGATCTGTAGAACTGAAATTTGATGTTATCTAGGTGAACACGATGGAGCATAGTGGATAAAATGGTTGTATAAAATTAGCAACATGGTTTTATGCTGTAAATATAAATATATATACTGGATAGAATAATGGTATAAAATTTGCAATGTATGATGAGTATAATGTTATTTGTTTTATATTTTAGTGTGTATGGCAGATACAATGTCAGGACAGTCACACTGTGTCCAATATTTTAATATGTAATCAATAAAATCTTGGAAAAAAAAAACAAATACAAAAAGCCAGGTAAGTCTCTGACTATGTAGTTATGGACACCAACTTGACTCTTTTTTCATCCTCTTCATCCACATGTTTTTTGACTTGAAACCGTATTTTATTCTTGGGTCTCTACCATGTAACTTGATAAATCCTTGGATTACTATTGAGATCTCCAGAAAATTATTTTAAAGCCACACAAGATAAATGTAATAATTTTAGGCCAAACTAGATAAAACCATCTTCATAAAGACCCATGTGACATAGTGACAGTGGTGGGATTATTATTATTATTATTTTACTACTGGTTCTGTAGGCATAGCTTGGTGGGCATGGCAGGGGAAGGTTACTGCAAAATCCCATTCCCTCCCTATCCCACTAACCTGTTTTCCAGCTCCATTCTCCTATGCAGGGCAAAAATGAAGATCAGCTGGGACTTGGGAGGTGGAGAATAGATGGGGACGGGGCCAGTCAGAGGTGGTATTTGCCAGTTTTCTGAACTGCTCAAAATTTCCACTATTGTTTCTCCAGATCTGGTCAGAATCTGCTGAATACCACTTCTGCATAGTGGTAATTGTATGGGACTGTAAATAGAGGGATCCAGTCATTGATCCAGTCACTGGGTGACTTTGAATCAGTCACTGTCCGTCAGCCCAATCTACATCTCATCGTTTTTATTTATTTCATCATGGGGCTTAATGGCAGTTACAGAAAAAAAAAAAAGGAAGAAATGAAAAGCGTGTAAACAAAACAGAAGATAATGGAATTATAAAAGAAGCAATGGCAAAGGAACTCAACCTTTGGTTATCATATTAACATATTGATGTATATATCAATGTGATAACCATCACACATCAAAATAAAGAATAGGTGGAAGCAGAATATAAGGGGAAGCGGAGTTTGCCATCAATCTAGCAGCCATATCCAATTGGGTCCCCAGGCCAATGGACAATCCCAGGTCTTCAGGCTCTTGTGAAAGGAGAGGGGGATGGACTCAGATCTTTCTTTAGAGGGTAAGAAGTTCCAAAGGGCAAATTATACAACAGAGAAGACTCTTTTTCTGGATCCCAATAGTTGGAGCTCTTTGACTGATGGGATCTGACTGATGGGATCCAAAACCGTCTCTGCCAGTATGAGTAGGATAGGCATGTCATACTGGGATGAAGTGGTTTATCAGGTTGTGGTTCAGTTGCTTAGTCACGTCTGATTTTTTCATGATCCCCATGGATCCCATGGATGCCATTATCCTTCACTGTCTTTTTCCAAATTCATATTCACTGTGTCAATGACACGATCTAACCATCTCATCCTCTACCCTCCTCTTCTCCTTTTGCTTTCCATCTTTCCAACATCAGGGTTTTTTGGGTTCTCATTGGGTCACCAAAGTATTTGTGCTTCAGCTTCAGAATCAGTCCTTCCAAAGAAGAATCATTTGGGAGGTTTATCAGGTAGCCCAGACCTATGCCATTAAGGCAGAGGTGGTATTCATCAGGTTCTGACCAGTTCTGGAGAACCGGAAGCGGAAATTTTGAATAGTTCAGAGAACCTGCAAATACCACCCACCTCCGACTGGCTCCACCCCCATCAATTATCTACCTCCCAAGTCCCAGCTGATCATCTGGATCTTCTTTTGTTGCCCTACACAGGAGAATGGAGCTGGAAAGCAGGTTAGTGGGGTGGGGAGAGAATGGGGATTTCACAGAATCCTTTCCCTGTCACGCCCACTTAACAATGCCCACATAAACGGTAGTATTTTTTTTTTAATACCACTGCTTTAAGGGCTTTAAAGGTCACAGCCCACACCTTGAATTGGATTCAGAGGTAGACCAGTAGGCAGTGAAGTTCATGGAGGAGATAGATAATATGGACCATCCTAGTGGCCCCAAATATTAACTGTTGTGGGGAAAAATGGAAGAACCCAAGGTAGGCCACCTTCTGCTCTTGTTGTTGTTAGTTGCGACATCATTGTGACCCCATGGACAACCTTCCTCCAGGCCTTCCTGTCCTCTACCATCTTCTGGAGTCCAATTAAGGTCACGCCGACTGCTTCAGTGATTCCATCCAGCCACCTCCTTCTCTGTCGTCCCCTTCTACGTCTTTTGCCCTCCATCTTTCCCAGCATTAGGCTCTTCAGCAGTGAGTCCTTCTGTCATGTCCCTGTCATCACACCTTCCTTCTCATTAGGTGGCCAAACTATTTGAGTTTCTGCTCTTTTAAAAAAAGCAAAATATATGTAATAAATAAATAACTTACTTACTTAGCTGAAGCAAATCATATGAAAAATATATGTAATAAATAAATAACATACTTAGTTACTTACTTAGCTGAAGCAAATCATATGCAAAATATATGTAATAAATAAATAACATACTTAGTTACTTACTCAGCTGAAGCAAATCATATGCAAAATATATATAATAAATAAATAACATACTTAGTTACTTACTTAGCTGAAGCAAATCAGAAAAAAATATAAATCAGCAGCTATATAATCCAAAGTAGCTATTACATCATACAATAGTAAAAAAGTACTTTTGTTTTATGACCTTCATGCACACACATGCACACACGCCCTCACAGATGAAACGCTATTAAAAATATTTTTAACACTAGACAAACCATCAGGCTGTTCTACTTCATATTATCATAATTCTTCATCTATTTCCAAATGTGCCAGAAAACAGATATATGGTAACTTGTCTGTGGGAAAAAAAGAAAAAGAAATAATGGAATATTTCCATCCCCGAACTATATTTTCAAAGTCTCTGAGGAGAAACTTGGAAATGCTTGAATTTGTTTCTTGTTAATGGAGATTTCTGAGTTTTTTCCCCCATAAAAATTGATGAATTAGACCTAATTTCACTGAATTAATGTGGCTCAAAATAACAAACTGAGGATGGCTTTGTTTTATGTTTTCTTCTGAGTTTGAGTGGCCACAAGAAAAGCCAGAAATTAGTTTTGACTGGATGATGTGCTACATCATTTCTATATTCAGGGATAATAACCATATATTTATATTATTTCTCCCTGCGGTGAAAAAAATGACATAAAAATAAAATAAAATATACCTATACATTACATTAAGTGAATACAAATTCATTCCCGAGAGACAATCTCTGGTGTTTTTTGGCTCGCTGCCCTATGTAATTTTATTTTAAAGGTACTTTTATTTTATTTTAAGTTGGAAATTGTCATGCTATAAAACAAAGTATCAGTCTCTTTTATCAACTTGACTGCTAAGGAACACCCCGGAAACTGTCACGATGCCAGACATATTCTTGAGGGGGGAAAAAATCTGACTTGATACCGTAGTCCATGTTTAATGTAACTTGATTTTGGCATGGTAGACCAGGTTTTACCATAAATGTACCAGGTTTTATCCTAAATGTAACTAGGTTATCTTCCTCCCTTTCCCAAACCACTGTTTATTTATTAAAGGACCATCAATGTTTTATAGGAGATTAAAAATAGTCTCCAAATCCTGATATTATATTTGATGCTACTAGCAAAAAACTTGGCTCCCAATTCTCAAAGCTTCCTATGAGTGATAATTAAAAAAAAAAAAAAATCTGCATATGGAAAGCTAGTAAGTCAGAGAGAGAGAGAAAGGAAAAAAAAAATATGCTGAGGAATATGAATATGAATGAATATATTTAGGTGAAAAAATATTAAGTCATGTGAGCAATCTAAAGTCGTGAATCCAGGATTTAGGTTTAGCACCTCTGAAAGAATTAAAGCTTCAAAAGATTTTATTAAGGAGCATCATAAGAAGTGCAGGAGCCTAGAGGTGAACATTCTCACCTTGCCTCCCCCCCACCGCAGAAGATTGAGAATTCAATCCTAGGCAATGGTAGATGTTTCCCTATCTAAAGAGAAAATATCTAAAGAGAAAATATCTGCTGTGAACTCTGCATAGGCGTCAGGAAGGGCATCTGGCCAGTAAATTAACGGATTACAGAGTCATGAAAAGCAAAAAAATAAAAAACAACAACAACTCCCCTTCTATTTTTTTTTATTATTACTATTATTATTAACTGCTTTGGGAGATATTGTGGCTTTCCTCTGATGGAGCATGTAACCAGAGATGAGTCATATATAGGATTTTCATAGCAATAGCAATAGCACTTAGACTTAGATACTGTTTCACAGTGCTTTTACAGCCCTATCCAAGTGGTTTACAGAGTCAGCATATTGCCCCCAACAATTTGAGTCCTCATTTTACCCAACTTGGAAGAATGGAAGGCTGACTCAACCTTGAGATGGTCAGGATCAAACTGCTGGCATTGGGCGGAGTTAGCTTGCAATACTGCATACTAACTGTTAAGTCTGTGTTCCCCAACCAGGGTTAAGGAGACAAGCTAAACAGAATGTGCAGCGTTAGTCAGATAGGCACACAGATAAATGAGTGAGATAAGTTTGTATGTTTGTCAACATACAGTAAAAATAACAGATAGGCTTGTGCTATAAAAATATAGTTTATTCCATTTAGAGATTATAGCATAGTCAAAATAACAGTCCATTAGTCATGTATCATTTTAGTCAGTCCATTCAAGGATATTCAATTAGCAAAGTCCGTGTAGAATATCCAATGTCAGCTCACTTACAAATAAATCAGTCCTTTCTCTCTCCCTTTCCAGTAGGAGAAAAACGCAGTCTTGAATCCATCCAGTAATTAGGGATCATAAAGCCAGAGAGAGCAAGCTGCCATTGTTTTGCTTCTTTTATGGTGCTATTACAACCAGTTCCTTAATTACATTCCTACAGTTAAAGTTGCAGACACTTTAACTAACAAACCATGATAACATATTTATTATTTTACCTAAACCAGTTAGGGTAAACAATGTTATCCCTAACACTAACCACTGTGAACCATGGAAGAGAGGGTGGGCGGAGGGAGGGAGGAAGGGGAATAGTAATTGCACTTGGACATATACTGTTTCGTAGTGCTTTGCAGCCCTCTCTAAGTAGTTTACAGAGTCACCCACTTGCCCTCAATAACCTGGGTCCTCATTTTATTGACCTCGGAAGGATGGAAGACTGAGTCAACATTGAGCCTGGTGAGATTTGAACTGCCAAATTGCAGGCAGCCAGAAGTCAGCAGAAGTAGCCTGCAGTACTGCACTCTAACCACTGCGCCACTGCAGCTCTTGCATTGTTTTATGGTTGTAAACCCTTGAGTATACAAATGGGATAACATCTGGTGTATCCACTTCCTAATCCAAGTCCAGGAATTTGGGATATTGAGAGTAAGACTTTATTTCACCCAAATTGTTTAATATTTCTTTCAAAGCAGGAAAGAGGAATGAAAAAAAGTAACAGGGTTTAATATTTCTAAAGCCTTTTCTAAAGGCATGTATTCACTGAAAAGAGTAATGCTCAAGAGATTCTTACTGGATTTCCATAGTGAATTTTCTATATATGAAAATGTGGATTAATATATGCAACTCTCATCTGTCTGCTAGAATTATTACAAACAGAATTACTTCTTCATTTATGAAAATATCATGTGGAACTCCTCAACCATCTCTTTTAATGTCTCTTATGATCATATTAATAGTGGAACCATTAAGTTGACAAATGATGTTCCAAATAAAACAGAAGTAAAGTTTGGACATACATCTGAACTTTATGAAATGTGTTTATATCTTGTTGAAATCACATTGGCAATCATGTGTGTTCTATAACAAAATTATTGATATTGTGCCTGGTGAATAATCAAGCAATTCAATTAACTGAAACAAAGTTCATATATTTCCAAAAGACTTTAATACTCCTTGGGAGATCTGGAAAAAAATGGTGGCTTTTCTGAATTGTACTCCAAATCCAGATATAGTTATTTCAAGGAAAGTTTCTTCTTTTGTGGATGAAAATAAATCAGATTGCTTTAATTTAAAAAAAAAATGACCCCCCAAAAAGAATAAAAATCCTGCTGAATTAATGGAGGCTTCATCTAAGTGATTGTCAGAATTAATATTTGTTTTGAATTATTTGATTTTTGCTACCATATTATTCGACAAACAAGGAAACAACTCTATTAAACTAGGCATAACTCATCTGCAAGAATTTTAGAATTCTGTTGAAATCTAACAGAATGATACATAAAGTCCAATTTCCCTTAAGCTTCCAGGCTAGAAGTTGAGTTATCCATGAAAAATATACCATATTTGTCGCTCCATAAGATGCACTCCCATTTTAGGCCTCTATGTGCCCTGTTTTTGCCTCCATGTGCCCCATTTTTGACCTCTGCGCATCCCATTTTTGGCCTCCATGAAAGCCCTGTGCTTGGCTGAAGTTGGGGGCCAGTGGGTTGGTGGGATTTCATGTGGAGGCCGAATATGGGATGTGTGGAGGCCAAAAAGGGCAGAAGGATGGGGACTGGTGGGTGGGTGGCACTTTGGCAATATTTGCTCAATAAGATGCGCAGACATTTTCACCCACTTTAGAGAGATGAAAAAGTGTCTCTTATGGAGTGAAAAATGCAGTATGTCCCTAGAGCTGAGGAAGCTTCTTGGATGAGAAGTGAAATGTCTTCAAAGAAAAAACAGAAAGTCCAGCTGCCTTTTGAAAAAGCATCTTTGGGACACCCATGACTTGGATAATTGAAAATATCCATAGACATGCCCCTATGTACATAGTTTTATTTTTCTTTGGATTGTTTTACTTTTACCTTCATTTGGAGCCAATCCTCATATGTTTGTTCATGTAGTGTCACAGAAAAAATAGAATCATTCAAAGTCTAAGTGTATTTTTAAGTCCTATAACAAAAATTTAGCATTATTCAATGGAAAGTTGCAGAAATGTATCCCCCTTCCCAAAAAGACTCCTCTTTAGGATTAAAAAAAAAAAGAGTAAAACCACAGAATTACATTATTGGATTGATTATATGTGTTCACTTTGTAACTCACAAACCATCTTTCTGTTTGTCTAATGAAAGATTGATCAATCTTTCTGTTTGTCTAATGAAAGATTGATCAATTCAAGGTTTAATGCTGTGTTTAAAGATTCAACAAAGGTATATCTTAACATGTTTTTGTTATTAAGTTTTTTTTTTTTTTAAAAAAAAAAAACTTTCAAGGGAGGTTTGTCCTTTTTGGTTTATTAAAGGAATTTAAAAAAACAAAAACTTTTTGCCAGTCAGGCAGAAAGAATCAGAGGGTAGAGAAGGCAGAATAATACAAGTGAAATAAAAGAACTTCACTAACCCCACAAGGCTCACTGTGAAACAGCTTGAATCCAACAGCAAAGATAAACCTTGATCCAACTATGTGGATATTAAAGAGCAAGAAAATGCACCCCGGTAGGCTTCATCAGCTAAATAAATAACAGGAAAACTTTGTGCAAAGGCTATCGCTTGCAACGGATTTGGGTCAGAGGGAAATTTCATTGGTAAGTGGATCAAGAATGGGAGAGTACAGCAGAAGGATGAGTTTCATTGGCCATTGTACTTTCTCTATGGAAGCTTCGGAAAACCCTGTATCCAAAAAATTTCCCTTCCCTTAATAACTCATTCCCAACCAGCAGACCACTGCTTCAATCCTGACAGAGACAAAACTCTTGAGGCACCCAGCAAATGAACTTCAAATGAGCTCAGATAAAGTTAAGTGACACTAAGAAGGGCCAACCTGCTTGTCTCAAGCACCAGTTGTGAAAAGACTGATGAAGTATAATGCTCCCAAAATTGCTTTTGATGAAGGTGATCCCTTCAGGGGAAACTTCAGGGAACTAAAGCTCTTGGTTTAATCAGTGGAAAACTAAAATATGTAAGAGGGCAGTGATTAATTTTTATCACTCTGTGTCATTGGATGTCTGTTTTTTAAACTCTAGACTGCAAAAAAAAACAAAAAAACAAAAAAAAATGTTTGTTTTTCAACTATGGACTGTAAAATGGTAAATGTGTTTCGACAACGCAGATGGATTTCAGTTTAACAAAACTCCAAGCAGGCAACTTGTGAAGATATTTTGCTCCTATTGCAATTATTCAGGGCTAAAACTACCTGTCAGAAAGCAATTGCTTTTATTGGTCTTTTAAAAGCAGCTAATCAGGTGGATCTTGTCTGAAAAGGAAATTGCCATAATTTCAATTGCAGAGTTGGACATTTTTGTATTTGTGTATTGTGCGTGTGTATGCATATGTATGTGTGTGTATAAATGTCATCTCATATAGGAATGATGGAAGAGTTTTCATAAAGGAAAATGAAAAGGAGAGTTTCTTTTAGATCAGCTCCTAACGTTATTTAACCTCCAGATGAAGATATCCAGAAAATGGAGCATTTCATCACTCTTATGGATTCCTTCAAGTGTCAAACAGCTCTTAAAATTAGGAAAGTTTGTAATGGTAATCTAGTGAGGATGAATCTTATTACTTCAATCCATTATTTAAAGTTCTTGTCTCTGAGATTATAAGAACAAGACATACTTGAGGGCTGTCACAGAGACGAGAGAAGTTAACTTACTCTCCAAAGTACCTGAAGGCAGGACATGAAATAATGGGTGGAAGATAATTAAAGAAAGATCCAACCCAGAACTAAGGAGAAATTTCCTGACAGTGAGAACAATTAAACTGGAATGGATTGCCTCCAGAAGGTGTGGATGCTCTATCACCTGAGCTTTGGAATAAGAGATTGGACCACCATTTATCCAGAATGATATAGAGTTTTCTGCTTGAGCAGGAGATTGACTAGAAGACTAAAGTCCCTTCCAACCCTATTATTCTATGTTCTAAAACAATGTTGCCCTCCAGTTCATGCTTTGCAGCATGCTCAACAGAATATTGGAGCATAAAATGCATTATTGGGACATTTCAAAATTAGTTATTGCATAAATAAGATATATTCATAAGCCTCTCCTCACTTACCCATCCCAATGTTTAACTTTGGCCATTTATTAAATGTCTGAAGGTAAAGTAGAGAAAAGCAGAATACCAAAGGGAACAGAAGACCCCAAGTTAAGAAGACCAAATACAATGGCTGGCAATAATATTAGGTAATATTTTAGTACATAGACCAGTGGGCAGCATTTTTATGGGAAATACCATCCATGGGGCTAGCAGACATTGTTGGCACTTTTCCTTGATCCCATCAATGAAACTCTTTTTGAGGTTGTAGTAAAAAGGCACAAAGCCATTCTTAATCCATTTATTCATCCAATCAAAAAGTGTCTCATTTTTTTCTTTGAAATTGCTGAGTGTCTCCAAATTTACTCCCGTGGTCATCAGTATATATATCATCCATAAAAAAAAATAATAAGAAGAAAACAAATATTTGAGTGATTGCGGCAATTTGGAAAGGACTCATATTCCAGTCCTGCCAAAGGTCAGTCTTCTTTGTTTTTTTTTTAGCTTTTTTTAACATGAGAATCACTTTTCATAGGTCCAGAAACAGAACTGTGAGCATTATTGCAAGTGTGATTCTCTTTTCTCTTCTCTCCAGATGTGATATACTGTCAGATGTGATATACATAATCTTGGAAAGTTCGCCACAGGAGTCTAAACTGATCAATAGGTTTTACACCTCACGCTGTTTGTCACTGTAAAAAAAAACCTCAACTCAGATGGAACTATAAGAATGAAAGAAATGTCCTAAAATGGTGGATAAACAAAATTCTTTTTCCATCAAACAGTTGCGGAGGGCACATTTTTCACCCTCTGACATTAGATAGTTTACATGAGTTAGGTTTGCGATATATTCACTGCTTTGCTAGCTGGGTGATGGGCGATGTTGGTGCTTACGGACACCCTGAAGATATATGCCTGCACAGGCATGCCTAAATCTTTTTGTGGAAATGAGAGGAAACCTGTTTTCTCAGAGAGCATCTGTGCTGTTTTCTCTGAGGTTTTCTCTTCCCTTGGAATTCTTGGAATTTCATTCTTTGCACAACTGTTAAGTAATGTCTAATTACCTAGAAAATATCTAATAATGCAAATATTATAAGACAGACTGGTAGTTATCTCAGAGGACAACTGAATAGTTCTGAGGTTATACAGAAGGGCAAGAGAATAATAATAATAATCCGTAGTGTGTGTATACATATACGGATACCATAGATGTGATGCACACATCTTACCCCAAAGGACCTATTTCCTATCTGTTCCATCAACTCAGCATCAAAATAATAAACGGCAGGAAGAAATCAATACTCTAGTAAATAGAGTTCCAGAAAGACTATTTCCATTTCATTTGCCAGTGTTGGTTTATAGGATCAGTTGAACACATGTTCCCAACACTTGTTCGTCCATATGTGTCGATAAAATTCTTCCATTGATATGTTTAAGTAAACAAAGTAAATGCAAATATACCAAAGAGAGACTTCCCATTGATGTTACTATCAGAAACCTATCACATTATCATAGTTTTTTCCCCAAATAAAATAGCCTTGTGAGTATTATTATTTTTTTGTTTCCAATAATTTAGTGGCTTCGGGCATTGTTTTAAAATGAATAAAATACTTGGGAATGGATGGCTAACAGGCCATTACACACTCATGCACAGAGAGAGAGAGAGAGAGAGAGAGAGGAGGAAGGGAGAGGGAAAGGGAAAGGGGGAGAGAGGGAGAGGGGGAGGAGGAGAGAGGTGGATGAATGGATCAGAACACAAGAATATACAAATAAACATGTATACTTATACAGCTTGTTAAGTGTGGAGCATGGGTGCGAAGAATGGAGATGAGCCGGTGAAATAGTGAACTTCAAAACTCTTTATTAACATGGTGTGACAGCTCAAACTGGATGGCTGCTATAGCCTTCCTTATATAGGCAACTTATTAACTATTCAACCAATGGCAACCTGGGAGCACTATCTCCGTTAACCAATGAGAATAGCTTGCTAATGGTCAATCAGATTCTCCTGAACGGACCAATCTGATTTCGCCATTTAACAGCCAATCAGAAGTGCAGGGCCACAACCACGCACTTGACTTCAAGCTCTAGATAACTTTATTAAACATTTATTCATTCACAACACCCCTTCCCCCCAGGTTCTGTTTACGGGGTGCGGTCACGTAGTCCTTGAGGTAGGACGGTTGTTTTGTTAGTCTTTTTGATTTTCGCTGTGCACCCGGTATTTGGCTGCACTCTTGTTAAGGTAGGGCATTGTTTGGCGAAAGGATTGCCTCTGATTCAGAGTTTGTGTTTTCATTGTCACCAACATCTTTGGTATCACCTTGAGGTGAACTCACTCCCATCCCTGATTCCTGTTCTCGTGTTTCTGTTCCGCTATCGTTTCCTTCAAAAACGTTTTCTGCTAATTGAAATTCATCTTCCTCTGTATCTCCCCCCCCTTCAGTTTTTTATTAGTTAGTTCGGAATTGCCTGACTGCAACCTTGATCGTAGTTGATCAATATGGCGCTTCCAAAGTCTATCGTCAGGGCATTGTACAAGGTATGATCTCGGGCCGGTTACACGGCCCACAGTCGCTTCTACCCACAGCGGATCTCCCGATAAGTTTTTAGCAAACACCAAATCGCCTATCTGGAAGGTACGGCATCGGCCGCTGTATCCGAGTGGTTTCTCCGGTTCGTAGGGTGGGTGTAACTGGTCGAGGTGGGAGCGGAGCTTTCGTCCCATTAGCATCTCAGCGGGAGTTTTGTTGGTGACGCTGTGAGGAGTGATATGCTGTAAAAAGAGGATTCTGTTTATCTTCTTTTTGATGTTGTCATAGTCTACTTTCTGTAGCGTTTTCTTGACAAATTGTACCATGCGCTCAGCCCTTCCGTTGGCCGCAGGATGCGCAGGCGAAGTGAGCGCATGTCGAATACCGCAGTCCACCAGGTACTGCTCAAAGGACAGCGGGGTAAATTGGGGCCCATTGTTGGATACCAGAACATCTGGTAATCCGTGGGTTGCAAACAGTCTTTCTAGTTTTTTGATGACCGCTTCAGTTGTCGTGTTCCTCATTTGGTGGATTTCGAGCCAGTTCGAGTAGGCGTCTACGGTTAACAAGAAGGTGTGGCCTTTGGTCGGCCCAGCAAAATCCAGATGGATACGGGACCAGGGTCCCCGCGGTGTCTCCCATTCAGTTGGGATTGCCTTTGGTGGAGCGTTGCTTACTTCCTGGCATCTATGAAAAGTTTTGACCCATGACTCAATTTGCTTGTCGATGCCTGGCCACAACGCATAGCTTCGTGTGAGGGCCTTCATGTTCACGATGCCGGGGTGGCCATCGTGCAAGGTTCTTAGTAGTGCCTGTTGGAGTCGTTCTGGAATAACGACTCTATCGCCCCAGATGATGCAGCCCTTTTGAGAAAACAACTCTGTTTGTCGACTTTTGAATGGTGCGAAGTCGTCTGATACTTGGTCCAATGGCTATCCATGTTCCACCCACATGAGGACTCATGCTAAGGCGGGGTCGCATTTTGTTTCTCTTGCGATATCATGGGCAGTTAATGGCGGTGCACGGAGTGTCTCAATCTGCAACGTTGTTATTGTTGGCACGGGGTCGTCAGCAGTCTCTGAAAGCGGTGCACAGCTCAACGCGTCAGCATGAGGAATAGCTTTCTCGGGGCAGTATTGCAGCTGATAATTATAAGCAGCCAAGAATTTTGACCAGTGAGTCATCCTGGGAGATAATATATAGGGGGTTGGCTTATCCCCAGCTATTATTCCCAGCAAAGGTTTGTGGTCAGTCACAAAAGTAAAAGCCCAGCCTTACATGTACTCATGAAATCTTTTGACAGCTGACACAATTGCAAGGGCTTCTTTATCAATCTGGCTATAATTTCGCTCAGTTTTCGAGAGTGTCTTTGAAAAATAGGCAACAGGGGCTTCGCTACCGTTAGCAACACGTGGCTCAAAAAGGTGCCCACTCCAAAAGGCGATGCATCACACGTGATATTTAACGGTAAGGTTTCATTGTACTGCATTAGTACAGCGTCAGAAGTCAGTAGTTTTTTTTTTACATTATGGAATGCTGCTCTTCTCTATGACCCCATACCCAAATTGCTTTTTTGTCCAGTAGACGATGTAAAGGTTCAGCGACAGTTGCCTTGTACGGCAAGAATACGTTATAAAAATTGTTGAGGCGGGAACTTCCGGTTTCGCGTGGCTTCGGGGCAGCAGGAATTCGCGACAGCTCGCGATTCCTGCTGTGCTAGCCGTCGAGGTACCCCCGATCCAGATGGGTCAGGGGGATATGGCTGCCCTGTAGGGACAGCTGAAGAGAGAGGGGAGTCGGATAGGGAGGTGGGGGTGTCGCAGACCCCCCCCTTCTCCGGGAAAACCCCTTTTTCCCAAGGCGGTGGAGCGGCGGTCAGCAATGGCCGCCACGAAGAAGCCAGCAACCGGGTAAGAACTGTGCTGGAGGAAGTGTGAAGAGTGAAAGTTCTGTCTGAGCCGGGTCAAGTAACACCTTTTAAATTGCCTGGAATTGAGCTGCTTGAATTGCTGGAGGACACATTGTATCCCTAAGAAGAGCGAAAAGCGGCGGAGAAGCTGTTAAAGGGAACTTTTTTTTTTTTTTTTACTCTCCCACCCCACGGAAATAGCAGAAATATTTGGATATATTAGACATTGAAAGTGGATTGCTTTGAAAGTTGAAGCTAAGAGACAAAGGGATTTTTGGACATTGAAAAATTTAAGAAATTGGAAAATCTTTGCTGGAGGTATGGATTTCTGATTATTTAAAATTGTCATTGCAAGTGGGAAGGGAGAAAAAAAATTGGAGCAGAAGCTGAAAAAGGAGGAGATTGTCTAGAACGTCTTTGTGGATCCCAAAGGAAGATATATGGTAATTGGACCTCTTTGAATAAAAATTAATCCAGAAAGAGAAAGAGAAGAAGGAAGAAAAGTATTAACTTTTGGAATTTTTTTTTTTTTAATTGCTTTTGATTGTCTTTGATTAAAAATACTTGTGGTTGTTTTGGAAAAAGTTTTCCTTTTTATAATGGCATCGTTTGTGGATGAACTAGAGATTGAATATCAAAAATATAAAAAAGAAGATACTTTGGGCGCTTTGTTTCAATTCTTAGAAATGGCGTTATGTTCTGTTGAAAAGTTGATTACGCAGCAGAAGGACTGGGACAAGGAAGAAGAGGAAGAAGAAGCCATCTTTGATGAACAATGGGTCCCTTCCGGAGAGGAGGAGAAAAAGGATAAGAAAAAGGGGATTTTAAGAATTATAAAAACAACCAAAAGAGAGAAAAATGAGCGAAAAGATGGAGGCAAGGTTAGAAAGCAAAGGAAAAGGAGTAAGAAAAGCGAAGGGAAAAAGCAAAGGGGTAGAAAGGGCAAGGAGAAGAATAAGCAAGAGAGAAAGGGGGGGAGGAGAAGCCTTAATGGGGGGAAGCAAGACCTAAAGAAAAAAAGTTTATTTAGAGACAATGGGTGAATTTAATTTAGATTAAAAGAGGGATTCTGGAGGGTATATAAGAGTGTGTTTTTATATGTATATTTAGAATATAAAATTTATTATGTAATTTTAGAATCTTTTAAACAGAATCCCAAGAAAGATTGCTATATGTAGTATTTCTAAGTTAGGGTAATGAGTTATAGATGTTACTCCAATTGGTGTACAGGAGAAGTATGGTAAAAGAAAAAAAAGATGAATGGATAATTGGAAATAGAACAGACAAAGAATGTTGTTGAAAATGGTAATAAGATATGGAAGGATATATATGCTTTTTTTTTTGGATTTTGTATATTGATAAAAGGCAATAAAATTTTAATTAATAAATAATTTGGATGGAAAGGAGAAGTAGGGACAAGATATGAAGTTAATATTATATGAAATATTGATATTATAATCTGGAAATGTTATGCCTTATTGATCTTTTATTATTATTTTTTCTTAGAAAAGAATTTATAAGCTGCTATGCCTTGATTCTTTGTGCATTGTTTTTATAAAACTGATAAAAATGGTTTTTATATATATATATATATAAAAAAGAAAATGATAATAAGATATGGAAGGAGATATGGGTTGAATATGATGTTTGAATTTGTGTCTGTGTGAAGAGTTTTAACCCGGGAACAGACAACCTTCAGAAAAGATCTTTTAGTTTTGTTTATATTTTGTGTTTGTATGTTTGTGTATTGTGTTTATGGTAAAACTAACAAAATTTGTTTTTTATAAAAAAAAGGAAAAAAGAATCAATAAAACCTTGGAGGAATGTTAGATGAGAATAATTTAAACAAGCCAGAAAGAAAAGAATATGATGACTATAAAATGGATAAATATGGAAGAGAAATGAAATTGAATAGGAGTAAAGAGAAATAATGAGAAATTTGCTGAAAGATATTTGTGTGTCCATATGGAGATGGGATAAATTGGAATTATGCTGTATAAAAATAATGTTTTGTTTGACTTGTAAGGATTTACAATGTTAAGAGGTTTTATGTGTTTATGTATTTAATGGTTAATGATGTGTTGTTTTATCTTTAAAATTAATAAAAATTTGTTTCAAAAAAAAAAAAAAAATTGATGAGGCCTAGAAACGCCTGAAGGTAGGCCTTATTCCGGGGTCTGGGAGCATTTTTTTATTGTTCTCAATTTGCTATCTGTAGGGTGAATACCCTGATTGTCAATTAAGTACCCTAAAAATTCGACACGATCTGTACACAGCTTACACTTATTTTTCTTCACCTTAAGGCCTGCATCTATGAATTTTTGGAGAACCAGTCTTAAACGACCCCATATTTATTTATTTTTTTGGAACAAATTTTATTGATTTTAAAGACAAACAAACCATCATTAACCATTAAATACATAAAACCTCTTTCCATTATTAATTTTACAAGTCAAGTAGAATATTATTTTATGCAACATAATTCTGTTTTACACCATTTCAATATAAACATATAGATATCTCTTAACAAATTTCTCATTATTTCTCTTTTTGTATTCAATTTCATTGTTACTATTATTATTTTCTATATTTATCCAGTTTATAATCATAATCTTCATTCCTCTCTGACTTGATTACCATTATTCTCATCCAACATTCCTCCGAGGTTTTATTAATTCTCAAACAAAACATAGATACACAAAACACAAAAATATAAAACTTCTTTTAAGAAAGTAGTTTGGCCCCAGATTACCTCTCTTTGTATGGACTTCAATTAAATTCGTGCTCATCTTGTATACCATTACCTATCTTATTTACCATTCTATATCTTCTATATGACTTCTCCTCACTTTTCATTCTTCTTATTTCTATTTTATTTAATTCATTTTAATGTAAATCATTGTATTTATATTTTTTGTCCATTCTTTCCAAATTATCCATTTATCTCATTCTCTATAGTAAGAAAAATAAAAGAATTTCTCCTGAAATCACTGATCAGAGTATGATGCCTTTCTATCCTCCCCCTAAATTAATATTTAAAATAACACCTGATACCCAATCTGATTCTGCTTAGTACATTCTACCTACTAACCTTAAAAGAGAAAAAATAATAAATTCATAATAATTAATATAATTAGATAATAAATCTAAATATGAAATCTTATAACATTCCGATTGTCTATTTCAAAAAACAAGTGCTACAATTTTATTAAATTTTAAAATCTGTCATTACAAAACATTTCAATATTTTAATCTTTTATTAATTCTTATAACATTCTAGTTTTCTATTTCTAATACATAGTACCATCTTATGTACCTTGCAGAATCTTCTTTTTTTAAAAAAAATATACCTTACCCTTCATCCCTAAAAAAAAAGCCTTTTTTCCCATCTTGTTTCATACCTTTGTGGCTTTTCCCTCCCTTTTCCCTTCCTTTCTTATCCCCCCTGGCCTTTTTAACCCCCCCCCCATCTACTAACCTCCGCCTTTTTAGCTTTCCCTCTCTGTTGTAATCCTTTCTCCTTTTGCTCAGTAACATTGAGTTGGTTTTGCATCATATTTTTTCCTTTCTTAAGTGTTTTTTTAAGTCTTAAGTCCTTCATTTTTCTTCCTTTCTTCCTCCTTTCTCTCTTAATTATTTTTTTAGATTCACTGAAGATGGCGACTTCTTCTCCTTCTATTTTCTCCATCTGTTGTTGTGTTTGCTGATAATTAGCAAGCGCCATTTCTAAAGAAAGGAAAGCTTCTTTCACAGCATCCTTACTTTCTTGATATTCCTTTTTAAGTTCATCATCAGATAAAGCCATTCTTTGTTCTTCTTAGAGCAACCAAAATGTTTCAAAAGTTAAAACAATTCCTCAAAGTCCCAGAGACATCAATCAGTCCAAACAATGCACAAAGTTCTCGCTTTCTCTTCCTGGGGTGGTATCAGTAAAAGGGAAGAGAAAAAAAAAGCCCAATCTGTATTTTACAGCCTTGTTACAATCAATTTCTAGTATCAAGATCTTCAAGGCATCTCCTCCAGCAAGATCTTTTTTTTTTTTTTTTGTCCTCTCCCTTCCCACTTATAACAAGAAGCCAAGTTTTTACCTTTTATAAAAAACAACAGGTTTCTCAATGGCCATTTGTTGATTCCACAGGGAAGGAGAGTAAACTTTCCTTTCAGCACCTCAATTTTGCCGCTTGAAATCCTTCTCTGGAAACAAAGTATTTTTCAAAAAGTCATAGTTCTCAGGATTAAATGCCTCTTAAAGTCCTGGATCAGCCAAAAAACTTTCTCTTGTAAACTTTCTCCCCTCTTCCTCCTGCTCAGTCTTATCCAGCTGCCGGCTTCTTTGTGGCGGCTATTACAGACTGCCGCTCGACCGCCTTGAGAAAAGGGGGTTTTGCTGGCTGGGGAGGGGGTCTGCAACACCCCCAAACTCTTCACCAGCTCCCCTATCTTTGGCTGCCTCTGCAAGGCAGCCTTAGCCTCCAAACCCATCCGGATCGGAGGCACCAAAACGGCTAGCATGGCAGGGATCGTGCAGGATCACGAAACCGTGCCGCTGGCGAAGCCGACAAACCAGAAGTTGTCAACGATCCCATAAAATTTTTGAAGTAGGGGCAGCAATTAACACATCGTCAAAGTAGGGGACAATGCCTTTAATCCCTTGTAAGAGTCTTTCCATTAGGCTCTGAAAGATCCCCGGGGCTACACTCACTCTGAATTGGAGCCCCGTACATTTAAAGGCACCTCGGTGCATCACGATTGTCTGTGCCTGTGCCGTTTTTCCATCAACCGGCAGTTGCTGATAAGCCTGAGCTAAGTCTAGTTTAGTGAAGACTTTTCTGCCCCCCAGGGAATGGAGGAGGTGTTGCACCACCAGCACTGGATATGTGTTCTGCTGCAGGGTGTGGTTCAGGGTGGCTCGGTAGTCACCGCAAATTCGAATTGAACTATCCGGCTTAATGGGTGTCACGATTGGGGTCTCCCAGGGAGAGTGATCGGTTGGCTCTAACACTCCCTGTGCTATTAACTTATCAAGCTGTTTGTCGATTTTTGGCTTTAGTGTGAACGGAACTCGATGAGGCTTGAAGTGGATGGGAGCTATTTTTGGTATAAGGCTAAAGGATATCGGGGTCCCCTTGTACTCGCCTAGCTTTTCCGCGAAGACATCCCTGAAGTCATGGACGAGGTCCTCCTCCCAGTCACTGCCACCGATTTGGTTAATGCCTGCCACTTCAATGCCAAGTGGTGCGAACCATTGGAAGCCTAACAGGCTAGGCCGGTCCTTGTCGATCACTGTCAGGGGTAAGTACGCTGTGCGGTTTTTGAACGAAACCCGGACTTGACTGGATCCCACGACTGGAATCCGGTTCCCCTGATAGTCTTTAAGTATGAGTCTTTGGGACTGAAGGTCTTGGCGCCAGACAGTAGGGATGAGTTGCTTGAAGGTCTTCCAGGAAACCATCGAAAGAGACGATCCCGAGTCGACTTCCATTTGGCAGGGCTGATTTTCTTGGCATCCAAGGAAGAGGCATGACTGATAGTGATAGTTTGGTGTGCCTCTTCTCGCTTCGTTAGGCGATTCATGGGTCGGTTTCTGTAAGAGTGGTTTACTGGTTCTCGCAGTTGATGGACCTCTTCTTCATCGTTGTCTGACGACGAAGAGAGGTCCTCGTGGTGGGCCATCAATAGCTGTCCTTCTGACTTAGGTGAAATGTTGCAGGCTGGTTGGTGTGTCAGAGTGCGGTTGCGGCGCAGTTGGGCAGCCGACTTCTTGGTTGCTTCTGCCGCGGTAGCATCAGCGATGGCATTGGCAAGTCTAATGTCACCCTTTGCCATTATCTTGCTCTGTACGTTTAGCGCATCTAATCCCAGAACTACTCAGTCTCTCAAAGCCTCTTCCAGGTCGGCGAAATCGCAGAGGCCTCCCAAGTTTCGGAGGTCTGCAATGAAATCGGCAATGCTCTCTCCTTTCCGCTGGTTTCTTTGGTAGAACTTGTGTCATCTTATGAGCATTGGTATGGTTGGTGCATAGTGGGCCCTTAGTAGAGGTTCGAGGACATCCCAGTCCATAGCCTTCACTTCAGCCGGTTTTGCTAGTGCCTTGGCCATCTTGAATACGGTCATCCCGCAATGCATTAGGAATACTGCCCGTTTCTTCCCGGTTGTGGCATCCTTCAAATTATTGGTTTCCAAGAACATTTGGAAACGATCCATATAGGACTCCCAGTCTTCTTGCGCCAGGTCGAACAGAGCTGGTGGTATGACGA
This sequence comes from Hydrophis major, assembly GCA_033807585.1. Taxonomy (NCBI): domain Eukaryota; kingdom Metazoa; phylum Chordata; class Lepidosauria; order Squamata; family Elapidae; genus Hydrophis; species Hydrophis major. The sequence continues at coordinate 8,789,506 of CM066332.1, read as the reverse complement.
CGCCAGACATGGTTCCGCCATTGTGCATTTCAGCCACGTGCTCAGTTGTCTTCTTCGTTGTTTAGTCAGCTCTGACATCTCCACATCCCATCCTCATCGCCAGTGTTAAGTGTGCAGCATGGGTGTGAAGAATGGAGACGAGCCGGTGAAATAGTGAACTTCAAAACTCTTTATTAACATGGTGTGACAGCTCAAACTGGATGGCTGCTATAGCCTTCCTTATATAGGCAACTTATTAACTGTTCAACCACTGGCAACCTGGGAGCGCTATCTCTATTAACCAATGAGAACAGCTTGCTAATGGTCAATCAGATTCTCCTGAACGGACCAATCTGATCTCGCCATTTAACAGCCAATCAGAAGTGCAGGGCCAGAACCCTGCACTTGACTTCAAGCTCTAGATAACTTTATTAAACATTTATTCATTCACAACACAGCTAACTGGGCTAACAGTATAACATAAAGCTGAAAAGGAAAATCTGAAAAAGTACACTATTCACAAGAGAATGTTTCTAACATGCTCAAAAACATTCCTTAACCTTTATTTGAAATGTAAATAGTGCAAATAAACAGAACATTACTCAAATGGTGACAAATTACATACAAAAAATAACATTGCTATTTTTCCTTCTTCCAAAGTTGGATATTTTGACTTTTGGCCATTTATCCTTAAATCATTATGCCTGGAAAATCTGAATATATTTCATACTCTCAGAAAAAAAAATCAAACAAAGCAGAATAGATGTAATCGATCCTGTTAAGTCCTGAGCATGGGCGCAAGGAACGGAGACGAGACATCGAACTCTGACTTCAACTCTTTATTGTGACTTCAGAACAGAGCAATTACTTGGGCAGTAGCAGCTCTTTTATAGAGCTGGCTGCTGTCAAAACAACCAATGATTTGAGTTTACCGCTCTAACAAGCGTCCAATCAGAGAGACCCGCTAACAGTCAATCGGACTGGTCAGAAACGACCAATCACGACTCGCTATTCACGGGCCAATGAGAAGTGCAGGATTACGAGCCTGCTGTTAAAGTAAATCTATTAGGGTTGTTACTGATGCGTTGGCTTAGTCCATAACACCCCTCCCCCTTCGGTTCCGTCTGAGGGGTGGGGTGACGTATTCTCGTAGGTAGGCAGGTCGCTTCACCTGTCTGCTTGATCTGCGCTGTTCCACCGGTGTCTGTCCTGGCTCTGGTTCTGGTGGGCTGCTTGCTGAGCTGGATGGCGAAAACAGTCCCGCTGTTTTGTTGAATGGCTCTGGGCTGTTCTCTCTGTTCTCGCCAGCGCTGCCTTCCCTGGATCTGTTTCAATCGCGGTGCTGTCACGCGACGAGGCCACTCCCCGGCTCGGTTCTCCTTCTGGCGGTGAGTATCCCATGGTTGGTTGTGTAGACTGCTGGGTTTCGATTGTTAAATCATCTGTTATTTCGGCCCCCTCAATGTCCCTTCCCCCCCCCCCCAGTTAGAGATTCAGGGGATGAGATGGGAGTAGGTGCTAGTCTGGAACGAAGTTGGTCTATGTGGCACTTCCACATTTTACCATCTGCAGTTTGTAGATGACAGGATCGGGGTCCCGTAAGTTGCGTTATGGTGGCTGGGACCCACAATGGGTCACCCAAGAAGTTTTTCGCAAAAAAGGGGTCACCTTCCTGGAATGATCAAAACTTGCTGTTGGATCCTGGGGGTTGTTCAGGCATGTAATTAGGGTGGAGGCGATCGAGATGCGAGCGAAGTTTCCGGCCCATCAGGAGTTCGGCTGGGGTTCTGTTTGTAGTGCTGCTTGGGGTAATATGTTGGAGGAGAAGCATCCGGGTCATTTTGTCGTCAATGTCCCCGTGGTCCATTTTGTGTAAAGTCTTCTTTACAAATTGAACCATTCGCTCAGCCCTACCATTGGCTGCAGGGTGAGCTGGTGATGTAAGGCATGGCGGATGCCCCAGTCTGCTAGGTACTGTTCAAATGCCAGGGCAGTGAATTGGGGGCCATTATCGGAGACCAGTACATCCAGCAATCCGTGGGTAGCGAATAGCTTTTTCAGTTTTTTAATGACCTCCTCCATGGAGGTGCTTTTCATCTTGTGCACCTCGAGCCAGTTAGAATAGGCATCCACGGTTAGGAGGGAAGTGTGTCCTCTTGTGGGTCCCGCAAAATTGTTGTGGATATGGGACCAGGGACCTCGAGGCGTTTCCCACTGAGTTGGGGGTGTTTTTGGAGGAGCAGAGTGAGTCTCCTGACATTTGCTGCACTTCGCTACCCAGGTCTCTATCTGTTTGTCTAACCCAGGGCACCATGTGTAACTCCTGGCCAATGCCTTCATCTGCACGATACCTGGATGTCCATCGTGCAACATTTTTAAAACTTTAAGTTGCAATTTCTCCAGGATTACAACTCTGTCTCCCCATAAGATGCAGCCCTTTTGGGAAAATAGTTCTGTCTGTCGATTTCTGGATGGCTTGGAAGTGTCATTGGGTGCGCTGTCCAGCCAACCTCGTTCCACCCAGCTGAGGACTCGTGCCAAGAAAGGGTCCTTTTTCGTTTCTAAGGCGATGTCTTGAGCAGTCAGCGGCGGTGATTTAAGAGTTTCGATTTGCAATATGGCTAGGGTTGGAGCTGGGTCCTTGATGACGTCTGGTAGTGGAGAGCGGTTCAAAGCGTCAGCGTGGGGAATGGCTTTCCCTGGGCGGTGTTGCAGTTGGTAATCATAGGCGGCTAAAAATTCTGACCAACATGTCATTCTTGGTGATAAGATATGGGGAGTTGGTTTGTTTCCCGCCAAAATACCAAGCAGCAGCTTGTGGTCTGTAATTATGGCAAAGGGTCTCCCATAAACATATTCATGAAAACATTTAATTGCGGATACAATGGCGAGAGCCTCTTTATCAAGTTGGCTATAGTTCCTTTCAGTTTTAGACAAAGTTCTTGAAAAGAATGCAACAGGTGCCTCATTACCGTTTGGCAGGACGTGGCTTAAAATGGTTCCCACTTCGAATGGTGAGGCGTCACAGGTAACCATTAAGAGTAAAGTCTTGTATTGCATCAATACAAAATCAGAAGTTAAGAGGTCTTTTACTTGTTGAAATGCCCATTCTTCACGCCGTCCCCAGACCCAGGAAGCCATTTTGTCAAGAAGTGCCCGTATCTAGGGGCTCGGCTACAGTCGCCTTCTGGGACAAGAAGATGTTATAAAAGTTAATGAGTCCTAGGAAGGCTTGGAGGTCTGTCTTATTTCTAGGTCTTGGGATGTTTTTGATTGCAGTTAGGTTTTTTTCGGTGGGGTGGATTTCCTGTCTGTCGAGAAGGTATCCCAGGAACTCCACTCTCTCCGTACAAAGTTGACACTTGTCCCTTTTTACTTTCAGGCCAGTGTCTTTAAATTTTTGAAGAACCTTTCTGAGTCGTTGCACTAATAACTCTTTAGTAGGGGCAGCTATTAAGACGTCGTCAAAATAAGGCACAACGCCTTTTATGCCTTGTAATGGTCTCTCCATCAAACTTTGGAAAATGCCAGGTGCCAAGCTTACTCCGAATTGGAGTCTATTGCACTTGAAGGCACCTCTATGTGTAACTATTGTCTGGACTTCTGCAGTCGTCACGTCTACGGGTAGCTGTTGGTATGCCTGAGCTAAGTCCAATTTTGCAAATATTTTTCCACCACCCAGGGAGTGAAGCAGGTGTTGGACCACCGGTACTGGGTAAGAGCTCTGTTGAAGAGCATGATTTAGGGTGGCCTGGTAATCCCCACAAATCCTTAATGAGCCATCTTGCTTCATGGGCGTAACTATTGGAGTTTCCCAACGGGCATTACTATTGGAGTTTCCCAACGGGCATGGTCAATCGGTTCCAACACACCCTAGTTTATCTAGCTGCTTGTCGATCTTTGGCTTGAGGGCAAAAGGCACCCAACGAGACTTAAGACAAATGGGAGCTACATCGGGGTTGAGATTAAATATAGGGGTCTCCTTGCACTTGCCTAATGTTCCTGTGAAAATGTCCTGGATGAGGGCTTCTTCCCAGTCATTGCTTCCAGTTTGGTGTATGCCAGCTAGTTCAATTCTGAGTGGGGCGAACCACTGTAACCCTAACAAACTGGGCCGGTCATGATCGACGACAGTCAGGGGAAGCGTCGCGGTGCAGTCCTTGAAGGATACTTGGACGTGGCTGGAACCGACAACTGGAATTCTGTTTCCCTGGTAGTCTTTTAGGATGATTCTTTGAGTGCTGAGGTCCTGGTGACAGATGGCAGGGATCAGCTGTTTGAGGGTTTTCCAGGAGACCATCGATAGGGATGACCCCGAATCGACTTCCATCATGCAGAGTCGATTCTCAATAGTAACCTTTACACGGATCTTTCTTGCATCTTGCGATGAAGCGTGGTCGATAATAATAGTTTGGTGCGCTTCTTCTCGTCTTGTTGAAGAGGCAGGTGCTCGATTTCTGTAGTAGTAGTGGTTGTTGCCTTGGTGGTTCAGGCGGTCCCGATTTCCAGGTGGTTTGCCTGTCTCCCGACGGAGATTGTTCTCCCTTCGGCTTGGACTGGACTCTCGCTTGCTTCTGCAGACCTTTCTGATGTGGCCTCTTTTTCCACAGGAACGGCAGAGTGTATCGAGGAATTTGCAGTCTGATCGCGGGTGGTTTGCCCCGCAACCAGCACATTGGCACAGAAGTCTCCGGTTCCTTTGCTCTCGTTCCGAGTGGATGACCTCCTCTTCCTCACTGTCTGAGGATGACTCGAGGTCTTCGTGATGGGCGGTAATAGCGTGCTTCTCAGAGGAGAGCAGACTATCGTTAGTGAGTTGGCGGTGCGGTGCGTTCGCTCAGCGCATTCGAGCGGCTGACTTCCTGGTTGCTTCTGCGGCAGTTGTGTCGGCCATGACATCTGCAAGGCTGATGTCTCCTTTCGCCATGAGTTTACTCTGCGCAATGTGGTCATCTAAATCCAGAACTATGCGGTCTCTCAGAGCTTCCTCAAGGTTTGCAAAACCATAGAGGCCTAGGTTCCAGAGGTTGGCTATGAAGTCCTCAATGCTCTCGTTCTTCCGTTGGTCCCTCTGGTAAAACTCGTGTCTTCCTATCAGTGTAAGTACATCGGGTACGTAATGGGTTCGGAGGATTGGCGCGAGGTTATCCCAATCCATGGTCTTCACTTCTGCCAGTTTGGCAAGTGTTTTAGCCATTTTGAAAACGGTGGGGCCACAGTGGGTCAGGAACACCGCTCGTTTCTTGCCATGTGTAGCATCCTTCAAATTGTTGGTCTCTAGGAACATTTGGAAACGTTCTCAGAAGTCTCAGTCTTCGTTTGCTGGGTCAAATGGAGCGAGTGGTATGGCGCCGCTGGTCATTCTGCCGTTGTTGCATGCGCTCTTCAGCCACGTGCTCTGTCTTGTTCGATAAGTACTTAGTCAGCTTTATCGTCTCCGTATCCCACACTCGTAGCCAGTGTTAAGTCCTGAGCATGGGCGCAAGGAACGGAGACGAGACATCGAACTGTGACTTCAACTCTTTATTGTGACTTCAGAACAGAGCAATTACTTGGGCAGCAGCAGCTCTTTTATAGAGCTGGCTGCTGTCAAAACAACCAATGATTTGAGTTTACTGCTCTAACAAGCGTCCAATCAAAGAGACCCGCTGTCAGCCAATCAGATCAGCCAGAAACGACCAATCACAACTCTCTATTCGCGGGCCAATGAGAAGTGCAGGATTACGAGCCTGCTGTAAAAGTAAATCTATTAGGGTTGTTACTGATGAGTTGGCTTAGTCCATAACAGATCCTGTATATTTCCAACCTAAATATAAAAACACTAACTCAGATCATGAGGTTTAATGATTCTACTTCTGAATTGCATCTCTAAATCACTTCTAACAATATCCTTCTACACTTGCCAGATTTGCCAACAATTTCCAAGCAAAGATGAAGGATCCTGCAAACCATAAGCTCCCATAGGCCCAGCATCATCCCATATATTTTATATTTTACCCCAAATTAGGAGTCTTTACAAGGTCTGCACAATCAAAAGTTGTCCTTGTGCTCAACTGACAGTCATATTTTGGGGAGAATGAAGGTGAAAAATGGTTCTGGTATCAAGACATAGCAATCTCCAAACTAATATGTTGTAGGAGGTGACCAAGATGAGTCTGAGGGTGGAGTCAAATGCATCATCAGTTTGGAATTTCTACATCACCATAAGAGACCTAAGCCCAATCTCCCTTGAAGTCTCTTGACTCTTATCTGGTGTTAATTTACCTTAGTAAGTAGTAGTTCAGATTCTTCTGTATAGCATGAAATAAACTTGTAGTAATTTTGAACTCTATCTTGGTTCCTGACATCTTGCATCTGTCTTAGGTTTGGCTGATATTTGAGCTCTGCTTCCTGCAATTTGGCAAGTAGGTGAGTTTCCATTTCTTAATAATGTGCTGAAATTTGAATTACTTTAGCAGTTGGGTGGTGGAAGGAAGAAAGACAATGAAGATATGAAAACATTTGGACAAATGAAAGCAGGAAAAAAGGACAAAGATGTTGGAAGTGAGTTTGTTCCTTTCTTATTCCCTTTTCTTCTCCTCTTACTCCACTCCATGACAAAAGAAAGACATCTTGGTAACCAGATCCACCCATTTTGAAACTTGTCACACTTTCAGCCTTCTTTCCATTCCTTTTATTTATTAAAGAAGAAAAAGAATATGCTGAGCCCCATTATTGGGCTTTTAACTATACCTAGTCTAAAAGGTGCTCTTTTTTTCTTCTTCAAAAAGCAACTGTACTGGGTTTTTTTTTTTCCATTGAGGAAGAAAAAGAAAACATTTCACTTCTCATTCAAGGAGTTTCATCAGTTCTAGTGGTCCACAGACATCTACCTTGTCTAATTTATATGTCCTGGTCTACTTTATACGTCCTTGTCTTTCCAGAGTTCAGGTAGAAGTTTTCCCCAATACTTTTATAGTAGATGTTCAATATAGGGAAGCATCCAGCTTTAATGGGTGTATTCATGCTATAATTCTGGACAAGTAAGAGAGTGTAAAGAGCAGTATGTCAACTCATAATATATTTCTATGGTCCTTTTAGAGTTGCCATCAGAAAGGGAGGGGGGAGCAGTGCAATAGCTTGCAAACCGAAAGTGCATTCCATAAATGTTTTCAAAGTTAGTAACTAGGTGACTGAAGTTTCTGCTATGCAAAATTCTAACTGGAGAGCATGATTGATGACTCTGGGCTATGGATGTGTCTCATTGGAGAACATGAATTATGATAAATCCATGGGGTGGGGAAAAACCAGGGTCAAGGGTGACAATGAATTATGTGTGTCAGAGTTGGCTACACCCAGGCAGTGCCGGCAAGTTAACTCCCAATAAATTCTTTTTACGTTTTGGAAGTTTGGCTCGAGACTCATGATTTAAATGGGAGCAACTACCGGAATCCTGACACGGTATTTATTATTCTAGTTCAGTAATAGAAAAGGTTACTTCGCTATCAATATTGAACTTCCTGCATGACGGATACCCCGAGCAAATTATTTTCCAAACTTCTTAAATTTGTCAGCACTTCTGTCTGACAGATCTTCAGTGGAAGATCCCTGCAGCTAAATTATAAATCCTCTGCATGAAAATAGAAACCCTGCTACTTGGTTAATGCATTACAAAACAATTTATAATGCCTGTTGTTTTGGCAGAAACCTGTTAGCACCCTACTGTGTTGGTCTGGTTATCTAGATAACAAAATTTAATGTTCTCCAACTTTACCTATCTCCAGTTTTTGTTTTGGTCTCCAAATGTGTTGTTTCCTCCATGCACCCCCCCCCCCACCAAGTCCCACAGAACCCCAAGCTGATGTTAGGCTATTCAATCAATCAATCAGAATAGAACTGGAAGAGAACTTGGAGGTCTTCTAGTCCAACTCCCTGCTCAAACAAGAGAGCCACTATTATTTCAGACAAGTGGCTGTTCAGTTTTTTTCTTAACAACTTCCTGTGATGAAGCACCTCCAACTTCTGAAGGCAAGCTGTTCCACAGGTTAATTGTCCTCACTGTTAGGAAGATTTTTCCTTAATTCCAGGTTGCTTCTCTCGTTGAATAGTTTCCATTCATTGTTTCCTGGTGCCTTGGAAAATAAATTGACCCCCTTCTCTTTGTGGCAACCTCTTGTATATACTGAAACCCTGCTGTGATGTCCCCCTTAGTCCTTCTTTTCTCTAGGTTAGTCATACTTACACAATTCCTGCAACCGTTCTTCACATGTTTCAGTCTCCAGACCTTTAATCATCTTAGTTGCTCTTCTTTGCACTTTTTCCAAAGTCTCCACATCTTTTTTGTAATGTGGTGAGAAAAACTGGATCCAGATGTGACCTTATTAAGGATCCATAAAATTGTACTTTATAAAGTGGTGTTCTAATTGTATGGTGCATCCTTTCTCCTTTTGAGAAGGCAAAATCAAAAGCTGGCAATCCTAGAAGTACCAGATTGCTCTTGAATTCTTGCACCTCACTTCTCTATGGGATTAAGAGAGGAAAAAAGCAGAATAAATGAGGATCAAAAATGATACAAGCTGCTACAATCTCATACAGACAACGAAAGGTACCCAAGAGAATCTCCAAGCATGCATTGCGCTGTCTGGGCAGCAATGGTAAAAGGCTTAAAAACAAGAACAATCCAAAAGCTGGACCAGTGGGTTTTTAATTCAGTGGTGCAACTCAGCCAGACCTTAATAAATTGTTTGGGGACTAGGGAAGTTCAAAGCCAAGAGCGGCTGATTTCCCTAGAGCCAATCAATATGAGAAGCGTGCGAGTGGAGGAACACAGCTGAGTAGATTTTGTCTTTTCATCACTAGCTGCAGATGGCATGTAATTTAAGGAAGCCTGTTCAGTGAAATTTACTAGCTCCTCTAGAGAATGCACAAGTGGATTTGCATTTAAAAATAAAAATAAATAATCAGAATATTAAAATAAACAATTGCAGTGTGTATAGCATGTAAACTAAAACCACTGGAGTAAATTCTGACTGAAAGCAAACTTTGCTCCTCTATAGGAAGGGAAGAATACATTGATTCCTACAATGGATGAAGGGCAGCAAAAGTTGATGGAAATAACAGAGATGGCTAAAGTGACTGTTCTGATTAAAGAAAAGAGCCCAATTAATTGTCCCATATTTCCTTTTTCAAGAGACAGTTGGACTTTCTTGTTTTTTTGAATCACCAAATGACCAGCTGTCTGCAAGGAGTATAAATCCTTCCATCCTCTACCGTCCAGTCAGAGCTGAAGAAACTTCTTGGATAAGAAACAAAACTTCTTAAAAAACAAACAGACCAAGAAAGTCCAGTTGCTTCTTGAAAAAGCACCTTTGGAACAACCATGACCTGGCTGCCTGAAAAATCTCCATAGACAGCCCAAATAATTTGGTTTCTACTTGGAAACCACTTTTGGATTTTGTGCTGGAAAGTGGAAGGTGGAAAAAAAACCCAGAAACTTTGATTTTGGGTTTTTGCTGACTCGATAGGGTTGTTGCTGTAGAGATGGTTAGCATATATCGTTCCATCTGGTTCAGTTCCAACCTGGGAGCCAACAAAGAAAATAAAATGGAGGCTGATTGGAAAGAAGGATTCTGTTTATTGATGAGCAGAACCAGCATGTGGTTCTGGGACAGCTGACAAATAGCTTGATGAGTGCAAGGATTTTTTATACAGTTTCTGAAATTCCCCTAGGGGGTTGTGCAATGTGGAGAGCTCTGTGTCTTTTCCTATTCTAATGGTGGTGAGTTAATCCTATTGTGTCCTAAAGGTCATGTCCTGCCCTTCTTCCCATCACCCTGGAACTGATTATGGGTTTTTTTTTTTTTTAATGAATAGATTGGCCCAGATTTCTTAATGGGCACAAAATGTCCATCTCTAAAAATTTCAGGAATCTGCTGGAGGCTGTTTTACAATGCAAGAAGGCTGGGGTTGACTGTTTTCTCCATTTCTCCTTTGGGGAAATATAATATTCTACCTCTTTTAATATTCCCCAAAATATTTCATTCTCTAGAAGGGAGGGAGGGCCTTTCCACAATATAAAAGTAAAAAGTTGATGTTTTATGTTACTACTTTATTCTACTGAACCAAAAGGAGTCAGAAGTCAATGCTTCCCCCCTTTTCTCTTATACATTTCTCTCTTCCCCTTTTCCTCCTTTATTTTACCATTATCTTCCATTGATCTTTGCATGTCTGTATTGTATATTTTGATAAACTAATAAAATATTTGAACGAGTGTGGGAAGGGCAGCATAGTTATCTGGAAACTACTTTGGAGGAGCCTTGATGCCTCTGAGAAGTGTTTTTTTTTTCTTTTCTTTTCTTCCAGCTCCACAGAAAATACAGCTATGAAATCAATGCCTACAGTGCTTGCCAAAACCTAAATTAGAAATAAGGATCATCGTTTAAAGTTTATGGTTTTCTGGCATTTCTATTGTGCTCGAAGGAAGCATTGACACTCGTGTCTTTGCTGGCACAATGGTATGGAACATTCAGCGGTTCACCAAAGCAACCACAGTATGTGGCCCGTTTTCTGAGCAGAAAAAAAAAAATTCTTTGGCTGGAAATCAACACTTTACAGGAGGCTTGGCTGAGGATTGAAAAGAAGTCCAGGGAGAGGAGAAGACCAAAAAAGGAGAGGGGGGGGGGGGAGGCAAGAATCTAAAAAGGGCAGTTGAGAAGATGGTACTAAGAGAACATGCCCTAAAGGAAGGACAGTTTGGAGAATGATGTTCCAAAACAGTATGTAAAAACAGTGAGAATTAAATTTCATTGTTGGCTTTGATTTGCATGTTGTTTTTATTTAACCATCATTAGCAAACTAAGGTAAGTTGCTGTCTCAAGCTCCTAAATACAGAAAAAAAATTGACAGAACAGCTAGATGATTCAACCACAATTTTTTTGATACCTTGTTCCTCCCTTCACAATTTGCTGATATTCTAAATTTTCAGAATGTAATGTCTATAATTAAAAATGTGTTTTTTTCTCCCATTTCCATCCTTTAATGCATAGATGGATAAACTTCTGATTCACAAATATTGCTCTATTTTCTTTCCAATGCCAAAATTTTAGAATCTGTTAAGATAGAATTTGTTTTATCTTGCCATAAGCCACTCAGTCACCCTGAATCAAAAGATGGGAAGAAAATAAATCACGATAGATAGATAGATAGATAGATAGATAGATAGATAGATAGATAGATAGATAGATCGATCGATAGATAGATAGATAGATAGATAGATAGATAGATAGATAGATAGATAGATAGATATGGATGAATGGATGGAAGGAAGGAAAGAAGGATAATAGGTAGCCAGGCAGCCAGACAGAAAGATAGAAATAGACACAAAGAGAGTGATGATAGATAGATGATAGAGGATAAAGATGATAGATGATAGATAAATAGATAGATGATAGATACTGTAGATAGAAAGACAGATAGATGGATGGATAGATAGTAGATAGATTTATAGATGATAGAAAGAGATAAATAGGATAGACAGACACACAAACACACAGACAGACACACACAGAGAGATGATAGATAGATAGATAGATAGATAGATAGATAGATAGATAGATAGATAGATAGATAGATAGATATAGATATAGATATAGATATAGATATAGATATAGATATAGATATAGATATAGATATAGATATAGATATAGATATAGAAGCCTGATGATGGCAGATGAGGTTCTGCTGAAACGTTGCTACAACTTTAAAAGCACAACTACTATGATGTGGGAAAATACCCGAACTAAGCTGAATGCCATATATATATATATATATATATATATGATAATGGTAAAGATGATAGATACGGTAGATACGATAGATAGGTAGATAGATAGATAGATAGATAGATAGATAGATAGATAGATAGATAGATATGATGGATGGATGATAGGCAGGGGCAGGCAGGCAGGCAGGCAGACAGATAGAACCTTACACTTGAGATGTTAGACTCCCATCTCTCCATCACAAACAAGCAATGAAGAAGATGGAAGAAGAAGAGAAGAGTACAGAGCTATTATCAATCACTGAGTGTTCAAGCAGGGAGGAGGAACTAGATGCATATCAAACTATTTCAGGACCTTGATGGCATTCAGATGAGTGTCTGAAAGAACAGAGAGATGCATCAACTTCAAAAGCAATATTGTTCTGTGAGTCCAATTGCTGAGAAAACGTGCATCAAGCCATCTTGTGAACTTCAGCATCCGATTAAAAAGAATTGGAAAATAGAAAATAGAAAACAATGAAGAAAACAGCATCAATTTGTTCATGGCACTACATACAACAATACCTGATTTCCATTTCTCAGTGCAGGTATGAGATGACACATTTGCTGAAGAGAGTGAAGCAGCCCAGCCTTTCCGATTTGGCAATACAATCTGGTCCTTTTTCTCCCCTGTTCATTCTGATGTTGTATATGGACAAGAAACTTAATTAAAAGTTTGGGCTTGTCAGGGAGGTTTTGGACATTGATTGTTTCTAGATTGCTCAGCATTTGTGCTATTTCTCCCTACCTTTTGATGTAAAGAGCCTGCATTTACAATTAAACATGTGAATCAACAAGCAGGTTTTAAGGAGGGCTATTTCCTGGCTTTTTATGAAGGCCAGGCATTTGAAATCTCTATGAATGGAAGTAGCAATAGCACTTAGTTATATACCACTCCACAGTGCTTTATAGCCCTCTCTTAAACAGTTTACAGACTCAGCATATTGTACACAGCAATCTGGGTCCTCATTTATTGACCTCGGAACAGAGGTGAAATGCTGCCAGTTCAGCTCAGTTTGCCTGAACCGGTAGTAAAAAACGCTACCAGTTCAGGTGAACCAGTAGTAAAAAAAAATTCTACTGGTTCAGCCAAACCAGTATTTCCGATGATCAGCTGGGCAACGATCAGCTGTGCCGCATGATTTAGATTATCTAGAAAGCAGGAAATCATTGGATTTCTTGCTTTCTACCTAAACTAAATTGCATGGCATAGATGATCCCCTCCCTCACTGTTCCACTCATCTTGGAAGACTTCAAAATGCTTTTTTTCAGTGCCCAGGATGCTTCCCTGAGGCCCACACAACCAAAAATGAGGCACAGGGGGTACTGTGAAAGAAAAAAAAAAGACTTTTGACCCCCCCAGTCACATGACCACATAGCCACACTCACCCAGTCACATGACCACTGGCCACGCCCACCTAGCCACACTCACATAACCAGTAGTAAAAAAAAAATGGAATCCCACCACTGTCTCAAAAGGATGTAAGGCTGAGTCCACCTTCAGCCAAACTCCTTTTAGCAGGCAGAGTTAGCTTGAAATACTGCATTCTAACTACTGTGCCACCATGGCCATGGAATGGAATGGAATGGAAGGGAAGGGAAGGGAAGGGAAGGGAAGGGAAGGGAAGGGAAAAGAAAGGAAAGGAAAGGAAAGGAAAGGAAAGGAAAGGAAAGGAAAGGAAAGGAAAGGAAAGGAAAGGAAAGGAAAGGAAAGGAAAGGAAAGGAGAGGAGAGGAGAGGAGAGGAGAGGGAAGGAAAGGACTCAAAAGAAAAGGAAAGGAAAAGAAAGGAAAGGAGAGGAGAGGAAAGGAAAGGAAAGGAAAGGAAAGGAAAGGAAAGGAAAGGAAAGGAAAGGAAAGGAAAGGAAAGGAAAAAAAAGAAAGGAAAGGAGAGGAGAGGAGAGGAGAGGGAAGGAAAGGACTCAAAAGGAAAGGAAAGGAAAAGAAAGGAAAGGAGAGGAGAGGAGAGGAAAGGACTCGAAAGGAAAGTGTTCTGTCCTTAATTAACATACTCGAAATCCCTGCGCTTTGATTGGCCAAAGCGCGGGGCTCTCCGATTGGTCAGGCGAGCCGCGCCGATTGGCTCGCTAGGAATCTCCCGCGATTGGTCCATTCGGATCGCGGGAGATTCAAAGTGGTACCATTGGCCGCGGCTGCCGCGGCGAAAGGAATAAAAGCCGCGGGCTTTTTTCCTTTCGCCAGTTCGGTTCCAACTTCCTAATAAAGAGCTTTGCACTAAAGTCACCGACTCCTGGCATCATTTCGCGGACACAACAGAAAGGAAAGGAAAAGAAAGGAAAGGAGAGGAGAGGAGAGGAGAGGAAAGGAGAGGAGAGGAGAGGAGAGGAGAGGAGAGGAGAGGAGAGGAGAGGAGAGGAGAGGAGAGGAGAGGAGAGGAGAGGAGAGGATTTGAAAGGAAAGGAAAGGAAAAGAAAGGAGAGGAGAGGAAAGGAAAGGAAAGGAAAGGAAAAGAAAGAAAAGGAGAGGAGAAGAGAGGAGAGGAGAGGACTTGAAAGGAAAGGAAAGGAAAGGAAAGGAAAGAAAAGGAAAGGAAAGGAAAGGAGAGGAGAGGAGAGGAGAGGAGAGGAGAGGGAAGGAAAGGACTCAAAAGGAAAGGAAAGGAAAAGAAAGAAGAGGAGAGGAAAGGAAAGGAGAGGAAAGGAAAGGAAAGGAAAGGAAAGGAAAGGAGAGGAGAGGAGAGGAGAGGAGAGGAGAGGAGAGGGAAGGAAAGGACTCGAAAGGAAAGGAAAGGAAAAGAAAGGAGAGGAGAGGAGAGGAAAGGAGAGGAAAAGAAAGGAAAGGAAAGGAAAGGAAGAAAAGGAGAGGAGAGGAATAGATTAGACTAGAATATCACTTAGACTGATATACCACTTCACAGTGCTTTATAGCCCTCTCTAAAGTTTATAGAGTCAGCATCTTGCCCCCAACTATCTGGGTCCTCATTTTACCAATCTTGGAAGGATGGAAGGCTGAGTCAATCTTGAGCTGGTAAGAATTGGACTGCCAAACTGCTGACAATCAGCAGTCAACAAAAATAAGCTGCAGTACTGCATTCCAACCACTGTGCCACCACAGTACTTATACTAGCTTTCCCCCTTGAAACACAGAGAGGGGACAGCTTGAAAGCTATTGAAGGTTCTACAAAAATATAACAAAATTAAAGAGTTTGGGAGGGGCCTTCGAACCTCTTGCTTAGGCAGGAAACCTTATAGCAGATAAAGAGCTGTCTAATCTCTTTTTAGAAACCTCCAAGGATGGAGCGCCCACAACCTCTGGAGTCAAGTAGTTCCACCGATTAATTCTTCTCAGTGTCAGGAAATTTCTTCTTATTTCTAGGTTAATTCTCTCCTTCGTTAGTTTCTATCCATTGCTTCTTGTCCTGCTGAACAATGGCTGAAGGCTGAGAAAAATCAGGGTTACAGCAGGTCACCCCCATGAATTTCCAGATATGCAATTCTTCTTCTATAACTGTAGTGGAAATCATCATCATCATCATCATCTCATCATTAAAAAAGGGTCAACCTGCAAGCAAAATACCTAGTATTGTATAGAAGCCATCTTTGCTTACATTTAGTTAAACTTCTATTGTGAATGCACACTGTTAATTTCATTATCGCTCATGTTCTCCAAGCCAAATTTCCATTTGGAGTTTTCCTAGTGGTGTGGAAAAACCCAAGCCCTGAAGATGTGATTTGATCACTTTAATTCACATCATAGACTAGCCGGTAATTTAGGACTGCTGGTGTGAAAATGCCTGCATTAGAGTAGTACTCCAGAGTATTTATCCCAGTAATATAGGAACCCTACAGTCATGAAGTCATTTTGCTTGGCAATGCTGTTTTTTCCATTTGTGCTCCAGGGAAACATCCATTGGTTTGGAAATTAATTCTAATGGAAGCACCCCTGTTTTCCAAGCTCTGAGATAATCGGTCAAAGTCTTCTTCATTTGTCTCTTCCAGGAAAGAAGTTCTGATCCTTCTGAACTTCTCCATGGCCTTCAATACTATCATCTAGGACAGGGATGTCACACTCGTAGCATCACAGGGGTGCCATATGACATATCAAGATTTCCCCCCTTTGTAAACTGGTCATGGGCATGGCCAGTGCATGATGCATCCAGCCCATGGGCCATGAGTTTGACCATCCTGAACTAGGACATCTTTCATCATCACATGGTAAGGATTGGAGCTTGGTGGCATGGAACTGCATATATAATATTCATGCTCCAGATAAATACGAAGGAGTCTCTCCATTTATGCAATCATAAACCTCATAACATTTCCAACTCAATGTATCTGCATGATGAATTTGTACAACTTGACACACCATAATTAAAAATAGGAAAGGAATAGGAACTCTGGCTTAGCAGTATAATGCAAACTTTGCCCAATTCATGTTTCTCACACTTAGAATGCATTTATATACAAGCATTCATATTTAAAGACTATATATGCAGGAAAGTGTGCTGGAAAATGCTTAAGTTGAAGAAAAATCACTTGAAAAATGTATATATTAAGAAAGAAGGTAGAACGCATTCCTTGGGAGAAATGCACATTGTAAACACAGATTTACAAGAAATTAAAATTGATACTATGAATAAAAAGTTAATAGGAATGAAGTCCCCTAATATTATTTCTCTGTGTTTTTTTAATAGTTCCACATTGCTATGCATTAGTGTCTTTTTTTGTTACTTGGGAAAGAAAAGAGAATTTCAGCATTAATGAATTGTGTTTGCATGAATTGCATGAACTTGCATGAATTGTGTGTATTTCCACATAAACACAATCACATTTTCTACTTTTGACTAGATAGATAGATAGATAGATAGATAGATAGATAGATAGATAGATAATGGATGGTATTCAGCTTTGTTCGGGTATTTTTCCATGTCATTATAGTTGTGCTTTTAAAGTTGTAGCAATGTTTCAGCAGAATCTCATCTGCCATCATCAGGTTTCTGTATTGTGTTCATCTGTGAGTCAGACTTTCAGAGTCGTTTCAGTTTTAAATTTGGTGCTAGCCTACTGCTGTGCCACAATGGTTTTTTCTTCATCCTGATTGGTTGGGAGTCTTGGTCTGTGTTTATTGGTCTTGGAGTTTGCTGTGTTCTGCTTGATTGGTGTTTCTAATAGCTTCTGTCTGTTTTGTAGCTTTTTTTTTTGTCTTGATTGGCTGGCAACATTGTGTTTCCTGTATTGGAGGCTTTTAGTGCAGCTTGGCTCTGAGTAAATGGACGGCTATCATTTATTAGGAAGCTAGGTTTCATCTGGGTGCCTGGTTGGGATGTGTTTGAGCTGGAGGTATCAGGGGGGATCTATTTGTGCCCTGGTGTTTGGCTGGCTTGTGGTGTTAATATTTTTTTTGTTTGAGAGTGCAGGCTTCCAGATAATTGACAGTCTGGTGGAGTCATCTCTTCTATTCATGCTTTCAGGTCTTTTTTCAATCTCTATGGCTTCTCTGATAATTCTGTAGCTGGGGTTTTCTATAGTGGCTAGGATTTTGGTGCTATTGAAGTCAATGCTATGATCTGTTGCTTTCATGTGTTGGACTAGTGAGAAAGTGTGTTCCAGCTTTTTGAATGCATTTTTGTGTTCATCCAGGCAGGTACTTATTCTTCTATTGGTCTGTCCAATGTATGTGGCAGAGCATGATACACAGGGGACTTCATATATGCCTTGGTTTTCCAGGTCAATTTTATCTTTGGGGTTTCTTAGGATGGCTGCTATTTTTCTGTCTGTTTTGAAGGCAGTTCTGATGTGATGCCTGTGTAGTATCTTACTGATTTTGTCTGTAGTACCTCTTACGTAAGGCAGAACAACTGTTCCATAGGTCTGTTCATCTTCTAGGTCTCCATTATGTCTCAGTGTGTTTTTGTGGATCAAGCCAGTGATTTTGCTTTTGTGGAAACCGTTAGCTGTCAGTACTTTAGTTAGGGTGCATAGTTCAGTCTTTATGTGTGTCTGCCAGGCATTTGGTTCTGGTGATAAGTATTTTGGCCACAAAGTTTATCTGTGCTGGGTGGTGGTGGGATTGGGTGTTGAGGTAGCGGTTGGTATGTGATTTCTTTCAGATTCTGTCAAAACATTGCTACAACTTTAAAAGCACAACTATAATGACATGGGAAAATACCTGAACAAAGCTGAATACCATACATGTAAGTACCCAGAAAAACTTAAGAAAACACACACACACACACACACACACACACACACACACACACACACACACACATATATATATATATATATATATATATATATATATATATATATATATATATATATATATATATATATATATATATATATATATCAGGTGCTTTGGAAAATAGTTTGACTTCCCCTCTTTCTTGTGGCAGCACCTCAAATATTGGAACACTGTTATCATGCCTCCCCTAGTTCTTTTTTCATTAGATGAGACATACCCAATTTCTGCAACTGTTTTTCACAAGTTTCAGCTGTCAGCCTGTTAACCATTCTTGTTGCTCTTCTCTGCACTCTTCCCAGAGTCTCAACATCTTTTTTAGATTGAGGCAAATAAAACTGGATTATTCCAAGTGTGAGCTTACTAAGGTTTTGTAAATACTTCATGGCATTAACACTACCTGAACTAAGAGTATCTGCTGCGGGTTTAGATTCAAATTTCTGCATAATGAATAAAACTAAGGTATTTGTGAAATGAAATATGTCACTCTCCTCTTTATTTTCTGAAATAAATAATTCACTCCCTGAAAAATCTGTCAACATGGTGCAAGTTTTCCACTATTCCATTAGTACATTTTCTTGACAGTTCATTAAAGTTTCACGCAGAAGTCGCACAGATTAGTCTAAATAACTTCTTTTGCTTTAACACAGAATTCTGATTTCTTTTTTTCTTTTCCCCAAAGAACAAAATTTAGACAAACGGGATTGAAGTAGCATTCATTCATCATCATTTGGCAGTGAACTTGCAAGATGCCAAAAATAGCAAACACTTGTAGATTCTCTGGTAATTGAAAGCAAGAGTAAATTACATTTTAAACACTCATCAAGGTGAGACAAAGAGGCTGCTTAGTGCTTCCTCCTAAGCCCTTGTTAAGAAACATGGCAAAAGTTGGTAAAGGTGAAAGTTCAGATACATTGTTAGTTCAGAATCTCTGCATACACCTTGAATGTAGAAAAATTACAATCTTGGTTATGAAAACATGATCAACAAAATAAATGAGGTTTCCTCTTGACATTTGCCAGAAATGTTTTCTCCGCTAATAGTGTCATAATTTTAAAGCTCTCTTGGAAAATCATTGGGAAAAGCTTGTTGATGTTACTCACAAATTCTTTACCAAGTGTCGAAAAGAACCAAGCTAAATAGCATTTATATGCAGTCTGTCGCCTCAGAACCTGGCTGAAGCCGTCTTGCGCTGCCTCATAGTTGCCATGAAGCCTGAGAAGAGGGAAGGGAGGTGGGAGTAAATAGCCTAGCTAACGGTCAAAACAAAAAGTTTTCTTATGGGAACCAAGGTCATTATAACAGGTGGCTAGTGAAGGAGGAGAGAAACCTGTCAACTATATTCATTGGACAATGTAACTGGAGACACCTAGGAGGAGGGGATTTTTTACTCTTTTAATTAGTTGAAAACTGCAGGAACTTTTAGAGTTGGTTTTCACTGGCTGTGCCATTATGAAGTATCCAATAAAATTGTTTGTTGAGTAATCTACCTGCCTCAGGGTTCTGCTTTCAATGGGTGCATTACTTGGAACGCTGACACAGTCTTTGACTTATGACCCCAATTGAGCCCAAAATTTATGTTGCTAACTGAAACATTTGTTAAGTGATTTTTGCCCCATTTTACAACCTTTCTTGCCACAGTTGTGAAATGAATCACTTGTTGTTACACTTGTAACATGATTGTTAAGGGAATCTGGCTTCTACCTTGACTTTGCTTATCAGAAAGTTAAAAAGAGGAGCCCAAGACTCCAGGACACTACAGCCATCTTAAATATGAATAAGTTGCTGGATTTTGATCACATGAAAATGTGGAATGCTGCAATGGTCATAAGTGTGAAAAACAGTCATAAGTCTTTTTTTTTCAGTGCTGTTGTCCCAAAAGTGCTTTTTCAAGAGGCAACTAAACTTTCTGATTTATCTTTGAAGAACATCCTAGAAGTTTCTTCAGCTCTGACTGGATGGTGCGGAATGGAAGGATTTATACTTCTTGTGGACAGCTGGTCATTTGCCTTATTTTAGAGAATTGTTGAGGCCACCTGGAGGTTTATCTATGCCTTTCCCTGTGCTAAACCTCCAGGTGGCCTCAACAACTCACTAAAAGAATGCAAATAGCCAGCTGACTACAAGGAGTATAAAACCTTCCATTCCCTACCATCCAGTCAGAGCTGAAGAAGTTTCTTGGATGAGAAGGGAAATGTCTTCAAAGAAAAATCCAAAAGCCCAGCTGCCTCTTGAAAAAGCACAACCATCACCTGGATGATTGAGAATCTCCACAGACTTTCAGTGCCATTGTAACTTTGAACAGTCCACAAATAAACTGTTGCTAGTCAAGGAATAGTAGTACTCTCTAATCCTCAGCTGTCCTCCCAAGCAAACATTCAATGAATTAAAATTCACAGTCATCTCTTACTTCAATGATGCTTACTCCAGGGAGACATAGCTCATCTCTGTTCTGACTTGGATTAGCTTTCAAGAGTGCTCAGGACCCCCGTTTGGCTCACAAAATGTCAATCCAAGTATTATTTAGTGTTTGTTTACAGAGACTGTTTTCCAATGATATTGCACAGTAGCTTCATTTCAAGGGAGTTTCCTGGCACAATTTCAATTTGCTACTTTTAAAAGGTAAAGGTTTCCCAAGCCCAGCCATGTCCAACTCTAGAGTGTGGTGCTTATCTGGATTTCTTAGCTGAGGGAGCCAGTGTTGTCTGAAGACACTTCCATGATTATGTGGCCAGCATGACTACAGCTTATGCTGAGGCATATGGAATGCTATTGCCAATCAATCCCCAGGAAAGGAAACCCTTGACTCCATAGATTAAGAGAAAAGGTACTTTTCAGGGTTGGGTTTCAAAAATTTTAGCAAGGGGTTCTCTGCCCAGTTGCTGGAGGGGTGTGTGGCAATGGTGGGCGTGGCCTAGTCAGCCTCCTGCACCATGGTGAGAGAGGCATTTTTCCTCAAGCCTCTGGAAGGGTAAAAGTGGCCTCCCTGTGCTCCAACTTTTTGTCCTCCCTTAGTTTCCATGCACACCCTGCACTTAGCCACATCCAAAATGGGCCATGTGGGGACTCTTTAGAGGGGAGGGCTGGGCTGAGCTGGGCCAGCCATATGTGAGATTTGGGGGTTCTCAAAACTGCCCAGAATCTTAGCTAGAGGTTCTCTAAAACCCCTGAGAACCCCAGTATTTTTGCTAGGAAAGAACTGAACTATGAATCCCCTGGTACTTTTTCTAGGAAAGAACTGAATGCAAGAACAGTCAGGCAAGATCTGAAGCAAAAACATGCAGAAAAAATAAATTGAAAATAACCCATCCCCCCCTCCCCCCAGAAGCCAAGCAACCAGAGTTCAATCTTTGGCTAGGGAATGTCTCTGGTCCAGGTTTTTCATTCCTCCTGCCTGCATGCCATCCCTAGGACAGTTGGCCTCCAAGGTATTAAAGAACCCAAGCTGGCTCTCTTGAGTCCAAGCCTCCCCATCACTTTTCAGAAACTCCGCTTTCAAATCTACTGAATGCTTCCCCTCCCAAATACCCATTGCTCCTCCCACCTCCATTTCTATGGTAGCTGGCAGCAAGCCTGAAGGAATGTGATGACAGCCAGGCTGACAACTGTTACCTTCACACTGAAGTGGTATCTATTTATCTACTTGCATTTGCATGCTTTCAACTTGCTAGGTGAGCAAGAGCAAGTGACAGGAGTTGACCCTATCATGCGGCACTCAGTTCTCAAATCTGGGCTGCCTACCTTCCGGTTGACAAGCTCAGTGTCTCTAACCATTGTGTCATCTCAACTCCCCCCCCCCCCCCATTGTGCTACTTTTAAAATAGATACAACTTTGTCAACCCTCAGAATTCCCAAACTTTCATGGTCCTTGATATATTTTAAACTGTTTTGTTCCAGTTGTTTTTGTTGTTGTTTTCATTATTTAATGTTCTAATCACTCCAGCTGTGAACTCAGTGCACAGAAAAATAAGAGAGTGGCAGTGCAAGAAAGAGAGAGAGATGAATGAGATACTTTATACATTCTAAACGGGCAAGAAAATCCCTCCTTAAAACTGACTAATGAGGATTATTCTCAATATTGTTTGGAAAAGAAAAGTAGAGAAATGCGGCAGTCATGGAATAATTTACTTAGCAGCCCTACAGCTTACACTGCATTGACTCAGGATGCTTAAGTGTGTTACTCTTTGCCTAACTTTGACCCATGTTCGGTTTTGGGAGAATTAAGGGGCAAGATGGATTTCTTAAACCTATGTTTAAGGAACCTTTTTAATCCCTTAAAACCTCCCATCAAATGGGATCCTGACCTTATCTACTTTTGGATTGTGCCCTTGGCCTTCTTTTTTGAAGCCTGAAGCAGTTTTGACTTGTACTATCTTGGCAAGATCAGGTGAAAAGTGGAAACATTGCAATATGTTGAAGACTCTTAAGACCCATGCATGCAACCTCATTCCATACAAAGCCCCAGGCCTCTCCAATATGCTCATTGATCTTCAGAGCAATTAAAATGGTTGGCTTGTCTTCTATGTTATATTTCCAATTCTAGCTTAGACGTGTTGGGACTTCTTACAAGTCAGACCATGTACAAGGGCAAAGAGTAATGGTTAGTAATACAGATACAAACAAGATTGGTGTTTCAGAAAATGGCCTACCAGTAAGAAAACCCCACAACAGGAACTGTTATGAGGCTTTCACAACAGTATTGCTTGGCTAATTTTTGGTGAGATGATTTCTTACCTAACAACCACCAATGAATATTCTTGACTCTAATTTGTCTTCTCAGCAATTGATTTTCTGGGATCTTGTCAAGGTGGTAATTTAAGAGCTGACCGGGTGACACAATGAAGGGAATGAGTCAGCAGGGCCTTTGGCTATTATCCCTTTAAGAGCCTGTATAATAAGAGGAGGCCCTGTAGACATGTTTGTTGGTTCATAGAGTTTCTTCCCTGCTGTAATTGCTGATTGTTTAGATCTGAGGTCTTCAAACTTGACAAGTTTAAGACTTGTGGACTTCAACTCCCAGAATTCCTCCTCCAGTCCTGTTAGCTCAGGATTTCTGGGAGTTGAAGTCCACAAGTCTTAAACTTGCCAAGTTTGAAGACCCTTGGCTTTGATTCTTGTAGCATGTATATGTATAGTATTCCTATATTCCTATTGTAGATAAAAACCACTATTTGATACAAACCACTGTTGACTGTACTTGCTCCTGGACTGAAACATGTTATAGAGCTGTGCACACTTTGACACACCTGCATTGCCTTTTTCTCTTCTCTGATGCCAAGGTATCTGAGGCCGGATGGAGGACCTCTTGATCAAATCAGTGGAAGCCACATCTTGCGTCTGCATGATAGAGTAGACTGCATAAATGAGCAATGTCTCAAACCAAAATTCCTTCCAGTTCTCTCCTGCATTTGAGGAGGTATGCAATCAGTCATGTTCTCCTTGTTCTGCTGGAAGAATGAGCTGCTGTTTGCATTCTCTTTTACGATAATTCCACTACAAGTTCAAAAGCTCTGCATTATCTACATTATCTTGGGGCTTCTTGAATCCTATCTGTTGTGTATGTACCATAGTTAATAAAAGTATGAGCTTGAGGTAAAGTGCAGGGTTCTGGCCCTGCACTTCTGATTGGCTGTTAGGCGGCCTGATCGGATTGGTTAGTGCTGAGGAATCCGATTGGCCCTTAACGGAGAATTCTTATTGGTTAAAAGAGCTAACGTTCATAGCTCGTTATTGGACAAATCTTACAAGGGTTGCCTATATAAGGCAGAGTTCACTGTTGTTGGTTTGAGAAGTCACTATGCAAATAAAGAGCTGAAAGTTCACCGTTCAGAGGCTGTCTCCATTTATTCCGACCCATGCTCAATACTTAACACTGGCGACGAGGATGGGATTTGGAGACATCTGAACTGAAGAAGCCAGGAAGCAACACCGAGCACGTGACAGACGACACCAACAATGGAACCATGTCCGGCGGCATCGTACCACCCACTCCGTTCGATCCAAACCAAGAGGATTGGGAATCCTACATGGATCGCTTCCAAATGTTTCTCAAGACGAAGAACTTGGAGGACGCCACGCCAGCAAAGAAAAGGGCATTGTTCCTGACGCATTGCGGCCCAGCCGTATTTAAGATGGCTAAAGCACTCGCCAAACCTCGAGAAGTGAAAGCCATGAGCTGGGACGACCTCGAACCCATCCTGAGAGGCCATTACGTGCCAACCGTGCCTACACTCATGAGACGCCACGAGTTTTATCAGAGGAACCAACGCAAAGGGGAAAGTGTGGCCGATTTCGTAGTGGACCTCCGAAATTTAGGGGGCCTCTGCGGGTTCGCTGATTAAGAAGAGGCACTAAGAGATCGAATAGTTCTGGGACTAGATGCACTAGGCCTGCAAAGCAAGCTGATGGCGAAAGGCGACATCAGCCTTGCCGACGCCATCGCTGAAGCCACAGCAGCAGAGGCGACCAAAAAGTCGGCTGCACAACTACGGCAAAGCTACATTCCGGTACCACCACCGACAAGTGACATTTTATCCAAGTCTGAAGGACAGCTCGCGACGATGCACCACGAGGACCTCTCTTCGTCGTCAGACAGTGACGAAGAAGGGGTCCATCGACTGCGGTCTGACCGGGACCCTTGCCCGAAGCCCTTACGCCCTTGCGCTGGCTGTGGAGCAAACCATGCCAGGTCCGAATGCAAATTCCGCGACACACTCTGCCATGAGTGCGGGAAACGAGGCCACATTGGCCGGGTCTGCCGCAGCTTACCAGGACGCAGCCAGGCCTCAAAAGGGGCTAATTATCATCAAGCGACAGGAAACCGTCCTGTAAGGCGAGAGCCAGTAAACCACTCCTACAGAAATCGAGCTTTGCAGAGAGAAGAGGCTCAGCATACTATCACTATCGGTCACACCTCAGCTTTGGACACTAAGAAAATCTGAGTCACGGTAGCCATCGAGAACCAGCCTTGCCACATGGAGGTCAACTTGGGATCGTCCCTCTCGATGGTGTCCTGGAGGACACTCAAGCAACTCATCCCCACAATTCTACACCAAGACCTCCAATTTCAATGCCTCATCTTCAAGGACTACCAAGGGAATCAAATCCCCGTTGTCGGGTCCTGCCGAGTCCGAGTCTCCCTCAAGAAGCATACAGTGTACTTACCTCTAACGGTCATCGATAGAGATAGGCCTAGCCTACTAGGCCTCCAATGGTTCACGCCACTCGGCATTGAAGTGGCCGGCGTGAACCGAGTCAGTGGTTGTGAGTGGGAGGAAGACCTTATGTCTGAGTTCAGTGACGTCTTCGCAGACAGCTTAGGTGAGTATAAGGGGACTCTGATCTCATTCAGTCTAGATCCAAAAGTAGCTCCCATTCGCTTGAAGCCCCATCGAGTTCCGTTCGCTCTTAAAGCAAAAATTGACGAACAACTCGACAAGCTAATTGCTCAAGGGGTGTTGAAGCCCATTGATCACTCTCCATGGGAAACCCCTATTGTAACACCCATTAAGCCAGATGGGTCAATCCGAATTTGTGGGGACTACTGGGCCACTTTGAACCACGCCCTACAGCAGAATGCGTATCCAGTTCCGTTGGTGCAGCACCTCCTCCATTCCTTGGGGGACGGGAAGGTTTTTGCTAAATTGGATTTAACTCAAGCTTATCAACAATTACCAGTGGATGAAAAAAACGGCTCGAGCCCAAACTATTGTAATGCACAGGGTTGCCTTTAAATGTACCCGATTGCAATTTGGAGTTAGTGTAGCCCCCGGGATCTTCCAGAGCCTTATGGAAAGGTTATTACAAGGAATCAAGGGCGTAGTCCCTTATTTTGATGACCTATTAATTGCAGCCCTTACCCAAAAAATCTTACAGGACCATTTGAAATGCATTCTAAAAAAATTCCTAGAGGCCGGACTTAAGGTAAAAAAAATAAATGTCAATTGTATACTGACAGTGTTGAGTTTCTAGGGTACCGGATTGATAGCCAGGGCATTCATCCTACCGAGAGTAAACTAAAAGCGATAAAAAACGCTCCCAGGCCACGTAACAAGTTCGATCTCCAGGCGTTCTTAGGCCTCATTAATTTCTATAATGTATTTTTACCACACAAGGCAACTGTCGCTGAACCGTTACACTGATTATTAGATAAGAAAGCATTGTGGGTATGGGGTTACCGGGAAAAGCAAGCATTTCGGAATGTTAAAAAACTGCTTACATCTGACTCTGTACTTATGCAGTATAACGAGACTTTGCTGTTAGTTATAACCTGCAATGCATCGCCTTTTGGGGTGGGCGCCATTTTGAGCCATGTACTGCCTAATGGGAACGAAGCCCCTGTTGCATACTTTTAGAAGACTCTTTCACAAGCAGAGCGGAACTATGGACAAATTGATAAAGAAGCCCTCGCAATCGTGTCAGCTGTAAAAAAATTTCATGAATATGTGTATGGAAGGACATTTACCATTATAACTGACCACAAACCGTTGCTAGGGATAATAGCCGGGGACAAGCCAACCCCCTACATATTATCCCCTAGAATGACCCGATGGTCAGAATTCCTAGATGCTTATAATTATCGGCTGCAATATCGCCCGGGGAAAGCCATTCCCCATGCCGACGCATTAAGCCGAGCACCGCTTCCGGAGACTCTCGACGATCTGGCACCAATGGCAACCATGTTGCAGATCAAAACACTCAACTCGCCACCTATGACCGCCCGAGACATCGCGAGAGAAACCAAACGAGACCACAACCTAGCTCAAGTCCTAGGCTGGGTAGAACATGGATGGCCATTGGACCAAGTACCAGATGACTTCGCACCATTCAAATCTCGACAGACTGAACTTTTTTTCCAAAAGGGCTGTATCATCTGGGGCAATAGAGTCGTTGTCCCAGAGCGACTCCGGAAGACGCTACTGCGAATTCTGCACGAGGGCCACCCGGGCATCGTGCGGATGAAGGCGCTTGCACGAAGCTACACATGGTGACTGGGCATGGACCAGCAAATCGAGCAGTGGGTTAAAGCGTGTCCCAATTGCCAACAAGCCAGCAACGCCACACCAAAAGCCATGCCTACTGAACGGGAGATGCCACATGGACCCTAGTCCAGAATCCACCTGGATTTCGCGGGGCCAACCAAGGGCTATACTTTCCTCCTTACAGTCGACGCATACTCCAATTGGTTAGAAATTCATCGTATGACGACTATGACCTCCGAGGAAGTGATCAAGATTCTAAACAGACTCTTTGCAACCCATGGATTGCCAGATGTCCTGGTGTCCGATAACAGGCCACAGTTTACTGCACTAATGTTCAAGCAATACCTCGCTGACCACGGCATCCGCCATGCACTCACCTCGCCTGTGCACCCTGCGACCAATGGCCGAGCTGAACGCATGGTCCAATTTGTTAAAAAGACTTTGCAAAAAGTGGACCATGACAATATCGATGACAAGGTCAACCAAATTCTCTTTTTGCAACACATAACTCCACATAGCGTCACCGGCAGAACTCCCACCGAACTACTGATGGGACGTAGACTCCGCTCCCACCTCGACCGGTTGCACTCTGCTTACGAACCAGAAAAGCCAATAGGATCCAACGGCCGCTGTCGCACCTTCCAGGTACAAGACCTCGTTTACGCACAAAACTTATCAGGCGACCCGTTATGGATAGAGGTGACAGTAGTACAAGTGACCGGCCCCAAATCCTACATGATGAAATGTTGTGACAATAAATTGTGGAAACGGCATATTGACCAATTGCAGTCACGACTCGCAATGGCCAGTCAACAACTCCCCCATGACCAAACCAAGAGGGGGGAGGTACGGAAGAAGATGAAGTTCCAGGGAACCTGTTCGAAGGGAACGACGAACTAAGTGATACTCAGGAAATGGAGCAGGAAGGAGAAACGTTTGCACCGCAAGGAATTGCAGCTGAGCAAGAAGCAGAACCACTGCCAAACAACAATCCACCTCAGCAGGATTGCAACCAACCAATCCAATGAAAATTCGAAAGACTTAAAAGATAACCGTCCTATCTAAGGGACTATATAACTACACCGTAATTAAGAAGCCAGGGGGACGGGGTGTTGTATATGTACCATAGTTAATAAAGTATGAGCTTGAGGTAAAGTGCAGGGTTCTGGCCCTGCACTTCTGATTGGCTGTTAGGCGGCCAGATTGGATTGGTTAGTTCTGAGGAATCCGATTGGCCCTTAACGGAGAATTCTTATTGGTTAAAAGAGCTAACATTCATAGCTCGTTATTGAACAAATCTTACAAGGGTTACCTATATAAGGCAGAGTTCACTGTTGTTGGTTTGAGAAGTCACTATGCAAATAAAGAGCTGAAAGTTCACCGTTCAGAGGCTGTCTCCATTTATTCCAACCCATGCTCAGTACTTAACACTATTGATGGAAAGTGAATTAAGATATTTCTTCTTTAACATCGAGAAATGGAGACTGAAGTTGCCTTTCAAGGTTTTCCTTTCCCTGTTTCTTTCCTCCTTGTCCTTCTCTGTGCTCTGCAGCTATTTTTGAAATCATTATCATCATTTTAACTTGTCTCTGGTGGTTATCTTTCTTTTGCCAGAATGGGCACCATGCATTGTAAAGGAACATATTGAACCGGCTGATCCAAAAGAGACTTTCTTCATGTTGAATAAAATAATTTCCCCACTGTTCAGAAAATCCCACATTGCCTTTAGGGTACCGCTCAATGCAGTGCAAATGTTAATTGGCCACTCAACCCATTGTTATAAAAAGATACCAGCCCTTACCTTTCTGCCTACTTTGCATATCTGAGGTCTCTTAGGACTTCTATCCCTTAACCTGATTGTTTATTCATTTCATTTGTTGATTTAATAGGACTTGTGCTCCAATCACAGCCACTTCTGATTGCAGTGGCACCACTGAGATGAAGAGTTATTTATTTGTCATGTTGGATTTTGGTAGCTGCTTCATCTGTATATGGAGCAATATTGCATAATAGCAAAAACATTTAGACTTATAATGTTTATAACCTTATAATGTTTTACAGCCCTCTCTAAGCAGTTTATAGAGTCAGCCTATTGCCCCCAACAATCCTAGTCCTCATTTTACCCACCTCAGAAGGATGGAAGGCTGCGACAACCTTCAGCCAGTCCAGATCGGACTGCTGACAGTCAGAAAAGTTAGCCTGCAATATTGCATTCTAAGCACTACACAATCGCAGCTGATAAACTTTTCTAACCATGTATGTAGTCCTTTCACGAGAAGACAAATTACAGCAACACTCATTAAAATCTGGTATTACTTCTGAGACTTTGCTGATGGTAACAAAATGGTATTTTGGGTGGTTTTTTTTTTTTTTTAAGGGTATAGTGGCACAAAGAGTAATCATTTAGGAGCTTGGTTTTGTTCCTGGATTGCCCAGACCAGCAGATTCTAACAGGTCAAGTAAAATATTCAGTCCTTAATTGATGTAGACAGCTCATGTCTGCAACAGGCAAGAGATAATTGAGTAAGAAAGAAGTTGATGAGGAAAAAAACAGAAGGAGAAGCTCAAGGAATTTAAACCCTGCTGCCATTTATTTTACGAAAGTGGCACAAGATGGGAGAAAGAGAGAGATTGCAGCGTGTGCTGGAAGAAGGAGATCTGAGTGTCAGCGTTCCAATGAAACACCCCATTTCATTCAGCACTCAGCAACAAAGTTCATCCAAGTAAGAATTTATTAAAGAAGTCATACTGGCAATCTGAGAGTTCCAGGTTTTCCCTTCCCAATTGAAATTCAAAAACCTATCCCCTGCACCCACCAGTCCATCACATGGCCCAATCAACCATCCTCCCAACTGAAGACATTCCTCCAGCCACTCCTTACCCGGTGCAGGGTAACTTGTGCTTGACTGTATGAGAAGAATGTTGTTGAGTCTAATCTTCTACCACTCTATGCAATACCCCCCTCCCAAATTCCCAGGCACTAAAATTTGACAGCTTCGAAGCTTCTAAGTAAAGTGTAGCTTCCAAAGCTGACACTGAAAGTACTAGAAGCATTCTCTACTCAATAAAAGTTAAACTCAAAGGTTTGATTGGCATAATTAGGTGTAGTTGGCCTATGGAACAAATGGGAAGTGGTCCTTTGGCAGCGGTAATTCAACTTTTGATCCCACTCTTTGAAGATGATGTTTTCTACTTGTGTAGTGGACATCACAGTCTCTTCTCTTGTTGAGGAAGTCTTCTTTTCTCTTTCTGATGGACCACACTAAAGGATATTCTGGATCTGGAAATTTCAGAAGTTTTAATCTCTGGCAGGGTAGAAGATGGGAAGAAGGAAAGATTTCTAAAGGAAGATGATCATTTATTGCTTTAGCTACTTGTTCAATCTTCTCCCATGGATGATGTCTTGCCAATTCTGTTCCAAACATTGTTAGTGTCAGCCTTGGAAGCCATATTTTATTTAGAAGCTTCAAGGCTGC
Organism: Hydrophis major; assembly: GCA_033807585.1. Lineage (NCBI taxonomy): Eukaryota > Metazoa > Chordata > Lepidosauria > Squamata > Elapidae > Hydrophis > Hydrophis major. The sequence goes on along the minus strand of CM066332.1, from coordinate 8,759,070 downwards.
CACATTTAGTACCTGGGAATTTGGGAGGGGATATTTCATAGAGAGGTGGAAGATTAGACTCAACAACATTCATCTCAAAGAGTCAAGGACAAGTCACCCTGCACCTGGAGAGGAGTGGCTGGAGGAATGTCTCCAGTTGGGACAACAGTTGATAGGACCATATGATGGACCAGTGGGTGCAGGGGGGTGGATCTTTGAATTTTAGTTGGGAAGGGAAAACTCGGAACTCTCAAATTTGGGTTTTCCCAGATGTGCCAATATAACTTCTTCAATAAACTTTTTTACTTGGATGAATTTTGTTTCTGAATGCTGGGTCAAATGGGGAGTTTCATTGGAATGCTGACAATTAGGGTATTTCTATGCCTGATCATTTTTATTGGTTCCAGGGGTGAATGTGATGGTGATTGGAAATGAGGGGGTCCTTGGTGCTCTCTGAGCTTAGTTGTTCTCTGAGCTTGATGCTTCTTGAGCTTGGTTTCAGAGAGCACCAAGGACCACTCATTTCAACCTTGAGTTTTAAACATTCTCTTTTAAAGTTGGATGTATGCTTCTCAAACCTCTCTAGGGTGGTGAGGAAAGATGTAAGACAGCATGGGTCAGGGAGGAACCTGGGGCCCCATAGTCTGGGGTCCATCCAATTCATTCCTTCTCCAACCCCTACCCTCTTTTTCACATATCACTGATGCAGTGGTGGGATTCAAATTATTCTACTACCAGTTAGGTGGGCGTGGCTTGGTGGGCATGCTTTTCCAGTGCACAGTTTTCCCTATACCAGTTGAGACCTGCAGCACCAATCAGCTGAGAGGTTAAAGAAGAGAAAAACCCAGGGGTGAATGGGAGGGTTGATTTTTTTCCCTTCTTTTTCCTCTCAACTCATTTTTTTTTTCCTCCTCTCAGTTGATCATCGGCTTTTTTTTAAACTACCGGATCAGCCGAACCAATCCGAACCAGTAGCATACTACCACTGCACTGACATAACCTTCATTTCACACTCTCCTCAATGATTTTTCTGTAAAACAGAATGATAAATTATTTTCCAAATTAATACATTTTGGGTTGGATCTGAAGATTGCTTCTCTGTACAAAAGAGTCCATCTTTAATCCTTCCCACAGCTTCTGCTGCCCTACGAGTTTTGATTTCCCAGCTCCTACTTAATATTCCTCTCACTCAATGTACTTTCGCAACAATATCACTTTTCATCTTTTCCTAGACCTTCAAAGTGAGTGAGGAGGGTATATGCCTATTAAATACATTTTTAAAAAAATCTTGATGGAGTTCCTCCATCTTCTTCAAAATAATTGCACTGTTATACTCATTCACATTCTGTTATAAACGTCAGGTGATACATATACATATACATATACATATACATATACATATACATATACATATACATATACATATACATATACATATACATATACATATACATATACATATACATATACATATACATATACATATACATAGAACCAAACGCCTGGCAGACAAGACACACATTAAGACTGAACTATGCACCCTGACTAAAATATTGACAGCCAATGGCTTCCACAAAAGCAAAATCACCAACTTGATCCACAAAAACACACTGAGACATAATAGAGACCCAGAAGATGAACAGACCTATGGAACAGCTGTCCTGCCCTACATAAGAGGCACTACAGACAAAATTAGTAAGATTCTATACAGACACCACATCAAGACTGCCTTCAAAACAGACAGAAAAATAGCAGCCATCCTCAGGAACCCCAAAGACAAAATTGACCTGTAAAACCAAGGCATATATGAAGTCCCCTGTGCATCATACCCGGCCACATACATTGGACAGACCAATAGAAGAATAAGCACCCGCCTGGATGAACACAAAAATGCAGTCAAAAAGCTGGAACACACTTCCTCACTCGTCCAACACATGGAAGCCACAGGTCATAACATCAACTTCAATGGCACCAAAACCCTAGCCACCATAGAAAATCCCAGCCACAGAATCATCAGAGAAGCCATAGAGATTGAAAAAAGACCAGAAAGCATGAACAGAAGAGATGATTCCACCAGGCTGTCAATCATTTGGAAGCCTGCACTCACAAACAAAAAAATCTCCACACCACAAGCCAGGCAAACACCTGGGCACAAACAGATCCCCCCTGATACCTCCAGCTCAAACACACCCCAACCAGGCACCCAGATGAAACCTAGCTTCCTAACTAATGATAGCCGTCCATTTACCCGAAGCCAAGCTGCACTGAAGGCCTCCAATAAAGTAACACAATGTTGCCAGCCAATCAAGATACAAAAAGAGCCCCCCCCCCCCCAAAAAAAAAAACAGACAGAAGATATTAGTAGCAGAACACAGCAAACTCCAAGACCAATAAACACAGACCAAGACTCTCAACCAATCAGGAGGAAGAAAAAACCATTCTGACACAGCAATAGGCTGCCCCAAATTTAAATCTGAAACTGTAAAAGTCTGACTCACAGACAAACACCATACAGAAGATATATATATATATGAAGCCTGATGATGGCAGATGAGATTCTGCTGAAACGTTGCTACAACTTTAAAAACACCACGTGGGAAAATACCCGAACAAAGCTGAATGCCAGACATGTAAGTACCCGCGAAAACTTAAGAAAATATATATATATATATATATATATATATATATATATATATATATATATATATATATATATATATGGCATTCAGCTTTGTTCGGGTATTTTCCCACGTCATAGTAGTGGTGCTTTTAAAGTTGTAGCAACGTTTCAGCAGAATCTCATCTGCCATCATCAGGCTTCTGTATAGTGTTCATCTGCTAGTGTTCACAGATGAACACTATGTATATGTATATGTATATGTATATGTATATGTATATGTATATGTATATGTATATGTATATGTATATGTATATGTATATGTATATGTATATGTATATGTATATGTATATGTATATGTATGTAGCACCAGATAGGCATCAGATGTAATCAAGAGTTCTTTCGGCACAACCCAATTTCAAATAATTTTGAAAATCATCTGAACATAGGTCATTCCTTTATCTTCAAACCGGGCCAGAAGTCATCTTATGCTATATCATTTGTAACATCCTATTAAAATAATATTCTTTCAGTGATTTTACTTTCAAGAGCAGGTAATATACTCTTCTATTTAAAAAACAAACAAATAAAAGGACCAAGAAAACATGCAATCATACCTGGCATTGTTAAATGATGTGTTTAATAATGTAATAAAGATCTGCCCGACTTTTTAAATGTAAAAACAGGCCATTTTTTCCTAAATCAAAAGCATCTTTTCCCTTAAATTTTGCATCAAGAGAGAAAGCAGTGATGCAAACCCAGATGCAGCTGCTTTAAAAGGTTGCTTTAAGACATGCCACATATCTATGTGTACCCCAAATCAACAGTTCCAAGAAGGATCTACACCAACTTGCACTACTCATGTTGTGTATGCAATATAATTAATAAAGTGTGAGCTTGGAGTAAGTGCAGGGTTTTGGCCCTGCACTTCTGATTGGCTGTTAAGTGGCCGGACCAGATTGGCCCGTTCCGGGGAATCCGATTGGCCCTTAACAGAGAGTTCTTATTGGTTATAAAAGCTAGCATTCCTAGTTTGTTGTTGGTTAAATGTTACAGGGTTTGCCTATATAAGGCGGGTTTTTACTGATATTAAATGAGCAAGTCACGATGTAAATAAAGAGCTGAAGTTCACCGTTCAGAAACTTGTCTCCATTTTTTCTCGCCCATGCTCAAAATTAACAACTCAGGTGACCCTGAGGACACAGATAAACCTCCAGGTGACTGTAATGACCTGCTAAAAATGCAAATGACCAGCTGAATGTCTTCAAAGAAAAACTAGAGAGGTCAATTGACTCTTGAAAGAGCATCTTTGGGGCTCCAAATCACATTTCCTCCTTGAAATCCAGATTTCTGTAGATCTGTAACGAAGAACCATTTAGTCATTTATTTAGTCTCACATTAGTGTTTCTGTTGCACTCCTGACTTTTGAATCACAGTGACACCACAGGTTTTTTCAACTTATCTACAAAGATAAGAGTTCATAGCATAGCTATAAGTGAACTACATTTCTAGCTAATATATATCGCATCTTAGCATACTCCCTCTTACCATCTTTGTGAAACATGGGTGATGGATGTCATAGTAGGAATGTACAATCATTAATTTATGGTACATTTAGAATTGTTCAAGTTAGACAATGTCTTCAATATTTTTTTCTGGTTGAAGATGGTCATTTCTCAAATTGTTCTGGTGGTTTTCTTTCATTTCAATGTTTAGTTGGTTCAGATATATTACTTATTCACAGTTCTCTGGAGGAAATTTGTTATTGAAACAAGTTTGACAGTTTGCATGTCCAAACAGATTAGTTCTGCATTCTCAACACCATGAGCCTTTCAAAGATGAAGAAGGCAAGTCAATTTTGCCCTTCCAGGCCCAACTTGGTTTCTCTCTCAGAAACCTTAACTTTTGCTGGGTTGATAATAACCATCTTTTTAAATAAGAAAAATGTTGGCTTCACTTCCAGGAAAATGTTTTTAAAGACTAAAATTTCACCTTGACATTAACTGCAGCTGCAAGAAGTGCAGTGGCTCATGAGGTTAGGGTGCTGGGCTGATGATCGAAAGGCTCATGTTCAAGACCCGGTTATTCCCTCAGAATGGGGTAAGCTCCTGTCACATGCTCCAGCTCCTGCTGACCCAGAAGTTCGAATGTGGGAATAGATAGATGGGTACAAATACAGTGAGCAACTTAATGGGGACATGAAAGGGTATCCCAACTGGACATCCTCCGGGCGACAGTGATGTTGCCATCATTTCCTTCAGTGCTCCTGACATGACTGTAGAAGCAGCAGCAGCAGCAGTATTAGCTCAGTCAACAACAATAGAAGATGAGCAAGAAGCTCTCCTTACATGCTGGTAAAACAACCTCCCCAATTTAAGATCTTCATGATATCATGAACTAAATCCCACCTCTTCTTTCAGTACAAATCTAGGGGCAGCAGGTAGAAAAATTGAACTATAAAACAGTCTACTACTCAATAAAATGTTTTGGCCAGAAGCCTAGTCCCTTGTATCTTGTCAAAGGATTGCATCTGCTTCATTTCTGAAAATACTGCATGCACATTTCCAAATTCATAGACACAGCTTTCTGCCCCACCAATAGCAATAGCACTTAGACACTGCTTTACGATGTTTCACAGCCCTCTCTAAGCGGTTTACAGAAGCAGCCCATTGCCCCCAGCAATCGGGTTCCTCATTTTACCCACCTCGGAAGGATGGAAGGCTGAGTCAACCTTGAGCTTGGTGAGATTTGAATTACCTAATTGCAGGCAGCTGGCAGTCAACAGAAGTAGCCTGCAGTATTACACTCTAACCACTGTGCTACCGCAGCTCATTGCTGTTGGATGGATCAGTAGAAAAAAAGCCACTGCTTTTGTTAATCCTTAATTACCATGTTATTTTGACTAGAGCTGCCTCTGTTGTTCGAGCTGCCTATGCGCATATCTTTTTTACTCTTCCATAGTGCCAAGCATGGCTCTGATTCAATTTATCAGTTTATCCTTCTTAGATAACAACTTGCTAAAGGTCGATTGTGCTAGAACAGGTTTGGGGCTGCAAAAGAAAAGCAGCTACCTAGTAGAGACTTTTTGATTCATCATTCATATCGGGGTGGGCTTCAAAATTTTTAGCAAAGGGTTCTCTGCCCGGTTGCTGGGTGGGCGTGGTCATGATGGGCATGGCCTAGTCCAGAGGTCTCCAACTTTGGCCACTTAATGACTTGTGAACTTCAATTCCCAGAATTCTCTCCAGCCAGCATAGCTTGCTCTCTTGTAATCTTTTCCTCTGAAATCTCTGTCCACTTTAGGAGGTTAAGAGAAAAAAGAAACAGATACGGCTGGCTGGGGAATTCTGGGAGTTGAAGTCCACAAGTCTTAAAGTGGCCAAGTTTGGGAACCCCTGTTTTAAGTTTTAAAGTTGTTAAGGTTGGAGAGCACTAGTTAAACCCTGTGGACTTCAAATCCCAGAATTCCTCAGCCAGCATAGCTTGCTCTCTTGTAATCTTTTCCCCTGCAATCTCTGTCCACTTTAGGAGGTTAAGAGAAAAAAGAAACAGATACGGCTGGCTGGCTGGGGAATTCTGGGAGTTGAAGTCCACAAGTCTTAAAGTGGCCAAGTTTGGGAACCCCTGTTTTAAGTCTTAAAGTTGTTAAGGTTGGAGAGCACTAGTTAAACCCTGTGGACTTCAAATCCCAGAATTCCCCAGCCAGCATAGCTTGCTCTCTTGTAATATCTTCCTCTGCAATCTCTGTCCACTTTAGGAGGTTAAGAGAAAAAAAGAACAGACACGGCTGGCTGGGGAATTCTGGGAGTTGAAGTCCACAAGTCTTAAAATGGCCAAGGTTGGAGACCCCTGGCCTAGTCGGCCTCCTGCATCATGTTGGGGGAGGCATTTTTTTATCCTCCCTGGGCTCCGGAGGTTCTCTCTGGAAGTGGGAAACATACCCATTTCTGCCCTTCCCAAACTTTCAGGAGGCCTGTTTTTTTTGCCCTCCCCAAGCCTTTGCATGTGACCTGCACTTACCCGCATGCAAAATGTGTCACATGGGGACAGGAAGGGCAGGGTGTGTGGGGCCAGCCAGGAGTGGGATTTGGGAATTTTCCAAACTGCACAGAATCTTAGCTAGGGGCTCTTCCGAACCCCAACGAATCCTTGCAAACCCCTCTAGCAGCCTTCTCCTGATTCATATTGAACTGATCACCCATCCATCCACCAATAGCATGGGAAGTGATCAAAAACAGTGGTCAGTAACAATAACAGTACTTGAGCTTGAAACCAGTCTCTTGCTGATTCTGCCCCTGTTCACAAAAGACACTTAAACTTGGTTACAGTGTCATTTTGAATATTCTAACCCAATTAATTGATTGTTCCAGAGGCACAATTAAACTTTGGCTGGTGAGGGTGGGTGGGTGTCAAGCAATTTTCCCACTGAATTAATTATATCGTTAAAATACACTGGTTTTTTTCCCCCCTCCTGCCGCCTGCATTCAAGTGAACAGTGTGGCAGGAATACTGAAGTATGAAAAAGGAAGAATGTAACATTTATAGTCTCATTATTCTGCCTATCTAAATTTCACTCCAGATTTAAGGCTCCTGCCTTTGTTCTGCATACCCTACTCTTTGATTACTGTAGCTTAAAATTGAATGCTTTTATTTATTATGGTAGATTCATATGCTACTTTTCTTCCTGGAAACCAAGGCTCTTGTTTATTTGTTTGTTTGTTTGTTTGGTAGGTTGGTTGGTTGGTTTGTCAATTGCTTACAAGATAATAGGTATAAGTAAAACATAGTTATGAATACATAGATACATATAAGAAAAAAAAAGAAACAATCGGACAGGGACGGTATGCACGTTGGTGCGCTTATACACGCCCACTACAGACCTCCTAGGAAAGGGGTGAGGTCAATAGTAGACAGTCTAAGATTAAAGTTTTTGGGGTTTGGGGAAGAAACCACAGAGTCAGGTAGAGTATTCCAGACATTGACCACTCTGCTAATCTTGAGTTTGTATCTTTTGTGTACTCTTGTGTTGTTATGGTTGAAGCTGAAGTATTCATTGACAGGTAAGTCATTGCAATGTATGATTTTATGTACTATACTTAGATTGGACCAAAGGAAGCGTAGTTCTAGGTTTTCTAAGTCTAGAATTTCAAGTCTGGTGGCATAAGGTATTCTGCAATGAGTAGAGGAGTGGAAACTCTTCTTGTGAAATATTTCTGGACTTTCTCAATTGTGTTAATATCAGATACGTAATGTGGGTTCCAGACTGATGAGCTGTATTCAAGTATTGGTGTAGCAAATGTTTTGTATGCTCTAATTATTACTGTAATATTATCAGAGAAAAAGCTACATAACATTAAGTTAACAACTCTTAATGCCTTTTTGGCTATGTAGTTACGGTGGGCTCTAGCACTTAGATCATTAGAGATTATTATTGTTATTTGTAGGAGTCCCATTTCAACCCAACAGTGGCAAATTAAAACAAAATGTGGATAAGGATCCATAGAAATATATACACACAGAGACACAGAGACACAGACACACACAGACACAGAGAGAGAGAGAGAGAGAGAAAGAAAGAGAGAGAAACTAGAATAGAATAGAATAACAGAGTTGGAAGAGACCTTGGAGGTCTTCTAGTCCAACCCCCTGCCTTGGCAGTAAAACTTACACCACTTCAGACAAATGGTTATCCAACATCTTTTTTAAAAAAACTTCCAGTGTTGGAGCATTCACAACTTCTGGAGGCAAGTTATTCCACTGACTAATTGTTCTAAATGTCAGGAAATTCCTCCTTAGTTGCAAGTTGCTTCTCTCATTGATTAGTTTCCACCCATTACTTCTTGTCCTACCTTTAGGTGCTTTGGAGAATAGCTTGGCTCCCTTTTCTTGCTGGCAGCCCATGAGATATTGGAACACTGCTGTCATGTCACTCCTAGTCCTTCTTTTCATTAAACTAGACACACACAGTTCCTGCAACCATTCTTCATATGTTTTAGCCTCCTAATCATCTTTGTTAGCCTAATCATCTTTGTTGCTCTTCTCTGTACTCTTTCTAGAGTCTCAACATTTATTTTTTTACATCGTGGTGACCAAAACTGAATGCAGTATTCCAAGTATGGCCTTACCAAGGCATTATAAAGTGGTATTAACACTTCACGTGATCTTGCAAACAGGTAAATTACTTGCTCTACTTTCAACCATTTGTTTAGTGAAGATTCAAAGTTACACCACCAATGGGAAAAAAAAAAACTTGCAACAGGTACTTGGAGTTACAATCTTCATTGCATTCCTACAGTTACATAATCAAATCCAGGCACTTATCAACTTGCATGTATTAACAATGGTCCCAGCATTCTAATGCAGTGCCCCCGCAACCTTTTGGGCAACAGGTATCAGAGTCCCAAGTAACAAAATCAATGGAATCAAAACTCAAAGGCAGGCATATTCCTCAAAATAAAAATTTATTAGGCATACCATATTGGTACATTTGGGGGAAAACCCACTCTAATCCCCCTTCGGGTTATCCCTTAGTTAAAAGTAAAGTTTTCCTTTCCCTGCTCATGCAGTACATCACATGGTCCAATCCGATCACAGTCTAAGGGTCTGCTGGTCTCAGATCCCATCTCCTCGCATCTGTTGGAAAAGTCCTTGGTTCTCAGAGGAAATTTGTTTATATTGGCTACAATCTCCTAGCTATCTCTACCTCCCCCCTCCCATTCCCACAGTTGACTCATTTCCGTTGTGGCAGCCATGGAAGTGCCAGGGGAAAATGGCTCCAGGGCTGACAGGCTGCCCCTCTCAGTTGAAGAGGACCTCCTGTAGTGAGAAAATCAGAGGGGGTATCAGCCCTGAAGGTGCCAGGGGACAATGACTCCAGGGCTGACACCAGGGACCGATTGCATAGAAGGAAGTTTTTCCATGGACTGGAGGGGATGTAGTTTTGTATGCTTCCTTCATCCCACAGATGGGACTTTGCTTATTCGCACAACCCAAAAACAGGCAAATGCCACGGACCAGTGCTGGTTCACATACTAAGGGTTGAGAAACCCTTGTTCTACTGTCATGGGACTGCCTTTTGCAACCTTCCCACTCAATTTCTGACAAGTAAAGTCAGTGGGAGAAGCCAGATTCACTCATGATCCACTTAAGAACCACACCCCAAAAAACCATAATAAAATCAGGTGCAATTCATTAATTTGGCCCTCCTTAGCAATGGAAATGCTGATCCAGTCATAAATTGAGTACTATCTGTCTATATAAAAAAACCCACTCCATAAATTATCTTTCAACAATGAGGATACATGAATCTTTTGCCTTTGATAAACAGAGTCTGGCTTGTATTTACCAATATGTGGATATAAATTGCAGGCTAATATAGATAAGATAGGTTTCACTGTCTTGTCCCAAGCAAAATTTATCTTCTCAAATACTTGAGATAAGGAGTTAAACACTAAAAAGGCTTCCATACAAAGTTCTCTTTATTGGATTATAATAGGCATCCTCAAGGTATAACTCACAGTTGTGTTGAGATTCATCTAATGTCCAATCTTTGCATAGTCATCTTCATAATGTGAAAATATGGTAATCTTCATCCCATATGCTGCTGGGTCCAGGCAAGAAAAGAACAAAGGCTTCCCCCAATCCAAATAGCGGTCAATTCAGTGACCAATCAGGATTACAGATGTGACCACATGACATGAACTACATTTCCCATGAGGCCCATGAGGCATTCCCTTAAGGGGACAGCTCCCAATTCCTAACTAACCACATACTGTTTAACCAGCACAGTTACTTTTATTCTCTTATGTCATTCGATCTTCACAACAATAACCCTGTGAGAAGCTGCTTATTTTATGCTACCAAATGCAGCATTAGTGCATGAAAATTCACAGAAACAACATATAAAATCTCTGTCAGGATATATAAAACACCAGAGCATTGAATTATTTTAAAAACATGCAGTATGAGTGATGAATAAATTATGAATAAAATAAAATTATGTATGAGTGACTAAACACATGGCTGGATATTTAGATCATTTAGCCGCTAGATAACAGTGCCCTTGAGATGGTGTACAGATAGTCCATGACTTACAACAATTCATTGAGTGACCTTCAAAGTTACTGTTTTGACCCAACTCCCTAAATACAACAAACCCTCTCTATTGAAATCAATAATTCCTTTATCAAGAGTGCCAGGAGCCCCAGCAAAAAGTTTTCTCTCAACGCAGGCTAAAAATCTGCCCCCCGGAGATGAATAGTTGTCTGCCCTACCACATCTATTCATCTCCGCCCTCTGCCTTTTTATCCCCAGAGCTAGGGTGGGACTTTGCTAGCAGCTGTGGTTCTTCCATCCCAAGGACCAGCCCATAGATTTCCACTGCTCTCCTCTCCTCTGCCTTCTGCACATCTGTGCATCAGGCACCGGGCCAAGATGTTCCTCCTCTTCCTCATCAGCCACCTCCAGACCAGGGGGCTGTTGACTTTGCATCTGAGAGGTGATGGACGGTCCAGGCTCTGCCTCCCTCTCTCCCTCTCCCCCCCCCTCTCTGTCTCACACACACACACACACACACACACAGACAGCTCCATTTCCTCTTCCCCCTCCCAGGTTACCTTGATGCTGGCGCTGACTCACACGCCTCCTCCTTCTCTGATTCAGCTGCTGGATGGATCTTTGGCCAACAGGCCAAAACAGTTACAATGGCACTGAAGAAAGTGACTTATGACCATGTTTTTAACACTGAAGATCACTGCAGCCAGGAGAAAAAGAATATTTTAAGATATGGGATTTATTTTATCAATGTTTAGATCGAAAAGTAGGAAATTGAAGTATAATACAATAGCAATTGTTATAATGTTATAATTCATTATTATAGAATGAATTATAATATGAATTAAAATTAGCAAGAACTGAGATTTGCTTTAAAGGATAATGTAGATTTGAAATGAAAGTCTAATGATGATGTAATAATAATAATATAACATGACATTGAAAGTTGATTAATGTAATATGAAGGTAAACTTAAATCCAGAGGAAAAGGTGATAGATATTGTGCACAAGAAATATTTATCAACCGACACACTGTCTAATTGAAAAAATGTTTTATGTGTTGTTTTAATTTTATGTTTGTCGAAGTTTGGGGTGTGTGTGTGTGTGTGTGTTTGTGTGTATATACATACATATATATATATGTCTGGCATTCAGCTTTGTTCGGGTATTTTCCCACGTCATAGTAGTGGTGCTTTTAAAGTTGTAGCAACGTTTCAGCAGAATCTCATCTGCCATCATCAGGCTTCTGTATAGAACTATGCAGAAGCCTATACACTATACAGAAGCCTGATGATGGCAGATGAGATTCTGCTGAAACGTTGCTACAACTTTAAAAGCACCACTACTATGACGTGGGAAAATACCCGAACAAAGCTGAATGCCAGACATGTAAGTACCCGCGAAAACTGAAGAATATATATATATATATATATATATATATATATATATATATATATATATATATATATATATATATATATTTGTAGATTTTCACGGGCACAGGTATGCAGGTCTTGGCATCTTTAGGCTGGGATTTTCAGCTTCGTGCTTGTGCAAGCAAAGTGTGATCAGAGCTGCCATCTCTCTTTAAATACTGGTGGAGATGTGTGGTGTGCTGGCTCTGTTGTAAGCAGGCAGGTTGGTAGTGTTGTTATTTCTTGATTGGTTGATAGAGTTGATGTTTGCAGATTGGTTTGCTTTTTCATAAGAACCTGTGTGGCTGAGGTGCTGTCTGTGTGTCTATCAGCCTCCTGTGTTGTAATGACCTGGGTAATGGGTGCATGATGACCTTCTGAGTTCTATGTTGTGACATCCTGGGACTTCTGCTGTAATCTCCTGTGTTGTAACGCCCTGACTCATGGGCTGTGTGATGACTTTCTGAGTTCTATTGTTGTGACATTTTGGGTCTTGTGCTGTAATCTTCTGGGTTGTTGGCTGTGTTGTAACATCCTGAGGTTTTGTGGTGTAACCTCCTAAGTTCCATGATGTGATATCCTGAGCTGTGATGTAACATTCCGGGTTTTGGTTTGGCTCCGAGTTTGAGGTCTGGTTATGTGTTCATGGCATATGTCAGTTTGTTTGGTTTGGGGGTCGGGGTATGTGGCCACTGGTGATGCATCCATGGTCTGGTTTCTGGACAGTAGTTGCCTTTCGTCTATGGGATGGGTTTGGGTTTGAATCTGGTGAGGGACATTGGTGCTGCCATCATGTGTTGTTTTGGGTCTGGTGTTAGTTTTCATAGCTGGGGTCATTTGTTGATAAGGGCTAGTTTCCAGATGTCTGGTAGGCAGGAGGTATCATCCCATATA